>CM062818.1:850796575-851996575 GCA_031772625.1 Pinus tabuliformis | reverse complement strand
TTAAGGGAGGTCATCTTCATCTTTCTTTTCTTTGCCTCTTGTCTATTTTCCCTAATCATTTGCAGCTCCATCATAGCTTGCTTATCTGTCAGTTGCTTGTTTTCGTGCTCAAGAAAGTTGATGATCCATTTGACCCTCTCAAGGTTAAGTGATAAGGCTTGTATTTCAACCTCCTTCTCTTTGATAATCATGTCCTTGAGTATTGAGCTTTTAGAGCCAAAATCAATGACATCTTCCTCAATCAAAATAAAATCTTTGTCTTGCCCTTCAGGAAGGACCTCCTTATGCATCTTTTGTTTCCCTTTATATATTCTCTTTGACTTTTGGCCAACCTGTATAGCTGGAGAAGAAGACAAAACCTCTTTCACCCCCGGTGAAGATAACATTTGCCTATGGTCTGGTGAAGAAAACAAGACCCCTTCCACCCCTGGTGGAGATAGTGCTCGCCTGGCAATAGCAAAAAGCCTCCTTGTACCTCTCTCATAGGTGAAAAACATAGAGTCACCTGTAGTTTCGGTCTCTTGAACACCTGGCTGTCCTGACAGCCCTCCTTCCTCCTAAGGCACTGATGGAATCACTTGAGGGTGTTTGAAGATCTCATGGGCAATAAAGGTATCCCATGGTATATGCAGCAAGCTTAGCTAATGCAAGAAAACAATTTTAATTAGTGAGAAGTGGTAAATGTTGTTGAATTGTTGAGGAAAAGGTTTCCTTCGCACATAGTGAGCCATCTTCTCAATATTCCTGCATATAAAGTAATGGAGGTTCATCATCCTTACTCTTGGGAAATGCATCAACAACTTGATATGATATGTATATAGGCGGGAAAACCTTCATTCATGGGTGAAATACTTGATGATGAGTTTCATGAGAGGAGCATAAACATTCTGCAAGTATTTGAACTGAAAAACCCTACTGATTTGCTTGTGATATCCAGCATTATTGTAAGGCTCATAATGTTCTCTGCCCACATACTGCCCCTTATTCCACTGTTCACCTACATTAGGGATGCATGTTGTTGCTGAAATGGTGGTAGGTGTCAAGGTGAAAGAGACACTAGTAAGGTTCAGTTGGCCATTGTGGAGATGGACAAAAAACAACCTAGCAAGCTCATGATGAAATTTTACCCTCTCTACCATTTCACAGAACTGATAACAGGACTAGTGTTTAAAGCTGGCTATAGCAAGAGGGAAGACAAGCAATTTTGTAAGAGTGATGGGCTCCTCCCCAATGATCTTTCTCCCTTTGTGTGGCTTTCTTGTCACATGAGCCTCTCTGGAAGAATCACTGAGAGTTTCCTCTTCCCTCTCATAATCTGAATCTGCCTCCATGCTTTTGGTGATGAGTACAAAGAGATTTTGAAATATGAAGTAAGCAATGTGTATGAAGAAGTGAATACTTGGGGGAATAGGAACTCGGGTTTCTTTTTGGAAATGAGGGGAGTGAATGATGTTGTGAAATAAAGTAGTGAAGTGGAAGTAGTGAAAGTGTAGGATGTGGGCGTTAGGGTTTGGGAATAGGGTATAGAGCTAGGGTTTTGGTAAGGAGAGAGGGGTTTTGGGGAGTGAATTTTGGTGACTGAGGGAGAAGGAATGGGATCTAGAAAACTCAATATGAATGGAGTAAGAAAGTAGAGCAAATGACCTTTAATAACTTGTAAGAGATGATCTAACAATTATTTAGGGTTTGTGTTTACCATTTAGCTAGGGTTTGCTCTATAGAAAGCCAAACACACTTAAGCAACCAAGAATAAATTTTATTAGCAAGGAGTGATGTACTTACATGGAACATGCATCAATTTGTTTTTTAGGGAGTTTGGAAGTGTTTTGAGTTAATTTTGGCTTCTCTAACAGGTCCGCAGCGCCAAGGAACAAGTGCGTAGTGCACTTTTAATGAGCACCGCCAGGCCAAAATTTAACTGTGAACTTGAAATAGGTTTGTAGTGCCGATTTAATGCACAACGCCAAGGCACATGTGTGCAGCGCCAACAAGATGTCTCGATTTTTTCCCCAGTTTTGTCTTCTTTACTCAAAATTACGTTTTTCTCCCTTTGGCTCTTTCAATTTCAACAATGAAGACATAAAACACATGAATTGGCTTTAATATCCCTTCTCCTTTAATTTTTCACCAACGAAAACCCACTTTTCTAATGCTTTGTCAGCTTTTTCAAAATTCTATGTTTCACTTACATCGGACTTTTGCCTTTTTACAAGTGGACTTATTACATTGACTTTTTGCACTGGTAGGAGTCAACAAGGTAACCAGGAACAACTGTTGAGCTTATTACATATAGAAACAATTAAATTACATGAAATTTTTACAAAAATGGAAAAACTCTGTTTTCATATTGAGCATATCAGAAGTAAATTTATGATTTTATGAACCTTTTTATCCTCCTCATGTGCCCGCTGACCTTTTATTCAATTTTAGATGACCATGATGACATACTGTAAGACCTAGTGAAACTGAACCCTAAAACTAAATGAAATGAACTGAAATGACTATAAATTACTGAAAAGAGGTTTGAATAAAATGACATGAGAGAAACTAAAATGAAACCACTACCATCAGTTGATCTATGACCTAATGGAATGAAGCTGATCGAATGAGACACCTAATATGCATGCAAAAGAGTAATTTGATCACCGATGGAAGGGTGAAGACATTGACACTAACAGTGACAATCCTCCACACCTCAAACCCGCAAGTGAATGGACAAGATTCTCTAAATCCCTTACCATAGAAAAAAAAATGTAAAAAAAATTGAGAGGAAAGATGGATGCATGTTAAAGATTTGAACTTTGGAGGGTTATCAATTTGAGGCAAAGCTAAGGCAAAATCCCAATTCTTGGATATTTTAGGGTTTTGTCTATTAAGCATTTCTGTTAAAACATGCTCTTACAGATTTTGTACAGTGATAGTTTCGACATCTTTTTAAATTAGGAAGAATTGAGGGAGTCTAGGTCATCAAAAGTGAAGCTTTAGGCATTCTTTCATGCTTCCTCATATTCTAGAACAAATATTTAAATATTTTCTTTAATATCTCCTATCTTCACCACCATTAACACTTACATAAGTCCTCAAAATCCCATCAAATCCTTCAAGGTATGCATTTATTTCCCAATTATTTCTTGTTACAAATATGCAATATGTCACAACATCCAGAAATATGCCTGATGTACAATTACATGTTTTGAGCCTATTATAAATTGTCCCTATCGCATTCAAAGTTTTTACCATGTTTTAGTGCAGTTGACTTAGTCTAGCTTTGCGTTCTCAAGGTCAATCGGTACCTACCTCAAGGTTCCCTAAGGCTAGTCTAAGGTGCTAGGTAAACCCTTTGGGAATGGATCCTAGCTCAATGCTGTCAACCAACCACTCCATATGCCTCAAGGGGAACATTGAGTTGGGCTTGGGTATGTAATATAAAATATGTACCATAAGTTTATCTCCTACCTCCATATACCCTCATGATTATCTGTTAAAGCATTCACGAATGGAACTTTGGCCAATGGTGTTGGGGTCTTTGCTTCTCAAGTTTCAAGAAGAAGTTCAAATTAAAGAATCACATTGGGCTTGTAATATATGCACTTTGTATTCATATCCACGTGTCATAAGTTCAACCTCTACCTCTAGGTGACCCCAGAGATGCTTGGTAAAGCCCTTGGGAATGGAACCTTGGCCAATTATTTAAAATCACCGCTTGCTAGGCCATAAAGAGAAAGTTAGTTGGGTTTGGTTTGTAAAATGAGCACTAAATATTCATCTTTGGTATCCACAAGTCCAACACCTACCTCCATGTTCCCCGTTGATATTTTGGGATAATAAGCAAGGGCCATCAACCCCATGCCCATTGGCCTTCTTGTCTTTCATATTTTATATAACAACCAATTTCGTTATTTCCATGTATATTTATTATAGGTAAGCATGAGTAAATGTATTTGACCTTCTAAAGTCTATACATTGTATTTATTTTTGTTAAATTATATGTGGGTATTTTATGCATGGGCCATTCTATACCATTTTATTGGTAATCTATTGCAGAATAGTGTTACATCATCTTCATGAATAAGGTAACACAATAAGATGATTATCTTCCCAAATTATTTCTTTTTTAGATTGTGCAAGCCCCAAATGAGAGTATCTCAAGCCTCTCTATTAGTCCAAAAGCTAGTTATTTGGTGGCAACTTCTTGGGATAATCAAGTTTGTTCTCAACTGTACCCATTTACCATTTACTAAAATGAGGCTAAGTTATTAGAAATGTAATGATAAATGGTTGGACCAATAACAAGACCAGATTTATATTTACCTAATGGTAAACATTTTAGGTTGTCTCACTATGTGGTATTAGTTAGATGGTATATAAGGGCCGTTTCATATTCATCACTATGGTTCAAATCACCTAGGGACACATTTTTCCCTTTCAGGGCCATATTTCATGTGCTAGTGGGTGTTTTTAAGTGGTTGGTACTCAGTTGAAGTCTTAGTTGATTGTCACAACAAATAATCCTCAACCATGACTTCTCAGCTAAAGGGATATTTCTAGAGTGTTCTAATCTAACTACATTTCATTGTGATATTCTCATATTGGGAAAGGGAATGCTTGCCACATAGTCATAATGGGAATTATCTTCACAAGATAATTTATTTGAGAAACATTCTAGCTTCATTTGGTGTTGTGGCTATCATAAGTTCACCTACAAACTTAAAATAAGGTTTTATATAAAATGAATTAGGCCCCTTATATTGGAGATTAGTGGCCCTTCGTAAATAATTTTGGTGAATGGACCAATAAGTGGATAATATTAGATACTCCACCCTCCTTTACAAACCCAAATGATATTATATTTGTTAAGAAATTTTGAAATTTCCCACTTTTCGATGTTACAAACCCCATACTATTGAAATTGAACATAGCTCACACTAATTTAGGACAACATCTTACTGACATGAAAACAATTATTTTGAAATGCACTTCTAGGAGTATGGCCACACCTTTTCTTCATTGATCTCAAAGAAATTTAATGATTCTAGCTCATGTGACTCTAGGTGTTTTTGCCATGCTAAAATTGAGATTAACTTTCATAATATTAGGATATGTAAAGAGTGATTGTTTGTTGAGTCATTTTTACCATTAGTGAATATTATGGTAAGTTTCTAATCTTGGACATATATGATGTGTTCACACTGTATGCCTTTCTTCCCATTATGGTAGAAAAAGACTTTGAGTGGGTTATTAAATTATTTTTGATGTTTAAAATAAGTGTACAACAATAACTCAACAAGTATTTGAAAAATCAGTCAGGAAAAGAGTGGGAAAAAATGACAAATTTTTGCAGAAGCTAAGAAATGTTGTTTTCCTAAATCACCAATTTTGGTAACACTAGTTATGATAAGGGCCTACATTTTGTTATATATGGTAAAAATCCTTTGACCTTTCATAATTTAATGTCTATGCAAAAGAAATCTCTGTGAGAGAAAAATATATTTTCTCCTCTCATTAAGAGTGGAGAATGAGGTCTTCACCATCACACCATGGATCCTTTTATCTTTTTGATGTGTTTGATGAAACATTGTTTGGACCAAGAATGTTTTTTTGGCTCCAATCAAGTTGTTTGGAAAACTTCTTTGACTTGAGGTGAGTTGGAGTTCCAGTAGTCATAGAGAAGTTGAAGGCCATGACCTTAATCTAGTACATTTTCCTTAATATAGAGTCTAAAAGTATATCTTAGGGAGAATTTTTAATGGAATACGTTGTCTCCTTTCAATTTATTGCATTGAACAACAATTTTTTGATGTTGTGTTTGGTGTCCTATTTTGTAAGTCATGAACCACAAGATTTGGCATGAAACAACAAATTTCTAATAATATTTGGTCAATAATATTTGATACCTTCATAATATTATTTATTCACAAGTCAATTTATTGAACATTGATGCCAACTAGCATCACAAATACGGCGGTAACTTGTTGAAAATTATAAATAGGGAGGCATCTTTTGTATATTATTGTCAATGTAGATGATCATTGTTTTCCGTATGGTAGGAGCAATGTTAACTACATTGTAAAAATTTTGGGTTGGTATATGCAGATGCATCAATATTACAAGGGTGATTTTGATGGGAATCCCCCTATGCTTGTTTGGGGGACTAACATTAATGTTCAAGATGTTAATCAAGTAGTTTGACATTTTATTAAGAATTATAGAGTATGATCCTTCATATCCTGAGGGAAAATACATGCAATTTTAGAGCAGGTCATATTTGTTTATCCTATTATTTTTAATAATTATCCAGTTATTAACGTGTTTTACATGTAGTATATTATTTGGTTGGATACCTTATATTTTGTGTTGAATGAGGTTAGTTGACAACCCCTACAGACAATGGAAGTAAAAGGCGATTCTTTGAATGTTGATGCAATGAAAGTCTTGGATTATGATGATGACCTTTATGGGAAGATGGTTAGATACCCGCTTGAAGTTCTTTCTATTTTTTATATAGTTTTGACTCATGTTGTTATTAGCCTTAAACCTTTGTGGGGGAAGAACTCATAGGTAGGTGGTTTGATTTACATGGTTCTTTGAAATTGACCACCCCATAAAATTCTATCAAATATTTATGTTTGTTTATATAACTTATTTTTTATTCAAGAAAGAATATTCAATCTTCAAGATACAGTTAACATGCAATATTTAAATCCCTCAGGTTTGAATTGTATCAAATATTTATGTTTATTTAAATAACTTATTTTGTATTCAAGAAAGAATATTCAATCTCCAAGATATAGTTAACATGCAATATTTAAATCCCTCAGGTACGATTTGGTGACCAGTGCATTTTTTTTCTATGCTATCTAATCTTTTCAGACATTTTTCTCAATGCCCCTTTTTGGTAGAAACTAATCCTAACGAGTGCTGCCCCTAAAATATAGATATTGAGAAAATGGTTTTAGTGAGAGGGATGAATACATTACACAATTCAATAATTCAAAAAATGAAAGGGCATTTTTTAGATGCCTTGTTTGTGGCTATGCTCCACCACTAGTGTCCATTGATAGAGGTATTCGTTTGCTTGACAACAACTATAATTTTGTTTCATAGTTATAACTTTTTACTGTAGCCTAAATTTATTCATTACTATACAATGGCTTGCTAGAAAAGAGTTTATACTAAAGGGAAATTAATTGTATTTTAGAGTGATGCATCAATGTTCATGACTTATTCATGCCATTCAAAATAGTTCTCAACCTCTCTTAGTGAATACTACTCATTGTCTATGAAAATGGTTATGTCTCAAAAGAGGTTCAAAAATGAATTTGGAAACCCATGCTTTTGCTCATAACCTAACTAGCATATCAAATTGACGAACCTACTCGATGTGAAAGGCTAGAATTTGCTACTATGAACTCCATGAATTTGGTTCATAATAGATGCAAGTAATTCTCAATATAGTTGAGTTAAATAGAAATCTAGTTATTTAATACAACATTCTCCTTTTCATTTATTTTGCGGTCATGTTTGTTGACAGGTAGATTAGAAGGTTGTAAGAAACCCCCAATTCCATTCCAGAGAGTGATTTCAAAAAATTGGTGATAGAGTTGAGGTAGAGAGTGATTTCCAAAAATTGTTTTTCATAGGCAAAATATCGTTGTGAAAGGTGTTATGATCACGGTTTGTGAATATTTTGCAAGTAACTGGAATCTTTGGGGTCATGAGTGTTACAGTAGGACAAAACGAGAGGACAATAGAATCCCCTTTCAAGGTATAATCATGTCCAAAAGTTGCTTTGCATGTGCTTGGAGATTTTTTCTTCTTATTATGCATTATAAATGAAATATGTAAATGTTGTTTATTCATAGAATTACATCGACTTCCTTCACTTAAAGAAGGAAGACAAGACACAAATGCAAGTTGAAGTTCCAATAGAGCATGATGGAACTAGCGATAGATTTTCTTCTTTTTAAGAAGGTGATATTTTAGCTTCTCAGTATGAAGCCAAGGTAAAAATTTACTCTTATCTTCACCTTTTCAATGAACTAATGGATTTAATGAATTCACTAACATGTATTTATGATTTTTAGGTTGAGAAGTTGAAAGAGATATCATGGGAGCTTGTATATTTGATTTGTAGGTTGAGAAGTTCAAAGAGCTATCATGGCAACCTAATATCTCCGAGAAGTTAACCAACACATTGGATCCGAGTATCTATGATCTGAAAGATGTGAAAAAAGGTTTAGGTTAGGTAATAGTACCTAGAATTTTTGTCTCTTTCATTTCTAGTAATTTCTTATACTTGTACTGTGATCCAACCCTTGAAGTGGTGAAACAAATTTTTGGGGGAAAGCCACTAAATTTAGTTGTAGGTGTCACTTTCCATGGTGGAATCAACATTTTTCTTGTTGGGGACCTAAGTATGAGTAAGTCTCAACTACTTCAGTATGTACATAAGTTAGCTCCTCGAGGTATTTATTCAAGTGGTTGAGGAAGCTATGCAGTTGGTTTGACTATTTATATGTCAAAGGATTGTGAAACTGATGAAATTGTATGTTTAACGACTCTGATGTTGCATCATTAGATCTAATAATAAGAAGTAATGAAACTGTCACATCCATTGAAATCTTGGATTATTGATTAGTTTTCAAATTTAATAGGCATTGGAAAGTGGAGCACCAGTACTAAGTGACAAAGGAATTTGTTGGATAGATGAGTTGGAAAAGGTCTTAGATAATCCTTGAAGCATGTTGCATGAGGTGGGATTTCCCTCTTCAAATAATTTGACTTAATATTGTGCATTCGGTGGTTTTATCTTGATCAAGCTTAACCACATTCTATTGTATTTTCTATACATTTTTATCACTTCTTAATGTGATATGTTATTTGATGCAGGTGATGGAACACCAAATTGTGTAAATTTCCAAGGCTAGGATCATAACATCCCTTAATGCTAGAAAATATGTGTTAGCTTTTACCAACCCTAGTGGTTCATGCTACAATCCAAGAACTTTAGTCATTAACAATATCTAACTTCCTCCAACATTCCTCTCCAGATAAATTTTAGTTAGTGTTGTGCACATGGTATTTACAAGGTTTTCTCACTTTTCAAATCCAAAAAATTAAGGGTTTACACCTAAATTTTTTATTCGATTTACTTGGTTCTTGACAAATTTGATGAGAAAATTCATTGGTTCCTTTCAAATAATTTTGTTTCATTGCATTATGAAGAGCCCGAGCTATGGAATTATGTTTATTGCTTGTGATGGCTTGATATGGTATTTGGAGGAAATTATTCTAGTTTACATTATTGCAATTATATCATTTATCATTACAAGACCTAAGAGTGGACACATTGGATGTATCAACCCTAACTCCATATATCAGTTATGCAATACCACAAATACACCCTAATATATCTGATTAGGCTACAAAGGATCTTACTCATGGTTAGGTTGAAATGCTCCGGAGGGGTGGTCCCTCCATAAAATTTATAGGTTATCATAGCAACACCTAGGTAGATTGTGAGTATAATACGAATTAGTGAAGCACACGCTCATTTTTTATTCTATGAGTGGGTAAGAAGGCAACCTCAGCTACGATAGAAGTTGTGCATATAGAAATCTTCCGAACTAAATCAAAATGCATATGGGACTATAAAATCATCTATATATATAGATATAGATATATCTTATATGGCCATGAAAATTAGAATTATAGAAATCATGCTTAGTAGTGGTGGTATGTGAAGGTTGAAAGGTGTCATGTGGCTGAAGCATTCAGAATTCTTGAAGTTTCCCTTCAACAATCTATCTTTGATCATACTACTGGTAAATTCTACAACTTTCTTGATAAAAGGTGGTCATCTTTCCTGGGTTTACAAGTCTCTTATTATATAGCCTTGAAACATGTCAGTGTCACTCATATGGATGGAACTGTGCCTTAGTCTTCTTTATATCCATTTATTCCAGGTCTAAGCTATATACTATATAGCAGTAATTTCAATGAATGCATTCTGTTGTGGTGATAGGGACTATTGGCATGGATCTCAATATAACAGAAGTTTCTGCCAATGAAAGAATAAGGCGGGTTAATATAGTTACAAAAGTCAGAAATCTTATTGTGGAAAGGGTGTAGGCTAGAGGACAATATACTTGAACATCAGAGGTGATGTATTCTCGACTGTTCTAGATAAGCTAGCAATGTACTTATTTTTGTTTGCATTAAAATCCCGACCTATGATATATGGATGAACTACCATCTTTTGGAGGAGATGCGCAATAGGGATTAGTCGAAGCTCATCTTCATGATCTAGTGATGCCCCTTATGTATTTTCAATTCAATCACGACTACACTTATCGATTAACATAAATGATTGTTTGTATGTTGTGGTTGAAATGTTTGTATTTATTGGTTGGTTGCATTGGTATGTTCACATGGTTAATTAGTTTTTGTTTGGGTTTATTTTAGATTCACAATGCTCATGGAATACTCATGACCAAGGGATTTATAGTTGTTCATATCTAAGACACAAGGTAGTCTCCCTAGGAAGTAGGAAGTTTATATTTCATAGACCCATTTCATCTCTTACGTTGATGCCTTCTGTGTGATCCTATTTTGAAGTCAATTGGTAATATTTCTAGGAGGTGTATTTAACATAATTGTCAGCCACCGTAAAACTATTGTAATCCTTCATGGAATATTCCCTTACCAAATCAAATGGGTATCGGAAGGGATGAAAAATGAAAATTAAGAAAGAAGTCCTAAGAATGGTTGTGCCAAACAAATGTAACATAGAAATATTTATAAATTGTGAAGCCTTGATTTATGAACTTTGACTAGAATATGAAAATGGGTATATCATGAATCAAAGGTGTGAAATCTTATATTATTCCTTCTTAGGTAACCAATTATACAACAATTTTCTCTTTCAATTGATTTTGTGGTCCTTAGTTCCCTGCATTATTCAATTTTCATGTTAAAATTTTACAATGTAATTGTTTGTTTTTTGGGGCCATAACTGTTAAAGTTGTAAGATGTTCATTATAATCTAGTATGATATTTGAAATTGCATCCATTGATGCCATAAAATGTATACTGATCATTAACTTAATGAGATATCCATCCAAAAATGCATTGCTTTCCCCTATTATTATGATTTATGAGGATGGTATGTATTGCTTAAGATAAATTATATTCCAATTAATTGCAAGTGAGGTTATTAGAGAATCTTCTATAATTTATTCATGTGCAATATTAAATTCACTTTAGAAATCAATCAATAATAGTAAGGAGAAAACAAGGTTAACAAAGAATAATAAGAGATAAAGATGTTTAGGTCAGAGACTAGGGAAAAACCCAAAACAAGGATTCCTTGCTTAGATATTTCTTAAAGTATACATCAAGACAATGACTACAATGACGTAAGAGTGCATCCACGAGTGCATAGGTTTCTTTTATCAACGTCTCCATAATGTTCAGTAAGAGATTATCTTTTGCATCATGTGCAAAAGATAAGACTACACTAGATGAAGGGTTACGATGGAAGCACATACCGCGATCATGTGATAGAATGTTAGATCTCAACCACCTTCCCATCATGCAATGTAACATATTTTCCAGATGTGGGGATGAGAATTTCATTATGCGCCTCTCTGTATCATTGAGGAAGAACTCTAGATTCCTCTTGATAGTCCATCCTATAGGATTACATCTCCAAGACAACGTGACTTGTAGACCAAATGTACTGGCCACAACATCCATGTAAATCCAAACTACTTGGAGGCTAGGCAATAGTTTGAAAAACCAATCATGGTAAGAGGATTTCCCCTTAAGATGCATCAGAGAACATCATTGATAAGCATTCAAAATTGAGTTTATGGTTGGAATTCCTAAGCTATTGATCTTGTCTATGCTCTCTGGTACATTTCTATGCAACATAGTTCAATATTTTATTGACTTAAGGTGTAGAAAATTAACTTGGTTGTTAAATGTGTACATGATCCACATGGTAGGTAGAGGGGTCAAATTCATAAATAAATGAGGATTCATCAAGTCCAGAAAAAAAGAGATTCAGTAGATCTATACATGAAAGTCCAAAAAGGTGGCCTGATGCTTCCCAAAGACTACATGCATGTTATTCTTCTATCCTTTTCTGAGATATACAACACAGTCAAAATTTGGCTTTGTAGGTGACTTCTAGTTAACATATACTTTTAGCTTAAGGTTGTACTTGATAATTTTCTTCGACAATTTTTAAATTTCATTCCAAGTATGTGCAATATTCTTCTGTGATATGTAGCCCAATTGTTGAGATAGTGTGTAGATTAAAGTTTACACCTAATGGTAACCAATGATGTAGATACTAGTAAGATTCCTTTTTCTAAGTTAATATGATCCTGAACATTTACATGTCTTATAGAAAATTACCTCTCTATATGTGCCACATCAAAGTGTATTTGTTATTTTCACAATTGTAACCTTGTTTAGTCTGACCTAGCTTTTTCAATTGATGCTTACAGTAATTTGGAACATTGCAGTTTGTGTTGGCTAAGATTCGTGAGTCTTTCCTAAGATTTTCTCTTGAAACTCACTAGTTGTCTAATATTCATGAGCTTTTCTTAACACACTCTTGATACTTGCCACTGGATATAGTATTTGTTGAGTCTTCCCCAAGTTATCGAGTTTTGCTGAGTCGCAGGCCAGACGAGTCATTGTTGAGTATGCGTTTGTGAGAATATTGATCTGGAAACCATTGATGCTTATGCATTTTTTTAGAAAACTCATTGGGAATTATTTCTAGCTAGCTTCTTTCATTACAATGGACTTCATCATTTTTTCAAATAATAATTTCGATTATTGTTATTTGGATTGTTGAACATCTTTAGCTTTCTCTATCATTCTCATTCACATTTACTTTGTTTTTTCACTAATGTTTGGTGTTGTATATTATTTTCTAAATGATAGCTTCTTATAATTGACATGCTCCCCTAAATGTGTATACTTCCTTGAGTGGAAAAGAAAAAAGTTATATGTAGCCAGCCTACAAAAATAAATGTCCTATTCTCATACTATTATGAATTGCATGTGTGGCTAGGTTTTTGCAGTAGGGGGGTTCATATTGTGTTAATGTATTTCAAGTACTATTTTCTTTGTATGTGGTCACAAACTCTATAATCATTCTCTTGGATAGTCAAATATTGTTTGGTGGCCCCACATGCCCTATCCTCAACATCATATGGTGACCTGATGTGTGATGTTATATGTTATGCATGTAGGACTGATTTTGGCTGGTACGTTTCATATATTTCTACATTACCCATGAATATTATTTCTTATTACTATAAGGCCCATCAACTAGAAAGTGCAGATGCTTTTCCTGAACTTAGATATGGACATAAGCCTGCTACAATCTATAATTATTAATATTTCAATGTTTACCCATCAAGGATTAGATTTGAAAGGCCTCTGTCTCACTTGTCAAGGATGGGAGTTGCAAAACCTTCCCCTCTACTCTCGAGGTTAAGAGGTGGAAGGGTTTCCTCTCCACCAATGTTGGAATTGGAAGGGATCCTTCTCTATCACATTTTGGAGGCAAGAGTAATCCTTTGACATCACCACGAATTGGAGCTGGAGGGACTCCTTCTCCATCAAGTATTATTGGAAGGTTGAATGATAGTAAATCAGAGCAGGATAATGGGTGGGAAAGGCCTTGGGGTGGGAAAGGTAATGTATATTGCATCGGGAAAATTGACACTAATAATATGAGTGTAGCATATGGTTCAAGGAATGGATATGATTGAATGCATTATCCAATAAATGGTACTCTAATTGATTCCTATGGAAATTACAGGGGCTAGAGATATTCACGTGGACTACTTTCAGATGTACAACTAGCTCAGGAAATGGATATAATAAGAAGTACAATGGTGTTTAGAAAATGGTGAAATTCAGAGGAAGAAGAATAGTTTGAGAGGATAAGAGCCCAAGATTGGAGAATCATGGTAGATAAAGTGATAACTCAAGGAAATATGATTATTTTCCTAGTGACCTAAGGAAGTGGTCAGGATTAGAGAGAGAGAAAATAATGGGTCTGGAACTTGTTATTCCTGAAAGTGATTGGTAGATGCATGGACCCTTGTATCATGTGGATAGACCTATGCTAATTGATAAGAGATGACCTCCTATAAGGGTAGGCTTTCTTTCTCCATGTTTTCTTTTTTGATCTAATTAGTCTGATGAAAAAATATTCCCCGTTTCCTTTTTTCCTTCTTGGGTTCTTAGTGATTTCCTTAACATGTAAAGATAAAGGATGTCTAATAGAATTATATTTTTCTTAATGTAGGAGAGTAAAGAGGACCAACCATATTCTGTTTTGAAAACATGTATTATGTCTCAAAATATCAGAGATACTTCTACTAAGACATCATCTTTGTCGCAAAGTAGTCAAGGTGAATTAGGACATTGACCTATAATTGGTTGGCCTCATCACCTAACACATAAAAATGATAGCCCAAATTAACAATCAAGGATGAGAACACTTTAAATTTATATTCATTACCACAACAATTCAATTTTTGTCTTATCATCAGTAAAAAAATTCCATTAGGAATGGCTCTAAAATATCAGGCCAATATGGGTTCTTCCCTTGGCTCTAATTCCCCGAGCTTTGAGTTCCTGCCACCAGTGACACCCTCATTCAATATCATTCCTCTACCACAAAGGAAACAATCATAAAGACTCTCTTATGTGTCTCTTATCACATAATTTGTAAAACCTTCTATGCAAACTCTGCTACCTCCACCTCCATCTCCACCACCCCTTCAACATAAACAATGCCAATGACTAAACCATCAACATTACACTAATTTCATGAAGCCTGGACAAATAAAAGTTCAAACTCCTTCTCTCAATTCCCAAGGTCATTCTTCATAGTCCTTTCAACAGCCGCCCCCTCAATCACAACATGTTCAATAAATTCCTCAATAACTACCATAGTTACAACAATTAGAGTTTGTGGGAGCTTCATTTGCATATTCTTAAGAGAATGAACAGGTAAGAAATTTTAAAGGACATCCAATTTTTCGTTCCATTTCCTTATTTATATTTATTATTTTTTATGTTTATTATAACATGTATTCAGATTATATAAACAATAGCATGAAATGTTGTTATAAAGATATTTTTGGGAACATGATCACATTAATTATGCCCTTGAAATTATAATTCTATGCTTGAACTCTTGCTCTCCTTAGTCTCCTCTATCCAAAATGCTTTGGGTGGTTGTTCTATGTCTTCCTATGCATTATCTTGGATCATCAAGGCTTGGCTTTGGTTTTGTTATCTGAGATGATATTTTACCTATTCTAACCCTATACATTTTAGTCACTTGTTGCATTTTCAAATAGGGTATTAATGTTTCTTTTATCATTTATTAATTTTTTGCCTTGGATCATGAACTTGTGGCACTAACAAGAATTCTATGATATTTTTCTTTATATTTTGACAATGTCTAGCAAGAATCATAGCTAGTGGAATGTTCATATAGGATTTCATAATTACAAGAGGGGAATCCATGCCAAGTACATACAACAAAGCATATTTATTATTATGATTTATCCATTCTACAAGACATCATCTCATATCTAAAACCTTTAATATAAGCTCGTACAATAGGGCATTTATGCTACAGGATTTCGTCAAGGACTACACAACAAGATTTCCATATGGAAAAATATTTTCACACTACAAACTGTCATCAAGGACAACATCCAAGATCATAGCACATACTGGATAGTATCCATATTGAAAGGCTTTTTTAATGTTGACATTTATGCTCTTCGGATGTTGATGTCATTTCTCCCATGTATTTCATTCCTTTTTTCTAATGCAATTTTGTACCATCAAGGAAATCCATTTCAAGCTGGTAGCGTCATCCTTTGCCACATAGGTCGTCTTTTTTCATTTATAACTACTTTTCTACACACATGCTATCCATTATGTCCATGAACCTGCCAAGCCATGGAGAAGTGGTATAACAAGCATGGATTTCTGTTTAGATTTTGAACCTAGCATAAAATTAAAAATTAGAAAAAACATGTGCTAATGTAATCCCAAGTTTCTTTGCCTAATGATTCTTCCACGACAACATCAATACTATAGTCCATGCAAGTTATTCCTTGGAACACTATTTTATGTAACTTTAGTCTTTCTTAATGAAATTTATTGTGCCACTTAAAAAGATACTCAATGCAGTTTCACCTCCATATGATTAGGTAGTGAATGAGGACTCAACTCAAAACCTTAACTTGTAAGAACTTATTCATTGATTAGAAATCCTCTTGTCCACATCTACTGCTAGCACTTGACCTGCCATTCATCCCAAAATTCTGGAGAAGATGGGAGGTTGTCCCCAAAGCTATTTTTCAGGAAAAAATGAGTCATATGTACAAATGAGAATAAATATGGTAGTATTGTACTTGAAATTACATAAGGCACCATTGTACTTGACATTACATAAGATGTCTAACAACATATAATGTTATTGGTAAGAGTCATCATTAACATGGAGGCTTCAAGGTGGGATTTGTTTATTTTTTTGGAATTATTCAACAGTAGATCCTCATGGACAATATCATGCCTTTAAGCTCCATTCCTCTTAAATATTACATGGAATTACATGGATTTTTTTATTTGTGAGTTTGATGATGAATACTTTACCCATTTTTTAAAATTGTCCATTAACTATCAAATCTTGAAGAATAGTTCTTGGGGATCGAGACATGCATGAGGTAAGGGAAACCATAGGCTGGAGTACTCTCTTGTGGTCCTAGCATTACGGTTGACTAGTTTTTCTCGAAGGGAAACCTAACAAGCTAGAAATAAATTGATTTTTGATAACATGGAACCAACTCACAAAATCATAGCCCAAGCAGTCTCCCTTCTAAGAGAGTTGTTAAAATCTAATTTTAAAAGGAATAGATAGATATGTATTCTCTAAAGACATAAAATTCATGATTGGCTTCAACGCCCTAGGGCTTGGGGTATTCCATGTCCCCCCCAGAGAAAGTTGTTAAAATCCAATTTTTAATGGGAAAAAACAGGTCTATGGAATCTGAAGCCTGCAAATGTGAGACTGGATTCAAAACCCCACAACTTTGTATCTCTCGTTCCCGTCCTAGAAGTCATTTTATACATGCCCTTCAGGAACTTATTTTTGATGGAATGTCCAAGGGGAACACTGGACTTGCAGGTGGTAGGGGCACCAATTGCAACCTATATAGAAATTCCATCAATAATTTATTTTGAGGATGATAGATGAAAAAAAACAAAATTGTGAACCTACTATTATCTTCTAGGGGCTTGTCCTTTTCCAAAATATTAACAATAAGCAGATTAATTATGTGTGGGATTTTCTTCCAATTCTCTCCACCCTTTAAAGTGTCTCATAAAGAAAACTCTAAGTGTGGAATATGAGGATTATGTTGTTTTTATAATCTTTTGTGGGTTTAGCATGATGAACGTTACAGAAAAAGCAAAATTGCGAGGCTTATTTACCATTGAATGAAGGAATTCTATATGTGTAAAGGATTTATAAGGACTAGACAATGGTAGAGGAAGAAATTTATCCTTCCACTTCCATGAATTCATTGGGAAATGTTAGTAGGTGGAACAGACATAGTGGGTGTTTACACCCCTTACTAAGAACATTAGAGGGAGAACACAACCTTATGAGGACAAAAAGGAAATTTTCCCATTATTACATCATGCCATGACCATGATACGACATGGAAAAACTAAAGAAGAGGCACCCATAACCTATTCTAGTCTCCCTATTGTTCCATCCATTAAGGTGTGTTACATGAATTTCCCGTATCATGATTAACATTTCTCTCAAATCCATTTAGCAGTACATAAGTCTTCCTACATGGAGGTCTGACACCATTTTGATGGAAAGAGGTTTCTTAGAAAACTTTTCCCCATGGATTTAGGTTGTGAGGGTAAGTATACATTAAAGAGTTCACACTAAAGGGTTGATGAAAAAGTTTATATATAAATCACCACCTTATCCCTCCCCGAGTATTATTCTAGCTAAATATTCCTTTGCTTGGGGCTTGTGTATATTATTTTATTGGAGGAAGCAATGGTTTTGAATAGTTAACTAACATGCTTAGGTGGACAATGTGAAAATGGAGGATAGAGGCCCTACATTATATGCTCTCCAATATATTGTTTCATTAAGTGGGAAAAATATAGTAGACTATTTCCATCATGCAAAATCCTTTCAGTTTTGTTCAGTTATCAACTAACAACAACCGCCAGGCAATTTCCTTTAGATGGATAAACTCAAAAATATGGATGGGGCAGAGGACCATGTGTGGTGGTTGGATTAGTATTTCCCTCCTATTCCTTCCTTGTGTGTTATGCTCATTGAATATTACTCTCTCTTAGGTCATATTTATTATTCAATTGTAAGATCCAGTCCCAGAAATAAGTAACCTACTTGCCCATCTAGATCCACTGATAAAAACAACATAGTGGTAATTCAACATAGACTCTTTACAGTGAAAGGTGAACATTATTTCTGCAAGGGAAAAGTAGAGCAGACTACAACCATCACCCAAGTTGCTTCTAATGGTATTAAGGTTTTCATATAAGGTGGAAGTCTCTTGCTAGATAAACTTCGGTCTAGGTGGGTTGGGGGATGATGTGTAATAGTAGATAGAATTGTGTCTACGTGAAGTCACCCACCATATCCTATGCTTTGAAAATTCCCTAGATAGGAGGATAAGTGAATAGCAATATCATGTCTTCTGAATTTTAGACACCTTTTATGCAAGGGATCTATCTATTGTGACTGAAACCCCTAAGAGCATCACAATTGATTAATAATCTTCCCATGGAAGTACCATTGTGAGACTACACTAGGAGATGAATAAGGTAATGGACCTGGAGGACCACATAAAGAGATGAGCAAATAAGTAGACTTATGAATGTACAGGGATAATGGGAATACATGGATGCTCTACATTATCATGTATGTTCTGTTCTGATACATTTGGAGTTCTTCAAGTACATAGGAATGTTCGTAGTCTATATTTCTAAGTGAGATGGTGTTCAGTCATCTATTTTTGCATTGTATATCATAATTTCCTGAAAACTAATAGAAGCCATTGTTTAAACTCTATGTGAGTGTGTGTGAGAGAGATCATAGGTTTAAATAAGATATGATAGGAAGGATGGAGGAGAAAGAGGTAAAGACCCTTGCAACAAATAGATTATGGAGGATGATCAAACTAGAAGGGCTTGAGCAGTAAGTAATGCATACCAAATACATATTTTCTCTTTCCATAGAACATTTGATAAAATTTCCAACCAAGCCTATGTAATGCTTCTATCATTTGGAGAGCACTAGTCTTGGCATTTCCCATTGCAGAGAATTGGTTATGTTGGAAAGTTGGAAATGGGAGAAGTATTTGATTTCAGTATAAAGTGTTGTATGGGATGTAATGGCTAGCAAAAATTGTCAGAATGTCTGATTTAGTATCTGAGGCAAGTTGTAAAAAGATATTATAATCTTAGCAAATATAGCTACTACCAGTTCTCAGTTAGAATTAATTATTGCAACAATGTGGCAATAATGAGGGGTTTTTGGATTTAGATGTACATAAAGCTCAAAGATGGAATCTCTTCATTCAATAATTTTAGAGTAGTTTTATGAGGTTGACTTTTAAAAAATATACACTGATATGGTCCAAAATTCCTGCTAATGGAGACTACACAACCAACACTAAATATAAAAAATGTTTTTTAGAATAGCAAGGAGAAGCATGTTGGTGGTGGAAGGCATCATTGAATCTGCATGACACATTTTGACTGATTTCTCCTTCATTAAATAAGTATGGGAAAACAATTGTTAGTGTACTTGGAAGAAAGTGGAAATCGGAAGAATCATCTTTTCTTAATTTAGTGTTTATGAACCATTAAGAATGTCAATCTCTTTGAAGGGAAGTCTTTCTCACCGCAGGAAATTTGTCATAAAATTAAATATGATGATGATCTTAATTCATCTCCAAAGCACAAACGTGTGAGAAAAATTAGGTCATTAGAGATAATCAGGTTTCTTTGATGGTTCTAGCTAATGGATATCTTTTGAGGTGTAGTGGTAGAGTTGCCCTCTTTCTTTCAGGTTCATATAATCTTTCTTTTAAACTGGACCTTGGCAAAGGTTATAATAATTGGGCAAAGACTAAAGCTATGGTAAATTTAACTAGGATTGCAGTGGAAAATGGTATAGTACTGTCTCCAGGTAGTGTCCCTCAGATAATTTTCAACAATTATGAGAGATCAAATATTTATGTTCCTTTAATAAAGAGGTTATATAATTTTGGCCATAGAGGGAGAAATTTATTTACTCGTAATTTTTGGAAGTTGATATTCTTCTTGAGATATGAAGAACTCCATAGCTTGGTAATTGTGTTATAAGTTTCCTTCTCATGTTTTTCTTTGTAAAGAGAAAGGCCTTTTGCATTAGGGTTTCCTAAGGGATGGATTGAAGATTCTACTTTCCAAGACTTCTAAAAGATTCCTCACAAAGGAATAATTATTATGTCTAGGATGAGCTCCATGCGATGAGACCTCATTAGGAAGGCTAGGATCACCAATGCTTCCATTTTCGATGATTGAATCTATTGGAGATGCCATGGTGGTGACCAAAAAATCTTGGTTTGGCACTTTATCATTGTTGTAGATATCATAGCCACACATGGGACGTTTTCCTCTTTCCATCTAAATATTTTTAGTTTATTGATTCACATTCTTTATTTTTTCCAAGTAAGATCTCACCGAAAAACTACTGGGTACATCCTTGAGTTTCATAAATGGTATCCAACATAAACCTATTGGAGCTAATTAGGGTTCCTGATCTAGTAGGAATATTAAGGCACACAAAAAAGGTAACCAACCTAAGGAATTGATCCCAATACTTCTTACATGAATCTCAAAGCATCCAACCATTAAAGCAGTGCACTAGGTTATTAATTCTTCCTTTTTATTCAAAAGCACAATTAGTTTTTTTTTAATATTTATGAAGAGTGTAAGTACAAACTATGGAAAGTGTACATGAATACCAAATTCCTTTTTGAAGTGAATTATTTTGTATTACAATTCCATGTGGGATTCATATTGCCAAGGGTAGATGCATTTTGATGATTGAAAATTGAACCTTGAATAACTTAGTAATGGAAAATATTCCTTATTTTCGTATCTTCTGAAATGTCTCCTACATTTTGACAGTCATGATAATGTTGATTCATCCATAGGTAGTGGCATGAGTCAAAATTTTCATGTCTATACTTCCAATGACAACCTCCTTAAAGAAATTGGTGCTCTTAAGCCCAAATTTTGATGGAGCTATGGTAAACTAGGTTTTTACTAGAATGTAGGGGAAAGGGGTGGAATCTATGATTTGTGATTAGTTTCATATCAAATTGCATCACTCAAAACTTTACAGTCTACGTTTTTTATGATGGACTTCTCAAGGAAATTTAATCTCTTAATCTCAAATTTTAATGAAGTTATGGGGAACTAGATTTTCCTAGAAAGGAGGGGCCAAGGTGGAATATATGATTTATGAATATCTATAATCATGTTTTCTACATTTGGCTAGATTGATAAAAAAAAGGTGTCCTATATAATTTACTTGAATAAAATATCCTACCAAATTATTGAAGCACTTGTATCTCGTATGGTCATTATTTACTTGTGTGAATATTAATTATTCTTTTTTAGGATAGTACTAGCTATTAAATGTCACAGGTCCTTGAGATTGAAGCACAGTTCAAAACTAAATGTGATAAGCTTTTTGATGCATTTTAGATGGATGGAATTGGTAAGAAGACTATTTTTTAAAGGATTGGATAAAGAAGGAATGCCATTTTCTATTTATTTATGAATGATGATATCATCAATTTTCTTTTTGTTCTTATTAATTACAATCATGTTCCATACCTCAAATGTGATAGGATCCAATTCTCCTTAGAGCTTGCACATTCCAGAAAGGTCAATTTCATTAGAAGTGTGCTATCATTTATAATATGATTTTTGTGAGCTCAACATGCCGTTTATGGAAAACTAGGTGGGAAGGATAACAATCATTCCTCACAACCACCATAGATAAATTTAATTGATAACTTTCTTTGTGGAGCTTATAATTAATATTATGATAACCACACTTTTTTTTATTGCAAATTCACTCTACTCTTTGAATAATTTAAATCACATTATTTTAACAAGGCTAGGAGATAGGTATGGATAACTAAGAAAGGAAGGTTTGTGATTGTCTGGGCCATTTTGATTTTCATCTTTCTATTTCACTTCTTTAGATAAAACTGTATATTCAGATACAAACTCAATTCAAATCAAACTAAAATAGAGAAGCCTAAATACGAAGATGTTTCTCTCTCTGCTACCTTAAACTGATATTATTTTTTTAATTATACTTGAATTTCATTGATAATAACCTGGATTTATATATTTGTTTTAACACCAAATTGAAATCACAGTAAAAATAAAAATTCCCATTAAGTATGACCTAAATATGGTTCAAAGAATCTCAGCTTTAGCCCATGCACATGGCAAAGTGATTTCTGAGGTGCGAAGTTTATTAGAGGCACTATTTGTTTGTTTCTTTTTGTTAGAAAAACGGTTCTCTCTTGGTTTTATGTGACTTTAAATTTATCATTTGTAGCACGTTGAGAAATGGAAAAGAATAATTTTTGGCATTTATCTTGCAGAAATTGATGTTGAATGAAAGGATATAGAGTTTAACCAAGTTAGAGTCTACATTGGTAAATGCAGAACATCTTCAGAAGTTGCTTACGAATATAGCATATACAAATCTTGAACACAAGTAATATATCAATTTTTCTTTTGTAGATATTTTATTTTTTCAACCCAAGATTCCACAGAAATACAAATATTGATATTGTATGAATTGTTTAAGGACCTCACTAAGGTTGATTTTTCTAATGTCCTACTTGATTGACACCTTCTCACAATAGGAAGGATTTAAATACGAATCAATATGTTCCTAAAACAATTTGATTCTAATTTTATAGATATAAAAGATAAAAAAAAATGTAAATGCCTTCATTTGATTGTTACTTGACTCTGGTGTGGGTGGGTGAAAGGAAATAGGATTGGAAAAAGGATGGGGAGACAATGCAGAGCATCTCCTGGATATGATTCATTTGTTGTCAGAGATCCTTCTGGCACCTGAGCCATTGACTTTGGAAAAGTTTATAGCAGTGATTCCTATGGTTTTTAATGTTTTGATTCTTTCACCACATGGTTATTATGGGCAAGAAAATGTTTTAGCAATTCTAGACAAAACACTGGTGCAGAGGTAAAAAAAATTCTTATAATTTCAATGCTCATTCCATGATATCCTCTCTTTATTGTTTGATTGTATTTTGAATGTTTCTTTTGATTTTGATTTGTCTTTTAACTATGAAATTGAAAGTAATTGGTATAATGTGCATTTGAAAAACATCCAAAGCTTGAAGCTGAGTTTAGTATTAAATGATATTAATTGAAATCCTTTTAGTTGTTTTGTGTTAAGATATTTTCATGGCTATTAAAAAAGTTTACTTTCATGTTTCTATTTGAGCACAGGTTGTCTATATACTTGAAAAAGTTCATGGCTTAGAGAATGAAATGTTGTTACAAATAAAATGGCAAGGGTTAAACATCACACCTTAGATTATTTGTTTTAACAAGGTATCTACAAGCTGATTTTTTTTAACATGTAACTTAGTTGGCATGATTGTGCCTAAGCTTTCTCTAAAGGCTGAATACAACTAAGTTACTAAGGTGTTCTTATCTATGGTGATGCTTTATTTTATTTGTTTATATAGTTCATATGGCTACATAATGGCTAGTATCCCCAACTGAAGAAAACTTATTCGTTTTTCTCTCTTTTATGGGGGGAAATGACATTGACATTGTTGATGTTGACGTATATGTAATATAAATATTTTAATTCTACTTTAGTTTATATTCAAGTATCCATTGTCTTTCATGTCTTAAACTTCACATTGTATCTTCTTTCATTTTCAGGAGAGGAACTCAATATTGATGGTAAGAAGCAGGAACTGAAGAAAGACGAGAACAATAACATTGGAGTGACAAATGCAAAATGAGAGAGAGAAGAGAATTGGTCTAGTTATACCCTTAAATCCAATATCTTGCATAGGATACACACATAGATAGTAACGGTCAAGTCTTAAGATTTTGTGAATTCACTTGCAATGCCTTGGCAACATAGTGATAATGTTTTGAAATGATGAAACAATATTTCATGTGTAAATTTTAGTCCAACCAATATTCAGTTGGAAACTCATATTGTAATACTTGACATTTTATATAATAAAATTTGTGCTTGAAATTATTTTTATTTACATTTTATATTATTTAGTCATGTAATTAACAGATGTAACTTTGTGATATCATATTAGATGAACATGGACATTGTATGACATTTTTTTTAAATTTAGTGACAAAATCATACTAATTAATTTATATTGATTAATAATGAACACATAAAACCAATCTAAAACTACTAAATTAGTATTTTGTATTAATAAATACTGAACACAAATAAAATGAATATACGACTAAATTAGTCGTTTATAATGATTATGAATGAAATTAATTGAAACTACTAAATCGGTCGTTTATACAATAAGTATGAAACTACAAAAAAATGACTATTGCAAATGACAAATTTGTTATTACAAATGATGGTTAAATGTTATATATACACGACTATTAGTAGCTAATTTCTAGTATCTTATAACACGACTAAAATCTAGTCATATTTCTTTGGTCATTAATTGGTTTCAAAGAATGACTAAAATTTGCATATATATGACTATTGGTAGCTAATTTACAATATCTTATAACATGACCAACATTTTGGTCCTATTTCTTTGGTCATTAATTGGTCTTCTCAGGTAATCATATAGTAGTATATTTTGTCGTATATTTGGTCATTAATTGCGAAAATTAATAACTAAATCAATGACTAAATCAATAGCTAAATTAATGACCAATTGTATGACTAAATATACTAGTATATGATAAAATTGAGAAAACTAGTTAATGACTAATCTAAAAAATACTAAAATTTGGTCGCGTTATAAGATAATTTAAATTAGCTATTATTGGTCACCTGCTGAAAGATGGTCGTTTATATGCAAGTTTTAGTCATTTTTTAGTAATTAATTAGCCATTTTCTACTAGTGATCTATCTCTTGATCTATTGTAGCTTCCAACAAGTATGCATGTCTTGAAAGTAACGTTAACAATAAAAAATTACGATTCTTTACTAGATTCACAAAAGAGTAATATATTATAATAGATAGACAAATATTAATTTGATCTTTAAAGAACTCATCAATAATATATTAACTCAAAAACAAACACATACATCACAGACATTATGACTATATATACTCTTAGAAATTTACTTGGGAATATGCCATTGGTTTAACCACCCAACCATGAACTCAGTGCCTCCAACTCAACCCCGAACTGTGATAAGATTACCAGAGAACCAAATCCTCTAATTTATCCCTTCCATAGATATTTAATACATTTTTTTCATGATCAAGTTTACTTTAGTGCCATCCCGCTTTTGTGGAACTTTCTATCCACTTGCTCAGGATTTTCCATAAAACCTTGCCTTTCTCTCCCATAATGGTTGTTGGGCGATTTAATGGTGATATAAATCATTGTCATTAATTGTAAACCTACAGTTAATAGACTGATGAGGTATATCTGTACTATATGTATTGGGTGGTTATTTATTAGAATAGATAAATATAATGTAATTAAAACTAATTTACAAAACAAATTAAATCAATATAATCCAAACTAAACCAAACCAAACATAAAGAAATTGAAACCACACCAAACTTGCATAAATGAGAATCACACCACACTTGGATAATTGAAATCACACTTGTTGAATTGAAATCACACCACTTTTGCATAAATGAAATCACACTTGATAAATTAAAATCACATTCACACCTACTGAAATGATATCAGACTTGCTGAAAGGAAAAACACCCTTGTTGAAAATAAATGAAATAAAATACCTATACTATGTTTCCAATATGTACAAAGTTGTGTAAAGTATGGTTGATGGGGGCCCTCCATTCCTCAGCCAGCACACTGAATAACTTTCACCTCTTGGAGATCAAAGTGGAAGTATGTATTTCATAAAATGAAGTTACGAGATATTACAAGAATTTTGTATCCTCGCTTTATGAATCACATCTTGGATGGAACTTGGAACCTCCAACTAGCAACTAGCAACCTCCTAACTTGGCAACCCTAAGTAACAACTCTAACACCTAGCAAATTTTTTTATGAAGGGTGCACTCCTATTTATACAAAAGACGAGGATAATTATTCAATAAATATAGATACTTATATCTCTTCTAAATCCCAATTTATATCTTGTGGTTACAACCATCTCCTAAAAATATAACATAGAAATCCTCTCAAAATTATCTCATCCATGATTCGTCTACTTTGAATGTGCTTAGTTAATGATCCACATCTTCTACAATTATTCCACAAATATTCATGATTTGGAATTTGAAATTCGAATTTGTGGTTAGCTAGCTAAATAGGACCCTTCTAGAATCCCCATGTAGGCCTATAATATCACAAAAATCATAGCACTAGATATATATGAAAACATGTTAATTTATTAATATTTAATGATAAATTATCTTAAAATAATTAAAATGAATGGCTTGGAAAATAATAATGATAAACCCAGACAATCATGAAAATGGTTACTTAATGTAAGGTTATGGGGTTACAAAGTTATGAAATGAGGGTAAAATGATGGAAATTTCGGTAAATGTGGATGACATTTTGCAGACCCAACATACCCCAAACTGAAGATGTTGCATTTCCTCATGCAACTATTTCATTGATTCTATTAATCATAGGTTGATATTCTTGAAATATTTTGCTTCTATATAAGCTTTGTTTGTGTATTGATTCTCTCTTAACTTTGTATAATCATATCATCTAACAATTTTATTCTTTTTGTAAAGTGTACTTTGAAAGATATTTGATTGCAACATATATTTTTTATGGTTGGTTCTTGTGTGACAACCAAAATTTATTAGTGTTGGCTCTTGTGTAACAATATTCTTTTTATTTTTGTTGCATCAAAATACTTGAAAACATTGATAATTCCCATAGTAGTTCCGAACAATTTAATGTGCTTATCAATTTATCATTACAAAACATATAATCTTTTGGAATCAAAATGCAATAATAGTGTATTGGGAAAAATATGTTGGTTAGGATGAAATGAAATGTGACATGTGACATGAAATGTGAATATCCCTTCCCCTAGCTAAAGGTGTTTTCAATTTTTGGAAATGATAAAGGGAATATAAGTGAGGTGAAGGATTGTCGAAAATCGCAATTTTAGCATTTAAAGAATTACATGATTAAACATTACAAAACAACATACCTTGACTTACCTGAAAAGTGGAAAATACATATATATAGAGAAGAGTGTGGTTGTTGCTACTGGATCATGGAATGTGAAGTAAAAGAATCGGATCTTCTTCTTCTTTCTCTTGGTTGTATGAATAGAGGATGAGAATCGAATATTTATTGGTATGGATACTGAATTGAGTTTGGTTGCAAACTGTCGAAATAATATAGTCTTCATTTGTCAATGTCAAACATAGAAAATAAATTGTTGGATTACTAGCCATTAATGAATTTCATTAACTGAAACCAAACTACTCACCATTGATGTCAATGAGAGTCAAGATACCTAAGTACATCTTACAAGGTATGAATAATATGTCATAGTTGAGTCACTTAGAAGATACAACCAACAATGGATATTGATGTATTCCCATTATCTATTGGCAAGAGAACTTGCCATTAAGGCATGTAAGCCTGAAGGTAGTTGAAAGATCTCTAGTCCTGATCCCAGATGTTGTGTCAGAGTCCATGGGTCAAGACTTGTTAGAAGGGACGCCTTAATGAATCCTCCATCATCTAATGCGAGTATGAAACAATAATTTGAAGGAGTATAGATGGAAAATTTGCATTGAAAAGAGGTTTATCTAACAGAAAGGAAAAGGAAAATTGTGGTGACATAGCTTTGTAAGGGAGCTGAATGAATTTATTTTTTGGTTAAGGGTGAGTGAAAATGAGGCAAGAAAGTATGAATATTGCAAACGGAAATGAGTTTTTGGTAGTAGGGAGATGGAAATTTATGGTTTGGATGTAGACGTAAAATCTGTAGCAATGGTAAAATTGGTATCTATTTAGTAATAATAGTGTTGTGGACCTGATTTGACATGGAATGATCATGCTCTTCTAAAAGAAACTTGGCCTTTAAAAGGAACTCGTGCATATAGTTATCTTCATCATCATCCTGGAATTTTCAAAAACTTAGCAATTTGTGTAATAAAATGTAAGACTATCGAGAGAGAGATGATTATTCTCTCTTCATCTAATATATACTTAAATTTTTTTTAAAAATAGTATTAATAAAAAAAATTCAATGACAAAAAATTAAATGCACTTTTACTTGATTGGAAAGCGGTACCATAGATTACTTATTATTGTTTTGTTAGTGACTTCTTCATTGTGTTTCTAACAAATTTTGTCTGAGACCTATTCTCCATACAATTAATTCTTCATAAATAGACAATAAATAAAATTTTCATAAGTTACTGAATTGTGTCGATTTTGCAGCTACCAAAAATATAGATTGTTGCATTGCCTTGCCACTTTTACAACTTGAAATTAGACTCGGATGGTGGTTTATCTATTATCACAGTTGGGTTTTAATATTTGCATGTTTTGATGAAGGTCGAATCCTGTGACTATGTTTCTCCCTTTTATCTAGTGCTCCAAACTTATCCATGATCACATGCATCAAGAAAATGCTCAAAATTCAAAATTATTGGATCAGCTTGAAACTAGCGGCAAAGTGTAGATCTCATTTCCTTGAACCCAACAATTTTTTTCACGGAAATATGACATCGTATGCTCCCAGAATTGTGTTCTCTTGATTTTAGGAAACAACTAAATAAATGAATTTTGAGGTTCAAGAATGCCCAGTCAAGAGTTCATAGGCTGCAAGGATCATGACTTAGCAATTTGAATGGACCTTCATGGCCAATGAGTGGTTGACACATGGCATGAGTTTATGGCATTGAGACGTGTTAATTTTTTAATGGTTAACAGTTTTTTCTAGTGACCCAACGAGCGTGTGCCATGTTGGCCAAACATTGGTTGCCACATGGCCTCCTCATGGTGGAATAAAATTTGTGAAGTTTTGAGTGACCTCAACAGGATTCAAAACCATGACCTTTTTCTAACCAACAAAGTTCCTTTATCAATCCACCTACCATTTGTTTCTTATTAACTATGCTCCCTGACTTATATTTAAAGTTGAATGGTCAAGCATTTGGAGAAATGCATCGGGGCTAAGGCCTAGCCCTTAGCTACTCCAATGTCATTTAACCACAGGTGGGGTACAAGGGCTAGGCCTTAGCCTAACCCATGATCCCATGCTACTATAATATGACCAGGATATAACCACAGGTGTAGAAATCCATTTTCCCTCGAGGGAGAATATTCGGCACCCAGCACGGTCGTATGGTGCCATGTGACCATAATATTTAGAATTGAGCCTTACTGGGGAATTTATGTATCCTACAAATTAGATCCTTGATTAGGAATGTAGGCCAAGTTTTAGTGCAGTGTCCGTTTTTGGGGCGCCCATACTGGGTTTAGTTCGAATTATAGGATTATTAACAAGAGAATTGGGCAAAAACATGAAACAGTAATATTTTACTCAATTATTAGTTAAGTGACATGTAAAAAGAGTCAAAATAGGGGTTTTTGATAGTGTTGGATCCATTGCAGACAATATTTTTGTTGTTTTATCTTCGTAAATCTTGTAAATATAATTTTAAGTATGATTTTAGATCTCTTATCCAATTTTTATTGCAAAATTTTAAAACTAACTTGGTCCAATTTTCTTTTCTGATCTTCTAGGTCATAAAGAGTGCAATAAGAGAGCATAATCAAGAATATTGAAACTCTCTTATCATTTGGAATGTGATATTTAGAAGACAAAATGAAAGGATTCGATCTCTAATTTCAAATTTTGGCTCTCAAAATACTATTTGTCTCCTTATTCTCAAATATTCCTTCTCTTTCTACATCTTCCTGCAAATGATTAGTGAGCTAGGTGGCCCTCACTGCACCACAAATAAATAAAATTTCAAATAAAATGAAATCTAACTTAAAAACGTAAAAAACAATCACCAAACTTGGTTTCATTCATTGATTCTACCCTACTCTACTCTACTGGAAATAGAAAAATTGTTTCAAGTGTATGCATATCTCAAGTGTAACCATGTGCATAATAGGAGTAAAAGGATATTCATGCTTAGTTTTGAAAAATATGCCTAAAATACATCAAAGCATGAAAAACTAGTTTCTTTGATAATACAATCAAGAAGTAAGGAAGAATAAAATAGTGATGTGGCTTGATCCTTGATTGGAACCATCCACTAGCACATAATGAGAGATTAGTGACGACATGTTTAAAAAAGTTAGTGACCACATTTATTTCAAGTTAATTACTACTAAATTTGGGCAATTTTCAGTGACTGAACTAAAAACAGCTAGCTTAAAGGACTAATTTAGTCCAGGGATAAAATATATGACTAGATATTAAGTGACTCAACTAAAACCGACTAAGTTAAATGACTAATTTAGTCTAAGAGTAAAATATATGACTAGATAATAAGCGACAAAATTAAAAATGATTAACTCAAATTAAAAATGATTAGTGTTTTACTTAGAAGGACACAATAACATATTTTTACTTGTTCATGTTGGATTTGACATATCTAGGTAACATATCTATGGCATATTAAACACTCTTAAGCTTCACATGAGTACATCAGTGCATGAAACACCTTGATATTTAAGATTTTTATAAATAATTGTGAAAAGGGTTTACAAATTTGCATCATGGTCAAATTTTGTTCTTGATACATTTAATTCTTACATTTTTTTAACGCATTTGACATTTTAACCACATCCTTACACAAATCAATGCTTGGGAACGTGAAATGACTTGGTTCTTAAGGCTAAAAGTTCACTATTTTTAAGATTATCTTAATGGTTTACTTTCCTGCATTTTTGTAGATGTATGATCGCTTTCTAATTTTAAATGACACATCCTAACACACATAACGAGATAGTGATCAAAGCCCAATAGTGCCTCTATTAGTGCACTCTGCAAGCAACTTAGACAATGCACACAATTCTTAAACATTTGATGTTGACATACATAATTTCTTATTGTTTAGGGGTGCTTGAAAACTTACATTGATCTATAGTATTAATGGAAATTTGTTCTAAATACATAGTGGTTATTGTGCTCACACACAAATGGTATTGATCATAGTTCATTAGTTGTAATTACAGACTTTGGAGTGTTACAAATACATAGTTTGGGTCACGATTCTATGGTTACAAACTACAAAACTATAAATGGTGATAAATGGATGATAAATGGATGAAATTTGTATGCTACCAATGTGTAAGTAGTCCACATTCAACTTTTTTGTATTCATTGTCCTTAGTAACAATGACAAGTTTGAATGTTTCCTTTATTTATCATTGCAAACACATAACTCTTTTCTATTCCAAACATAGTTAATACTATTTGTGTATGATCTCTTAATTATGGAATCATCTCTTGATGATGATAATGAACTCTCAATCTCCAATGCTCATGAATACAATGAATGAATGATTAAATGCCTTACTTTTATGGACAATTTATGATTCATTTTCTATTTTGATTGTGCCAACATCTCACGATATATGTTTAATTGAGCAAGCTTTATCTTTCATTTTTAAAGTATAATTTCATTGCATGAATAAGAATATTTGTCTAATTAAAATAATTCAAAATTTGTTAATAATTCATGGTTTTTTTTACTATTTGCACTGTTGTCCCTGACCCTTTAGTTTGAGAGTGAATAGTGTCAAATCACTAGTCTTCGTTCAGGAACTTCCCTTCATTACTCAATGATCTAGCTTAGCTCAATCTTTAAGCATTCCCTCGTGGACAAGGATATCATTCTTGTAGTTAATGAGTGAGAGAAGGCCACCAAGGTGACATTGGGTGGCTTGCTTGAGATTTTCCTTTTATGCATTCTAGGTGGGGTTAAGACTTTTTTCTTATGAGAGTGTTTGAGTGGAGATACAATTTAGAAAATGCTTGCAGAAAAATTAGTTTGCCTTAGCTATCACCTAAAATACTTCCAATAAAATCATGTGCTTTTAACAACATATAATTTTGATAAATAAGTAATTCAATAAAATAAAATAAAATTAAGATTATTATTATTATTGTTATTTTTTTGTGTGTATGCAAGAATTGACAATTATAACGAGCTTATACTTATATGATAGGGATCAATTCTATCCACTACCACAATCACCTCAAGTGTACCCACATTGCCTCACAAGTGGCACAATTATCTAATTAAAGTTTAAGCTAATCAGCTAATCTACACCATGGAGAAAATTAAAACTAAATTTTAATATTAAAAAATATAGGCATTTTATTTTATTTCAAAATCAATTTTAGTATCTAATTTGAGGAATTTCCATTTAAATTTCAAACTCCATAAAATAAAATTTAATGTGGAAAATGTAAAGTAAAATAAAATTTTTTATGTTAAATGTTATGAAAATCATTTATTATAATCCACCTAGGCTAACAATAGTAAAGAAATTATAAGATGTTCAAATACAAAACAAATTATCTCTTATTTAACATAACCACAAACTATAAAAATAAAAATAACAACCAATCCAATATTATGAATTAGTTATTATAGCTATGATATTTCAAAAGAAATTATAAAATGATCAAATACAAAAGAAATAATCCCTTATTTAACATAACTATAAAACAACAATCCAACGTTATGAATTAGTTGTTATAGTGATGGTATTTCAAGGAAAATCTACTAAAAACAATGAACTAAAACAAAATTAAATTTATTTAAGATGTTTTGTGATAAGCGAGACTAGATGAAAATTCAATAACATATCTCATGAAAATTTATTGTCCTCGCTAAGGTTTAAAATATTAAAATCCGTGCCCTTTCAATCAAAGGGAATTTTTTTCCTCTGAATGTCATAGACTAACAATAGTAAACTATTTAGGCTATTGATGTGCCCAAGTCAGCTCAAATAAATGTATTTTGCAAGTGAGAGGTATATAAATAAATATTTCACTAAATTGTCATAACAAGTTGGTTGCCATGGGTAAAAATGGGCGTCTCGAAAGAAATGAATGAGCCATGATCAATGAAGGTTAGTTCATGCTTGATGAATCATACATGGTGCACATTGGTGGTATGGATGATTTAAGGAAAATCCTAAATGAAAGAATTCATTTCATTCCATATATAAAAATTCAACTTCTTACATTAGGTTGGCTTGATTGCAACACATGCAGTAAATTTGGGGTTTTGGGTTATTTGGTGGTAAACCCTAGGGATTATAGATCTAGATATTCGTCGATAATTGACATTGTTTTACAACCTAGAATTGTTTCTTCGACGGTAGCACCAATCCAGATCTATGTAGTGGGGCTGGATTTTCGGTATTATTTCTATGGCAGCAACACCCATCTAGATCTCTATGGTGTGGCTATATTTTCAATGGATTTACGCGTTTGGTACCCTTGAGAGCCCAACATTTCAACCATTGGAGTGATTTCAGATTCTATCTGTCTCGATATGGAACTATCATAAGGGATGATCCCATTCCTGCGTATGAAATGATGGGTGTTTTTTTTGGTGAATAATCATGGTAAAATGCATGTGTCATTGCTTCTCTACCTGCCTTTGCCTTTACTATGGGCTTTGCTACTAGTTCATCTGCTCGACCAATTGGTTCAAGATCTAGTTCAAGGTAAAAAGCTTAAACTTATAGGGACTTACTTCAAATGATGGATCGATCACGTTTGACACTATGAACTCCTACATTGGATATAGAATCGAGGGAGGGGAAGTTGGGCCCTCAACGACTAGCTCTAGTTCAACTGCTTAAGCTGGTGGATAAACCACCATATTAGAAGCACTAGATTTGTATCTCGATAGGCAATGGGTGGATCTTTAACTGGCTAAGGGGAAGCTAGAATAGGAAGGGATGTTAGTAATGCGACTGCTATCAATTCATTCTCCCATGCAATTGGTGCTTATAGTGACAATTTAATTGAACTATTAGTGCTTAGGTTCCTTTCTTCAGGGAGATGAGCAACAGTGTTGGGTCCCTATAATACTAGTGATTACCCCATTACTATTGTAGTTATACCCCTTATTTATATTGTTGTGCCCCTATTACCCCCATGTTGTTATTTCTGTGCCCCATAGAATCCCTCTATTGTTATTTTTGTGGCTTTATATTATTATTGTTAGGTCGGCTGGATTATATTATGACTCCTTAGACTCCTATATATAGAAAGGAGGTTTTGTCATTTGTATCATCAAATAATTGTTCATTTATGTAATGTAAAGGAGGTTGCCCCCTCGAAGAGGCTGAATTCTAAGGCGTTGATCTCTCTTTTATATCTTATCTTGAGCTGGTTACATAACATTTGGTATCAGAGCTTTGGATTCTAGGGTTTTGCTGCTCCAAACAGGTCATCGTGGAATTTTTGCTATAACTTTTTTTCTGTGATGTTTCAGAAGTCACACGAAAAACCCATTTGAGAAGAAATCGTGTTGAACCTTGGGTCCAAATTTCAGAGCTTTTTGCGCGATATTTGGGGAGATATGATCTAAGGAAGTTGGTCTTTTTACAGACTCCTGAATTACATTCAAAATAGGTGACCTGGGGAAAATCGTCATAACTTTATCTCTAGGGATTGGATTGAAATTTCATAAGGTATAGAAAGAGTACGGATTGTAGTTTATTGTATATGTGTTTCAGATTCAAAGGTTGAAACAGTGACTCGTGGCACGTCGTACAATTTCGCTCCACTGAACTAGTCTAAAATCAAGTCACTGTAGGAGATTTCACATAACTCTTCCTTGGAGAATCCAATTTGGGTCAGAATTGTGGCATTGGAAAGAGGACTCAGAAGGCTACTACAGGTCACAATTTCAGAATTGGATGATCTGAAATTACAGAGATACATCAGATTCAATATCAGGCTTCTATAAAGTGAAAAAAGGTGTGTAGTTTTTTTTTAAATTTTTGTGTAAGCTTGGTTTAACAGAATTCAAAGGGCATAGTAAAGCATTATTATCGGTAACTGATGCCCCGAGGAAAGAAAATGCAAACACCTAGTAAGGAACCTGAAAGCTCTAGCATGACTCATGAAGAAGAGGAAGAAATGTTACATGATATATCAAAATTACAAGAACAAGTGCAACAAATGTCACGCTCACAAAAGCTAACAGAAGCTAAGATAAATGGCGTGGAATCTAAGATGAATGGTGTGGAATCTAAGATAAATGGCATGGAATCTAAGATAAACAGTATGGAAGATAAGATGGATGATTCGAAGATAGATTTGAGGACAGATTTGAAGACAGACATGGCAGATTTGAAGACAGATTTGACAAATTTTCTACAAGAAATACTTACTAATGGTGAAAAGGTTGTAAAGGAAACTCATGATGTGAACAAAAGTAATGTTAATCATGATTCCATAGACGCTAATGTTGGATCGAAGACCCACCATATTCCAAAAATCGATATGAGGAAGTTTGATGGCAAGGATCCCGCCACATGGATATTACAGATGGAGTAGTTCTTCGATCTCAATAATGTGCAAAACACACAAAAGGTACGTATGGCAACTGTATATCTGGAAAAAAATCAGTTTGTATGGTATCAATGGCTTTGCTCTTGTAAAAAATTTATCACTTGTGCAATTTTTACGGAAGAATTGATAGCACATTATGAAGATACAAAAAGAAACACTTTTTTTAGCCAATTGATAAGTCTCAAACAAAAGGGTTCAGTAATGGAGCACATTGAAGAGTTCCAAAAATTGAACGTAAGGGTAAAAGATATTTGTTGTAGGGAAAAGTATCCGACTCGGATGACCCTATCCCACTCTAAGGGTGATAGTTCCTTAGCAACAACTGTAAAACAAACTACTTAAGGTTTACTTCTTTATGAAAGCAAAAGAGAATGGAGAAAATCACTAACCGTTGCCTTGCGCTTAATGTCGAATCCAAACTCTTCTCTTTGGCCACTTGCTCCTAGCTCCTTGTTCTTTTGCTTGCCCAGCTACAATGAGATCCTGCAAAATAACAAAGAAGGAAACTACCAGAGGCATGCAATCATAACTGGTTCATGGATTAGTGTAAACCAAACATGCAATCATCACAATATATTATTGAAACAAGAGCACATAGAAGAACCTCAATAGCTTTTATTAATGAAGAAGTAAAGGTTCTGAGAGTATTACAACCATTGAAGGCTCCAACCCAGCAACACCTCCCAGCAGAAAGAATTTCTCCTCTTCACCTCTCTCAAACAATCACCCAATAGTTCTATAGTGAAACCAACAGCATATCATTACTTTGCACAAAATTCCAGCCTCCTGAGCTCATAGGAGAGAGCTCAATATATAGATGAATTGAGAAAGGATGAGTCAGCTTGCAACTGATGTGTAGCTGCCTTGTGTCCTCTCTCTCTTCAGTTAATCTTTAGTTGATCTTCAGTTCTTGAGTCCACTTGGAGAACCTTGCTTCCACTTGGAGAAACAGAGCCTCTGACTCATCACAAGGCGAAATACCTTATCCAAGTGTCATTTTTGGAAGATTCCAGAGCAATGACTCAGTGTGCCACTTGTCCCATCTCGCTCAGCGCAGGTGGCCTTTGTTCCACTTGCTTTGCAACGCAGGTACACCATGGAGCAACTGAGTTTCAGCGCAGAAACCTAGTGGAGCACCTACTTTGATTTCAGGATTGCTTGTTTTTGAGTGTTTTCAGGTGGAGAACTGATCTGAGAGCTGTTGGTTTGCTGACCTTGTTCCTCTAGGGGTAGGAACATCATGTTTAGGGAACTTTGGATCCCTTGGATTATTGACAATTCATGCTTGTTGCTGTAAGGCACAAATTTGTCTATAACAGATGCCCCCTAAAGTATGAGGTCGTTTATCGGGTGAAATGCTTTATTGAGAGGATCCGAAGTTCATTCAATCTGCTGAGAAGTGTCCTGTAATAAGATACAATACGATACATTATTTTTCATACATTTTCATGATCTAGCTGAGGCGGGCATTCCCATGCTCAGCTTTATAAATACATTTTGGTACATAGAACAGACGATCGTCTGATTGTAGACTGATAATTCTCTGCTGAAATTATCATCCTTTGAGAAGGATGATCATCTGCTGCAATGATGTACATATCAAATGTCTTTATATCCTGAATGTATATCGCAGCCCGGATGGATGAAACTAGATCCGGGGTCTTCAATCTCTTCCGATCTTCACTCGATGTACAAGTCGATCCATGTGAGAATTTCTTGAAGTCGAACATGGAAAGACATCGCTTGATTACCGGCCAATGATGTAAACCGTTAACAAGCGCGAGAGGAATCACCGATAAGGATGATGACCCTCAAGGTATAGCAGTACAATTCACATGGTGGGAATAAAGGACTTGGCGTCGACCACCATGCAAAATCCTCTGGTCGAAGGTCATTGATGTATACCTGTCGCCGGAAGTGAGAAACTTGCCATTGAGGCATGCAAGCTTCAAAGTACTGAAGGGGTTGTTCCTAGATCAACTCCTTGGATAATGAGCTGATGTCGACAAGGAGTGATCCGTCAAAGGAGGGCCTTAATGAATCCCACATCAGTGACACGGAACGGAGCTAGTGATTGTGATGAGGTGAAAACAAACTGTGATGTATGATTCAGGGTGGCGGTCATGAAGCGGATGAAGGATAATGTATGGCAGTGGATGGGACACGGTTGACTCTTTGCAGAACCACATCTCTTGAACATATAACGACACTGATGTGATGGATCGGTAGCATTACCCCAATTGTGGATGGTGTGGCGAGGACCATGGTTATGAGACCGGTGAATGAAACAACCCAACCCGATGTGATACGGAGGACAAAGTGTCATGTTCAAGAGTGACTTGCTACCATTAATGCTGTGAGGTTCTCCCAATTTTTTCCCCAGTCATTGCTGACCAGTACCTCTTTATTTTTGTCAAGCTTGAGGAGGATAACATATGCTTGTTCTATAACCTGCCCTTCGGGCAAGCCCATCGCTATGTTTTAACGAGCCTAGCGATAGGGAAACTCGTTCTCGTCTAAAGACAAGTTTGTCGCTATTTAATCATTTTAACGAGTCTAACGACAAGGAAAACTCGGTCCTTTTCATTTTTAGAGAGTCTGAAAAGGTACGGAAAGTTAACTCCAAAATTCCTTTTTCGTCTTCTAATCCCTTAAGTCCGAAAAAGTATAAAACAATACAGAAGGGATGAATTTTCGATTGCTTTAACGAGCCGAACAAAACAAGCGCTCGATCTTTTTGTGCAATAATCCCTCAGGTCCAAAAAAATTAAAATCTAGAGGAGGGATAGCTTCCCGGTCGCTTTAACGAGCTGGAAGGCCAAAACTCGGCAATCTTTTCATATTTTACGAGTCAGTGAAAAGAGCTTAAAGACGACTCGTCTTTCGAGGAACGAGTGATTAACAGGGCAGCAGCAGATTCCAGGTACAGGTTGGAATATTCCAATCACGGCAGTGTCACAAGGATGGCTTAGTGAAATCACTCTTCGCAGTTGTTCCTCAAAATGGGTAAACAAACATATGGAGATGAACGATTGGCCAAATGAACGGATGGAGGTGAGACTGCAAGAACACGACCAAAGGGCTTTAATATGGCTTTCAAAGGTTACATTTACCAAGGTTATTTACCGGTTCATTTTTTCTGGGTGAGCTTGAACTCTAGGGGAAGATTGCTCACAACTTATGTTTATTTTTTAACGAGCATGAACTATGCGCTAAAACTGCTCGGATCTTGCGTTTATTTTTTAACGAGCATGAACTGTGTGCTAAAAATGCTCGAACATACCAGTCATAATAAAAGAAACGCCTCAGGTGAGGTAGTCATATTTAAGGAGCTATACCTCACTAGTTACTCCAATTTGGCAAGTTTTAACTTTTGCCCCACATCCTTTTTTTCATGCTAGTTCGGAAACGACTAATCCAAAAAACAGATAAATAACCGCTCTTAGCTTGCACTCCAAAAGGTTTGCATGCCCCCAGGTATAAAATATAATTTCAAGGCTACCCCTCCTCCGTCCCACCTCTGTTTTTCTACTTGTCGTCTTGCTATATTTTTAACGATACTTGTCTTCTCGTTATTTTTCGGTGCCGACGGTACTTGTCTTCTCATCAGTTCACTTTTAGGTTTTGCAAGATCGCAACAGATAAAACATTGGTGTTACGGAGGGAGGTTTGCCTCTTACTTATTATCCGAAAAATGGTTTTGCTTGCTGCCGCAAACTAAACTCTCTTTTCGGCGGTGTCTATCATTAGGTTGCTAAGGATGGTGACTACTTGTTGCAGCAATTTCATCTCTTTCTTTGAAGACTGCCCCTACTTATCCTTCAAAACATATTGTTTTAATGGGTGAGGCTTGACATTCAAAGATGGTGGCTACTTGCTGCCACAAATGGATCTCCTCCTTAGGAGAGCCTACTTTTTTAGACAAAGGGAGACGATCTTTTCGCTCACATAACTTTGACAAAGGAATTTTATCCTAGAACAACCCTCTCTTCCTTTTTTTGGACGGGGTACGGACTAGTCTATTCTTTTGCGGAAATTAACTTTATACCCAAGGTTTTCTCTGCCCAAGGCAGGCCAGGGTGCATGCCCCCTGGGTCCCAGTTCTTTCTTTTCGAATTACTCGCATTCATCGGGAAGTAGAACCGGGGGTGGAGGCATTTCTTGAGTGAATAAGCCGTTTAGGGTTGGTATTTGACTATTTGCGATGCGAGATCCCGGAAATGAAAGTTGGTCTACGAGCTTGACCATCTTTCCTTCGTGTGGAAAACACATTACTCTAAAGAGTGAGGAGACTATAGCTCCCATGAAATATATATAGTCCCGTCCAAGGAGTAGGTTATAATCCAAGGGTCCTTGGACGACCATGACATTCATATGAACTGTCTTCTTCCTCAATGTAATGGGAACATTGGGGAGAATCCCTAATGGGCGACTGGTTCCTTTATCAAAACCCGATAGATTTCTCATCTCAGGTAAAAGCGCCAGGGAACCCAGTGCTTTCCAAGCAATAGAGGAAAGGATACTCACAGATGCCCCTCCATCAATGATGGTTCCAGCCATTACCATTCTATAGATTTGGACAATGATTCTGAATGGTATACTGGCTGGTAACCGGGGTCTGCCTAGTTGGTTCCAATCAAAGGATACAACCAGGTTGCTTGGTGGTGGGACCGAATACACGGCCGGATACGACCCTGACGATGTTCCTTCCTGCGATAAAGGAATGGGCACATTGCCCTGATGCTCATCAGAGTCTGTGTTGATGAAAAGAATCTGGACAGTGTCATCCTTATTCTCTTCAGTGAGGGTGTCATTTGAAGATGAATCTTCAACGACGGTGTCATTTGAGGATGAAACCTCCGAAGGAAGAACCGGGTCAACTGCCGTTTCGACCTTTAGACTTTCGTCTGGTCTGGATTCAGTTGGTTCATTCTCAATGACCGACACTTCAGCTGACCACTTGAGCGGGCCAGCTGGATTTTCAACTATCGAGGGATTAGGCACGAGTTTTTGGTATCCAGGAGGAAGTCGTAACGGTGATACCGAACGATCTTCCAAAACTCTTTTTGCCTCATCTAAGAATGGACATCGGTGGATGGCGTGATCGCCTTCACACAACATACAGGGTGATCTTGGTCTCCCTTTTCGTCCTTCACTCTCGCTAGTTGACGGATTGCAATCAACATGACTACCAGAGGTTGATGCTACCGGATTGTGCAACCTGGGGGACCAGTCCCTTAGTATCCGGGGAATACAAGGACAATCACGATGGAAGTGGGTCCCTTTGCAAATGACACATGGCGATTTAGGCCCGGTCGGTGCAGTGTGTGGATTTTTGTCAGATGTCTTTTGTTTGCCCCCAGTCGCCTTCGCCATAGGCCCCTTCTGCTTCTTTTCTTTCTTCTTCTTTTCCTTCTTCTCCATGGGAGGCTGACTTTTGCCGGCTCTACCTTGTGAAGATGAAGGATCAGAGGAAGAAATGTAAGAAGTGGAAGGCTGGTGGGCAGCTCTAGACTGGTCTGACTGTTGATTCGACTGCTCAGGATTTGTGGCGATTTGAACTACATTAGTTGAAAAGAGCCATACAGGTAGGCCAATTGTCAATCCTGGAAGTGACAATGTGGCCATATGAGGCGCACCAACATCTCCCCAAGAGGAGAAGGGATTGGGACTTCCACCAAGGTTACTTCCTTGGTTGGTGGGCTCCATACTTTTCAACTGAAAGATCAACGTGGGAATAACAGGTGATTATGTTCCGTTTAAAATAAATTTTATTAACGACGCTTTTAGACACAAACTTGCTTTTTCATGTTTTAAGAGTCGAGAAAAAGCTAAAGATGACTCTAGTCTCCTTCGATGTATTAACGAGCCCGAAGTGACAAATGCTCGGATGGACTTTTTCAGTTATAGAGTTTGAAAAAGGCCAAAAGAAACTTCTCTGGAGTTCTAGGCAGAGGGTGTGCCAAACTTTTCGCGAAACCACAGAATACGTTTTACGGTACGGGTGGTCGATCTTCGTGAATGCTGTGTTCACTGCATCGCGATCAGTAGGGCGGCCGACACGGCTTCCTATGGATAAAGGATAATTGCCTATAGGGGTCTCCCAATATATACGCGACAGTACGTGGGAGCACAAGTTCGTATTAGTGCCACCGACTCTCAGGAGGAATCACCCACCTTCGTAGAGATCGACAGTCACTATGTTTAACGACGCCGGAACACGTCTCTACCTAGACCTCTATTTGTTTGCGTTATGTTACAAAGCGTTGTTATGTAAATTGGATTTATTTTAATGTTGATCTTGCTTAGCAGTTTGCCTTTAAGGATCACCACGAGATGTATGTAACAAATTCCTGAATGTAGTCTAAGATGAGAAGCAAACTTTTCAATCTTTCAATTTTGAAAACCTTAACTACTGAGGGAAAAGAAAGGCAAATCTTTTCACACAAATCATAGAGCACACACTAAATGCAAATTTTTCCTAAATCGTCAAGCAAACAGTCAAATGCAAAATGCACAATGCATGTATTTTCTTTTTCCCTTTCTTAATGTGGATGGGTTACAAAAAGAAAGTTGTTATATAACTTTGATTTCGATTTAAAGCGAAAGTAAACAAGCTTGTCCAAAATCAAAAGACACCTTAAGATTCACTTGCTTAATCACTGGAAATGCATGAAATCAAACCATAATGGCGAAAGTAAATGACTAATCAGCTATGGACAGCAAACAAGCTAACTCTTTAGACCAGCAAAATGCCTAACACAGGTTCAAATCTAAGAGGCCAAAAGCAAGACTAGTTTACTCTTCGTTATGGGAAATTGTAAATGATGTAAGAAATACAAAAGAACAAGTACAATTTCGTTATATAACAGAGGCGGAATGATGGCAAGTAAGGTTGGTTTCAGAACAGGTACAAGACTGGTAACTGGCTGCCAAATCTATAGTGAAAACAGGCAAGAAAAAGGGAGGAAACCCCAACTGCCCTAGGCAAAATTGGGCCAACGCAGGTGCTGCATAGCCAGTCTGGCTCTCAGCACAGGTAGCCCCTTCAGGACCTGCGTTGCAAAGCAGGTAGCCTGTGTACTACCTGCTTTGGAAAACGAAAGTTGCGTTTTCTCAGTTTCCGGGTCACAATTTTCTCAAAAATGCACAGTTTTTGCTCAAATCAGAAGCAATCAGTCAAGCACACTCAAAGGGATGATTAGGAAGGTGAAAAGCTATCACTAAGAGTTTACAAGGATCCTTGTAGATCAGCTCTTCAAATCATGAACTTGCTCAGAAATGAGCCAGAGTAGCTGCCCTCTACTTCGCTTTTGATATAGTCAAAAGCTTTTCGATTTGGTACTCTCTTGTTCAGGAAATGAATAGCAAAATACTACAAACACAATCAAACGGATACGATCCCCAGTGGAGTCGCCAGTTTGTTGTAGGGAAAAGTATCCGACTCGGATGACCCTATCCCACTCTAAGGGTGATAGTTCCTTAGCAACAACTGTAAAACAAACTACTTAAGGTTTACTTCTTTATGAAAGCAAAAGAGAATGGAGAAAAGCACTAACCATTGCCTTGCGCTTAATGTCGAATCCAAACTCTTCTCTTTGGCCACTTGCTCCTAGCTCCTTGTTCTTTTGCTTGCCCAGCTACAATGAGATCCTGCAAAATAACAAAGAAGGAAACTACCAGAGGCATGCAATCATAACTGGTTCATGGATTAGTGTAAACCAAACATGCAATCATCACAATATATTATTGAAACAAGAGCACATAGAAGAACCTCAATAGCTTTTATTAATGAAGAAGTAAAGGTTCTGAGAGTATTACAACCATTGAAGGCTCCAACCCAGCAACACCTCCCAGCAGAAAGAATTTCTCCTCTTCACCTCTCTCAAACAATCACCCAATAGTTCTATAGTGAAACCAACAGCATATCATTACTTTGCACAAAATTCCAGCCTCCTGAGCTCATAGGAGAGAGCTCAATATATAGATGAATTGAGAAAGGATGAGTCAGCTTGCAACTGATGTGTAGCTGCCTTGTGTCCTCTCTCTCTTCAGTTAATCTTTAGTTGATCTTCAGTTCTTGAGTCCACTTGGAGAACCTTGCTTCCACTTGGAGAAACAAAGCCTCTGACTCATCACAAGGCGAAATACCTGATCCAAGTGTCATTTTTGGAAGATTCCAGAGCAATGACTCAGTGTGCCACTTGTCCCATCTCGCTCAGCGCAGGTGGCCTTTGTTCCACTTGCTTTGCAACGCAGGTACACCATGGAGCAACTGAGTTTCAGCGCAGAAACCTAGTGGAGCACCTGCTTTGATTTCAGGATTGCTTGTTTTTGAGTGTTTTCAGGTGGAGAACTGATCTGAGAGCTGTTGGTTTGCTGACCTTGTTCCTCTAGGGGTAGGAACATCATGTTTAGGGAACTTTGGATCCCTTGGATTATTGACAATTCATGCTTGTTGCTGTAAGGCACAAATTTGTCTATAAAAATATTCCAGAGGAGCATAGGATTGATGTGTTCATAGGGTCTTTAAAGGATAATATCCAACATGATGTTCGCCTTTGGGAACCTAATTCATTAGAGAAGGCATTCAGGTTAGCAAGAAAAATGGAAAGCAAAATTATGGCAACCAGGAAGCATACTGCTCACAACTATAAAGACAGAAGTGTTGTTGCCCCTAGTCTTCCACAACCTATAAGGTTTACACCACAACAATTGGAAGAAAAAAGAGCAAAAGGGCTTTGTTACATTTGTGATAGCAAATACACTAAAGGTCATAAGTGTGCTGAGAAGAAATTATTCTACATAGATTGTGAAGAGGAAGAAGAAAAGAAGAAGATATACTCCAGCAACAAAGCCTAGATGAAGAACAAATAAACCCGACCATATCTTGTAATGCATTGGTCGGAATTACCACTCCTCAAACCATCAAGATAGAAGGACAAATCAAGAAGAAAAAAGTAATAGTGTTGATTGATTCAGGAAGCACCCACAATTTTATTCATTGTAGGGTAGCAAAAGAATTGAATTGCTTCCTATATCCATTACCAGAGTGTCAAGTGATGATTGCAAATGGGGGAGCAATGAATTGCTCTGGAAGGTGCCATAATATCAATCTATCCATGGGAGAATATGTATTGACTAGCCCAATGCTTTCCATTCCAATGGGAGGTGCTGACGTTGTACTAGGAGTCCAGTGGCTACAATCCTTGGGTACAATAGCTTTTAATTTTCAAGAACTTTTCATCAAATTCTCTACAGAAGGAAAGGAAGTTTAATTAAGGGGTATTGTAGGGAAACCAGGAAAGATAATCAGCTCTAATGGTATGACAAAGCTTCTAAAAAAGAAGCAAAGAGGTGTAATTGCACAATTATGTTCGCTAGATGTTTCCACATCGGAATCATCTATTTCTCCAGATCTCCAAAAAGTCCTGGACAATCATTCCAAGGTATTTGAGACTCCCAAAGGTCTCCCACCTATGCGTGATCATGATCATGCTATTCATCTGATTCCAGGAAGTGTTCCTTCAAACATCAGGCCGTACATATATCCCTATGTCCAAAATACTGAAATTGAACGTATGGTTGCAGAAATGCTAGAGGATGGTATAATTCAACCAAGTCAAAGTTCTTTCTCTGCTCCAGTAGTATTGGTGCACAAGAAGGATGGATCATGGCGCATGTGTCCGGATTATAGGGAGCTCAACAAGCTCACTATTAAAGATAAGTTCCCCATTCCTGTCATTGATGAATTACTGGATGAATTGCATGGATCAATTTACTTCATCAAGTTGGATCTTCGTTTGGGATATCATCAAATCAGAATGAAGATTGAAGACATTCCGAAAACGGAATTTAGAGCTCATGAGGGTCATTATGAATTTTTGGTCATGCCTTTTGGCCTTACTAATCCACCTTCAACATTTCAAGGTTTGATGAATTCAATTTTCAAACCATTCCTTAGAAAATGTGTGTTAGTATTTTTTGATGATATACTAATCTACAACAAGACTTGGAAGGATCATGTTGAACATGTTGACAGGGTGCTACAACTATTGGAGGAGAAACAATTATATGCAAAAAGATCCAAATGTTTCTTTGGAGTCCAGGAGGTGGAATATTTGGGTCATATTGTATCTCATGAAGGAGTTAAGGTAGACCCTAGCAAAATTAAAGCCATTAAGGAATGGAAAATCCCCACATCCATAAAGCATCTGCAAGGATTTCTTGGGTTGACAGGGTATTATCGCAAGTTTGTTAAGAATTATGGGAGAATAGCAGCACCTCTAACAACATTATTGAAGAAAGATGCATTTTCATGGACTTCGGAAGCAACAAAAGCCTTCGAACAAATTAAAGAGGCAATGTGCCAAGCACCGGTCTTAGCTACACCGGACCTCACAAAAACCTTTATTGTGGAATGTGATGCTTCAGGAAATGGAATTGGTGCTTTTCTAATGCAAGATGAAAGACCCATTTCTTTTGAAAGTCGTCCAGTGAAGGGAAAGCTTTTAAGCAAAGCTATTTATGAGAAGTAAATGTTGGCAATACTCCATGCACTTAAGAAATGGCAACCCTACCTAATGGGAAGACACTTCAAGGTAAAAACGGATCATGATAGCCTTAAATACTTTTTAGAACAAAGATTATCCTCTGAAGAGCAACAAAAGTGGGTCCCAAAGATGTTGGGTTATGACTTTGAAATCATCTACAAGAAAGGGAAGCAAAATGTGGTGGCAGATGCACTCCCAAGAAAGGATGAGGATGTGGAAGCATTGTTGTGCGCCATTTCTATTATCCAACCAGATTGGATAAACGAAGCAAGGGAGGAATGGAAGAATGATGAAGAAGTGTGGGCACTTATTCGAAAGCTACAACAAGATTCTAGTGCGTCTGATACATTTAGTTGGCAAAATGATTCATTATGGTACAAAGATCGCTTATACCTCTGTAAGAATTCCCAGCTAAAACAAAAGATTCTTATGGAATTGCACACTTCTCCCTTAGGAGGGCACTCGGGATTTTTAAAAACTTACCACAGGGTTAAGAAGCAATTTTTTTGGGATGGCCTTAAATTAAATATTCAAAAGTTTGTGGTGGAATGTTTGGTTTTCCAACAAAATAAAGTTGAAACAATTAAGACACCGGGTCTATTACAACCTTTATCCATTCCAAGCCAACGTTGGGAGGAGGTTTCAATGGATTTTATCACAGGCTTACCCAAGTCTGAGGGAAAGAGTATCATCATGGTGGTAGTTGACAGAATTACTAAGAATGCACATTTTTGTGCATTATCACATCCATTTAAAGCCAGTACAGTTTCTACTGCATTTATGGAAACAATTCAGAAGCTACATGGAAACCAAAAGATTATTGTAAGTGACAAAGATCCCATTTTCACTGGAAATTTTTGGACATAATTATTTTCTTGTCTTGGTACTCAGTTAGCTCATAGCTCATCTTATCATCCTCAATCTGATGGGCAAACTGAGATAGTAAACAAATGTTTGGAAGGATATCTTCGTTGCTTTGTATCTGATAAACAGACACAATGGGTCAAATGGTTGCCTCTGGCTGAATGGTGGTATAACACTTCCTTCCATACAGCAACAAAAATGACCCCATTTATGGCACTTTATGGGTATCAACCACCATCCATCACATCATATTTAAGAGAAAATTCTAAGGTTTAGGCAGTGGAGCATCACATCGAACATCAACAACAAGTCCTTCAACTCTTAAAGGATAACCTTGTGTTGGCACAAAATAGAATGAAACAACAGGCAGATCAACATCGCAGTGAAAGAAGTTTTGATGTAGGTGATTGGGTATTCCTACGGCTACAACCATATAAGAAAATGTCCATAAAGCAAGCTAAGAAGGAAAATAAATTATCACCAAAGTATTATGGTCCATACAAGGTGTTGCAAAATATTGGTACTATGGCATACAAATTGGAGCTTCCTGCAGCTTCTCGATTGCACCCAGTTTTCCATGTTTCATGTTTAAAGAAGGTTATAGGCAACAAGATCCCAATGCAAACAATATTGCCAGAACTTGATGAGGAAGGAAAAATTATATTGGAACCGGAAGCAGTCACAGAAACAAGAACTCGACAGCTACGAAATCGGTCAATTTCAGAGTATCTTATCAAGTGGAAGAACTTATGCGCTGAAGATTCCACATGGGAGGATGAGAACTAGTGGGCTCCAGTATTGTAGCAATAATGCTACAACTCTTGGAGCTTCCTTCTCTAATTTTATCAACCTGGTAGTTCGTAACAAACTTAGAAGCGACGGTGCTGTATGCACAAGTACTAGCTCTTGTCGCAGCTTTCACTTGGTCAGCTGGCACAAGTCCGCTAGGGCTCAAGCCAACTTCTATATGTTCTCAGAAGAAGCTTTCTAAATGATGAATGAAGGCTATCTCAAAGGAAATTAACCTACTTTGCAAGAATGAACTGAAAGCCAACAAAGCATGGAAACCCTAGTAAACCCTAATCTGACCAGCTTACTCCTTACAATGCAATGATGGGAATGCAACTCCTAACAATGATGCCATTACTTCTAGTGAGATGAGATGCATGAATTTAAACTACTTCCATTGAAGAGAACACGTTTTTGTATTTTTGCTCAAGTGGTTAGAGTTATTATGATTGTGCTTCTTACTGAGTCTTGACTGTGCAGGGGTAGTTCAAAGGGGAGGAAGGCTTGGGAAAGGTCAGGAGGACTCTGAGAGGTTCCAGGGGATCCCTAACATCATTCCACAGAAGTTCACAATGTTCAGGTGCTTGGTAACCATGTTTGCAGGCTTCTACAGGATGTTTGCAGGGGATCCTAGAGGAAGCTCGGGATTTCTACAGGAAGTCTGCTAACTTCTACAGGATGTTCTGCAGTCGGAGTTTTGGGTGATGGAGGAGTGAATGAGCTGTATGGGTGGATAGGTAGGATGAGAGAGGAGCTTGTGATGGCCTATGGACAGAGAGATGAGATGGGGAAGGTGTGTGTAAAGTTGGTTGGTCGATAGAAGGGTAGAGGCAATGGAAGGCTGAAAAGGTGAAACAACGTGGATAACAGAAGAGATGGTGTGCAAAGGATCTAGCTGGGAGGTATGGAGATGGCTTAGGCATGGCTGAGAAGGATAAGGACATGATAGAGTGGTGTTGCGCAGTGTAAATGGAACAAATCACCTCTGTCTTGCACAAAACCGAGAATTCATCAACCTATTCTAACTGTTGTATCAAAAACCAAAGAACAGTGATTGAAGTTAAGATAGAAATCGTGCATGGTGCTGGAAAAAAGGGTTATTGCTCAAGATCTAAATGCATGTATACTTCTACCAATGGAAATATGACTTTAAAGCTTGCATGAACATGTAAAACTGCGTTTTTTGGTGGTTGGCACGGTCTACACTCCCAATCTCTAAACAGAGGTGGAAGTGAGTGTACAATCAACCTTTTCTTGGAACTCTGATGAATTCTAATCCTCCTACTCTAATCTAAGCTGCTGAAAGCATTTTATCCATAAACTAACCTACTTAATCACATCAAGCAATTTGAATCAGCAGACTGTGTTTTCCAAATGCATGTCAAGGCAAAGAAATGAAATGCTGAAAGGAAAGACAAGTAACAATACAAAGAAAAGGAGGTCTATTGCTCTCAGGTTGGGCCCTAACCTGAGAGCTATAGCTCCTCTAAGAACTCAGAATTGAATCCAAATCTGCCTGCCTTTTATTAAAAGATCATAATCATGAGTCTAACAACATGCCAAAAATGGCTTACAAATAGCAAAACAGAGCTATAGCTCGTGATTCAAAATCTACAACAAAGGTTCAAGAGTCTTTCGAAGGCTACAGCCTCAATATTTATACATGATGAGGGCCAAGCTGGCCTCCTCAATTAGTGGGGCTTGGTTGTCCAACTAAAAGTAAATTGTTGTTCCTGTAGAATCCGTTGGCTGCCTTCTAGCTCGGTGGTGATAGTTGTTGGAGCTTGGAGTTGGGGTGGAGATCACGAGGAAGGTCATTCAAGGCTATGGACAACCTTCCTATAAACCCGCAATGCCACCTTGGCTATCTCCTTGTCTCCATCTGCATGGTCTTTGCTCCATTTAATGTCAAAAACCTGAAATAATCATGTATTAGCCACATAGGCATAATGACTGCCCTTCTTCCTACAAATAACATGAATATACTAAGAAATGATGCATAAGTGATAAAAAATGAAGGGTTGAGCAAGGTAAGTAGGCCAAATGAGCCCAAAATGTTACCAAAATTTGGGGCTCATCAAGAACTTTATGCAGAAGTATCCAGAACTACTGAAGCATTGAGGACAACACTTTTTTGAAGGAGAGGGGCATGTTGGGTCCCTATAATACTAGTGATTACCCCATTACTATTGTAGTTATACCCCTTATTTATATTTTTGTGCCCCTATTACCCCCATGTTGTTATTTCTGTGCCCCATAGAATCACTCTATTGTTATTTTTGTTGCTTTATATTATTATTGTTTGGTCGGCTGGATTATATTGTGACTCCTTAGACTCCTATATATAGAAAGGAGGTTTTGTCAATTGTATCATCAAAGAATTGTTCATTTATGTAATGTAAAGGAGGTTTCCCCGTCAAAGAGGCTGAATTCTAAGGCGTTGATCTATCTTTTCTATCTTTTCTTGAGCTGGTTTCATAAGAAACAGTTGTTGCGCAGCATCAATGAGGACAACCTGGAGGAGGCTGGTGATCGACATCCGATGATAAGGGTGAACTATATTTGGAGGACGATGAAGTATGGGATGAGCCTTCTATCAGGCATGTCGATGGACATATGGAAGGGAACTATGGTGTGTATAATAAGGCCTAGTGGAAGTAGAAAGTCGACATTCCTGATGGCGCTGAACAGGGTTTGAAAAATCCCAGTCGACTTCCTCTTCCTCAAAAACCACAACATCACTAACCTCGAATTGCTTGCCCTACAACACTGTCAATATCCACTTGTCTATGGAATCAGTACCATAATGGGAAGACGGATTATCATAGAATTTTGCAAGTTGATACTGCTATAGAATATTATATGATTAAAAGAAATAATATAAAGTTAGCTCTATAATTTCATCCTCATTATAATAATTGCATAGGAGATATTGAAGTGATTAAATAAATTTATGATGCATTGGGTCATCTATCTGATAAGTGAAAGAGGGAAATGTGTGATTGAGAGAGAAGCCAATGGCGAAACATTGCCAACCATACAAAACAAGAAAGGGAAAGTATGGTTGCTAAGGAAAGGAAATTCAATGACATTTCTGGTAATAGAGAAAAAGCCTATGAATATAGAAGAGAAGAATATGAGAAGAAGACCTAGAAGGGAGGCAAGTTCCTCCACATTCCATATAATAGACCAGAGGCATGTGAATATAGAAAACTAGAAGTGGAGAACACAATTACAAAGGGAAGGAAAGCTGACATCATTCGTTCTTCTCATAGAGATGCATGTGCACATGTTAAGGAACAGTAGGAGAACATGTTGATGAAGAGCATATTTGAACAACTCTCCATGGTCTCCCACAGTGTGAAACAAATCCAGAGAATCACAGACCTCATCCTTTTGTTAGTGAATAGGCAGATTGAGGAGACTCTAAAACCTGACCAGTTGTGCAAAGCAAATAATCCATATGCTCTTAGCTTAGTTGAATTGAGCTCTTGAATCTCACCATCACAACCAAAACGCAATTGAATGAAATGAATTATAAATTTGTCAACAATTAAATAGAATGAAATGTTATGAAATGAATTTCTCTCAGGATAATTTTTTGTCAAAAAAAGGTTGCTTTCTTTAGAGCACCCATGCTCTAGAGATGATGGAACTTTGTTTAACTAATGACTTTGATTATGATGATCCACTATATGTAAAGTTTTTGGAAGAAGTGATGTATTTGAATAGATTTTCAAAGCAAGAAAGAATATTGGTATGAGAATCTTGTTTTTAAATACAAGCTTCAAAACATTTAAACTCTTAAACAGTAAAAAGGATTTATGGCTTCATTTTCTTCTATTCTTTTCTTTATGAAATGCTATGGCCAATGCAGGTTGTATGTGGATGCCAAGATTAATTCTACTCTCGATACAAGGACATGGACAACAATTTAACCTATTTATTGTTGGGCAACATCGAGTATGGAAGTTTATCGCGGTCTCATGGAGTGGGTATACGACATTCTACCGCATGTTTATCTTGTTTACCTTTCACTGTTTTCACTGGCCCAATTTTATTTTCTTATCTTTTGGTCACTTTGTATCATTAACATTCCATGTTTTCCAAGATAGGTAACATTTTAGGTTGCTTTAAATGAGTATCCTGTAGGATTAGGATGTTCCCAAAGAGTTTTGAACATTTTTCCAATACGCCTTGTTGATTTTGGATTGTCATTGCGGCTTATCGCTTGAATTGTTATCTGGTCTGACATTTGATTGACAATGAAATGCCCTAATTTTAGAAATTATTTGTATGTTAACTTTTAAAAGTATTTAAGAAATTTGTCTTCAGTAGCCACACTTCAAACAATGGATTTCACACTAACAAGTTTAAGGTTTGGGTTATTTATTTGGTTAAAATTTCCAATGATTTATATAATTTCTCAGGTGTTAGGTTTGGGTTATTTATTTGGTCAAAATTTCCCAAGATTTATACATATCTTAACCTTTTGCAATTCATGTCATTTGAGTTTAATAGATCATGGTAAGGATACACCCTATTAAGCTCACCAACTATTTTACTATGCTTCATGAATCATAATCCACATGGACCCTAAAGTTGATTCTTTTCCTTGACTAAATAATATTTCCTTGACTAAATCCTCTCAGTCAAGCTCAACCCCAAGTCATACTTGAAATTTTGACATCTTAATAAATGTGGCTAGGCAATGATTATGATACCCTAGCCCTTGCAATTCACACAACACTATCTTTAAAAGAAATATGAGCATATCCTTAAATTGATAGCCCTTGGACTCCCTCATTAAAGAGAATATCATTCTATCATATTGATAATTGGTCCATCAAAACATTGATGGGGCGAAATATGAGTTAAGGAGTAGAGAAAGTAATTTTCCTTGACATTTCCTAGAATATTTTGGATGTTTGGGGGCACCTCATGTGACACTACCATCACCACACCAGTGTCTTTTAGTAAACTTCCACTGCAAGAGGAATCCATAGATTCATGTTTCTCAACCCATGACCATAAATGTGACTCTTCCTGAACATTTTTCCTAGATGATGATAAGGACTATATGTCCTTATCATCATTAAGTATGTATTTTATTTCTTCACCTATGCTCCACCTTCCCCCTCCCAATTTTAAATAAGCACCATTTCCTCTTGAATGCTTCCCTTTGATTGCAAAGTTATATCCATACCTGGAATCCTCATCTTGATCTTCGTTCTCATGCTTCTTCGCTTCTTCTAATATATGCAATGGGGAAACCATTACCTCCCTACCACCACGAATAGATGAAAAAAATTTCCTACATTGTCTTTCAAGCTCCACCAGAGGAGTACTAGAAAATTCTTAAGATGTTTCTCCCTCTTCAATCACCAGAGCAACATCTTAGTTTGGACCGGATCCATTTGTTATGTATGCAAGGTTGGCTTCAGAACTATCAAGGTCCTTTAATGGTGGGGCATCTCCACATTGAAAGAAAATGAGGGAAACATGAATTTACAGACTGAAGAAAGGTAGCACTTAGTCCATTAACATAAGCATCTAAAAGGAGAAACTATTCTGACCAAACCTGGAGAGATTTCATCATTCTCTCCTACAAGGACACCAGAATATAAATGTAAAAAAAAGCACAGAATGATCCACAAAGTCATTAAACTTATTATGATATTTCCTTTTTACAAGTAAAAATTATCATTTTCCTTGCTAATATATTACCAATAATGTAATCTTCCATATAGTTTTCCCACTGACATGATAAATCAAATCTAAAACTATCAAATAAATGGTAGATATAAGATAGTCTAGCACTAGTTTTCCTATCAAAGCTCTCAAGTAGCTCAAAAATGTCCAAAAATTGCAAACACTACATTGGTACTATGGCCACCATAAATAATCAAAATATAAAAACTTGAAATTTCTAACATGGTACTTCTAAAAAATGAGGATCTCAAAACCTAAATTTTGTAAAGAACCATCTATTCCTCCCTACCGTGAACCTCTCATCAAAGGAAGCTTTTACTCCCTTTAGTGTCACCAACTTCTTATCTTGGGTTACCAGATTATCAAAGGTAACCACATTCTTCAACTGCACATCCAAACTATACCTTGTGGGCATGATGTGGTTGTAGTTAACAACCTTGATGAAAGCCTTCAACCTTGATTTATTCGTTGTTTTCTTCGTAGAGTCCTTTCTGATGACCTCCTTAGGGTATTTCATGATACCTTCTACAAGGAAATGGTAATATTCATGTCTAGTAGTTTCGTCATCAAAGGTTTTAATGATAATAGCCTTTCAACTTGCGAAGCACCCCTTCAAGAGAAAGACAACTTTGTTTTTCTTCAAAAACTTCATGATTGTTTTTGGTCTCCCTCTGCCCACTCTTTCTCTTCCTCTTCTCTACCTCCTTCACTCTTCTTCCTTACATTTCTTAAGACATAGATATCAAAAATTTACAAAGTTCAAAGCTTCTAAATTAATCTCACTAGTGATGTTTTAATATAAGTCATTAAAGCTTTCCATAATATCAAACAATGTTTCTTCAAACTTTTTCCTATATGCAAAAGAATTTTTCATAGGAGAACTACTATTGCAAAAGTTTCAACATATTTCTACCACATTGTTTCTAACGTCGGATTTAACCCCGTACAGAAATTACCTGCATAAAAATTCTAAAAAAAACAGAAAATAAACAATGCGAGAGCATAACACATAAACACAGAGATTTTCCCCTGGATCCCAAAACCGGTACTACTAGCTTGATTTTTCATTATGTTACTTTCAATTTTACAATACATATTTATACATGCCAAAGCATCCAATACCATGGACTGAAAACCATCATGTCCAAAACCATGGACCGGAAACCATCGCGTCCAAAACCATGTGCGAAAATCATGCACAAAACCATAGGTAGGTCCACCCAACTTAACATAGGGTCCAAAACCAAAATTTTCTGGGGTGTTGCCGTGAACACCATAAAGTGGGGTTACCTACACCCATCAAACCCCCTGTGACTCCCCCTGCTATACAATCGGCACAACGAAAGGGGGGCTTCACCCCTCCTCTAACCCCCCGATTAACTACGCAGGCTAGTCGTGGAAAGAATATAACACAACCCAACATTCTCCCACTTGTTCTTTTCTGTCCACAAGGGGCCATAAGAGAGCTTAGTCATTTATCCAGCCTTGCAATGCCCATTGTTTCTCTACACCAAGAGAACTTCTTAGAGCTCACAGATTTTGTCAATGCATCTACAGTATTCTTCAAAGTGTCCACCTTTACTAGCAACACCTTTTTGTCTCCTATCATATCCCTCACAAAGTGATACTAAACATCAATGTCCTTTGCGTTTGAATGATATGCAGGGTTATTTGCCAAGAAAATTATACTTTGGCTGTCACAGTCTATCGTTATAGCTCCATCTACTAACCCCATATTTGAACACAATCTCTGCAACCAAACTGCTTCCTTGCTTGCATGAGTGGCTACCATGTATTCTGCCTCTATAGTTGATAGTGCCACTACATATTGTTTCTTACGCATCCAACTGACTGCACCTCCAAATGGGTTAAGCACATACCCACCTGTAGATTTTCTCTGATCTAGATCTCCAACCTAGTCTACATCAATAAAGCCACGAATATCCAACACTCTGAATCCTGGTCTTCTTTGCTATCACAAACCATAATCACTAGTGCCACGCAAATACCTAAAAACTCGCTTCACTGTTGTCCGATGTTCCTTCCCTGGTTTTGACATAAACCTGCTCAATACTCCCATTGCATGTACAATGTATGGTCTAGTATAGACCATCGCATGCATCAGGCTACCAACTGCACTTTCATATGGAACATGGGACATGTCCTCTTCCTCTTCCTGTGTCTTGGGACATTGTTCAGTAAATAAACTTTACACCTACAGGAATAGGAACCTTCCTGGTTTACTATCCTGCATATTAAACCTCTACAATATTGTCTTGACATACTTCCTCTGGTTTAAACAGAGCTTCCTCTTTTTCCGATCTCTTTTCATTTCCATGCCCATAATATAGTTTGCAACACCAAGATCTTTCATGCCGAATTTGGAGGACAAATGGGTCTTCAAATCCTGGATAATTTCGTTGTCATCTCCAACCAGCAACATATCATCGACATACAAGACCAGATAAATAACATGCTTTCCAATTAATTTAAAATACACACATTGATCTGCTTTGCTTTTGGTGAAGCCAAGTCCCTGTATAAATGTATCAAATTTCTGATACCACATCCTTGGTGACTGTTTTAACCCATACAAAGACTTCTTTAACTTGCATACCAGTTCTTTCTTACCCTTCACCATAAAGCCTTCAAGTTGCTTCATGTATATCTCCTCTTCCAAATCCACATGAAGAAATCCTGACTTCACATCGATCTATTCTACCTTAAAATCAAAAGCAGCAACAACAGATAAAAGTAATGTAATAGAAGTTACCTTGGCAACAGGAGAAAAGATATCACCAAAATCAATTCCCAACACCTGGGAATAACCTTTTGCTACCAACTGATCTTTGTATTTCTCCATGTTTCCTTCGGCATTTGTTTTCTTCTTAAACACACATTTCCTTCCAATGGGTTTCCTTCCAGCTGACAACTCCACTAGAACCCAAGCCTCATTTTTGTGCAAAGATGACATTTCATCAACCATGGTCTCTTTCCAGAGTTTTCCATCCTCTGAATCTACTGCTTCCTTCACAGTTCTAGGATCATCATCAGTAATAGATAAATAAAAATTTGAACAGAAAGTAGATGGAGTATACCTTTCTGGCTGCCCTCTTTTTCGAACTGATCTTCTCAGACTTGGAGTTTGTGGCTCTTCATCTTCTAATTCCTCCTCTGTTGTAGAGTATGATTCTTCCTCCTTTAGATCAGACTCTATCATCTCAGGTTCCTTTGGATGGACTTCATGTTTAATAACATCTTTCACCTCTCTGAACACCACATCTCGACTTTACACAACCTTCCTTGTTACTGGGTTCCAAAGTTTATAACCCTTTAAACCATCCTTATACCCACTAAATATGTACTTTCAATATTTACTATCCAACTTGGTTCATTTTTCCTTTGGAACATTTACATATGCATCACATCTAAATACCCTCAGATGTGAAAGAGAGGGTTTCTTACCAATCCATACCTCTTGTGGAGTCTTATCTTCCAACACTGATGAAGGTGATTTGTTGACCAGGTAACATGCTATATTCACCGCCTCTGCCCAGAATTCATGTCCTAACCCAGCACCACTGAGCATGCTTCTTGCCCTTTCTATCAACGTCTTGTTCATTCTTTATGTAACTCCATTTTGCTGAGGTGTATATGGAGTAGTCTTATGCTATAATATACCACACTTCTTACAAAATTCTTCAAATTCCTTACCACAAAACTATCCACCGTTATCTTTCCTCAGCACCTTTATCTTCTTCTCTGTCTAGTTTTCCACCAGAGCCTTAAATTCTTTGAACTTGTTAAAGACTTCAGATTTCTTCTTAAGGAAATATATCCATGTATTCCTTTAGAAGTCATATATAAATGATACATAGCACAAAGACTTACCCAGTGATGGAACTTTCAGAGGTCCAAACATATCACTGTGCACAAGCTCTAATATATGTTTCACCCTCTTATGAGCAGAGGGGAAACCCACCTAATTCTACTTCCCATATACACAACTTTCACAGAAATCAAAATCCAGATAGCTATTAGTCATACCTTCTACCATACCTTTACCATGAAGTATTCAAAGGCCCTTCTCTCCAATATGTCCAAGCCTTTGATGCCACAACATGGTCTACTCTTTAGAGACCACTAGGTTTTCTACTCCACTTTCAGGAACCACGAAACTGTTGCACCCATTAACAACAGTGCTTCCTTGCAGCTTGTACAGAGTTCTAATCCGAACTCCTCACATCAGTACCAGTGCTCCCCGAACCATGTTGCTGGTATCCTTCTTAAACACTGTTTTTACACCTGCATCAGATTTTTGGCCAATGCAAGAATATGTAGGATACTCAGATGTGTTCTAACCCTTCCACCTTGCAACTTCAACTTTACTTTTCCATGACCAATGATTCTAGCCTTCCTATCATCCCCTAAGAAGACGTCACCACCATCGTATTTTTCATACTCCCAGAACCACTCTTTATGGGGAGTGAAGTGAAAGGATGCATCTCACTCAATCAACCATGCCTCATGATCAACATGTGTACCTGAAGAAGCCATGTATACATCCCTACCTTCATCTGAGGTGGCTTTTGCCTCTATAGAAGGAGCATCATCAGATCCCTTTCCTTTGTTAGGAGCTTTAGATTTACAGTCCCTTTTTTAGTGCCCTTCCTTTCTGCATTTCTAGCACACCACCTTTACGAGCTTTCCTAGAGATTTAGATATCCCTCTAGATTTAGATCTCCCACTCGATGACTTCTTTTTTTTTTCTATTCTGGGACCATCCTCGTACAGACAAGGCATCACCATTCTAGCTCCTCCATATTTTTTCGTCTCATCTCCTCCATCAGCAAGGATGATACTATTTCATCAAACTACAAGGCAGTTGCATTGCTACCTATTGCAATAACCAGACTATCCCACGAATCTGGTAGAGAACATAACAAACTAATGCACTTTTCTTCATTTGAAATTTTGATATCAACAGACGATAACAGACTTACCATAGTATTAAAGACATTTAGATGCTCAGTCGCCGAGTCTCCATCTTTCATCCTCAAGTTATACAGGTTTTTCCATAGGAACGATTTATTCACCAAAGACAGATTGGTATAAAGTCCCTAACTTGTCCCACAAAGCCTTTGTCGTAGCTTCCCCTGATATATTCAACAATACTGAATCTAAGACACACAATCGTATTGTGATCTTTGCCTTCCGATCCAACTTCTCCCATTCTTCATCGGACACTCCCATTGGTTTAGTACCCAAATCTACCATGATCCACTGATCTTTAGCCACTAATAGATCCTCCATATTAAGTTTCCACAACTCAAAAACTCTGACCATTAAATTTCTCGATCTCTATCTTTCCACTGCTTGCCATATTCTTTCACCACTAGAATTGATCTCACAGATCTCCCACTAAACAGGGTCTACCACAGGCCAGAGCGAAATCCCTCAGCAACAAAGGCATCCCCTTGAAGCCAAAACGACTCTGATACCAAATGTAGGTTTTAACCACATATAGAAATTACCTACATATAAATTCTAAAAAACGCAGAAAATAAGCAATGCAAGAGCATAACACATAAAATACATATACACAAAGATTTTCCCCTGGATCCCAAAACCAGGACTACCAACTTGATTTCTCATTATGTTCCTTTCAATGTTACAATACATATTTATACATGCCAAAGCATCCAATACCATGGACCAAAAACCATCACGTCCAAAACCATGGACCGCAAAACCAATGTGTCCAAAACCATAGGTAGGTTCGCCCAACCTTACATAGGGTTACATGCACCCCTCAAACTCCCTGTGACTCCCCCGCTACGCAATCAGCGTAACAAAGGGGGGGCTCCACCCTTCTTCTAACCCCCTGCTAACTACGTCGGCTAGTCATGGAAAGAATATAACACAACCCAACACTCTGGTATTCTTCTTTACACTTATTATGACATAGATATCATAAAATTACAAACGTTCAAAGCTTCTACATTAATCTCACTAGCAATGTTTCAGTATGTCATTAAAGGTTTCCATAATATCAGACAATGTTTCTTCAAACTTTTTCCTATATGCAGAAAAATTTTTCATAGGAGCACTACTATTGCAAAACTTTGAACATATTTCTACCCCATTGTTTCTAATTCGTAGTCTAATGTAATTGCACTAGAGAGTGGATCAGGAATGTCGCTTAACAAAGGCCCAAAGAGACAAATTTGAGGGCATGCTTCGTGCTTTTATTTCCATAACATCTCGCAATGATGATTCAAAATTTATCCTATATGCAGAAGCATTTTTTGTAGGAGCACTTCTACTGTGAAGCATATCAAAAACTAACATGAGCCTTGCAACTTTAGTTGGAATAGGCATCTCCTTTAGATTCAAAGACTCTGTAAGTACCTCAACTACCTACAATGCATCCAAGGTACTGATTAAGTTGTAAATAAAGCATATTGTGAAATTGCTTAACCAAGACACAAGATAAGGCCTACAACGACATTATCATCATGACAATAATACCTTGCCAGTTGTGTCAATATTCTATAGAGAAAACCCCATTTCTTATTTTATATGATTTCTCTCCAAGGTTCAATCATGAACCATGTCCTCAAATTCACTCTATTGTACAATTACATCAGACTACAAATCCGAAACAACGTGGCAAAAAGCTATTCAACTTCAAACTCAAAGAAAATTGATTAGATGTTGACCTTGCAGAGTATTTGGTGAAGTTTTACATTACTAAAAGTCAATGGGTGTTAATTTCTCAAAAAGATTGAAATGGCCTTTAATAAAGTATTGAAAAAAATGATCCCAATGGATGATATGGTGCTTACGCTGGTTCTTCTAGTAGCGTACGTTGTAATTGAGACTTTCTCATTCTTTGGACTCTTTGTACTTTGTTATCGTCAACGTGGTTGGATCCACTCAGGTAATAAAATATACAGTCAATAATGGAAGATATGATGATTCAAAATCAATATATTTATATAAAATATTATTTCTTTCATCCAAATATGTGATGCATCATTCAAGTAAAACTAAATATTGAGTCAATGTTATTTAGCTAGTCCAGGTGACTCTAAAGAGAATTATTGCAATATTGTCTGACAATTACAATGAATGTTTTTTGGAAGGTATAAGAAATTAGTTTTGAAGTCTACATATCCCATTAAGGTTGTTTAACACATTAAAGAAGACCCAAGTGTAAAAGAAAAAGATAGCCTTTAAAAATAAATTCAAAATAATATATATGATCATCAATATTGAAGTATGATTCTATATATAATTTTCATATGAAGGGTGACATATCTTCTTGCAAACATTGGTTGAAAACCTGGGGTGTTTACTAGTAATTTATGATAGTAAGCATATGTTTTGATTCACCCCTGCGGAAGGATAATGATAATATTCCCATATTACCCTTCAAGTATTTTTTCAATATTTATATATAATTACAAAAAAAGAGAAGCTGATCAACACACAAAGAAATGCAGGATAGAGATATTCATGCAAGAATTTGTAAAAAAAGGTTTGTTTATTAATGACTACTATTATCATGGCATGATTCTAAAATATTCAGGCTTGCCTATCAAACTGTTACACACATTTCCATATTTCAAATTCTCACGACTATATTTGTGTTCAATCTCAGTTTTTCAGAGTATATTAGTATCTTCATTGGTTAAATCTAAAAAAAAATCATTTAAAAAGAGTTAAAATGCCTATAGGCTTTATAGCCTTCAAAGCATTTAATTGGAAAACATAGAAATGAAAGAAAGATGCTAGCAATCAATGCACTCACTAACAATGACATGTACAATCATAAAAAAATTAAAATTAAGGTCCCTCGGTAGATTCCATGAAACATGTCACTTAGTCACATGATAATGAAAACTTATTTCATATAATTCACTTCCATGACCCCTGAGTTCAGCAGGGAGAATACACATAATATGGTAATAGTTATGCTCCACTGAATAAACTCTGATGGTTTGAATACTCCTTTATAAGGTTAGCCAGCTGAAGAACAAAACCCTTTGGAACATGGGGAGCTAATCACCATCATAAGTGTTCATAGTTTGGGCACCTTGACAACTCATTAGTAGCATCTAAAAAACAAGAGAATATAACAAGATACACTTTCATATATAAGGTTCTAAGGCATTGACATTAGAATGAATTTTTATTACATTAGAAATGAAACATTGCTAGAAGTCACCTTGTATACTTTGAAACCACCTTAGTATTCTTACGGGATGACTCTCTATCAAACTTAATTTCAATAATGTAATTATGCATTAGTAATGTAGGTTGTAAACTATAACTTGAAGCCAAAACCTCTAGGGAAAAGAAACATTTATTTAAACCTAAAATTCAAAGAAAGCTACCTACTTGTACAGAAATCACAACTCGAATAAAAATGCAAAGAGTACATATTAGCACTAGAAGACACTAAAATAAATGACTAGCTTCTTCTGCTCCTTTATTCCATATCTCTATCCCTTTCCTTTTCCCTCTCTCTTTCTCTATTATGATCTTATCCTTCTCTCTTCCCCTGCCCCTCTCCTTATATTTATCCATATCCTTGTCATGATTATCATGTTCTCTATTGCTGCTCCTCCTTCTCCCCCTTCCAGCATCAGAATCATGAAGCCTATCTCTATTACCATCTCTTTCATGACGAATAGAAATAATATCAGGATCTCGTTGCCCATGCCCATTAAAAGCCTTCTCCCTGTCCTCTATTTCCCTATCTTTACTTGATCTATGTGAGGGACTCTTCCTATGTTTCCCATCACAAAGTAAAATAAGTAATCCATAAAGATATTAATCATATAGATACTAGTTATTATAAATATGACTTAAAATGAGATGCAATTTACAAGCATGAGATACTTCATATGGAACCCACTTCAATAAAATGAAATGCAATAGATATACAATTTCGTGCATTACCTGCCATGCTAGACGAATGCCTGTAGTATCAAGAATTTGATCTAGTGTCTTTATTAGTAACTAGATCTATTAACCCATATTCAATTTCTAATTTGTTTATGTGGGAAGAGATTTTTCTTTCAATTTCTTTGGCATTCTTAATGCCATGTTCTTCAAGAGACTCGTGATACTCCTCGAATTTTACCTCCAATTAACATAGATTTTTTCTAATATTACACGTTTATAGTATCAAACCACATGGTATATATATAAAGGAACAAAATAAATTAGCATCCTAGAGGCAAGGAGAATAAATTGCGACCATGCATTCCACTGTCATTAAGAGTACAAGAAATGTTGCCCATTGTGACATCTTGTTTGTCTAGTTTCAGAACCCCCAAATATGTCATCACTACCAAAAGAATAGTAATTCAATCCAAGTACCTTAATCGTTGCCTTTTCCTTTGTATAAGTTCTACCATCCTCACAAGTCGACTTTGAAGCTTGTAATACATTATGTGTTTTCATAGAATTTCTTGTTAAAGGTTTTAGATCTATTTGTGGGATTAATGACTTTGAGGTCCCCAACACACTAGCATTTTTTGGTAAAGTTCCACTGCAAGAGGCATCCATTGATTCACGTTCCTCAGCCTATGACCATAAATATGATTCTTCCTAAAAAAATTTCCTAGATCTAGACATATAGTCCTTATCATCAGCAAGTATGGACTTTTTTTCTTCACCTATGCTCCACCTTCACTCTCCCAATTTTAAATAAGCATTAGTTTCTCTTGCATGTGTCCCTTTGATTGAAAATTTATACCCATACCTAACATCCTCATGTTCATATTGGTTCTTATTCTTCTCTGCTTCTTCTAATCTAAAAAATCGAGAAACCATTACCTCCCTAAAATCACGAATATTTAAACCATTTTACTTACACCGTCTTTGAAGCTCCACAAGAGGAATACAAAACAATTATCGAGCTACTACTCCCTCTCCAATCGCCAAAGAAACATCTTAATTTGGAGCAGATCCATCTGTTACATCCATAAGATTGGCTTTATAAACTATCAAAGTCCTTCAATGGTGGGGCATCTCCACATATTGAATGAAAAGGAGGGACACTTGAATTTCCATACCGAAGAAAGAAATCTCTCAATCCATTATCATAAGCATATGAAAAGAGAAACTTGTTTGAGAAAAACTAAAGAGCTTCAATCATTCTCTCCCTCAAAGATCTTGCAGTAATTCGACCAGTGATGTTTCGATATAAGTCATTAAAGATTTCCATAATATCAGGCAATGTTGCTTCAAACTTTGTCCTATATGTAGATGCATTTTTTATAAGAGCACTTCTAATGTGAATAATATCATAAAATAACTTGAGCCTTCCAACTTTAGTTGGAATAGGCATCTCCTTTAGAGTCAAAGACTATGTAAGTACCTCAAATACCTTGCCATCTATGTCGACATTATCTATAGAAAACCCCATTGCTTATTTTATTAGATTTCTCTCCAAGTTTAAAGCATGATGAATGTCCTCAAACTCATCTCTTTAGCCCTTTGTTAAGGCACGTTCCTAATCCACTCTCCTTGTCCTTCTAAGAGCTTAACCTATAGTGGAGGCTTTCTCATGCTCATGCACGTGTTCAAATTTATTCACACGAGTGGGGGAATTTAGATGTATTCCGAATTGATAAAAAATATTGTTGTGGAAATATGTCTATAAGAGTTATTGCTTGTAGTGAAATATACATATTTTTTCAACAGCATCAAAAAAATCATGTTACAAATATTCGAGGGAGGGATTGCTTTAAAAATTCAAGTTTTAGCCTACCTTTAGGATGGGTAAGTTCCTATGGAATCATAAGGAGCCTAAATATTTGTTTTATGAAGGCCAACAAAAATAAATGTATACTAAGCTGGAGCAATCAAAGCTACATGTACAATGTTGAGATTTGAATTGAATAGCCTTTGGACTATATAAGTTTTCAAGAAATTTATGGAAAGAACAAATAGTAGTCTTTTAATTGTAGACCCAATTCATAACATGCTTTGTTTTCATCATTACTATCCTCAACATATTCTATTATTTAGAGTGACATTTCGTGAATTGGCAGGGATGTTTTCCCACATTTTTGTTTTTATATCCCACACTATTGGAATCTTGTTACATTTGGACTCCTCTACTTCCCCAGCCTACATGTTTTAAAGAGGGGAAAAAAAAGTAATGATATGTTCCTTTTCCATAAGTTCTTCTCATTTTTTGGATGGATTATGTGGAAATTTTATGGATGCCAATTATGTGCAAGGAAACAATGATCTATTATTCTTTTTTATCATATCATGTTTCTTAGTTAACATGCTTCTACTGTATTGGTCCACTACACCTATGTCATGTAAAGATAGAGTTAAGTGGGTTTTACATTTGATTTCCACTATAGTCAACAATTGATTTATATGTTTTGTGTGTAGTTTGGATGATGGGATGATGCACATTGATTTCCACTAGTTCTCTATTTTTCATATATTATCACAAGTGCAAAAAATACAAACTCAATTTTTTTTACCTCGATGAGAAAATGATGCCATCATTATATTTTTTAGTCACAAGGATAACTATGTATTGGAGCTAAACGTTGAGCCCTTCAACTCATCCTTTCCTTACACAAGGCAACCATCTCTTGTCAGTAACATATTCAATTTTTGAACTGACATTTGCCTTCAATACTATTTCATGATAAGGAAAGCATGCAACCATTGTTGGACTTCCTTCGAGCACACAAATACCACAACCATGCCATTTTTATTTCCTTGGTTAATATATTGCATCATTATGTTTTATAGTAAATTCATTGTTATTCTATGCACAATGAATCTCTATCAAATAGAAGAGAAGGATGACTTGGCTATTTTAGAGATATATAATATGAATTAATTAAAAATTCACAGGGCTATTTTGATTCTCATCTTTCTATTTCACTTCTTTAGAGAAAACTATATATTCAAATACCAAATCACTCAAATCAAACTAAAATAGAGAATCTTAATTATGAAGATGTTTCTCTCTCCATACCTTGCAATAACATTATTTTTTTGAATTATACTTTAATTTCACTGATAATAACCTAGATTGGTATATTTCTTTTAGCACAAAATTTAAATAATGGTAAACATATGAATATCCCATTAAATATGACCTAAAGATGATTCGAGGAATTTCACATTTAGTCTAAGAATGTGGCAAAGTAATTTCTGAGGTGTGAAATTTTATTAGAGGCACTATCTGTTTGTTTGTTTTGGTTAGAAAAGGGAAGGTTACATGAAATGTTATTGGAGAAAGGATGTAGAGACAATGTAGAGATCACGTCTTGGATATGATTCATTTTTTGTTGGAGATCCTTCAGGAACTTGAGCCATCGACTTTGGAAATGTTTCTAGTAGGTATTCCTATGGTTTTTAATGTTATGATTCTATCCCCTCATGGTTAGTTTTGGCAAGAAAATGTTTATAATTGAAATGTCCATTCCATGATATCCTCTCTTTATTGTTTGATTGTATTTTGAACATTTATTTTGATTTTTCTTCGTATTTTAACTATGAAATTGAAAATACTTGGTATCATGTCTCTTTAAACAACAACCAAAGCTTGAAGATGAAATTAGTATTATACGATATTGATTGAAATCCTTCTAACTATTTTGTGTTGAAATACTTTCATGACTATTCCAAAAGTTTACTTTCATGTTTCTATTTGAGCACATGTTGTTTATGTACTTGACCAAGTTCATGCATTAGAGAAAAAGAAATTGTTACAAATAAAATGACAAGAATTAGACATCACACCTTTGATTATTTGTTTTCACAAGTTATCTATAGCTTGAGATTTTTAGCATGTAACTTAGTTGGCATGATTGTGCCTAAGCTTTCACTGAAGGTTGAATACTAAGTTACTAAGGTTTTATTTCTATGGTGATGTTTATTTATTTATACAGGTCATCTGGCCACAACGGCCACTATTGCTCAACTGAAGAAAATTTGTTCAGGTTTCCTGTTTTTATGGGGAAGAATGGGTTTAAAATTTTTGATGTTGAGGTATATGTCATATAAATCCTTTATATTCTACTTTAGTTTATATTCTAATGTTCATCATCTTTCACGTCTTACACTTTGCACTGTACCTTCTTTTGTTTTCAAAACATGAACTCAATATTGATGGTAAGGAGAAGGACTTGAAGAAAGAGGAGAACACTAACAATGGAGCAAAAAATTCAAAAAGGGAGAGAAGAGAACTGGCCTAGCGATACCATTATAGCAAAAATCATGCGTAAGACACAAACATAGAGACTGATGTTCAAGTCTCCAAAGTTGGTAAATTCACTTGCAATGACTTGGAAACATAATGATAATGTTTTGTACTAATGAAACAAAATTTCATGCTTAAATTATAGTCCAACTAATGTTAAGATGGAAACCCATATTTTAGTACTTGACATTTCCTATAATATAATTTATATGGTTGAAATTATAAGAGTTGTACTTGATATTGTTCAGTATTTTTATTAACATATGTAACTTTGCATTTTCATATTAGATGAACTACTCCACATTGTATGACATTTTTTAATTTATTCACAAAATCATACTAATTAATTTATGTTGATTAATAATGAACATATAAAATCAATCTAAAACTACTAAGTTAATAGTTTAGATTAATTAATGATGAATACAAATAAAATGAATGTACGATTAAATTAGTTGTTTATAAAGCTTATTAATGAAAATAAACGAAATAAATATAAACTATTAAATTACTTGTTTACATAATGAATATTAAACTACCAAAAAAATATAAATGACTATTGCAAAGGATTAATTTGTGACTACAAATGACAACCAAATTTTCCATATATACGACTATTAGTATCTAATTTCCAATGTCGGATAACATGAAAAAAATTTAGTCACATTTTTTTGGTCATTAATTGATTTCAAATGACTACTAAAATTTTCATATATATGACTATTAGTAGCTAACTTACAATATTTTATAACACGACCAACATTTTGGTAATTAATTGTTTTTCTCAGAAGATCATATAGTAATATATTCTATTGTATATTTAGTCATTAATAGTCATAATTAATGACTAAATCAATGACCAAATTAATGATCAAATTTATTACTAAATATACTACTAGATGATAAAATTGAGAGAACCAATTAATAACTAAGCTAAAAATGATTCAAAGTTGGTCGCGTCATAAGATACTATAAATTAGCAAGTATTGGTCACCAACTCAAAAATGGTCGTTTATATGCAAATTTTAGTCGTTGTTTTAGTAACTAATTAGCCATTTGTACTAGTGATCTTCCAATAGGGCCATGACATTCTTGATCCCTTTCTTGGTTTAAATCAGATTGAATATATTCCTTTATTATTAATTCCTCAATCTTAGATTCCACTAGTTGGTCCTCGTCAAAAGTGTTGCATGATTCTTTAGTCTCTTCAACAGATTGACAAGAGGATTAAAAAGAGACTTGATGATACTATTGTGGAGGTGGAGAGATAGACAAGTTTCTACATGTAGTTAAAATGTACTCTTCCCATGAGGCATATATCCCAGTTGGTTCTAAGATTCGATAAAGTTCTTGGAAGAACATTCTTCAAATTTTTAATTGTCTGTGAAATACTCCAACTATTTGATAATCTCTATCGTGCACATAGATTAGTACAAATTTTTGTATTTTTATTTTTTTCTAAATTAAATATGAAAAATTATATTAATATGATTTTAACCATGCATTTAAAAATGAATGCAACTATCATGAGTTGTATAAACCTTCAAAATAAACACCTATGTTTACCTCGCTGGCAATGACACGAAAATGTTGGGTGATTTAATTTTGAGTTAAATTCCTGTCATTAGTTTTCAACCCGGGGTTCTTAGGCTGATGGGGGTATACCAGTACTATATGTACTAGGTGGTTATTCATTAGAACACATTAATCTAATGAAATTAAAACCAATTTAAAAAACAAATTAAATCAATATAATCTAGACTAAACCAAACCAAACATAAAGAATTTAAAATCACACTTACATAAAGAAAATCACACTTGCACAAAGGAAATGACACTTACATAATTGAAATCACACCACACTTGCATGAATGAAAATCACACCACACTTGCATAATTGAAATCACACTCACCTGTTGAAATGGAATCACACTTGCTGAAACGAAAATCACACCTTCATAAAATGAAAACACACTTGCTAAACTATGGTTGATGGTGTTCCTCCATTCCTCAGCAAGCAGACTGGACAACTATCACATCTTGGATATCAAAATGATTGTAACAGCCCTTGTGAAAATTCCATGTAAAAATATATAAATACCACGGATGATGGGACACGTATTCCAAGCTGAATGATGGGCATGGCATCCTAGTAGGTGTTCATTTGGTTGTTTATGGTTAAGGAAATTGGAAAAGGTAATGGCTAAGGAACTAAATAGGCGAAAGGTATTTCGACACATTTATTTACAAAAATAATGGAAATTAGGAGAAAAAGAAGGTGAAAGGTCACAGGTTGCATGTGAGGTGGAAAATGAAGGAAGATAATGGAAACTCAGAGATAAAGCAAGGTGAAATGTCATAGGTTTCATGTGAGGAGGAAATTGAAGGAAAATAATGGAAAATGAAGAAAATAGAGGCCTCATTAATAAAAAGGATTTTGAAGATCAGTTGGAGGTCTCTTGGATCAAGTTTCTTCCTTTCATTGGCAATCTTTTGTCGGTTTAGTTCTGGGAGCTATCTCATTATTATCTCTCTCTCTCATACTCTTGGATACTTAGAGTTTTCTTGGAGCACTCTTGGAGGGTGTGGCATACTTAGATTCTTGGAGAAAGAAGGTGAAGGAAGAGCACAAAAGCACAAGAAGGTATCGATATCAACAGCTACATCATATTTGATTGCAAGTATGGAGTTTCATGTTTGTTTTCATCACTATTTTTGGCATTCATGGCACATGCATGTGGTTTCTTCATTGTGATCTGTCATTGGCATGGAGGATTTCCTAGATCGATAATGGATTACCTAGGCTTGCTATTTCCTGGATAGCCATGGTGATTGTGGATTTACTTTCATTGTTTTGTTTTGGTTGGTTATCATGTTTCCTTAGCTTAGGCTGAGTTATTAGTCCTAGGAGCCCTGGTTGAAAAAACACTTTGGAAGCCCTGTAACAACTTGGGTTGAGTTACTAGTCCTAGAAGCCTTGGTTAAACGAACACTCTAGAAGGCCTGTAACAGCTTGGATTGAGTTACTAGTCCTGGAAGCCTTGGAAGCCCCTGGTGGGTTGAGTTACTAGTATTGGAAGCCTTGGTTGGACAAACACTTTGGAAACCATGTATATGTTGTGCATTGAGTTATTAGTTCTGGAATCCTTGGTTTGACAAAAGCTATGGAAGCCCTGTATAAGCTGTGGGTTGGGTTACTATTTCAGGAAGCCTTGGTTGGAAAAATTCTCTGGAAGCCCTAGAAGGCTTGGATGGAGACCAATCTGATGATGGTTTTTGGTGATGTCTAACCCTGAGTTGGAATCATTGTTTGATGGGTTGAGGTGGGTTGCCTCTGGAAGCCCTAGATGAGTTTTAATTGATGTGTTCTCTGAGATCCCACATTCACGCTTGGAATATGGCACGACGATGATTGGCTGAAGAGAGACTTGGATCAGCCAATATATGGCCAGGTGGAATGTGGTAGTCCCATCACATGTTGGTTCATCGCATTTATTAATGAAAAAATTAATTCCCTTGATTTTCATGTGCAAATGTACTGATGTATATATGGATTTTTATGGTTGATATGTTTATTGTACTTATGCTCCTATGATGTTGTTTATATACACACTGACCCCTTGGAATTTGTTACAAAGTGGTATCAGAGCATGGTTCAAACACTTAGATTGGATGGGCTCTATTGTAGGTGAAATCAAGAAGAAAGGTTAAATTTTAGAGCTTTCTTTCATATTTGTTATAAATTTTCTTCTCTGGCATATTAGAAATTGAAAATTTGTCCATATTGAAGGTAACTCCCACTGATAATGTGGTCAAAATTTCAGATATTGGTTAACAATACTTTAGGAATTGTGATCTAAGGAAAATGACCTTCTTGAATGCACTTTTAAACAATTCATGTTGAAATTTCTGCAATAATTCATCTTCTGTAGGCTTTCAAAAGATGAAAAATTATGCAAATTGAGGGGACATGACCCTGATTATCTAGTAGAAATTTTTGATATTGGGTCGCAATATTTAGGAGATATCAGTAGAGGGAGTCGAACCTTCTGAATTATCCTAAACTTAGGCCTCAAACATGTCACCTTGAAATTTTTGTTATAACCTTTATTTTGGGAACTCTTAGGAGCTAAATTTTTTTCCACAATGTGAGATATCACTCTGATATTGTGATAATAATTTCCGACATTTATTCTCTATATTTTAGGGTATATGACGAGTGGAAGTAGAGATTTTTGGATACTCCTAGAATTGTGTGTCGAATATGATTGTGTTGGTATTTTTGTTATAACTTTTCATCTATGAAATATCAGAAGTTGAAACTTGAACCACAGTGAAGGGAAATACCACTGATCGTATGGTTCATTTTCCATAACTTGTAGTACTACAATTCAGGATATATGAATTGAATCACTCGCTATATTTGTTTGCATGCAAAGTGTTTGTTGGAATGCTTAAATAGTTCAATGATTAATTGCATACAAACTGTTTGATAAAATGCCCCAGTGAGTATGTTGTTTGTGGTTGAGGAAAGTATTGATGTCTAATAGTATTATTGTCATTGATATATGCTTACTTGTATGCAAATAATTTTCTATATTAGTTTTCATGTAAAATGTTTGAGGAAATGCTTACATGTAAATGTAATAGTATAGTAGTTATTTGAAGGAAAATGTAAAAGTATGGTAATTGTTTGAAGAAAATGTTATTTTTTTGGATAGGACAATATTGCAGTATGATAATATGGATGTATCTGATCTATGCCTATTTGCATGCAAAGAATTTGAAGAGTCGCATGTAAGGAAATGGAAAAGTGGCATGTTTTTAGTTATTATGTTACAAGTAGAATAAGTGCAATGTCTTTTACTTAGTACCATGCAAATATATGAGAAATAAAAATCATTTTCTTTTGAAGTGTGGTTAAAGTTAGTAGAGCTTTGTGGATCCCATTTCCATAATTGGACATTGGAGATCGGGCCATCATAGTAGCTTCCTCATTCTACCTTAGTGTGGACCATGGATAGTAAGGAGGTATGCTTATAGGTTGTTAGTATTGCGGAATGTTGATTTCAAATTAATAGACATGATGTATGGATTACATTTGTGATACATTTTAGATGATTAGTGTGGTTATATGCACATGTGTTAGATAGTCAAGAATGATAGTAACCTGTAGTTGTATGCATTTCTATTATTGTTTTATATCAGATAACTTAATGATTATGTTGTATTTTCTTGATGAGTATGATATATAGCTTATTATTGTTATATGCTATTAACTTGATTATTAGGGTCATTTCATTGAGATATTGATATTGTAATTTGGATTGGTCATATGCGTGATGGTTATGTTCATTACCTTGAAGATCTTGATTTTATATGTATTGTGTTAACCTGGTTTGACCTATGTAGATGGTTATAGTTGTGATATTTAGGTATGAACCGACATATTTGTGAGATGGTGTCATATTAATCTATATTGACTTTGCATATGTGTATGGGTTTACGATGTGAACATGTTAGTTAGATATTGTTATGGATATTATCATATTATGAGTTCTTGATCTCATATGTTGTAAAGTTATATCATGATAACTAGATTGATTATGCAGACAAAGTCACCTCCACTGAGATAAATTAAGGTATCCGTTTCTTATGTCATATATGTGGTGCTTGACTATTGATTATGTCATCTAGCTGATTTATTTAACATGGTATAAATGTTTGATGAATTACATAATATGAGTATGTGTTAAAATGATCATGTTTTAAGATGATTTTACTAAAGTATATGTGTTGAGACAGTTGATATGTACTTGAGTATAGTACATGATTATTATGACTGATGCCTATTAGTTGACTAGGAACTATGCCATGATTGTTAGTCCTGGTAACGGTTGATTTCAAATTAATAGATATGTTTGTCTTGATATTTGGAACATGTGGTTGACATGTGTGAGCAGTTGTAGCATAACATGCTTGGTATTAGCATGACAAGGTAATAGCTTATGTGTCTATATACATCATATAGAAAGTCTTGATTCCAATAAGGTAAAAATGTAAAATAAAGGAATTGGGCAAGAATTCATTTGGCTATGTTTGGAAACCCTAATTTTGAACAAATGAGTGATTTTCACACATGAAGCCTTATTAACCTTGATTTTGTATGAAATTACGTGGATATGTGCTATATTAATGAACATGCACTTGACAAGTATATTAGCAAGTCTTTAGCTATAGGTCAATTGGTTAAAGGATTGGAGTCCCTTCAGAGATGGTGTGGATGTGTTCTGTTCCAAGCGACATGCTTGCGATTATATGAGGTAACTAGTGTATTATTATGATTAATTATACATTGACAGTTATGTGTTTATGACCGCATGATGCAGGGAGTTGCATGGCAAGGGAGGTTTCCATGAAATCTTGAATATGGCTCGGGTTGAGCTTTCCTTTGGAAATATGGGGATTAAGTCATGGTGTTAGTCTTGTGCTCTTGGTCTTTTGAGATTGATTTGCAGTTTTATTTATGTCTGGTGCAAGGCCTTGCCACTTTATTGTAATATCATATAGTTATGGGCTTTTGTGGTATTTTTCTTGGTTTTTTCTTATTTTATCATTTATTGTTTTGAGTCTTGGGAATTGGTTGGGAAAGAGAAAATTTGATGGAGCTCGAGGAGAGATGTGTGGTATTCAAAAGGTAATGTAATAATCAAATGAATCTCGATGCATGAGTAAGCACAACGGAAGGTAAGGCTATGACGATTAGTTTGACTGGCTGGGTCCATAGTGGTAAATGGATCATAGTAGTATAGTCATGAGAAAGGTAACAAGAAAATGTAACGTAAATAGATTTGAGGCATTATATGCCTTGGCTATGTTGGGAACTGTTGTTCTCAATGTTGCGCATGTGTTGCATGAATTAATGAATTTCTCTTATCCTAGACCTTATGTTATCTGGTAATTATGTTATGATCATGATTATGCGAATGTTTATATATTTATAAATGAATGTATGTACCTATGTCATCATCTGAAATGGTCATCAAAAATTATTCTTGTTGAGGAATGATTGCTTATGCAGGCGAATGGCATGAAGAGGTTTCGGGTCTCACGAGGAATCAAGTCGAAGAGTAGTCACGACAAATATATGAGGTCAGTATCATGTGGATATGAATTGATATTGTATACTTGTATTATGCCTATGTTTATGTTATAACAAATAGTGTTGAAGGATATGTGCACATGCGGTGTTGTGTATATATAGTGTGTGTGCATGTTTTTTATGCAGTGTTATGTACAAGATGGTACATATAGTGTTGTATGAATGTTACATATTCAATACTAGGTATAGATGTTGCTATGTACATGTTGGATATGAGGTATTGTGTACATATTGTACTGTGTGCATGATGGATATGCGGTGTTGTGTGCATATGGTGCTATGCGCATGTTGGATATGAAGTGTTATGTACAGATTATGTTATGTACGTGTTGTATATGCCATGATATGTACAAGTGGTGTTGCATGCATGTAGTATGTTGGTACTATGTACATATGCTGTGGTGTGCATGATTATACAACTAGTGCCATGTGCGTGTGGTGTTGTGTACATACCATACAACTGGTGCTGTGTGCATGTGGTGTTATGTAGATGTCATGCATGTGGCGGTGTTTACATGTGGTGTCATGTACATGTTGTGCGTGTGGTACTATGTACATGTGGTATTTTGTACGCATTGTATAGTGGTGTAGTGTACATGTGGCATTGTGTACACATTGTACAGGTGGTGCCATGTACATGTGATGTTTTGCACATGTTGTGAAGGTGGTGCAGTGTACATGTGGTACTACATATGGTACTGGTGCACATGTAGTATTGTGTGGATGTCATACATGTTGTGTTGAGGGCATGTGGTATTATGTATGTGCATCATGTAGTCATGGGATTGTGACATATGTACTCATTGTGTGGTACTCTGTGTAGGTACATGTATTGGGTGGTATTTCACATAGGATATAGATGGGTGCATTGTCTTATATACATTGGGTGTAGGTGTATGTGTTGTATGTCAGGTGTAGATGCATGTATTGCATGGTATAATATGCCATGTGGTTATATGTGTGTGATGCACACTATGTGTCTATACACATGGTTTGGGAGAAGGCTCTGGGCGTTCATTGAGTGTAGCAACCAATCTAAAGTGTGTATAGAATAAAGACAAAGCTAGAAGCTAAAGATTGATGAAAGGATAAGTATCAACATTTTATTTCATTTTTATTATGCATGTGATTTATGACTATGATAGATGATGATTAAATGTTATATATGATTTTGGCTATGATGGTTACATGTGGTTTATGATTTTGATGGTTATGTTTTGAGCTAACCTAAAGTGTTTTTTTTATACATGTTGATTTGGTCAAATATGCTAGTTTGACTTGTTGTGACTACACGAAAGAGGTGACCAGATGACTGAGGGACTGTGTAGCAGAGAAGGGAAGGTCACAGATGGATTTGTGGTGTAGTGTATAGTGGTGTAGTGTACATGTGGCATTGTGTACACATTGTACAGGTGGTGCCATGTACATGTGATGTTTTGCACATGTTGTGAAGGTGGTGCAGTGTACATGTGGTACTGCATATGGTACTGGTGCACATGTAGTATTGTGTGGATGTCATACATGTTGTGTTGAGGGCATGTGGTATTATGTATGTGCATCATGTAGTCATGGTATTGTGACATATGTACTCATTGTGTGGTACTCTGTGTAGGTACATGTATTGGGTGGTATTTCACATAGGATATAGATGGGTGCATTGTCTTGTATACATTGGGTGTAGGTGTATGTGTTGTATGTCAGGTGTAGATGCATGTATTGCATGGTATAATATGCCATGTGGTTATATGTGTGTGATGCACACTATGTGTCTATACACATGGTTTGGGAGAAGGCTCTGGGCGTTCATTGAGTGTAGCAACCAATCTAAAGTGTGTATAGAATAAAGACAAAGCTAGAAGCTAAAGATTGATGAAAGGATAAGTATCAACATTTTATATCATTTTTATTATGCATGTGATTTATGACTATGATAGATGATGATTAAATGTTATATATGATTTTGGCTATGATGGTTACATGTGGTTTATGATTTTGATGGTTATGTTTTGAGCTAACCTAAAGTGTTTTTTTTATACATGTTGATTTGGTCAAATATGCTAGTTTGACTTGTTGTGACTACACGAAAGAGGTGACCAGATGACTGAGGGACTGTGTAGCAGAGAAGGGAAGGTCACAGATGGATTTGTTTTGGTCATTGGCATTTCTAGATGGAATTAGATGCAGATTGGGAGTATGCCCTGGAACAATGAGCTGGTAACTATTCATTGAGAGGACAAGTGGTGCAGTTTTATAGCGATGTACATTGGATGTAGATTTGACTTTGCAATGGATTCTGCACTTCCTGGGAAGGCGTTGGATCCTGGTATTACTTTGAGGGTGGAGGTGTGAGCCTTTGGATTCCCTTATTGATTGATACATGCATCATATCCATTATTTGTTGGTTAAGCAAATGTGTATATGTCTATATCATTGTAAATACCATAATGAGCTGTGTTGTGAAGCTCCAATATGTGGTATGGTTTTTCTATGGTCATGTTTTCATGATGTTTTTCTTTTGAGTGGGTCATTCATCATAAATATTGCAAGGAACTCTGTTATAAAGATCCATGGGTAATATGTTTTGTTTTCAACAACCATGTTGGTTATAGGTGTCATTGAACACCGAGGAGGGGATGGTTCTGTAGCAGCCCTTGTGAAAATTACATGTAAAAACATATAAATACCACGGATGATGGGACACGTATTCTAAGCTGAATTATGGTCATGACATCCTAATGGGTGTTCATTTAGCTATTTAATTTAAAGGAAATTGGCAAAGGAAATGACTAAGGCATTAAAGAGGCAAAAGGTATTTCGACACATTTATTTATGAAAATAATGGAAGTTAGGAGAAAAGGAAGGTGAAAGGTCACATGTTGCATGTGAGGAGGAAAATAAAGGAAATTAGGAGAAAAAGGAAGGTGAAAGGTTACAGGTTGCATGTGAGGAGGAAATTGAAGAAAAATAATGGAAAAGTAAGAAAATAGAGGCCTCATTAATAAAAAGGCTTTTGAGGATCAGCTGGAGGGCTCTTGGCTCAAGCTTCTTCCTTTTAGTGGGAATATTTTGTCAGTTCAATTTTGCAAGCTCTCTCATTATTCTCTCTCTCTCTCTCATACTCCTAGATTTTTCTTGGAACACTCTTGGAGGGTGTGGCATACTTGGATTGTTGGAGCAAGAAGGAAAAGGAAGACCAGGAAAGCACAATAAGCGATCAGTATCTGTAGATATATCATATTTTCTTGTAGGTACTAAGTTACATGCATGTTTTGCTCACTAGTTTTGGAATTCATGGCACATGCATGTGGTTTCATCGTTGTGATCTGTCATTGGCAAGGAGGATTTCCTTGATCAATAATAGATTGCCTAGCCTTCCCATTTCCTAGATAGCCATGGTGATTGTGGATTTAGTTTCATTGTTTTGTTTTGGTTGGTTCTCATGTTTCCTTAGCTTGGGTTGAGTTGTTAGTCCTGGAAGCCCTAGCTGAGAAAATGCTCTAGAAGCCTTGTAACATCTTAGGCTTAGTTACTAGTCCTGGAAACCCTGGTTGAACAAACGCTCTGGAAGCCCTATAAAAACTTGGGTTGAGTTACTAGTGCTGGAAGCCCTGGTTGGACAAATTCTCTAGAAGCCCTTGGTGGGTTGAGTTACTAGTCCTAGAAGCCTTGGTTAGAAAAATGCTCCACAAGCCCTATATAAGTTGTGTGTTGAGCTACTAGTTGTGGAAGCCTTGGTTGGACAAACGCTCTGTAAGCCTTGTATAAGCTGTGGGTCCAGTTACTAGTTTTTGAAGCCTTAGTTGGACAAACACTCTCGAAGCCCTGGAAGGCTTGGATGGAGACCAATTTGATGATGGTTTTTGGTGATGTCTAACCTAGATGTAGAGTCATTGTTTGATGCATTGAGGTGGGCAGCCTCTGGAAGACCTGGATGAGTTTTTGATTGACATGTTCTCTGAGATCCCACATTCATGCTTGGAATATTTCACGTGGGTGATTGGCTGAAGAGAAACTTGGCTGAGCCAATCTATGGTCGGGTTAACATGGTAGTTGCATCACCGGTTGGTTGATTGCATTTATTAATGAAAAAATTCATTCCCTTGATTTTCATGTGCAAATGCACTAATGTATATATGGATTTTGATGGCTCATATGTTTATTGTACTTCTATTCCTCTTATGGTGTTTAAATGCACATTTACCCCAAAGGGTGTTACAATGGCAGTATGCATTTCATAAAATTAAGTTACAAGATATTACAAGAATTCTCTATCTTCACTTTACAAATCACATCTTGGATGGTACATGGAACCTCCAACTAGAAACTAACAAACTCCTAACCTGGCAACCCTAACTAACAACTCTAACACCTAACAACCATTTGTATGAAGGGCACACTCCTATTTATATAAGAATTGAGGATAATTATTAAATAAATATATATCCTTAGATATCTCCTAAATCCACTTTTATCTCTTGTGGTTACAACCAATCTACTAAATATATAAGATACGAATCCTCTCAAAATTATCCCATCCGTGATTCTTCTCCTTTGAATGTGCTTAGTTAATAATCCACGTCTTCTACAATTATTCCAAAAATCTTCATGATTTGGAATTTGAAATTCGAATTTATGGTTGGGTAGCCAAATAAGACCCTTCTAGAATCTTGAAGTAAGCCTAAAATTTCACAAAACTCATAACACTTTTACATATATATGAAAACATGTTAATTTCCTAATATTCAATCATAAATTCTCTAAAAATACTTAAAATCAATGACTTGGAAAATAATGATGATAAACCCATACAATCATGAAAATGGTTACTTAATGTAATGTTATGGGGTTATAGAGACATGGAATGAGGGTAAAATGATGGAAATGTGGGTAAACATGGATGACATTTTGGATACCCAACAACACCTTTATGCTTTATCCAATCTTAGAATCTTCCTTTAGCTATCAAAGTTCATGGATTTTTATCTTCCATCCATTAAGTTTATTTAGAATTTTATCTACAATTCTTATCATGAAAGAATATTCCAATATCATTTTCTAATGAGATATTTGTTTACACTTCTTTGGAAAGAATCTCATTTTCAAGATGTCTCATTCCTAGTACTTACATTCCATTCAATAATTTAATAAAATATTCATTTACTTACATATTCTGGTTATTTTCATGGCTTTTCAGCCTTACCTTCAATTGTGACTTAGTCTAACCAAAAAAAAATTATAGTGATGGAGGGATATTACAATCAAAATGCACTCACTAGAAATTACCTATTTCTTGTTCGCATGCGTTGATATGCCATTTGCATTTAGGAATGTTGCAGGTTTTCCATGTTGAAATAAAATGTGTAATTTTAAATTTAAAAATCATTTAACAATTCAATCTAATTTATTTTAAGTTTCTTTATATATGTATATATTTAGAGAATATCTTTTGAGCCATTTGTTTGATCATTTGTCATGTTTTTTATATTTGAATTCCTTTTGAAATTTCACATAAGATTCTAAGTAAAATTGTTTTAGTTTTCTTTAAAATACATAATCACATGAACTTAAAGAATGGCCTTTCCTTTCCATATATTCCATTCCACTTAAATAGAAATCATGTCAAATAAATTGGCCTATCTATTTTATAAAACATTATGACCTAGGACTTACCCAAGCTTAGAAAATAACTTGTATTGAAAAAAATAATGATATATATGGTATTCATAACATAATGACACACAAGTCAAAATTTTCAAATATTAAATTTAGAAATAATCTACATTAATTCAAATTATTGGCATGGGTAATAGTATATAATTTTGTTTAATTTGAAAGTGAATGTATCTCTTATATTTAACATTCTAATAAAAAATAAATATGCATTTATAAGTGGTTTCAGAAGGATATGGGAAAGAATAAAAGGTAAAGCAAGAGAAGAAAATAATAGAACAACCTATTAAATCTATATTGATAACAATGAACCTATTATAATGAAACAATTCGTGTAAGCTAAACCATAGACTATAAAGAAAAGAAATCAACCAAGGAAAAACAACCTACTCCTAATGCTTCAAAATATTATACATTACTCATATATTTGGAGATATACCATAAGATAGAGATTTCTAGCTCTAATAACTATAATGAGTTATTTTAAAACCCAAATGGAAGGAAAGAATAAGAAATTGAGATGGAAAATAAAATTGAAGAATATTGATGTATAAGGATTTAAAAATAATGGAGAAGTCGTTGTATTGTTTGGATTATATTTTTATTTATGATTTAGTTCCTATTATTTTGGAATATATATGATCTACCTAGCTAAATATACTCCTACTCCTATATATTTGTATTGGGTTTTTATTTATCATTAATGTGAGACAACATTGTGATAGCCTCAGGGGCTCCTCACATGAGGTTTGAAAAGTTACATTCAATTGGTTTTGGCTTTCTAATTTTTACTTGGTATCAAAGCGTCACGGTTGAGTTGACCCCTTTTGGATGAGGCTGACATGGTGAGCCTTTGTGGATGAGAGAAACTAGTAATCATGGAGCCTCCTCTAATAATGAGTGTATGAGTGAAGATTTGTTAGTAGATTCAATATTTTCCATATTTATGACTGGAGCAGTGTGATCATATTGGAAGGTTGTATTGCCTATTTAAGGATCTAGTCATTGTCTTGCATGAAGTGGAGTGAAGTGGATCTTGGTGTGGACCAGTGGAGATAAGAAGAGTTGGGATCTGTTAGGAAAAGAAAGGTCAGAGCCGACCTGCACACCCTTCGCCAATTATACAGTGCATAGATTTGGAGATTGTACTACTTTTATTAAGAAAAAGTGAGCATATTGCATGGTCTCTATTAAGGAAATGTGTGTAGATTCTAGCAAAATTAATAAATCCATAAAAGCATACTTGCAAGAGAAATGTAAATTGTTATAAATTCATAAAATTTTGTAAGTTTGTTAGAATGAAGTAGATTGGAGTTTGTAATTTTGTATTGTGTTAGACGTGGGCATATTGCCAAAGACTGCTATAAAAATAAAAGTGATGAAGCTAGGAATGATAATGACATAAGACATTCAGGATACGTTGTAGGACAAGGGCCAAACTCTAATCTTAAAAATATTAAGTTGTTTATATCTAATTTTGCACTATCTACTAAAACAAATGATGTTAATGCTTGGTTTATGGAATATGGAGATTCAATTCAGATGACATGCAATAAGGACTGGTATGAAAAATTCAAGAAAATAAGAAATGGAGGAAACATATACTTTGGGTATGATCGTGCACATCAGATCATGGGATATGGGGATATTCCAGTAACGTTAGCAAACGGAAATGTCAGGCACATTCATAATGTTATGTATGTGCCTGTAATCAAGAAAAATATGTTCTCTATATCCACAATCACAGATCATAATATGAAGGTTGAATTCTTCAAAACACATTGCATAGTAAAAGACTTGTTGCATCACTACAAACCAGTTTCTTCACGAGTCAGGTTTGGAGGCTTGTACAAGCTTGATGTCAACAACAAAACTCATCAAGCACTCACTTCTACCGCAATGTCGAAAGAAATACTTTGGCACTAGAGGTATGGTCATATCAATTATCATGATTTGATGTTGTTGTAGAAACAAATTATGGTTGAACGAATCCCTATGTTAAAGAACGAGTATGCTTCTTATGAAGGTTGTGCATTAGGAAAAATTCACATAGATGAAGTCCCCTCTAATTTTGGTAGGATAAGAAGCGAGGTATTATAACTTGATCATTCTTACGTTTGTGGACCTACGCAGAACAACTCCCTAGGAGGTTCTTATTATTTTTTGTTTTTCATTAATAATTTGAAAAGGTAGACTTGGGTGTACTTCCTTAGGGAAAAGAGTCATGTCTTTGAGTATTTCAAAGAAATAAAAAACATGGAAGAGAAGAAAACAATGAAGTTCATAAAGATCCTCCATTGAGATGGAGGGGGAAATATAGGTTGCAGAACTTTGTCAAGTACTACAAGGATCATGGAATAGTACAACAATTTACAGTACTCTATGTTGTCGCTTTTTCTAGCACCAGTAGCACAAGTGATTCAGGAGACATAGAGAGATTCCTTGAGACAACCTCTTGATTGATTGTAGAGGAGTACCTAGGACATCTTATATAGAGGAGTTCTTTGGAACATTATCAGTGAGGGGTTTCAGCAGCACTCCAATTGTCACGAAGTTAAAAAGATAATAAAATGGGGCTTCATTCAAATATGCCTTCATTAAGGTAAAATCAAGCCAAGACATGGATCTGAATGTTTAAGGGGTAAATTAAGCCAACCTCAAAGATAAATTCCCTGTTTTTGTGGCTGACAAACAAAAATACGCAGCTTAATATTTGCGTTGTCATAAATTGAAGACCAGGAAAGAAACGAGGGAATATGATGCATAGGGATGTAAACAAAAATAATCCTAAGAAACAATGTTCCAACAGAAATATGGAAGATGGAGGAGATGGAATGGTAGAAACAATGGAGCACTAATGAAGGCTTCATACGAGATAGATCATGTGTACCTTTATCTACAAACAACGTGAGTAAATCTAGGATCACATAGGTACTGCAGATTAATCGAATAACATAAGTAAATATGTCTTGTAAACAGGTACCGCAGGTTACCGATTAACAGAAGTAACTCTGTCTTAAGCATAGAGATTTCTTTCTATTTAGCAGCCTAGATAAATCCATGAATCACAGTGAAACTGACAGTTTTATTACACTATTTCAAAGAAGGAAAAAAATATGTGAAATGATATTGACAGAGCGGAAACGATTTTGCACATTGCCATGATTCGAATCACCAAAGCATCTAATTAATCATCAAATGAGTCCAAATTTACCAGTTCGTTTACATTCAACAATCTACAACTCAAGTCCCTCTTGAACAAGCAATTAGAACCAAAATGGAAATAAAGAATTTCGACCACTGCGGGTGCAGAATTTCGAAACCTGTATTAATTGTTTCTCCCCTCTCTTTATATAGAGAAGTGGGGGTTGTGAATCAACATTTACAAAATATCTAAGGGCCATATGTCTGATTGACTAGTTTCCTCAGCCTGCGATAGCTCTTCTACCCAAAATGATTCTAAAGGATTCGATTCCTTTCTTGAAAATAGATAAAAATTATAGAATAAATAGAAACTTCACTAAAATAGAAACAAGGGAAACCGAATGTTGATGGAGGAAAATTTCCTTTCACTATTCTCGTGAAGGCCCTTGATCAGGCCATGTCTCTGCCATGATGTGCCTTTCTTGCTTCTTGTTCGGTTCTTATCATTTTCACCTTAACTGCCCGACTTCTCCACTGTCTAGAGTTGGTAGTGATCAACTGTGTTTGCTTGTCACATAGTAGAAGTAGAGTTTGTCAGGGCATTCCTTTACATTTATCCCTAACAGGAGCTCCATGCTGAGGCATTAAGTCTTTCTAAGTACCCATATTGATTTACTGTTGCATGATTCCTTCATTTAATACCTCAGTTACTAATAGATTATCCTTTAAATCTTTGTAGCACTCTATCCAAACATTATTGCAACAAGAATTTTATTCTTAAATGTGTTATATAACAACAAGTATTGATGCTCCTTGGCCCTTTTTGGTTTAGCCCCTTTCAGTATTTCTTCATCATATGATCGTGGGCTGTGACCTAGGGCTTGACCTTCATATCGGATCTCACTAGTCGGGGTTTTCAAATTGGGGATTCAGCTTGGAGTTAAGGGATATTAGGTTTCACCAAGTGTAGATCACCGACCACCTCTCACGCTTAGCCCTTGGTTCCTTTGGTTTTTCATGTGACTGCTGGCCAGCGCCTCTATTGGAGCCCCTCTCCATCGGAAGTTTGTAGGCGAGGTCTCTATATTGGAGCTATAACATGTTCGAGATCTTCAATTTTGATAGCCCTCCAGTGCTAACCCCATGTTCCTCAGCTCTTTATGCGACTCCGGGTCAGTCCCCTTACCAGAGCCCCCTAATCAGAGGTTTTCAATGAATGATTCCTTTTTTATGCACACCAAAACCACCGATCATTGATCACACTCCATGATTAGCCCCTGGTTCTTTTAGCTTTTTATGTGATTGTGGGCCAGTGCCTATCGAAGCCCCTTTCTCGCCAAATCATAATCAGGGTTTTAACCTTGATGTAATAACATGCCTCAACCCCAAATGCTGATTTGTGATCTCCGACGTGATGTCACCACCTGCCACATGTCACCTTGTGAGTGGTGATACGTGTCACATTGTTTAACTCCTTATGACCCCTCAACACGTTGAATCTGCATGCCACGTATCCACCGTACTGCCATGTCATGTTGTTAGTGCCACCATGGATTTATCAGGACCAATGGTATTCCACCACGTGAACTTCTAGAGGAGAGAGAAAAAGCCCATATACCCTTCATTTTTCAGTGATTTCCTTTTTAAATCACTTTTGGCCTTCCCGGTGCTTCAACACTAAAATATCGCAACTCGTGATATTGCAATATTTTAGAGTTGTCACCCCCTTGGTGCTAATAAGTCATGATATTATGAGCACGATCATTGTTTTTCGATTTCCATGGACACCTGATTTGTGATTTGCGATATATCTATGCTGTTGTGATTGTCGATCTCCGATTCAACCTGCTGATAAACCTAATTGCTGCCTGATCCGCCAATTTTTGATCTGTGATATGTTCCCGGACCTTCGATCTACGATTATTTCCTTCTTTCAAAGGTGAAAAAAGCCTCATCTTTAATAGGTCACATATTCTAATTCAGGGTCCATTTGAGGAGTTCCATGTACTATTATAAATATCGTTCCGAGCACTATGCAATGGAGGGGGCAGGACTTATCATCGAGTGATTCTGTAGCTTGGAAGATGATTGCAAAGTTTACTTCTCATTTTCACTTTGGGCAACTAAAAACACAATTTGTAGTGAGTGAAAACACTCTACAGTCCACACTATAATAGTGTTACAAAAAGGGAAACCAATACGTTGGTAGAGTGTACACCGAGTATGATCAAAGCTAAGAACCTTTCAAATTGTTTTTTGGAAAAGGTCATTAATACTATTGCTTATTTAAAGAATAGAAGTCCAACAAGGTTTCTTGATCTCAGGACACCATATGAAAGCTTGTATGGTTTTAAACTAGCAGTTCATCATTTGAGAGTATTTGGGTGTAAGGCCTTTGCACATATTTTGAAGGAGAATAGAAGGAACTTGATGCTAAAGGTATCAAATGTATTTTTGTAGGATATTGTTGATAATTTAAGGCATATAAAATGTATGATCCATCTAATTACAAAGCATTTGCGAGTAGAGGTAATTTTCATTGAACAGGTACATGAAGGAAATAAGGACATGAGCTATGAATGGTGGAACATACTTCCTGAAGTTGAAGAGAATAAAGTAGAAGTAGAAAATAGTGAACAAGAATAGTTTCAAGAAGAATCCGGTGATATGGACATCACCAATAGTCAGATCCCACCCAAGGGTGGAGAAGTACCTTCAAAGAACAAGGGTGAAGATAATGATGTGCGAAGGAGATCCACTCAGAAGGTTCAACTACCTAAAAGATATAAGGACTATGCACCAATTGGATGTAAAACCTTCTTTTCTAAATAATGATTTTAAGGAGGTGTATTTGACACAACCTAAAGGTTTTATGAAAAAAGGATAGGAACATTTAGCTTGCAGATGAAATAAATCTTTGTATGAGTTAAATCATGCACCTAGGTCATTTTCTTAGAAGATAGATTCCTTCTTTCTTCAACAGGGTTTTATGAGAAGCCAGAGTGATCCAAACCTATATACCGAATTTGATAGAAAGGGGCAGTAGTATTGATTTATTTGTATGTTGATGACTTAATTATTACAGGATATTCAGTCAAACTAATTGATAAAATTAAGGAGCATATGTCACAAGTATTTAAGATGAAAGATCTCGTTAATTTACATTACTATTTAGGTCTTGAAGTGTGGAGAGATGTTGGTCAAACTTTTGTCTCTCTGGGTAAGTATGTAAGAGAATTGATTTAGAAGTTTAAGATGGACCAGTGCAGAGCAACTTTTGCTCTAATGCAACAGAATGTGAAACTTCATTTTGATGATGATTCAAAGGAAATTTATGGTACATTATATAAGGAGCTAGTTGGAAGCTTGAATTATCTTATCACAACTAAACCTAGCATAACATACTATGTTATTACGTTAAGTCAGTTTTTGGATAAAACTTTAGAAAGTCAATGGAGAACAAAGAAAGAGGTACTCAGGTATATAAAAGGAACAATTGATTGTTTTCTACATATTCATTTGATTTTGAAACAATAGGTTACTCAGATTCAGACTCAGCTGGTAATCCAGATCAGAGAAGATCTACTACAGGTTATGCTTTTAGCATTCGATCTGAGGTTGTTTCATGGAGTAGCAAGAAGAAACCTACTATACCATTTTCATCTACTAGGGAAGAATATAAATCTTTGTGTGCACTAATGTGTGAAGTTGTTTTGTTGAGGAGAGTTCTTCGAGGCATTGGATAAGAACAAAAGGAGGCCATAATTATCAAATGCGACAACTAGAGCTTGATCAAGTTGGAAAATAATCCAATGCATCATGAAAGGACAAAGCACATTGATGCTACATTTATTTTATTAGATAGAAGATATAGTCTAAATAATTTCTTCTTAGATATTGTAATACTTGTGAAAATTTTGTTGATATTTTCACCAAGCCCCTTGGGAAGATGAAATTTGAATTGTTTAGGGAGATATTAGGTGTGGATTATAATCCTTTCCCCATTAAGAGGGGGGACAAAGAAATAATGGAGAAATTTATTCTATTGTTTCAATAACATTTTTATTTACGATTTAGTTCGTATTATTTAGGAATTTGTTTGATCTTCCTAACTAAATGTACTACTATAAATTGGTATTGTTTGTTTTTTATCACTAATGTTAGACAATCATGTGGTAGCCTCACGGGCTTTGCACCTGAGGTCTGCACAGTTACATTCAATTCATTTTCTCTTTCTAATTTTGAGTCAAGTAAAATGTATTTATTCGTTGGAACACATAATCTTGGAAGTATATAACACATTTTCCATAACTAGTCTCTATTGTACTGCTGAGGGGATGATAGTTTGAACAAATAGTCTTCGAAGTATATAACACTTTATCCATAACTATACTCGGTTATACTAATGAGTGGATGAGATATTTCACATATATTCATGATTATTATTATCTTATATCTTATTGGTGTGATGAATTAAGAAATTTCAAGGCCATATACAATAATCCCTTTCTTCCTAAAGCTAGATAAAATTATTCATGAACCATCCAATAGGCAAAAAAAACACTTTAGGAAGAAATTGTCAAGCCGTGCAAAGTCCTCTAGCCATCAATGGTTTATGAGGTCATGAAACATGAAAATATTTTCAATTTAGCAAACATTTTTTGTTGCCTTTTTGGTAGAAGTTATAAGGAAGTTCCAAAGTTATTGCAAAGTACAAACTATTCCTTCTTTTATATGTTTTATACCTCTTGGTTGTGGTCTATGCTCACAACTCAGTTATAAAATTAGAGTAGAGTGGTCTTGATCATTATGATCAGAGTATTTTTTTATCATAACAACACCTTATTCTTATCTATTTCAACCATCTATGAAAGTACAAGTTCAGTTATTAATATTAATATACTCATATTTTTCATTAAAGCCCCTATATAAATCTCTTTCAACAATATTCTTAAAAGCCATTTAGAAATATTATTTCAACAATATTCTCAAAAGCCATTTAGAAATATTATTACATTGATGATATTCCACCCATATGAAACACCTCTCTTTCAACAATATTCTTAAAAGCCATTTAGAAATATTATTTCAACAATATTCTCAAAAGCCATTTAGAAATATTATTACATTGATGATATTCCACCCATATGAAACACCTCATTATTCAGTATATTTATTATAGTTTATATGGTCTTAATAAGCATGAAAAAAAGTTGTGTTAATACCTTGAGTAGCTCATAATTGTCATAACCAGCATCAAAAGTAGCAGTGCCCCACTTAAAGGTATACGTGGAATAAATTTTTTTACTTGAGTTGTGATCCAAAGGGAAAATGTGAAAATATCAATTTTTCACTTTGAAGTGTGATTATTCAAATATCATTGAAAATGAGAAAGATAATAATTTATTTTCCATCTTAACATATTTGTGTGAGAAAAATGATATTTAAAACCGTTTATGAAAATGTTTGAAACAAATAACAATAAAAAAAATGTATAAAGTAAAATGAGAACAAACACTGAACGCATAGCCATCAAGATTAATAAACATTGAAATCATAGCCGTAATGACTAATAAACAATTAACTTTTATGTAAAAAGAATAAACAATTAATAAACAATTAAATTTTAAATGTTATTTATTTCAAACGATAAATATGTTAATTTTATTGTGTGAGATTATTGGAATAGCACGGTGTAGTATGAATTATCCCTGCAACATTTTTGATGGGGAATGAATTCATCCTGAGGGATTAACTAGAGTTTTGTAGGTAAATGAGCGTGAGAGATTTTTAAAAATTTTAATATTTATATTGAAATAATATTTGACCCACAATTTTTGAAATGATTAGAATGGGATTAATTAATAAAAAGTTACCAAAAAATGAAAAAGAAAATGGTTGGTGAAACTTTGTTAATTAATCTCATTCTAATCATTTCAAAAATAGTTGGTGAAATATTATTTCAATATAAATATTATTTTATTTATTTTTGAAAATTTGACAGTTATTTTATTTAATACACAATCCAATAATTTTTTTTTATAAAAATGTTTTCCAAACACTTTTTTACCTACAAATCTCTAATTAGTCTTTAATACCTACAAATCTCTAGTTTGTCTTTGATGATGGATGTAATCACTATCTGAAACCTTGGACGGAACACTCATACTACCAGTGATATTCCAAAATCCCTGACAATATATTAAACTATGGAATTCTACAATCACTCACAATTAATTCCATTGCAAGTTTAATATATACAGAAAGGTCACACGGGATTTTTTTAAGTTACACCGGAGAAGTAAGATTATAGGCAGAAGCAGAAAGGTCACATGGGATTTTTTTTTAGGTTACACCGAGAAGTAACGCTATACGTAGAAGTAAAAATTATTTTAAGAAATCTTAAAACATTTTAAGCTAACTATATGTGTGATGTTTAAAAACGAAAGGGAGTTAATTACGCGTATTAATTATTTTACATCAAACTTATCTTAAAGATCCTTTAACTGTAATATTTGAAAAAAAATGTCACTTCGATTTAAGAAATAATAATAATGCTTACTGGTGGGAGAAATTGTAGCAAACCAAAAACCTGTCTATAGGAGGTCGACGAAAATTCCATTTACTCTGTGGCTGCGCTCTCAAAAGAGATGATAAAAAATACTCTGGAATCTATGTTATAGATAAAAACAAGTTGAATCTATAATATAGGTAAAAGAAGTTGAAGATTTTTGATAGGGATTATAAAAATATAGCTCGAGTCATAAACATTTCGAGGATGTGTCTGAAAATTAATGTTCTGAAAACTATAACATCAAAAACACGTTGAAGGGTTTTGATTTTTTTTTGAAAATATAGCCTTAAAATATGTAAGCTTTATATGTTGTTGTTGGAGGTCGTGCACACTTAAACATACAATGTCAAAAACGCAATTTAACATCTGTTAGCTAATAAGAAGCCATTTTTTTAAAAGAGATTATAAAATGGACTTTAAAACCTATGGAGGGTTTGCTACTGTAAGCAATTACAAAATGGACTTTAAAGCCTATGGAGGGTTGGACTTTAAAGCCTATGGAGGGTTTGCTACTGCAGGGAGGGTTTGCTATGTAAGCTTTATATGTTCTTGATGATTCATGGAGTGTTGACTCAAACATTATATTTTATAACCCAATTTCTGTAGAAAAAGTTATGTTTGTTCACTGAAACATACTATTTCAAAACACAATTTAACATATATGGTACGTTTCTTAAGCAAAGGAACGTACCATATGATAGCAAGATGAAGAAAGCCAGTATTGTCAACCACAAAAATATTTTCAGGGTCATAGTTCCTGCATTCACACTCCCCATTATCAATTCTAAAACTCCTCTCCTAAACTCCAGACAACCAAATCAAAATGCAGAGGGAGACTCTTTTATATATATATATATATGGTAAATATGCTGCTGGTGGTATATACGTCATCAAATTGCTATGGTGTATAATTCATACCTTTCACTATTTTATTTAGAATATGATGATCTATAAACAGGGACCACTGCATTAAATATCGCATAGCAATATAAATATTGCTAAATAAAATGCACTCCTAAAATAGTAAGTCATTATTTTAGAATCTGATGATATCTGGACTACGATCACATTAAATACTGCATGACGATAAAAATTATTCTCTTAAAATACTATTTAAAAAATAAAGTAATAAATAAATTATGTCATTTACAAATATCAAAACTTTGAATGCCCTCCATCTATTTAAGTCCGTTCAACACGTTGTGAAAAGAGTGAACATGTCAGTAAGCTATTTAAACGCTTATCGTTTCGACCAGCCCATTACTTACACGGAAGGTGCCCAGCTTTTAACCATGAAAATTAGTTGTATATTACTGTTGGGATGTCAGGAATATGTTGCCATGTATATTACCGTTGGGATGTCAGGAATATGTTGCCTCTTGTATTTGTATTCAGTACACGCATTGCAACCTCTGCAACCTCTTGTTGTTGGAACCATAAGCCTTGGGGATTAAGTGTTTTCCCACGAGGTCTTAAGTGTGGGTATACAATACATTTTAGAGTGAAAAATTAATAAGAGAGACGTAAGTTTTTTTAGCAATTTTTTTTCATTTTAGTGACAATGTTTAAGAGTAACTTGTGAAGTTAAAAGCAACCCAAAAGGGCGAAATGGGAAAAACGTGGTTAATTTTTCCAAAAAATTTCACATGTCAAAAAGTAGAAACGAAAAAACTGCAGATGACTTTGTTTAGTTTCTCCAAATTTATTTATGTTTCTTTTGGATTGGAAAGAAACAATTAGGTCAAAAATTCAGCATGTCCAACAATTTAGTTTCTCCAAATTTATTTACGTTTCTTTTGGATTGGAAAGAAACAATTAGGTCAAAAATTCAGCATGTCCAACAAAATCTCCCACAGCGCAGAATTCTTTTGACCTCAGAAAATTGTAATACTTTCAAAATGACGCTAGAGACGCTCTTTGAAAAGCAGAAAATTACAATTCACAGCCTTCATAGTCATGAATTAACACATTTAATTCAATGTGCACTTGCAAAGTGCAAAAGAGCAAAAATTAAGAAGTCTGAAACAAATTGCTCTCTGATTAATGCTTGGTTTGACGAGGAATGCAAAAAGGCAAGGAGAATGTGGAAAGAGTCAAACAAGGATATCATAAAGCTCAAATCTTAAAAGCAACTATTAAGCAAGAAAAAGGCAGATCTCATGGTTTCAAGAAGGGAAGAACTAATCTTCCTTGGGAAAAATAATCCCAAATTATTTTGGAAGGAGCTCCAACTGAAAAAGATATAAATTGGAAATAATATTACAACTTTTAAATGCTTTTACTATGCAAGACAACTCTATGAGTAGCTTCCCAAGGTTGATCCTGCCGCCTTTGTCAACACCGATACTGAACTCTTCACGGTACGAGAGGTAGAGATGGGTATCAAGAAGTTGGGTGTCGGAAAAGAAAAAGACTTAGCTGAACTCCAAGCAGAACTCACATTACAAAAATCTTCAACAACATCATATAACAAGGGCTCCCCACAGATTAGACAACTAGTATGGCAATACCTCTTTTCCAAAGCGGTGACGTCAATAATCCCTCGAATTATATGACCATCATGATAAACCCTTTGTTTGCAAAACTATTTGGAAGCATGCTAGAAAATAAAATTAGCAAGTGAGCAAAAGAAAGAGATAAGCGTGCAAAAGGGCAAGCAGGTTTTAGACCTAAACATTCCACAATTGATCATTGCATAACATTAAGGCATATCATTGAAAAAGTTTGGGAGAAAAAGGAAGAAGTCTTTTGTTGCTATGTTGATTTCAGAAAAGCGTTTGACTCGGTTCCTATGGATAAACTTTGGCAGAGAATTTGAGAGCAGTTGTGCATAAGCTATATGAAGAGGTGAAAGTCAAAATTAGAAGTTCAGTAGACATTTCTAAAAGTTTTAGAAGCGATATCGTGGTCAAACAAGGTTGCCCATTGTCTCCTACCCTTTTTGGTTTATATATCAACAAACTTGACGAGTGGTTAAATTTAGAAGGGGGTGATGGTATTTATTTGTGCAAGTTTGTTACAAGGCTTCTTTTGTATGCAAATGACCTTATTCTGATTGCTAAATCAACTCTTGGTTTGCAAGAGCACTTACTATCCCTTGAGAATTTTTGTTTAAGTGTGGGGATGCAAGTCAATATCAGCAAAACAAAAGTAGTGGTCTTCTCTAAGAAAAGAAAACATAACCAGTATAATTTCTACTTTGAAGGCTACATTCTGGAAGAACTTGCGGATTAAAAGTACCTCGGAATTGACTTCAACAAAAATCTAAGCTGGAATGGTTGTAGAAAGAAAAGAACTTTAGGGGGTTGGAAAGCATTTTATGCTTTTCAAAATAGGTGCAGAGAGGCAGAGTTATGGGACTGGAAGACCACTCAAACTCTTTTTGGGCTTCTAGTGATTCAGGTGGTTCTATATGGTCGTGAACTGTGGGCCAGTAGCACCTCCAACATGCAGTGGAGACAAATTGAGAAAATTCAGAAGCGTTTGATTACAAACAAATTTAAGATTAAAAGTGCAGTTTCTTATGATATCTTGTTAAGTGAAACAGGGATCGCTCCTATTGAAGAAATTGCTATGGTGCGTGTCATAAGGTATTTAAAAAAGATTGAGCAAATGGAAGAGGGTAGATGGCCTAAGGCTGTCTTTAATGATAGATTGTGCAAGAGGAAAGAGACTTGGCTGCAGCGAAATCACAAGTGGTTTAGTAAATGGGGTATTTGCTTGAATGCGTGTCCAATAAACAACAAAGAGATGAAAGATTTTGTTATGGAAAAGTTCCACAAACGTACTTAGGATAAGGAGCTATGAAGAAATAAAAATTACTATATTGAAGTGTTTAATCCCACTCATAATCATCAACCAAAAGCATACATAGAGGCCAAAATTCTTATTGCTCAGTTAAGGATTAATTCTCATCAACTCCGTTGTGAAATAGGGCACTGGAAAAGGCCAAAGGAAGTGTGGGAGGAAAGGGTATGCATTTTTTGTTCTTATGGAAAAGTGGAATCAAGAAGACATTTCATTTTAGAATGTGAGGCCTTCAAAAACAATAGGGAAAGTTATGCAGATACGCTGGCAGCTAGCTCTCGGGATAATCTAATTAACGATGAGTTTCTCGAGAAGCTAGAAGCATTTATTGTGAAGCTTCATAGAAAAACGACCGAATACATTAAGCAGATGAAGAAGCAATCTATCCCATAGGCTATCGTTAGCCTCGTGGACATTAAAATAATTTCTTTCTTCTTCTTCTTCTATATGAGATGGATGCCAATCATTTTAGCAAAGATGGGGAAGTAAACAAAGCAAACTGAAAAAAAATTGATAACAATAATGAATCTAAAGTTGAAATAGAGCAACACATATATGACCAGAAACAACTGAAAGTGAACTTTTCGAGTTAGCTAATGAAGATGAGCTAATTGTAGATTCAGGCATAAGCTAAAAATGGTTGATGAAAATGAACTAACTGCAGATTCAACCACTTTGCCAAATATGTCTAGAGATGTTTCGCTGATGGTTCATGATCTGAATAATTAACTTTATGGTTTGATAATATTTGACATTAAAAAATGAGTTAGAATGGATTTCAATTTAATCATAATCTATATTTATTCATTGTTGTGATCTCAACGTCTTAATTTTATGATTTAATAATATCTATCATTGAAGAATATCTTAAATTTACGATTTAATAAATTGAAAAATGAGTGTTTTCCTCCTTTATCATAATATATTTAATAACCTATTTAAGTTATATAGGTTACTTAAATAGGTTGTAGTTTAATTATTTTTTAATATTGTAATTTGATTGTTCTAAATTTTTTTGTTTATTTTTCAAATAAACTTACCTAAAATTTAATAAAAAAATTTAACATATAATTTTAACAATCATAATTATATTGAGATTAATTTTTTTTAAATATAGTATATTGTCCAAAAAGAAACCCTCAAAATTAACAAAATATTATTGAAAACATGAAAACTTTTTTGGAATACAATATAATGTCTCTGAGACACTACAAAATATTCCAATAAAAGCTCTAAACATTAATAAAAAAATTTGTTGAAAATTTTCAATAATAATTTTAAAATTATTTTTTAATCATTTTATTTTGGTAAATTGTAAAGATTATATTTTACTATATTTATTTTAATATAAATTTATTTTATTAAACATTTCAAAACATTTATTAAATTTTTTAACTATTCAAAAAATATTTAATTAAAATTATATTTATAAGATTTTATATTAATCATTTATAAAAGCTTTGTTTCTTTTAAAAAATCTTAAATAACCATTTTTATGTTAAATAATATATAGTATTTTGTATTTGAATTTTATTTATTAATTATATATATATATATATATATATATATATTTTTTTTATAAGAAATAAAATAATATGTAACACTAAAATATAGGGTTCAAACCTTCACTATATACATACACATTATCAACTAAATGAATTTAATCGTGAAAAAAAAAACATATTTTATTATTATGAATTTTATTTATTTAATTAATTAGTTTAGAGTTATTATTATTTATTATTTAATTTAAAAAATAATTTAAATATATTTTTAATTAATTAGGTGAATAAGTATGTTTATATTATAGTAAAGTTTTTTTAATTTAAATTTAATTATTGAGATGGATTGTGGAGATTTGATATGGATGAAATTTTTTAGAATATTCATTATAAAATATATAAATTAAAAGTTGAGATTTATGTTTAAAGTAGTTATATTTTTTTGTTTATATAATTAAATTGATTAATTAAGAAAAATGTCAAATGAATTAGTTGTGAGTTTGGATTTTTTGTCATGTGGCTTCATAAGCCACAGTATTGGACCATGGCATTATAACAAAGTCTATTAGAAAAATAAGTATTTAGCTGTATACATGTTTAACTTATATATTAATTTTTTATAATTAATAATAATAACAACAATAATATTATAATTTACTTATTTTTTAAAGATTTTTTTTTTCCTCTTCAATTACATGAGACATATTTTTCGAATAATTATTTTGATATTTATTATGGACTGATTCTTATAGACATTTACTAACCATTTAATTTACATGGTTATTTTAATAATTCTTTTTTGGTTTTCCCTCAATAATCTTCTATAGGAAAATTCAAAATACATGATGTTTGTCAACCACTCTCCTTGCTACACCATGAACAGATTTTTTAGCTACGAGAGCCTAAATATAGTGCATAATATTTTTCCATTCAGACATTATTGTGAAAGAGATAGAAAACCATACATACCAAAAAAAGAACATAATTAGTAAACATCCAGTAGCATACATATCAAGGTGGCAGTTGGAGACGGCTCATGGGCAATGTTTCCATTGGGTTGCTGCCTTCATTAATATGGAACTCACTATATTCCACTCATGCCTAGAGCTCATTTAGGTGATCAATTATCTGTCATTGACTTCTACACACATTAGCTAATGTATCCAAGATCTCAATTTGGTTGTATTGGATATAATCCATATATGCCACTAACTCATTTTTCTCCTCATATCTATGTTCCCATAGTGTAACATACCCGGGTAACCTCGCAGGAAAATGCATGGAGTTAGGAAATTTTTTTGTCATTTACCAATGTGTAAAATTCTAAATCATTTTTTATATTCCGTCAATGATCATTCGAATAAACACTATTATTACATAGAGAAATATTAGTAAAACCATATTGAGTTACACAACCTTTACTACCATTGTTGTAGCATATTAACTTAAACTTTAGAATGTAACATTGCATCAATTCCATGATAATTTTAACTCAGTTAGTTAATCAAATTCTTGATAGTATAATCATCATGTTATGTAGGGAATAAAAAATAATAAATCATGCCAACAAATACCTATATACCCTGGAAATATCGTATGGTGAAAACCAGCAAATGTTTAATTTTATTATTAAATGCTCATGAGGGTGTTCACCCCTCACCCAATGTCTTGTAAGGGAGTCCCTCTATTAACCATTGTTTTAAAATATTACGAAGAATTATCATTTAAATTGAAACACAGCTAGCTATAGTCTAATACCAACATCATGATATGAGTTACCCATGAAGCCATGAACATTAAGTCTTTTCAAACTAGTTCTTTCCATTAGTGGATCATCAGATAGTTGGCATTCCTATATCTACAAGGACCATCAAATCTTTATCTGCCACAACATTAAGTGTGAATTATCTTTTGCATAATTCACCATCCTTTCTTATCATTGTTCCCATTGGCACACTTGATATCATGATTAGATAAAACATAAAATATTAATTAGTGACACTTCAAGATCTATTCATCTACGTGCATGAATCATAAACATTATGTAATGAAATATCTTTTTTAACATCATTGCACATGCATTGGTAACAAGAAATCACTATCAAATGTCATCTTTCCAACAAAACGCTAGCATAATATTACATGGACTAACATACACTTTCAAAAGGAAAGATAACATACTTGATAGATTTGAGACTTTCGCGATCTGCATTTTGTGTGGTTATGTCTTCTGGAGTCATCACATTTTACTGTTTTGTGTATCAACGTTTCGAACACATGAATCTCTGTCTTATTCACATATCTAATCTTGATGATGAACCACAAAGGATGGTTCGAAACATTGATACAAAAAATAGTAAAATGCGATGACTCCGGAAGACATAACCACACAACATACTTGATATTGTTCTTGTGTATGCAAATGCATAACAAGCTTTTAGGGGAACTAGCCCAACAAGCAATTTTCTTTGTGTCTACTATTATGTTTTATTTTCCAAAGCGATTAAAACAATAGATTCTATAATTATGTATGTAAATGCATGTTGTTTTCCAAAAACATATTTTCCACAAAGAGCTATTTACAATGGATTTTATGTATAAAATGCAAGCTTTATTTCAAATAAAGTAAGCATGATAGTTACAATTTCGTGCATGCAAATACTTGTCCTCTCAAATAGAAAATAACATGATAGCTTACTATTTTTACATGTGAAACATATATTTCTTTCGAGGAGATCAAACATGCAACATTTATTCTTTCATGCATGCAAAGAAACACTCTCTTCTTACCAAAATATCTAGCCCAATAACTATAAATATCTTCTCCCAAAAGAAAACTAATACCATAGCTACTCCCTTTAGGTGTGTAAATGCATATTATTCTTCCCAAAAGAAGGCTATTACAATCAATATTATGCGATTGCACCTTCTTGTTTGCCAAAAATAAAAAACCCAAACTATGTTTCTCATGCACGCGAGTGTAAATAATCTTCCAAAAGAATCTTAACACAATAAAGCATACATTTACCCATTTTCTTCTCTAAGAATCTATTTCTGTATTATATACAAGAACGTGTTTTTCTATTCTCTTCTTTTTGAAGAGTTCTAACACAACAAATACTTCCTTGGATACAAATATATATATTTATTTTCCAATATTTTTTTTTCCAAAAGTTAGCTAATTCACTACCTATTATGCATGCAATAAAAAATATTTTCCTATCATTTCACACATCAAACAAATTTATCATTCTCAAATAATGTCAGACCAGGAGGTAACTCCTCAAAACAATTCATGATATTCATCCAGGTTGGTCTTTATTATATACATGAGGGAGAGACTATTCATTTCATCTCCCGGTGACTCTTCATATATTCTATTATTTGTTTACATCAATTACAGTTATTCACCCAATCCTAAATATTAGGTGTCAACATTCTCCCCCTTAATCTGAAGGGATGTTGGTGAGTCTAAGCATCGTTAGTGAAGATGTGTGCAATTTGCTCATTAGTGGAACAATGGCAGAGATGGATTGTTTTCGCCTCAACATGATGTCGAATCAGATGATATTTAGTATTGATTTTCTTCGTTCAATCATGTAACTTTGGATTCTTGGCCAACTTTATTGCTGATGTATTGTCAATCATGAGTGGAGTCTACTGTACTTGTTTTACGTGCAAATCTTCAAGAATTTTCCTAAGCCACACAATTTCTTTTGTTGCCTCAGCTGCTACCACATATTCTGCCTCTGTTTTGGAATCTGCTGGAATTGACTGTTTTCATGATCCCCAAGATATAGCTCCTGATCCAAGACTCATATCATAACCTGAAGTAGATACCCCAGTTTCTTTGTCGCCATCGAAGTCTGAATCAGAGTATCCAATCTAGCTGAAGTTGTCCACCTGTGTATACTTGATTCCAAAGTCTTGAATTCCCTTAAAGTACCTTAGAACTCTTTCTGCAGTAGACCAATGTCCCTCACAAGGCTTTTGCATAAACCTAGAGAGGATTCCAACAGCAAACGAAATGTCTGGTCTGGTAGTAGTTAGGTAGTTGAGACTTCCTACAAGTTGTCTATACTTTGTTGCATCCTCAAATTATTTTCCTTCAATGGATGTGAGCTTTATGTTTTTTTCCATTGGAGTAGTAAGAGGATTGCATTCTGTCATGCCAAACCTATTCAACATATCTCCAATGTACTTCTTTTGAGAAAGGAATATGGACTTCAGATGCTGAGTTACTTCAGTACCAAGATAGTAATGAACATAGCCCAAATCAATCATTTCAAAACCTTTCCTAAATTCCTTCTTTATGGATGCAATGTAGCTTTCATTGTTCCTTGTCATAAGAATATCATCTACATATACCATAAGATATACAACTGTTTTGCCAACCTTCTTAACAAACAAAGTTGCATCATCAAGATCATAATGTTTGAAATTGATTTTCAGAAGATGCTCAGTTAGTTTTTCATACCATGCTCACGGTGCTTGTTCGAGGCCATACAAGGATTTCACAAGTTTGCATACTTTATGTTCATGTCCTTTGACAACAAATCCTTAAGGCTGGGACATAAAAACATTCTCTTTTAGATCTCCATTCAAGAAAGCAATTTCTACATCTATTTCATGGACTTTCCAACTGATCTGAGATGCTAGGGCAAAGAGTGTCCGGATGGTAGCCCATTTTGTTGTGGGGGAAAAAGTATCCTCATAGTGGACCCCATCCTTCTATGTAAAACCTTTTTCCAAGCCTGGCTTTATGCTTGTCAAGTGAGCCATAAGCTTTATACTTGTTCTTGTAGACCCACTTGCAGCTAATTGGTTTGGTTCCTAATGGAGGATCAACCAACTTCCAAGTGCCATTCTTTATCAGGGCATCATACTCCTTTTGCATCACTTTTTTCCATTCATCATGAGAAGCAGCTTCTTTGAAGGAAGTTGGTTCGAAATATGTAGAAAAATTCAATTCACAATCATAAGAAACATCCGTATCAACATGTGAATCAGATTCATCAACATCACCTCCATTTTTCTGGCTTGAATTTCTAGTTCCTGCCTTTCCAACCTCATTAGGATGAACACTTTCAAGTGTCTTTGTCAGCCACTTTGGGGGACCTTTCTCATATGGTCCAAGAAACTCCGTTGATTGAGTTAGGAATGAATCAAGATTGAGTCTCCTAATTCTATCAATCACATCACTTAAAGTATCATCCGTTGTTGCAGTTTCATGCGGGGGAGAGAGTGCTTCAGAAGAAGATTCCACAGGTTGATCTAGTATAGGAATTCCCCCCTTCAAGATGTGGAATTTGATTATCAAATTCTTGAAATCATTTTGAATTTGCAAATCTATCCAAGCGATCAAGTTGCCGCTCAACAAGATTGACAGTTTTGGATGTCTCAAGAAAGATTACATCTCTAGATACAACAAACATTTTATTGACTTCATCATAGAGATGGTATGCTTTGGAGGTGTTTGAATACCCCAGGAAGATACACTGATGACTTCTTTCACCAAGTTTGTTTCTATCTACCTTTGGTATCGAGGCATAACAGGTGGAACCAAAGACCCTGAGATGATTTATCGAAGCAATGTGCCCTTACCACATTTCACAGGGAGTCTTGTTTCTGATAGCATTAGATGGACATATATTATTTATATATACACCACATAGAAGTGCATCAACCCAAAACATCAATTTTACATTTTTTAAAAACATCACTGAGTGCACCATATTTAATATTATCCTATTCATTCTTTCAGTTATGTCGTTCTGTTGGGGATTATAAGGCAAATTTGTTTGATGTTTGATCCCATGTTGGAGAAGATAGTTTTCAAACTCATTTGAAGCTTATTCTTTTCCATTATCAGTGCGAATAGAGACAATATGAGATTGTGCATCATTTTCAATCCATATATGAAATTTCTTGAATGTTTGAAAATCATTAGATTTGTTCTTCAATAAATAAACCCAACACATTCTGGTGTAGTCATCAATAAATGGCATTATATATTTATTTCCATTTGCAGAAGGAAGAGGCATTAGACCACATAAATCTGAATGAATGAATTCAAGTTTTCTATGTGCTCTTGAATGTGAATCATGAAAAGGCTGTTTGTTATGCTTTTGTAGAATGCAAGCATCACATTGCTTAAGTTTCCTAGGAATTGTAGGCAAACCAGTAACACCATTTCTCTTCAGCAAGTGGAGGTTGTCATAGTTCAGATGTCCAAATCTAGCATGCCATAATAAACTGATGGAAGTGTACCTTCTTCATAATGAGAATTGTATGATAAATGTCGTGCACGAGCAGAGGTACTTTGCAGCTTGAGAATCCTTTCTTCTTCTATTCCCCTCATGATAAGTGAGTGGTCAAATGCTTTTCTCACCTCAAGCTTGCCATCAAAAATATGAATGGTGTGACCTTGCTAGCGGATGTGGACCAAGGATAGAAAGTTTCTCTTCAGTTGTGCGAGATATAGAACATGATGCAGAAGGAAGTTTGGAAGACTAGGCAATTTAAGTCTGATTGTGCCAAGCCTTGATGGCTTGAGTTTTGGTTGGTTTGCAAAGTATACTGCTCCATCAACATTGTCATTAAATTCTTTAAAAAAATATTTTCTATGAGTCATGTGGCAAGTCGATCCTAAATCAAGCAACTAATCATTTTTCCAAGAAGCAAGTGAAGCATTAAATAAATCCTCATTTACTCCAATATTACATTGTGCCACAATATAATGAGCGGATTCAAGTGCTTTGCCTTTGTCTATGTCATTAGTTTTACCTTTGGGTTGGTTTCTTTGCTGCTCAATTTTGTCCGAAGGTAACTTGCATGTGGAGGCATCATGTGATCCATTTCTTTTGTAGTGTATGCAGTACAAATTTGACTTTTCTCCTTGAGAGTGTCTGCCCCCCCGACTCTAAAATATCTTCCTCTTCCTCTTTGACCACCACTTCCTCTCGAAGAATCTTGGGCAACATTCTCTTCTTTATGAGAGAGGCACACAACCTCTTCAGAAGATTCAAGGGTTGTCTTCTTTCCAAAAGCTTTCTCTCTTTCAACAAATTTTTTCACAAGAGAGTCAAAGGTAATATCTTTGAGATTTCCATTTGCTTGCAATGACTCAAGATAATTGGAGTAAGTAGGATAAACTGCCTTGAGAAAAGAGATAAGAGGAATATCCAATTCAACCTTAGTGGCTTTGATATCATGCATTATAGATTTTACTTCGGATGCAAGAGCAAGAGGATCATTATTTTGTAATTCAAGAGTGGAGTTTAATCATGAGTTGATCAACTTCAAGTGCAGAGTGTGAGTCATAGAGTTCTTTAATGTTTTGTAAGGCTTCGAAAGCATTTGAAAATGGTGAAATATGTCGACTCACCTCTTCACTTACAGATGCTCCAATTAATGCATAGGCTTTGTTGTTCTTATTTTCCCAAATGGTGAACTCCTTGTCTGAGGTAGGCGCTTCTGGCTCTTTGTCTCCATCTCCAATACACACTCCCTTCCACAACTCATTGAAAATGAGGGTGTGTTTTATCTTCTGAGACCATTCAGGATAGTTCTCCTTACGAGTGAGAATTACTCCCACAATAGATATGATTGAATGCATTGTAAAATCTGAGTGCTGTAAAAAAAATACTTTTGTTGGCAAAATTTTACTCCTAAAAAAGATTTGATTCTGATATATGGAGATAGAGGTATCACTGTACAAAATGTAATACCATATACTGCAATATCATTCATCATAATGACATTCACCATTCACCGGCTCTAACATTCAGTGCCATACACATATACAATGCAATAGCAACACAACATTGTAGCAACAGTGATATATCCCATAGCGATATATCAATATCCCTTATTTTGAACCAAAAATACCATGCGAGAGGGACACTTAAAATGAGAAACTATGTATTATGTGTAGTAACCAACCTTACATTCCATATGCCAAAGTTACGGCTGTTCCCTCCTCGCGCAGTTTCCGACAGCTATTGGTCTCAGAGTTTCAGAAACCAAGCAACTGTAAGAAGTAGATCAATAGTCCTGAATTGGATTTTCTGCCACTAGATGAATTAGAAGCAGAGCGAATCTTGAGAGCTGGAAAATGAATGACATCGGCTAAATAAAACCAAGGTAAGTCTTGGGAAACCTTATTAAACTACTAGAGGAACCTTAGGAATTTTTAAACTGCAGCATTAGACATCTCTGGTGATAATATTGGATGGGTTTCCATGCTACAGGAAGCAAGGGTGTAAAGGGTTTGCAGAGTTGCCCTCGTGAGTGAGTAAGGTAGAAAATGACAATGCATATGGTGTGAGTGTTGAGAGCAGATAGTTGTGCGTATGAGAGTTGATAGTAATGCCTATGGTGTGGAGTATGGAGCATATTCGAGAATGGATACCAGTGCCTATGGTGTGAGTGCTGAGCAATATTCGAGTCAAGCATTCCACACAGAAAAAAAATGGTGATACCACACAAAAAAAATGCAACGTTTATGTAAAGCAGAGAAAAACATCGGGCAGCAGTAGGAGGAGCAACGCTTTTATGAAAACACATATCACAGTGTACTAACAAAGACAAAGGTGTGAGTTCTACAAAATACGTACCACATAGGTAGAATAGGGAGTTACAGAGTAGAGCGAAGCCAAAAATTGCCCTGGATCTGATACCATGTCAGACCAAGAGGTAACTCCTCAAAATAATTCATGATATTCATTCAGGTTGGTCTTTATTATATACATGAGGGAGAGACTATTCATTTCATCTCCCAGTGACTCTTCATATTTTCTATTATTTATTTACATCTATTATAGTTATTCACCCAATCCTGATGATTAGGTGTCAACAAATAACACAACCCATGGTCTTTTATGCAAAGGTTTCATATGAACTCTTTCTCAAAAAAATTACTCACATATTCAATTCCAGTAGATTAAATATACTAGATATTATTCATATACACATAAGCACATATTTACTTTAAGAGTCCAATATTTCTCTTTAAAATTTTAATGCATGTGCATGATGAGAACATACTTGACAATCTTTGAAATGAAATAACTTAATTCATTTTTGATAATTACTAACATAATTGTTCTATTTTTGTGCATGTGAATAACTTACTTCTTTTCAAGAAATGTCATCATAATTGTTCTATTTTTGTGCATGTGAATAAATTATTTATTTTTAAGAAATATGGAACTTAATAGTTATTTAATTGTGCATGCAATTAATTTATTTCATTTCAAGAACATTAACATAATATTTATCTCTATATGTATATAACACATTAGAGGATATATCAACATAAAATTGCCCATGAAATTTTCATGTAATTTCCATGTCATACTATGTAAACCAATCAAAATATTATAAAATTAAATTGTGGTACATGTAAAAAGAAATAGGGAAAAGAAGAAAAAATAATTTTTTACTTGTATCTTAGCTTATCTCTTTATAGGTTTACCCAAATTTCAAGTGTAGAAATTCATCAGATGTGGAATTAAATTCCACATCCAACAAGTACCCCATTATGAACACTTTTGAGAAGACCCACATTGAAAAAAATTAAAGATACATTAAAAATGTGTGTTGAACATGCTTTTTTAACATATCTTTAATTTTTTCCAATGCGCGTGTTCTCGAAATCATGTATAATAGGTACTCCTTATGTGAAAAATTTAATTATGTATACAACTAGTGTCTACACTTGAAATTTGGATAAATCGATAAGGATATAAGCCAAAAATACAAGTAAAAATAATAGTTTTGTTCTTTTCCCTTCATGACTCATAACTCTTATTTTATTATTTTAACTATTATTTATTATTTTTCCTTAGGAGGCCACTTTTAGGGTGAAATTTCCTCTAGTGACTATTCTTATTCCGCTGAAAAATCGAATGGCAACACTCTATTTTTACTGTTTTAGCCATTTACTTTGGGAGAGTTTTCCGAATAGATGGAAATAATTTTTTGAAACATTTCTTTTGGAATGTTTTCATTAAAAAAACCTGTACATTTTTTACATAGGTGTCATGGTTAGGAATATTCAAATGAATCTTCACAACCCATGTTTCTAGATTTAAATACTACATAGTTTTCTTTTTTTCCTTAAACTTTGGACACGGTTTTAGAGAAGTTGTAAACAAAATTTTCAAATCTAGAAGAGGGTTATGGCTAGTATGGGTTCATTTTGAAAAACCTCTTTTGTTTTTTAGACATCTATCATAGTTTGGGATATACGAGGACATATTTGAATCCCATTTTCCAATAAATCATGCAATTCACACAATTGTTTAGCCATGAAAATATTTCAATAATTCAATGCACATGAAATATTTTATGAATTCAATGAGAACAACATTTACTCCTCTATTCATAGAAGTCCATAGAGGTTTTCCCAAGAAAACAATCTCAACTCTTTATCATATGATTTTTTTCAAGCAAATAAATTTCATTCTTATTTCTTCATACACAATATCGAAACACAAAATTTTTCATATATCAGAGGTAATTATCTTTTAATGCATGCTTGGAATCTGTCCCTCTTCTCTCTTGGCTCCATTCTATGTGTGTTATGTCATTAGTTCTGATAGTTTCCAATAGGCTTACAATAAATAATAGTTCTAAATCCTAAAAGCATTCCACAGATCACCCATAAATAACTCCATAAATAAGATTTTTCCTAAATCCTAAAATTACTCCATAAAATATCCATAAATCAGTCCATAAATAATATTTTTCTAAATTCTACCATCACTCAATAAATCATCCATAAATCTATAATGCTTTTCTTTTAAAAATAGATTTTCTTTTGTCTTATAAACAAAATATTACTCATCCATATTTTTTCTAAAACAATTACTCATTATATCTAAATTTCATAAATAAAATATATTAATTTAAAAAATATAATTTATTTATATAAAAAAATATAAAAAAACTATTACTCATTATATCTAAAAATTCATAAAATATACTAATATGAAAAATATAATATATTTATATAAAATAAAATATATTTTTTTCTTAAAAAATAAAATTAATTCTTGTCATATTATTATAATTAAGAATTACAAAAATATTATTAATATATTATCAACATAAAAATTAATAATATTTAATTATTCAACAATTCTTATTTAACAAGAGCTTTTATGGTACATTAAGCCAAGGATACTGCAAGGATGATATCCAAATTGGTGTGGATTCCTCTCAGCTGCTATTGAATTAAAAAAAAAAAAATAGCCTGACCTAAATAAATTTCTCCATTCCTCTCCATGGATTCAGAAACCTCTACATTAAATTTTCCTCTCTACTAACCCGTAACCCTTACTTTATATTAAATGAAAGACTCTAGGAGGCAACGCCACCCGGAAAGACCAAGGTATACAGGTGGAAGACCATGAGCCTCAAGACACTGCAAGTGGCAGACAGGCAGCAGAAACTATCTCTAAAGATTAAGGCTGGTGTCCGATTGTGGAAGAAAAGCCACCATCCTAAGACACCTTACAGCTGCATGGTACAGGTCATGTGTCATGTTCGGGATCCGAGTTTTGTTTTTTCAGTTTTACAATGGTTAATACTGGCCAGTGTTTTTGAATTCTACAGTGGTCAATTTCGGCAGACCTTTCTGAATTTTATAGTCTTTTTGTTAGTAAATTTCGAGTTCTAGAACTATTGCCCCTATGTGGGCAGAATGAATCGACTTTTATCTTGTTCTCTGACTGGTTTCCACATCTAGGGTAGTCTAGACTTCAAGACTTGTTGTTTAAAATGATCATATAATTGACCTAGTCGCGTAGAGGCCAATGCCTCACTATAAATTATGTTTTTATTAATATATTAGTTTTAAATAGGAAAAAAAACTCTTACTTTATATTAGAATATTTTCAATCCCACTTTTACTTATATTTTTTTATTAGAATAATTTCATCTTTATAAAATGGGGGTTAAAACAAATGAAATTTTAAGAAGAGGAAGTTTGATTAACATGAATACGTGATGATAAGATGTTAAAATAAATGAAAATTGATATACAGGTAAGAGATTAAAGAAATGTCTAAATGTGGTAAATGTGATATTGATGTGATTTTAATTAATATTTTGTAGAGATATTAAATGTATAAACCTAATTTAGGAATATGTTTCCTTTAGTATTATATTAAAAATTATTATTATTAAGAAAATAAAATGTTTTATCAAAGAATTATGGAAATCGAAAAGATTTATAAAAAATATGTTTTAATTTAGATTTTAAATATATATATATATATATATGAACATTTTAAATATAATATTTTACCGTTTTACATAGTTTAGTTAGGAAATTTGTGTGGTGTTAAGCAACACTTCGTGCAATTACTATGCGTCTAAAAGTTGGTTGGTGGAACGTTCAAGTTCTATTTGTATCACTGATATTTGAAACCCTCTTGATATCTTAACTTTTTAATTAGAAATTACTAAAAAAGATTTTTAATTATCTATTTCTGTAACTACTATATCTATAAAATTTATAAAATGAATTATTTATTTAAGTATTGATGGTATTTCAGAGTGCATTATATTAGATACTATCTTTTGGGATTCAACTGCGTTAAGAAAGTAACTCATCTATGACCATTTCCATGAGAGCTAGTCGTAACTAACTAATTTTTCATGATTTTTGAATAGTCCACCTAGCACTCATTTGTCAGGTGATGCTCACAAGGGTGAAGAAGTGGGATTAAAACTAGCGAAATGAATCACATAGCACCAATCATCACTTCCGAGACTTGCACCCCATAACTAGAACTCCTCGGGAGGTCACCCATCCCAGATCGCCTCTGGCTCAAGCATGCTTAACTGTGGAGTTTTCCCCAAAATCAAGCCCACTTAGCTTGCTACCCCATCTGCAAAACCTTAGCAAGTATTATGCCTCATGAACCATTCAATTAGAGCTCCCTTCCCTCTTATGTATTTAAGTATTGAGGGTCTTCTGAAGTGTATTATATTAGATATCATTTTTTGGGATTCAATTGCATTAAAAAAGTCATTCATCTATGACAATTTCCATGAGAGGTAGTCATAACTGACTAATTTCTCATGATTTTTGAATAGTCCACTTAGCACTCATTATGTCGGGTGATGCTCACAGGGGAAAACTCCATAGCTAAATGGGCTTGATTGTGGGGAAAACTCCATAGTTAAGCATGCTTGAGCTAGAGGCGATCTGGGATGGGAGACCTCCCGAGAAGTCCTGGTTACCGAGTGAAGGCCTCGGATGTGATGATTGACACTATGTGATTCATTTCACTAGTTTCAATCCCACTTCTTCACCCCTGTGAGCATCACCTGACACAATGAGTGCTAAATGGTCTATTCAAAAATCATGAGAAATTAGTCAGTTACGACTACCTCTCATAGAAATGGTCATAGATGAATGAATTGACAAAATGAGTGCTAAATGGACTATTCAAAAATCATGAGAAATTAGTCAGTTATGACTACCTCTCATAGAAATGATCATAGATGAATGACTTTCTTAATGCAGTTAAATCCCAAAAAATGATATCTAAATTATTTATTATAAAATTTAATTTTTTAAAATTCTAAATTAAGCATAAGCATTTCATTATATTGCAATATTAAAATTTATAAAATAAATAATTTGTCATAAAATTGAAATCTTTAACCTTTTAAATTAAAGGTAAACATTTTTTCATAATAATTTTTAAAAGCATTTATAAAGCTATATTGCAATTTGGAGAATATTTTTTCCAGTATTTATTTCATAATATGACACATTTAATATATATTTATACAAAATAAATATGGTATAGTTTAAAATTATTGTTTAGTAATATGAGACATTTAATCATACAAATAGTTTAAATATATATACAAAATAAATAGTGTATAATTTAAAATTTTTTATTTTATTAGTATAAAAAGATTTATTTTATTCGTATAATTTTATTATATTTTATTAGTAAAATAAAAAAAATTATGTTTTATTATTATTATGATTTTTTGGATAAATATTATGATTTATCAACACTACATGTCTAAAAAACCATAGGTCATTTTATATGATTTCTTTTTTTCCTAATTATTTAATTTTATTAAAAGGACAAAAATACTATAACTAATTTTGAAATAAATCTTAATCTTTCTTTTGTGTATATTATTAAGAGTATTTTAGAATATCTTTTTGGAGGAAGTCCCTATTATCCACTTAAAATAGAACTAAAAATTAATAGTTAAAATAATGTTATGTAAGACCTATATCAAAATAGTCATGTCTAAATAATTATTTTTCATTATTATTAAAAAAACTATTTTTCAAAGATTCCATTTGACCATAACTTAAATGACTTATTGTAGCCTTTGCACAATACAATGCCATGTGGATAGCTACTTCTTTTGCAACAAAACCATTAAAATTAAAATCCATGAAAATAGCTTATAAAATCCATAGAATCCATGAAAATAGCTCATAGTGAGAAAGATAATGTCTTTACAATTAGTTACTTCTCAATATAATTTAAGAAAGTATTTGCATAAAAAAAAAGGATAAATATGATGTAAATAAATAAATTTACCAGAAATTAATTCTAGAATAATTAATATATTCCTTTGGAATTTAACAATTAAGAATAAAAATATAAATATGCAAACATACTAATAGTTATTATGCACTAAAATTTATACAAATCTTTATGTCTAAGTAAGAAATTAATTTCTCCAATGCAAAAATCAATTTATTAATCCCTATCAAAATAAAAATATAACAGTTAATTTTCTCATATAAAACATTCTTAAGAATAATAATACATACAAAACATTCTTACCAGTAATAATATATACGTATTTATCCATTTCCTAAGTCTACCAAATTCTTATTTATGATCGCTGAAGCTTAAGTTTGAAAGACCTACTCGTTTATTTTGAGTTAGCTTGAACACACCTCTGGATTAAGATGTCCCACAATAATTATTGTATTGCTGATTGGTTATGTTTTTTTTAATATATTTTAAATATATGGGTATTATTTTTTACTCATATTTTTTAATAATTAACAATGATAATAAAATAAATGAAGTTATGACTTATTTAATTTTTAAGTTTGTGATACAATAATCTTAATTCTTACTCTAAATTAAATAACCACAATAAAATTTATATATGCATACGCATACTAAATTCTTCAAACTCATTTGTTTACTATGCATACACTTCAATTATTACCTGCTTTGTCAGAAACTTTAACAATTTCGATATTCAATTAAAATTTCCTTAACAAAATTTGTTTTATTTTGTATTTGTTATTTTTCTCCAACTCATTATAAATGTATTTTGTATTAAAAAAAATTATAGTTCTCTGATGGTCAACATAACACTACAAGAATTTCAGTGAGGATTTAAAATATTTACAAATTATATATATATATTATAAAAAATATTTGAAAATTTTATATTATAAATATTGAAAAAACTCTCAAAAAAAAATATAATAAATAGACGGTAAAATTATTGTAAACTTCATGCCTCTTGACGTAATTCATATATTTGCATGCCTATTTCTTCTTACAATTAGTGGATTGTTTCATATTTTATAAGTTTTTTGGATTCTTATTTTAATTGATGAACAATTAGATGTGAAAATCTAATTTTTAAATCTTGAATTTATCATTTTTGTTGCATCACAATTTCCATTAATGCAATATTTTGTTTTGTGATTCTCTTCATAACCATTCAGATGCAATAGAATTTTTGTTAATAGAGAAAAGATACTCATCTATTTGAAGAATGTAAGATAGACATTCTCTCGGGGAATAGTTTACTCGGTTATTCATTATCCACTAAATATACTAATTGTCATTCTTAAATTCAAAATAAGAATAGCACAAAGTCAGTTATCCATAATTCTTGAACAAACCACAAATTTCCTTACATACATGATTTTTGTTGCGAAGTTCAAAGAGATTCATATACATCAAAACCATACGGTTAACACAAGCTTTAAGTGTTATAGAAAAGGGAATTTAAGAAACACCATGAAGCGAAGTTCAAAGAGATTCATATACATCAAAACCATACGGTTAACACAAGTTTTAAGTGTTATAGAAAAGGGAATTTAAGAAACACCATGAAAAGGATTAGAAAGATGGGAATGCTCAGAAGCTCAATGTTTGAATCCATTAAACCCAATGAGCCTCAAATCGTTACGTCCTCTTCATATGAAATGCAATCCTTGAATCAAGTGACAAGTCCATGACTTGGCATCCTTCCATCACATGTTTAAGACTTCTTTGCATGTCGTTCTCCCATTTTTACCCCATTCCAACAACCTTTGTCCCATTTGAATGCATTTTAAAGAAAACAATATTTTTGGAATAAACCATTGTAATGTTTATTGTTATTTGTTCAAGGAGATAATTTCATTTCTACACTAATCATTAGAATTCAAGATGCATAACTATATGCTTCCTTCAATTAGGAGTAGGATGCAATAAATCTAACTCACCATGGATAACCTATTAAAACTCCTTTTCCAGGTGCAACTACTCTTTGTTACCCGGTGCAGCAACACCCACTTGCTAGCTATTGCAACTCCGGATTGCCAAGGTGTCGCAACTACCTGATGTCACTTGCTATGACTTACCATTCCAATGCATTGCAATGATTTTGATATGTTGGGACTGTGAGCTCACGATACCTTGTTGCATCTCCGAGTTGAAGAAAGTCAGGTTGCAATTCCAAAAGTTGAAGAATGTCAGGTTGCAATTCCAAAATGCTTACACCAATGTTGCAACTCTTTGTTGTTACATCTCTCCTTCGGTTCACTACTGCAATTTTTCCAGTGCAGTGCCACAACTCTTAGTCAAGTGGCCAAACTTTGGACATATGATACAGCGAATCACGTTAGTTGCACAACTATCACTAACTTGACCAATCAACCAGTTTAACATATTATATATATATTTAATGGACTTAGAAAATTATTTTTTTAATACTTGATTGGTCAAATAAATTGAAAGTCTTATTTCATGCTTGATGGCACGTGTATACGATAGTGGATGCATTATCAGCATATGTCTCTCTGAGTAGAGAAGCTATACCTGCAAATGGTAGGTGTGTAACAGTCTTCGACACGGGGAATGTATCAGCCATAATCTCAGGATTTGAGGTTGGCTGGCGCGCTAATTGATGGCGGCTGGGAAGTGACAGTTGTTGGCTGGATGATTTGAATTTTGCATAGTTGCTAGCTGCGAGATAAATCATTCACAAACAAAATATGAAGGGAGTTTTTCTTCAAACTCGGTGTCATGGGAACATCCACACCATCCTGATAGCATGCAGCTTGCTAAAATAATATCCATGAATATTTGTGTGCTTGAATTACAAGTGATAAAAAATTCTTTGAATGCTACTTATAATTCAAATTGGTAAATTATTTCCATTGAAAGATAGTTAGTATGAGGGTGCATTGTATAGGATTTATATCGAGTGTCGGCTGCCGTGGAATCTTGTTAGGTTGAGGAGAGTTTGTATCTCAGGCTTAAGACATTTTTGGATTTCGTGGAATTTTTTATACGGGGCCTCCGTGGCAGGAACCTAGCTGTCTGAAATTATTCAGCATTTTTATTCATATTATGTGATTGGCCCAAATATAATTACTATGCGCATACCTAACTCAGTCACCAGCGGATTTTACTTTTTTTTAATTCCAGTGCATTATGTTTTAATTTCATTTTAGCTGATAAGAAGATTTGATTTTTCGATTTCTGCTCTCCAATTTAAAATAATGCATAGACGTAGATGAGATAACATAAGCGATTGACTATGTTCACTACGAGTTATCGATAGTTTATTTGTTGTTTAAATTTTCAGTTCTGTAACTCTTCCTCTTCCTTTATTACAGTGATGAACGTGGATTAATCGTTGAGAAAGACGCTATTACCCTATTTTATGTATAATTTATTTTAATATAAACCCACAGTGATCAACGTTGATTAATCGTTGAGAATGACGCTATTACTCTATTTTATGTATAATTTATTTTAATATAAACCCAACATCAGCTGAAGAGTTTAAGAACATAATAGGTTTCTCAAAACTACAATCCATTTCCTATGCACAAGAGAAGTGATTCACACTCCATGCTATTTACGTTCATTAAGATTTTCATCAAATCATTTAGTCTACGGCCGATGCAAGAGAATCTTTAGAACTTGATTTGCACTTGTCTTTTGTGTTAGACATGTGATATATACTATTTTTTCCATTAATCACCATTTGCATTGGATTTTACCTGAAACAGAACTTTGAAGGTCTTTGTGGATGCCTATTATACTGAAGATCATTTGGTGTAACGACTTTTGTAAGTTTTTGCATCTTCTTTTAGACTTTCCTGCTAGCATTCGACCCATATGTATGTATTTTAATTAGTTTATTATTGGTATTAATTGTGTGCATTGCTTTTAGATTTAGATTTTCATGCTAGCATTCTACCCTATGTATATATTTTAATTAGATTATTATTGGTATTAATTGTGTGCATTGCTTTTAGATTTATAGATGCCTTGTTTTTAGATTTATAGATATAGCAGGGAGCTCAAGTTCTCCATTTTTTTCTTTTTATTATGATGCAAAATTACAACCCGTCAAAGTTTTTGCTTTGCTAGATCCAATCATGCTTTGATGCAACCAATTAATTAACAACCAAACAAAAAATACATTTAATGATGAGGAAAATCACCATTCAATATACACAAGATAAATAGGAGTTAGACCTCTCCCTTAAAAGTACTTTTCTTTGATATGTTTGTCTAACAAAGTCTTCATTAGCTTCTCTAATAATTTTCAAAATCATATAGAGTGAACTCCATCATGTTGTATCATAGCTTATATATGTGTACAAAAGTTCCATTCCCAAGTTCCACTCTGAAACTCCTAAATCATAGTTCTACTGAATTCAATTACTGAACAACATATAGAAGCTGCTAGATAACCTCATTAGCATACAACTCATACCTTCACCAACTAATGAGTATCCTTCCTTAGATAGACAACTTCTAAACTATTTGAGCAACCATCCATATGAGTTTTACTTCCAGTCAATCTCTTAAAATAGTAGCTTCAAACACAATCATTTACCTATTTGTAATAACTAAACCAATATTAATTCTATGAACGGGCTTCCATCTACCAAGATACATGGGTGCCAACAACTGTAGTACTAGTTGTATAGAAAAGTCATCTAGATACTAAATGTATTCAGAGTCAATTTTTACAAAGTGACCTCTTTATGTGATTTTGGAAGTTCATCATCACCAAGTTTACAAGCAAATTATATTACTAATATTTTAACTACTACACCACAAAGATGCAAATGATCTATGCTATCATTATAAACAATCCCTGCATTGGAATCTATGTAGAATTCATGGGCCTGCAATATTGTCTAACCTTCACTTGGATGTTCTTTTGGATATCCCTCTTCATTTTCTAAACTCAAGATACATATCGAAGAGTATCGAAATATGTTGCATGTATCAACACACAACCTCTAGTTATTCACATGAACGAGAATAGTGTTGGGTAAGCTCTAGTCATAAGCTCCTTTACCAAGGTACTTTGCCTTCTAATGTCAAAGATTGGAGCATGGTTGTTAACGAAAATTCACACTAGTTGATTATTCCAGCTAAGCTCAACTTACAAGAAATGCACAATGAAGTGCTCCCAACCCCATAAAATGTCAGTGAAGGATTAGTCATCTTCACCCACAAATCGCCTTGTCTCAACAAATTTTACATCATCTCCCACTCACGAGAGTTTAATCTCTTAGGGATATTTCATTATTTGAATGCATCACAGCCAACACATAATCTACTTTCAAAGCAATATCAAATGATCATAACCACACAAATGCATCACGACCAACACATGTTCTACTTTGAAAGAAATATTAAATGGGAATAAGCACACAAAGTAGAAGAGCCAACCAGAATTCGATGTTGTAGAGATTAAGGTCAAGTTACGTGATCCAAAAAATTTTGTGAAGTCACACAAACTTGAAGTTTGTATCCAAGAAGAAACTATGGTTGTCATGAAAAAGTTGAATCATTGGTCATGGACTCAAGTGTCAAAGGAATTTCGGTTCCCAAACGTCAGGCTTCAATTTTTACATAAATCAGTAGTTCCAACAGTTAGAGATATTTGAATGCAAGAAATGTGTGACTAACAATGTTTGCTGCTATTTTTTTCCTCTAGGTGCCTGGTTTTCACTAAAATGGACTGAATATTTTACCAAATGCTATATGAGGAAATCAAGTAAAAAATACCATAGTGATTGAGCAGTGCAAATCCTAAGAAATATTATAGAAAAGAGGAAGCAACATACATGATTTAGAGACCAATCAAGCATATATATATAACCCTAGTGGCATAACACCTACTACGTAGCGTAAATCCTCTAGAAATACTTATGCAATGATAGCTCCCATAATATTAATTTTGATATGCTTGATCCTTAGTCACAACATCCTCATCTTTAGTGTGTTCGGGTCAGTGGTCGCCAAAGAGTTAAAATGTATATTAAAGTCCCATATTTGCACATAGCCATTAGCATCCTTTGTTGCAACAATACACGACTGTTGTTGCATTGAGCACATGTGATTTACGAAACCTTGATGAGGCATGGTTCCTTGCTTTCCCACCAACCCACCAAGAAGAGCCACAAAAAACTCGAAAAGGATCCTCATAGGCTATACTCCCTGAAAAAATTCAATGCATCTACAACTCATAGATCTATGAAATCAAACATAGAGGAACACATAAAAAAATTACACACATTTTAATTCAATCTATATCACGTCTAGTCTAATCATACAACAAGTGTCTCTCACATCTCTCTCATGGATACTTGGGACCTCATTTACAAGAGTTAACCAAGAGTCATTAGCTTCAATACCAATTTAGGAAACTAATGCACACCAAAACTTATTTTGCATTCATTAAAAACACATATAAATACATAAATTATTGGTTGAATATATAAATACTATATTAACCATACAATCAATTAGTTGAGAGAATATCTCAACCAAACACCAATGTAGGAGATATTTTGGTTTGACTAGATCTCTCCAATCCGACTAATTAAAAACCTAACAACTCACAAAAAAATTACAATTAATGATGAGGAACATCATTTAATGTGAACAAGTCAAGTATGAATTAAATCTCTAACACCCTCCCTTCATGAGTATGTTTCTTTGATATTTTTGTCTAGAAAAGTCTTCATTAGCTTCAGGTTGACGGTGTTGGACCCACCAACATTAAAGAGGTCTCCCCAATGTGTGGTCTCAATTATACTCTAAGTTGTTTGAGATAGGAACACATCAAGAATATGGCTCGGTTTCTAGTTATCTTAAATATATTCCTTCGCTCTAACTATCAGCAAGAGAGACGAGTGAAAATGTTGCTTCAAAAAGCAAGGGGGTGTGCCTGGTAAGTGAACGATCATATGTGTGTCAAATTTCTTTCAGTGCATAGGGGAGAATAAGTGAGCCTCTAAGAGAGAAGTAGTACTACCACCCCAGTAGAGACACACGTGAGAAAGAAGGCTTCATACAACATCAAGAGGAAAAGTCCACAGTGATGTGTCATATATTGCAAACACTGTAACAAGGAATATTTGTCTAATATCCATTGGAATAGTCCACGAGGATGCAACAATGATAATATCAATTACAACACGTTCTAAATATGGTAAGTACCAAAATAACAAAAATACTTTAACTACTTTAGCATAGATGAAAGAAAACATGAATTACAAACATTCAGAGAATAGTCTTACAAATATCCATAATCCATGCATGAAGAACATGTTGGCCCATAAGGCTTCTTATATTAAGTAAAAGTTCCAAGACACATATATACAATGAACATCACTAGCTCAAATAGTGGAGCATTAGATCCACTCCTTGCTCCTCAAAAGAACTAGCTCATCTCTCTAATTCCTTGCGACATGAGCCAAGGTGAAAATTCCTCTGCTCTTACAGCAAAAGTCATATATATAATAATGAGGAGGTGATGCTTCACCTTCCTTGTGACTCTTCATATACGCTCATGACTATTTGACTTCTATGACCTTTCAAGTTTACATGACTCTTCATATTCCATACATGTACTTTGGGATTTCACTTTACAATAAATTTTTGAAATAGGAATTACATATACCCTCATAATAGTGTGGCATGTGATAGCTCGCGGTATTACATTAAATGACACGACTAACATAGACTGCTTGATAATGTAGCAGTGTCAAGCCACTTGTTCTATTGTGTGTCGAGTGTCTGCTTAAGAATGATTTTCTTCCACCTATACATGGCTTGGTGATAAGGAATAATCAATGATCTGAAGTCTTGAGTTGTGATTGCAAACTACTGGCCCTTTGTTTTTTCTTGATTGATCAGCTTGCACGTTCAACTAAAAATATGTCTTTCAACATGTTTCTCTCCTTAATGTCATTCTTAGTCATCTAGCAATGTTATGCTAAGTTACCTCTATCTAAAATTCACTCATGAAGAGACAAAATCATCAAGAAAAACCCATAGTCTAGGATAGTGTATATTGATCCATTGTCTGAGTCAAGCCTAAGGAAAAGGCTAGGAGAAGGGCATAGTGAATTAAAAATTATCAAGTTCAGGGAGTCAGGTGTGAAAATTAAGCCCTAAGACTTCATAATGCATAATCCAGGTTGGGATGGGGAAGGAAATTGTGCAATTATGGGAGTGAGGGTGACAGGCATACATCGTTGTTCCGGGAGATAGACGAAGATGGGCCACTACGCAATGTCAAGATTCATGGTCACAGCAAGAGGACCGAGATTAGACAATGTGGAGTATAGGTAGGCTAGCTGAAGGTAGGTTTCTTGGATGGGAAGCTCTTAAGAAAATGGCTAAGTGTGGGATTGGTGAGACTAATGTGAATAGTGATAAAACTTACACTGTGATCACAAACTTATAATACTTGATGACACAACAAGATAGATCATAGAGGACAAATGAATAATTAATTTTCCATAGTGTGATAACTTACGACAAGTTATGACAAGTGTGACACCAAATATACACTTTGTGATGCCTATGACAACACTTGTACCACACAGCTTGAAAATTTGGAAATGAGTGAGATAGATGTTTACATGGTTAGAACACCTATTTACACAAATATGACCTCTTGAAACCACCAGAACATGCTTAAACACATTGTGCAACAACTAGCATGCACAAAGACAACCTTTCCCTATCTTGCAAAGGGGACAAATCTCCTCGCGAAAACACACAGAATGAGTTTCATTATTTGTAGAAACAATGTACAAGACCAAGGAAGGTTCAATATTGAGTGTATGCCAACATTTTGGAGGGTTTTGTAGAATGAGACCACTTGGTGAAGCACTAGTAGAATTTCAACTTCTTTTTTTTGGTTAACTATTTGTTCAGGGCCTTGGTTCCCTAAGGTGTATTGATTCATCGTGTATATTAATTTGGCCCCACCACTTACCCTATGAATAAACATGGTCCCTTTTATACCTCTCTCGATTGAACAAATCATAAGATTCAGCGATGTCGCAATGTTTCGAGGTGGGAAGGGTAGTGAAGTTCATGAGCTTAGGATTTCGAGAGTATGTTTTTTCATGTTTTTCCATCTCTCATGTTGCTACATTGCCAGCAAGCTTGTACAGTACCCCAGCGGAGTCACTACAGGAACACAAACATTGCTCCACTTCCAGCAAGCCTAGACAATACCCTAGTGGAGTCACTACAAGAACACAAACATTGTTCCGCTGCTAGCAAGACTGGACAATAGCATAAGGGAGTTTTTTACTTCATCCATATGCATAGGAATTCTTTCTCTTCTTGCCCATTTATTTATTTATTTTATAGGACTATGCATTGGCACTTATTAATTTTATGGGACGAAGAGGGTTCCCAACTTATTAAGAGCAAAAGAGCTTGTTCATTTAGAGAGCATATACAGACCTTTGATTTAGGTTTCTTCATTTAGATGTTCCCCATCTCCTCCTCTACGAATTTGATAGGCATGAAAATAATGAAACAAAAATAGCAAGTGTGGTCATGAGGTTTTCCTTAATGGACATAGGTTCATGGTTTAACAAAATCTCTCTGCACAGATGGATCATATTTTTCATCAGATCTTCATCGACCGAAAGATATAACAAACACAAGGAAGATGGATAAAAGGTTAGTCAAATGTTGAAGTATCACAAGACTCTCTTTTAACTCAGCTACACACAAAGAAGCGAGGAAACATGTTGACATGCAACATTTATTTACATGAAAAAAACAAACAAAAAAAATAAAACAAACAAGAAAAAACTATCTACATAATGTACGTCATAGCCCCAAATCATCAACGAAAATAATGCTTTAACTCTTGGCCATTTACAGGGAGAGAGTCAATATTCCCATATAGCAATTGCAGATGATACATGTGTTGGAAAATATTTTCGTGAACAGCTAATCCTTAATTCTACAGGGATTGAAACTTGGCGTGTTTTCCTTTTTCTTTATGACATTGGTCCCACTTCAAGACTATGTCAACCACACTAAGGTTATTCTTCCATTTATGCTTCTTGTCAAACCACCTCTTGATATGACTCTAGTGAAGGAAAAAAAACTTTTCCTTTTATCTTCTCTTCGTGTAGCTTATGAAGAGTATCCGTCCTATGCTCAACTAGTAGACATGGCTTTCCCTAGGAATCTTGCGAAAGTTGGAGAGGAGGCAAGTAGATGTTAGGGGGAAACATGACTTCTCTTCCATACACTAGGAAGTAAGGAATGGTGTTCAGAGAGGGATTTGGTGTGAATCGGTTAGTCCATAAAGAATCTACCAAAGTGGAGTTCGAGTTTCTTTGTTCTAACAAGATTGTACTTTTGTTGATATGGAGAAGGTTCTTATTTGTAGATTTAGCAAGACTATTCCCCTACAGATAGTAATTAGCTTAATTCTTGAATATAGTTCCATCTTCTGGTGAAAAATCATATAATTCTAATAATGAAAAATATGTTGCATTATCGAAAGCATGTTAACTTTGAATGTCAAACATGGAAATGGTATTCTTCCTAAGGAATTTGATGACTTCATGATGATTCACTTGTTTGAGTGGAACCGCTTCATTCCACCATGTTCCATAGTCTGTAGCAGTGAGAATATAGTAGTGTTGATTTGACAAATACACAAATATTTATTTAATGACATCTAGACCCACTATTGAAAAGGTTCTTCCATTCTGATAGGAGAAAATGGAGCAGATGACTTCTTGTTTCGACCAACACACCTTTGACAGAACAAACAATTGCAAGCATAAGCATGAGCCTATATGACTAATGTATGCCAATAGAAACAAAATCGCATATCCTATGCATGGTTGTGTTAACCACAAAGTGTCCCCTATCTGGTCCACGGTGGAGATCACCTCTAAATCATGTGCTTCTAGGCAACTGACCAATACTCCATTATTATTCTTTTTCGAAAGAACTCCATGCACCAACTTATAATATAATGATTTAAGAATGAGTGACCTCTTCTGTCATAAGCATAAATGAGAGGGTACGGTTCCATCCTCAAGGTATTAGCACTCATCTATGTACGAGGAGTTTGCAATGGTAGTCAGGGAGGCTCGCTCGACATTATACATTTTTATCTCCTGCTCCCATCTGAAGGATCTTCTTCTTTTTCATCCACTGCATCTCCTTCTAAGCAAAAAAGAACATGCTCCCTGATTATGTCAAATGTATTGAATTCCCAGTCGTACTCCTATAAACTGGTCATCCAATTCACACTTCTTTTGCCCAACTCATTTTTAACGAATAATTGTCTAACTGCTATGTGCGAAACAAAAATGATATAATTGTTTTTCAACAGATAGGGTGAGAAATGCTTCACTACCATGTATACTACATAATATTGTTTATCAATGGCAGGGTAGTTAAGTTTAGGTCCCTAGAGGCAGGTGCTCATGAATTATATTCCCGCCTCATTGTTTTGATCATCCTTTTGGCCAACAAAATGACGAGAGAAGAGTAGGAAGCAAAAGTGTAGAGAATTAAATATTTTCTGAAATCTAGGCCAGACAATGCTAGTGCTTCTCGAATGGCTTGATTAATATGGGAGAATGTGTCATTTTCCCTTTTATCCCATTTGTTTATCACATCCTTCTTTGTCATCTCCTGTATAGGTTTTACGATCTTCACGTAATCAGATATGAATTGGTGAAGGGAGTCGATTTTCCTAAGGAAGGATTACATAGCTTTCTTGTTCACATGGAAGGGAATCTACATAATTACTTTGAACCTCTCTGTGTATACTTTAATCCCACTTTTAACAATGACATGGCATAAGAGGTTCCCCTTCGAAACTACGAAAATACTCTTTTTTGGATTAAGAGATATCCTATATTTGCAATATCTCTAAAAAAAAAAATTCAACTTGCGTATTTGTTCAGATCTCTTCTTAGAAAATACTGTGACATCATCGAGGTAGACCACTATACTTTGTACGATCAGTCAATGAAATGTGACATCCATGTCATATTCAAATGTTGTTGTGACGTTAATCAACCCAAATGGCATTCTTTTAAATGAAAATGAACCCCACTTAGTATGGAATTTTGTCTTCACTCTATCAGGATATGACATTAGAACCTCGTTATAATTGAAATACCCATCCAACGAAGGAAACATCTCTGACCCCAATATTATTTCTGATTTTTTCCATAGATGGCGTGGGGTAATTTTCTTTGTCTGAGGTGTGGTTCAAGTTGCGGAAATCAACACACAAGCAGATTTCCCTGAACTTCTTTCTCACTGGGACCAAGTTTGATACTGAGGTGGAATGTCACACTTTGTATATGATCCAAGAATCCAACAATTCTCTCAACTCTTTCTGAATTAGGGACTCAAGCATTAAATGTACCCTTCACAAAAAAAATGAAACGACTTGGCCCCTTGTTTGAATGGAATCACGTGGTGGATTATTCGTGTGTCATAAGTTTCTAGCTCATCATATGTCCGTACGAATACATCTCGGTATTGATTGTATGAGCAAATGAAATCCTTCCACTCTTAAGGTGTGCAACAAGGACCAATATTGACATACTTCAGATCCTTTAATGCTCCGATATTTATTTTCTCATGCAACATTTTTGACTAATGGGTTTCCGCATTGTCTGGTCCTAGGATGTTGTTTTGCAAATGATCTAGCCTTTCCAATGATACCACACATTTTGGAATTAGGTTCTCTTTTCTTGCATAGGCTACATCCTGCAATGCTTTCTTGTGCTCATCTTCATTAATAGATGCATCGTTGAATAGATCAACATTTTCCATAAAGTGCATTATATGATGTTCATCATTAAAAATGCATAAATTAGTAATATTATCAAGGATCGATGTTTTATAAATAATTTCTACAGAAAAATTGTCCCTAAGTAGTGAAAACCTAGCAGAAACATTTGTTAATGCATCTACAACTGTGTTTCATATTCTAGGAACATAAATGATGTTAAAAGCTTGGAAATGAAAAATAAAATTCCTTAACTCTTATTGATAACTTTTCATGTTAGGTGACCCATAGTGCATAGTAACACGTACCTATCATATGATAATTTCTGAGTCACCTACTGCTTTGAGAATCACAATTTTGATGTCGATGGTACTTTGCAAATAAAAGATGAGTGCTTCATATTGTTGGGTGTTGTTCGTGCACTCTAATTCTAATTCTAAACAGTTGGAGATTGGATGTTTTCTCTGTCATGGGTCTACTAAAAAAACCAACTCTAGAACCCTCCTATGTTTTGGAACCATCAAAATACAATGTTCAAAAATCATATGTACAAGGATTGTGTGGTACACTAGTATTGATATTATTACTACTACTAACTATATATGTGTAATTTTCATGAGTTGGACTAGGAGTGAGCCTAACTATGTTCCTAGTGGAATTCGAGATCGCAGAGCGAGACAACACCGCAACTCAATTTCCAAGTATCAGTCGCCAAAGATGAAATCTACAAAACCCATTAGCTCATCCTCACCCTCTAAGGGAGTACCATCTATTTCATGTACCACTTTGACTTCACCAGGATCAGATTGTTTCTGCCCTTCTACAGAAGCCACAAATGTGACTAGTCCATTCCAAAATACCCATGTAACTTGTTGGGTCAGTCTCTGCTCAGTAATACACCATATGCTTATGGAAAGTCCCAATTACTATATTTATACATTGGGGAACTCAGTGATCATATGATAAACGAATAACCACAATTTTGAGTTGACTGATTGCTTGGACAATAGTCTTGTCCCACTTAATGATCTTTGCATCCATTTTACCCCACCTTGCATTGATTTTCTTTGTGGCAGATAAAGGAATTACAATTAGTGATGCACCAAAATCAACAAAGAAAGTGTGTACATTATAATTTAGAATTTTAAATGTTAAGAGAAGTTGAGGGAAGATTTTGTTTAAATCGAATGTTAAAGCATTAAGTGCAAACTTAATGGAACCAAAGGAATTAACGAATTCAAATCCCTTTTGTGAAGAAGAATCATTACCTGATACAGATTGTATGAGTGCACATAGCACCATGTCCCATTGGACCGCAAAATTTGTCAATTCGAAAAGTGATATATTTTCTCTAGATTTCTTATCTCTTCAACTATGTTGTAATCTAGTGTGGGAGAGATTTATGAAGTGTATGGGGAAGTTAGCTTGTTTTCTACTTTTGAGTCATGGAATTACTTTTACTATTTGCAGAAGTACATTCCATTGTAACTTCATTTCCATACTTCTTCTAGGTGTTGTTCCCTTAGTGGAAGGTTAGACTTATCTTCCTTAACAAATGCTCTTTCAATTTCTGCTTCACCAACTCTTGTGTGGGAGATCACCCTTAGCTTTAAAAGTTATGTCGAGTGTTCTGCTTCTAGTTTTGGTCCTCACTCAATGGCTATTCTTCCGCATTACTCTTTCTGGCTATGAGTAGACAATTGAATGTGTTCACTCCATGCCCCATGCTTGGAGTATCTTTGATTGTAGTAGTCTTTTCCTTTAGTTCCGCAGGCTCGATGTGCTCATTGGTAAGCATTGTATCAAAAAAATGAGAAATCGTACCATTCATGTTGTGGTTCCATTGTGGGCATGTTTTCTTTTGAATGATTTTCTAGATGAAATGAATAGTAATAGTCCATGCCCATAATCTCAATATTCAACACTATGTTCGATTTTTGCACAGGCTTGGCAACGTAATTGTTATTGTTGTTAGAGTTGGCAGTCCTTCTCAGTAACTTGAACTTAGGAGGCTTTTTGTTCACTATGGTCTCGATTTACTTTCATTTTAATTCTTCCAACTCATTGGATAGAGACTTGATAGTGCAGGTCAAGATCTCAAGGTCAATTGATCATTTTTCCTTGGCCTTGCTTATTAAGGCCTCAAACATTTTCCTCGTGTATTTGGATTCCTTTCTGGATTTTTCATATGTGATGAATCTAATCAAACATAATTCCTTTTCAAATGTGACCGCTTCTTCAAAATTCTTAGCGAGATTTAGTTTTGCAGTTCTTTTCACGAATTGTGCAATGCTTGTTTGTTAGGAAGATGTGAAATAATCGATTGTGATGGAGTCGTAATGTTTTGTGTCTATTAGAAATCTATTGAAGATACGATTCAACCTATGATTAAAATATTTGAACTTTTATTTCTGCTCCATATTGAGATTTCCCAGCTCTTTTAAAAGAATAGTGATAATTTTATCATAAGCGAATTTTCCAAGGAACGGTCTCTTAAAACGCCTCCAATTCTGGATCAAGTTCGTAGGAAGGCTATGATACCATATAGTTTCTCTACAATCCAAGGTACATGGAAACAATATGAATGCAACATCATCATAACTTACCTCAAGTTTTTATAGATTTAGGTAGAAGTTGTCTAGATGCTCCTCCGCTTTAATCAAATTTTCAGGGTCATACAACATTAGTAGCATCTTTGAGTACCTCAGCATTTTGCGCAACACACCTGACAGCGCAAGTGGGACCTCAGTTATCTAGATGTGGTCTTCTTCTATCATATATTTTTCATTATCTTCCCCTTCTCCATTAGAACCTGATTGGTTTTCTTCTTCTTCTTCATTTCCCAACCCATGGAATGTATCGTCCAAGAGTACCATGCTATCATTGTCATCACTATTGCAAGTTGGAGGTTGCTCTGGTATTTTTTGCATTTTCTTTAGAATCAACTAATTCTTAAGGGTGGTGAGAACCAAATTCTAGACTATTGAAGCCACTATCCCAGTGGAGGTGGTTTGGTTCTTCTATTGGAAATATGGAAGATTATGTACTCTAGGAATAAATTCAATAGCTCTTGCAAACTTTTGCGTGATGGGGCGGATAGCCTAAATCTGGTTGTAAGAGATTTCATAGGTTTATATAGTCTTGAGATGAGGATAATTAACAACTTCACGAATGTGCATAGGGGAGGTGTTTGGAATGCTACTTACTAGACCAGATGAAGTAATATTAGGGTTAGTGAGGTTATCAGCCATAAAAATTTGGTTTTCCTCCATCTAGCACTTGAAATATTGAAAGTGTTGAACCTACCAACATTTAAGGGTTCTTCCTCATGTGTGGTCCCAATTAGACCTTACACCACTTGCAATAGGAGCCTCATCTTGAATATGGCCTAATTATCAATTATCTTAAAGATATGCCTTGCCTCTAATTGTTAGCAAGAGAGAGGAGTGCCAATGCACCTTCGAAAAGCAATCTGGTGTGGTTGGTGAGTGTTTGATCTTATGTCTTTCAAATTTATTTCATTACGGAGAGGAGGACAAGTGAGCGTCTAAGAGAGAGGTAGTAGTACCACCTTTCTAGAGACACATGTGAGCAATACGGATCTATACAACATCAAGCGAAATAGTCCCTAGTGATACGACGGGAAATGTAACCAATTTAACAAGGAATATTTTTCTAATATCCAGTGGAATCGTCCATGAGGATGTGACAATGATAATAGTAATTACATCACATTCTCGACATGATAAGTACTAAAATAACCAAAATAGCTCTACTCCTTTGTCACAAATGAAAGAAAACATAAATTACAAGCATTCACTAAATAGTCTTACAAATATCCATAATCCATGCATGAAGAATGTGTTGGCCCATAAGGCTTCTTATATTAAGTAAAAGTTCCAAGACACATGTATTGATCCAGGTGGATCTTCAAATACAATGGCATCGAAAAGCTCAGAAATCAAAGTTCTCAGAATGAAGTCAACTTAGGACTAGAGCGTAGATCTTGTCATCCTGATTCCAATGACATGAATAGTACTTCAGTCCGAGTCCGGATGATGAAGTTATCACGAAAGGAAGGTTGTTGTGTTCCTTAAGAAAATGAGGATTTTTCCTTTAAAAATGGGTTTAAGCCTTAGGAGGCAAAAATTACAATTGCAGGATCCATGGAGGCAGACTTAAGTAGGGTGGAGCAAAAATCACGATCGTCAATCTCTGATTAAATTGGCATCAGCGACTGGAGAGCAATCGGGTCAGAGGAAGGTTATATATATATATATATATATATATATATATATATATATATATATCGATGATGGTAGGGGCCAACTTGCGATGCAATCGACAATAAATCATCAGGCTAATATGTGAGTGGGATGCCGATACGATTGGCCGACGCCGATATCAGTGATCGGTGATCAGTAGTCGGCCACTTCCGATTAATAGGACTGTTGCACCCCAATATGCTGATTACGATGTCGGGCCCAGACCTGATAAGGAATATACGTCCAATTAGATAAATTTGAAGTCTGGATAAATGGGCTTTTACCAGATTTTAGTGTTTTTCCGGGATTTCTTGGTATCTATTCCTTCAACGATAAAGAGGCCATTTTAAGGGACGGTTGTGCCGTCGATCCTTCTACTCCACCTGCCTCTATTTTGAACCAAGGCAACCCTGATTTAAATGAGATTTTGTCCAAAAGACCCATTATAAAAGCACGATGGTTGGAAAAGCATGGGGCGAGGAATTTGCAGCATGTTGCTTTGTTTGGCATGAGGCTAATAGTGCACTTCATCTGTTTTGGAGAAGTTGTAGATGTTTTTAGCCCCTCTCAGTGCCACGGACACTTTGATGCTAACCATATCTCCATTTAAGGTCTCCATTTCACAACCATATTTCATAATGGAGGTATAAGCCTCTTGTATGCAGCTGATGATTGTAATTCTCTTATTTTCATGCCATTTAATATAAAGGCCTCCCCATTGTTTGAGTTGGGCTCAGAGACGTAGTCCGAATTGGATGAACTCTATTAGCAAGTCTTGGTGTCTTCTTTTTGTTCCTTTTATGTGCTTTCTTTTTCTTTTCCTATGTGCACATTAAATTTGAGTGCTAAGATTAAATTTTTACATGTGATTCTTTTCATACATCTATAAGTGAAAGTATTCTGGATCAAGTGGTATGAGACCAGGGCTTTTTAGATGTGAATTGCATGTTTGTATGTTAACAAGAAACAAGATTCAAAGAGGCGAAGGGGAACTAGAACCTTTCGATCCTGAAGCAGGGCATGCACTTCGAAGGACAAACATGGCAGAAGATGAAGCTCATCTTGAAGAGGAGTGTAATTTCAGAAATACCTTCTATTCAATGGTAAAGAATACGAGTCAACTAGTTTTAAGGCTGGAGAAAGCAGAAGAGAAGAACCTAGAAGGAAAAGGTTCAACACATGGAATGGTGGAGAATAAACCCCTCCTTCTCCTTCTAGGAGTGAAGGTTCTCCTTCTTCTCACCAGCATAATTGTACAAATTCAAAGTATGAATCTAAGAAACCCTTCCTTAAATTAGATGTTAAATTTGATCTACCTATGTTTAGTGGTGAAAGTAAAGTAGAGAAACTTAATAATTGGATTAGGCAGATTGAGGTATACTGTAGGATTCAACAGATTATGGAGGACGAGGCAAAGATCCAGTTGGCCTCTCTATGGCTGAGAAGCCTGCTCTCGTTTGGTGGGAGAGAAAATTGCAGAGCAGTAAGAATGTGGGTAAGCTCTTTTCCTCATGTCCTAATTTCACTTTTGTGTTAAAGGAAAAATTTTATCCCTTAGGATACAAGCAAAAAGCTTTGATGAATTGGCAATATCTAAGGCAAGGCAAAGGGCAGGATGTTTAGATTTTTACAGAAGAATTTGGAAAGCAAGCACTGAATCTGGGTATTGCACTTGATACACCTGAAGTTATAACTAAGTATATTAGATCACTGCAAAGTTACATTAGCCATTCATTGTTGTTGTTTGAACCAACCACTATTAACCCAGCTAATGTGAAGGAAATTCATATTGAGAACAGGGGAAAAGATGAAAGAGATGATCAGTATAGAAAGTCACCATTCAAACCTCCCAATGGCAAGTCCAAAGCAAATTTGAAAGGGAAGGAGAAGAAAATAGCAGCGAATAAAGAAGGAGAGCGACCTTATTTCAATCACTACAAGAAGGAAGGCCACAATGATGATCACTAGCAACACCCACAAAAGCATCCAAATAAGTATGGAGGAAAAGGGAAGCAGAAGACAGTGGCAGCGGTGCAGAAAGACCTTGGATCGTATTAGGGAGATGAAGCGCTGATCATAGTAGCAGGAACGAAAGGTAATCTTACACCTCATGTTAATTCTAAATCACATGAAACCACCAGTTCTGTAAATGAGTCCCTTTCGAATGACTGAAAAAGAATTGAATTATTCCATATTAGAGTTGTTGTAAATCATACCCAAGTTGAAACTCTATTTGATACTGGGTCCCAAGCAAACTTAATTACAAAATCCCTAGTAAAGAAACTCAGCTTAGAGACAAAACCACACCCGAAACCTTAATTGTTGGGATGGATACATGATAAAGCAAAACTGAATGTAACCCAGCAGTGTAAAGTCAAATTTGTGATCACTTCTAAGCTCATAGATGAAGTAGAGTTGGATGTAATACCATTGGATATCTATGGCATGGTGTTAGGGAGCCCATACCTGTATGATAGAAAGGCATTCCTTTTCCATCATGAGAACAAATATAAAATCACCAAGGATGGGGTAGAACATATAGTAAGGGCTCATCAAAATAAAATCAATGCCAGCCTTGTAAGCACTAGACAAATGAAAAAGCTGGTGAATTCCAGTAAAGGATGCATGCTTATGGTTGTAAGGGAAAAAGAGGCAGAATTCGTTGATGCTTTCCAGGGCTGCAATCGGGAGCATAAATAGGAATTATCTGAATTGATTTCTAATTATGATGAGCTATTTCAAGAACTGAAGGGATTAACTCTAAAGAGGGAAATCCAACATGTAATCCATCTACAGCATGGTGCTCCTCTGCCAAAAATTGGCATGTACAGGATGTCAGCTATTGAGATGGAGGAAATCAAGAGACAAGTGCAGGAAATGTTGGACCAAGGTGTCATCAGGCCTATCACCTCTCCAAGTAGCTCACCGACTGTTTTAGTGCCAAAGAAAGATGAAACCTGGAGGATGTGCATGGATTACCGTGCGCTCAACAAGATCATGATGAAAAATCGTTATCCCCTTCCAGACGTAGATTATTTATTAGACCAATTAAAGAGTGTTGTTTCTTTCACAAAGTCATATTTGCTTCACCAGGTCAGAATTGTGGAGCAGGACATGTGGAAAGCTGCCTTCAAGACCAAGTAGGGGTTGCTTGAATGGATGGTGATGCCATTCAGACTTTGCAATGCTCAAGCCACTTTTATGCGGGTTATGAATGATATATTTCAGCCTTTCATTGATGATTTTGTTCTTTAGTAAGAGTTGGTTTGAACATGTGTGTCATGTAAAGAAAGTGCTCAATGTACTGAAAAAAGAAAAACTCTTTGTAAAATTGTCAAAGTGTGAGTTCGGGAAAACCTCTTTGGGTTACCTAGGTCACTTTGTTGGTCACGGTCAGTTAAACATTGATTCCTCTAAAGTTGAAGCAATTGTAAATTGGCCTAAGCCTACTAGCGTAACCGACATCCTTACCTTTCTAGGTGCAGTCTAGTATTGGAGGAGATTTATTGCTAATTTCTCTGTTATTGCAGCACCTTTGCACACCTTGAAAAGTGCGAAACAAGTCTTCCAATGGGGAGGAAGACAACAGAAGTCCTTGGAAATGTTGAAGGAAAATATCAACACCATGCCAGTCTTAGCCTTACTCGATCTCCAATAGCCATTTGAGATCGAAACCAATGCTAATGGTTATGTCATGGGAGTTGTACTAATGCAACAAAAGAAGCCAATTTGTTACCATTCTGAGAATTTTTCACAAGTTGTGATAAACTATCCCACCTATGATAAGGAACTTTATGCCTTGGTACAGAGTGTGAAAAAGTGGAAACACTACTTGATCGGCAAGGGGACCATCATCCATACAGATCATCAGCCCTTGTAGTACCTTCAGTCACAAACCAAGTTGCAGCAATCTCGTCATTTTAGGTGGATGGGATTTCCTCAACAGTTTCATCTGGTAATAAAGTATAAGAAGGACACTAGCAATAAAGTGGTCGATATGCTATCTCACCCTCCTATTTCTTCTTCTATTATTTTGCATAATTCTTCGTTATTTTTTGAGAGTTATGTTGAACAATATGCTAATGATGATGACTTTAAGGAGGTTTATGAAAAACTAACCCATGGTTCATAGGTGGAAAACTATCACTTGCAGGGGACATTGTTGTATCACCTTAGTAAGTTGTGTATTCCCAGAGGGGAAAGAGTACATGTAATTCAAGAGACCCACACCTCTCTTGTGTCTGGACACTTTGGTGCCAAAAATACTTTATTTCATGTACAAATATTTTTTTTTTGGCCTCATATGAAAATCATTGTGACTCGCTATGTAAAGGGTTGTGTGATGTGTTCCGTTTCAAAATGCTCCAATAGAAAACTTGGTCTCCACACACCACTCCCTATTCTGCGTCATCCATGGGAAAGTGTGTCAATGGACTTTGTGGGAGGTTTACCTTTGTCTAAGAAGAGTCACGACTATTTGTATGTCATTGTTGACCGTTTTAGAAAGATGTGGAGGATGATGGACACCAAATTTAAAAGAAGCACGACATTTCACCCGTAGACTAACAGAAAGACATAGGTTGTAAACCATGCCATGGTACACTTACTACGAGGCTATTGTGGGAAACATCCCAAGTTCTGGGATGTGCACCTCCCCTATGTACAACATTCCTACAACTGAGTAGTGCATTCATGTATGCAGCGTTCACCATTTGATACATGTTTTGGCTACCTACCAAAGGACCCTTTCGATATGATCTATGGAAGGGAAGATGGCTCCAGTGGATGTAATGACAGAGACAAAGCTCAATAGTTAATTCAACGCATCCAATTGATTTACCAAGTAGTGCAAGAGCAGTTGGAGAAAAGTCAAGCTCGTTAAAAGGATCAACATGATAAACACCGAGTCGACCATCAATTCCAAGTGGGCGATAAAGTGTGTTTCCACATCAGAAAAGACAGGATGAAGGGAAAAGGAAAGAAGTTGTGACCAATCTGATATGGACCATTCACCATTTTGGAGAAGATTGGGAATAATGCCTTTCATGTTGACTTGTCGGTATATATGTAGATGTATTCTGTAGTGAATGTGGAGAACCTAAAGCTATATGAACCACCTTTGATCATGGACACTGATAAAGTGGGCACAGTTCCTACAATGGATGATTTTGCAATAGAATATCTCAATGAGCTGCCCGAAGACATCATCCTCGACAGAAGAACCAGGACTTCACAGCGAGGAGATGTAGAACACCTTCGAGTTGGATTCAAGGGAATGTACCCCAGCAAGGCTAGATGGCTGGAGAAAGATAATGTGAGGGAACAATTCCCTCACTTTCCAATTGACTAAGGGAAAGATTTTGGAGGTCCAAAAGCTCCTCAATGGAGAGGATTGACCCAGGTGGATCTTCAAATACAATGGCATGGAAAAGCTCAGAAATCAAAGTTCTCAGAATGAAGTCAAATTAGGACCAGAGTGTAGATCTCATCATCCTAATATCAATGATGCAAATGGTACTTCAATCCGAGTCCAGATGATGAAGTTATCATGAAAGGAAGTTTGCTATGTTCCTTAAGAAAATGAAGATTTTCCTTTAAAAATGGGTTTAAGGCTTAAGGGGCAAAAATTGCAATTGTAGGATCCATGGAGGCGGACTTAAGCAGGGCGCAACAAAACCCCAATCATCGATCTATGATTAAATCGACATCGGTGACAGGAGAGCAGTTAGGTCGGAGGAAGGTTATATACATATATATATATATATATATATATATATATATATATATATATATATATATATATATATATATATATATATATATATATATATATATATATATATATATATATATATATATATATATATATATATATATATATATATATATATATATATATATATATATATGTATATATATCTTTATATATATATATCTGTGTGTGTGTGTTTATATATATCGGCCATGCCAAGAGCTGACTTGCGATGCGATTGGCAATAAAGCATTGGCCCGATATGTGAGTGAGATGTCGATGCGATCGACCAACACCGATATTGGAGAACAAGGATTAGTGGTTGGCCATCCCTGATTAATAGGATTGTTGCACCTTGATATGCTAATTATGATGTCAGGCCTAGACCTGATAAGGAATATACACCTGATTGGATAAATTTGAAGTCCTGATAAATGGGTTTTCTTCCAGATTTTAGTGTTTTTTAGGATTTCTTGGTATCTATGTCTTCAACGATAAACAAGCCATTTTAAGGGATTGTTGTGTTGTCGATCCTTCTACTCCACCTGCGTCTATTTTGAACCAAGACAACCCTGATTTAAATGGGATGTTGTCCAAAAGACCCATTATAAAAGCACGATGGTTGGAAAATCACAGGGGAGGAATTTGTAGCACGTTGTTTCGTTTGGCAAGAATCTGATAGTGCACTTCGTCTATTTTGGACAAGTTGTAGATGTTCTTAGCCCCTTTCAGTGCCATAGATGCTTTGATGTTGCCCACTTCTCCATCTGAGGTCTCCATTTCACAACCATATTTCAAAATTGAGGTATAAGCCTATTGTATGCAGCTAATGATTGTAATTCTCTTCTTTTCATGCCATTTAATACAAAGGCCTCCCCATTGTTTCAGCTGGGCCCATAGATGTAGTCTGAATTGGCTAAACTCCATTATCAAGTCTTGGTGTCTTCTTTTTGTGCCTTTTATGTGCTTTCTTCTTCTTTTTTGCCATGTGCACATTAAATTTTAGTGTTAATGTGCAATTTTTACATGTGATTCTTTTCATACATCTATAAGTGAAAGTATCCTGGGTCATGTATACAATGAAAATCACTAGCTCCAATAGTGGGGCATTGGAGCTACTACTTTCTCCCCAATAGAAGTAGCTTATCTCTCTAATTCCTTGCAAGATTAGCCAAGGTGAAAAGAACTTTACTCCATTTTTTTCTGTGAACTTAGGCATTACTACTTTCTATATTATGATATCAAAAGTTCTTACATCTTTCTTATGTTCCAGGTGGCTAGCCTGCCCGTAGGAAACCAGGCAGCCACCTATCAGCATTATATCCACACCAAAATTTGAAAATGGTCATATCCTTGGTTCTATCATATCTGTTCTTTCGAACTCTAGTAATTATTCTATCTATTAGTCAATAATAAAACATATAGAAATAGTTCTTTTACTATGGTACTTCAAACAAAACTAACCGAGAAACCTGCTTCATCAGTCCTCATCTGAAGAATTAACCGGGGCGGGTGCCATGGCACTTGTACCAGGAGTCACGTTTTTATGCTCCAAAACCCATTTCATCTCCTGCAACATTTGTTCCATTTTTCCAAGAATTAGATTATTGTGTGAGGCCTGGGTCTGGACCTCAGCAATTTCCTTCAGGAGCATGGAATTTATATTTTCCAGTTCTTCCTATGTCTGGATCCTTAGCTGCTCCTCCCTCTGCTTCCTTTCCTCCTTCTCTTCCTCCTCGACTACCTGGTTCATTTCCATAGCACGAGCTCTACGTGCTTCATAATCCAATAATGTTGGATTGACTTATTAAACAGAGAATCTTCGGCTCCAAGTTTTTCCTGGATCTGGTACTAAATCCTCCCATTCACCCTGTGGAATCTCCTTGTTCGAGCTAATGGATCTCAACTCCTATTCCAACCCATTTATCTATTCCTGGGTTTTGGGGGAATTCCCATCCATGTAAGCATTTATCATATACATTCTCTGCTCAGCCTCTGGTATCCTTCCACGCCACTTCGGGTTACTGATTGATCTTTCTTCCTGGGTCCGAACTTGTTTCTCTTTCTTCAAAGCCATCTTGTTGCTTGCCTGGAACATGTTCTTTATTGTGTCTTGCCTACCTATCAATACAAGAGACCACAAGTTAGTAACTCTGTTGAGAATTTATACTTCAACCCGCTCACTTACCCCCTTGCATTAATCTGGTGATCCCAAATTTGATTATGATAAGAGGCCCTGGACCATACTGCAACCTGCCCTGCAAGTCGTCCCTTTACCTTCCCTCCACTCTCTGCTTCTCTGTACTTCCCTCGATCGCCCTCTTGATGGTTTTCCATGTAATTAGCCATACTACCTCTTCTCCCCGACTGTTGGGGGAAACTACTTTCCCACCTTTTTTCCGGTGGTTTTCTACTCTTGGCCTTCCTTGAATTGCCTATATGGAAAACAGTGTCATGGTTCCTGGGGCCAGTAGGAATCCTTAATCTTCTTGACTTAGCTCCCCTACCCACCGTGCAGTCTTTCATGGGATTGGGTTTTTCCTTCCTCAGAGAACCATAGTTCTTTCTTCCTGGGACACCAGCACTTCTGGTGGAGTAAAGACGTTTCTTCCCATATATGGGAATGGCTATAACTTGCCTACATCTACCTTTCGACTTCATTTTCATGGACATCTATGAGGAATAATAGAAATTCCTACATCTTTCTATCTCTAGAGCATTAGGATGGGAGAATTAATTTACATACCACCTTTCCTTTCCTGTACCGGACCTATGGTCTAAACTTTGTGCCTTGCTGCCACCTTTCGTCGCTCCCTCCTGTTGCGTGCTCTATTTCATGTAAAATCTTGATTCCACCTCAGGCCCTCGGTTGTATAATCCCCTCCGCCGTTACGTCCTTATCACCACCTGGCCTTTTTATTTCCTGGCTCTCATCCCTGAGTCCTTTCCTTGGGATTTTTCTCTACATGTCTGACCGCCTTTACTCGTCATAACTACTACATTCTCCCAGTTGCTCCTGCCATACCCTTTGTGTACTACCATTGCCACTTGCCATCCCTTCACAGCCTCTTGTCCCAAATCCCCATGCTCCCTCCAATTCCTTTCTTAATGGTGTTTGGTTCTCTCTTCTGCCACTTCAAGTGACCCTACCCTACCCTGCCCCGTCAGCTGCCCTGCTCTGTCATTTGCCCCACCCCTGTCCTTTCTCATGATTATCCTATCTATCACCACATGCTGTGATCTTTCCTTACATCTGCCATTTACTAGCTTTTCTTGTCCGTTCTCCTTGAGATTGCTATTGCCACCCTTATCGACGTCAAGAAGTTTATAAAATTACTCTCTCTCCTCTAGGAGCAGGAGCTCCATTCCTCCGCTGTCTATCAACTTTCCCCTGTTCTGACTCCCCTAGTTTGCTAACCAATCTACCGGTTGATTGCATGAGCACCTGACATGGGTGGGGATCAGATAGTCTATTCTGGTAATTAGTTTCCCTATTTCGTTGATTAGCCACATTGTTCGACAACTCCTACTTATTTTCTCCGCTGGTTTTTTTTGTTGCAGCTGCTTTACCATGTCCACCACCAGTTTTGAGTCTCCTTCAATTTGGAGGCTCAAGAAATTTTCCTGAATCACAATTTCAAGTCTGCACTTCAACACATGTAGTTCCACTTCGTTATTGGTAGCCTCCCCATAGTCCATCGAAAAAATTATGAAGGTTTTTCCTCTATCATTCCTAAAGACACCCTCGATTCCTACTTCGCTCGGATTGGTTTTTTGTCGCCTCATCGAAATTTAATTTTGTAAATCCTTGTGGTGGATGCTTGTAGTATTTGATTTCTTCAACCTCTTTGAATTGGTCCTCGCTTCTGTAATGCTCTATCAGTTTTTGGGTTAATTCTAGCTATTACAAAATCGTTGCCTCCATTTGTATAACCTTCTAGTCTTCTTCCTTCCAGCATTCTGTTAAAATTGTTTCTCTCATGTTCTTGATTGTTTGTTTCCATATTTCTGTCGGGGTTCACTTTTCTTCTTTGAAGATCACACTGTTCTTTTCCTTCCAGATGTTCCAAAGCAAGAACCCAGTGGACAACATCCATGCACGATTTAACACCAGGTTTTGGTAAGGTTTTCTCGGCTAGTTTTCCAAGGTGGTTTTGATGTTTTGGAAGTTTCTATAGCAGGGCTCAAACATCTGATAATGACTACTCCACAGGGTGTTACTCACAGCTCATATGTCCATAAGGTGTTCCATCGTCTCCTCCTGTTCATTGCAGAGCGCACATTGTGAGGGTCCCTGCCTCCATTTTCTCTGTAATTGATCCCAGGTAAGTGCCCTACCATGAAACAAGGATCCATAAAAAGAAAGTGACTTTCAATCGATGTTTTATTTTCCGTAAGTTTTTCCATTTCTTCGTCTTTGTCTGTTGATTCTATTTTTCTTTTAAGTAATACCCTTCTGCTATAGAAAAAGTTCCTTGTATTCAGGTTCCCCATCTTTGGATATATTGCCCTATTTTTACTGCCACTTTTTGGGATGCCATTTCTTAGTGGTAAGCATCCCATCATTCTGTGTCGCGGGCCGCTACCCAATCCTCCTTCTGCTTCCAATTGCGCCAATATTCCTCTATACTTGGTTTCCAAAATTTTCCGATCAGATCGCCCTCTGCCTGGGAGGTGAATGCTTAGATGACTTGAAGGGCTTCCTTATGGAGGAGCTTTTCTCATTGTTGCCAGGATTCCTCCCAGAACGTAGCTTTGTCCCCCACTTTTATCTCCCAAAAACTGTATTCTCTTATCAACTCTTTATTACTTTTCTCCAAATTCCGTATTGCAGAGCCTTTTTCCTCTGTCTGACTTCTCATCCTGTCTTCTGGTTTCCCAGTAGCCTCATACTTCCTCTCCCAGATTGTCTTCCATAGGTCTTAGCCACCTTGTGTCCACCTCCACTAGAGCTTCGCCCCCATCACTTGTATGTAGGGGTCCTGCAAGCCTAAGCCTCCATCTTTGGTTGGCTTGCTTAACCAATACCATGAGAGTAGAGCCCATCTTCTAGTTTTACTCGCTTCCTGCCATAAAAATTTCTTGAACATGGCTACTAGTTTTTGGCTAATGGATTTGGGAACAGCTTGGCTAGATATCTGATAAATAGGGATGGATTGAATTACTTCTTTTAGAAGAATTATCTAACTAGGAGTGTTCAAAAGACTGGAATGTCCAATTGTCTATCTTTTTCCTGATCTTAGTTATTAGAGGTCTCCAGTTAGGACCCTGTATTGGTGCTCATTAAACATAACGCCTAGATACTTCGCTCAGAAAATTCTAATTCTGAATCCCATTTTCGAGCCAGAAATATTTCTGTCGTTACCTGTGTATTAAAGAAAATATTTCTCATTTCTCTTTATTGATCTTTGTCCCAGATGCTTCGGTGAACTCAGAGAGGATTTTTAATATCTGTTGGGCTTCCTTAAGTGAGGCTTGGCCATATAACATTGCATCATCCACGAATTGTTGGTGTCTTATGGGGAGATCATTTCCACAAATTCTTAGTACCTTTAGCTATTCCCTGGCTAATCGCACTTTCACCAACCTACCCAGTCCTTCTGCTGCTAGGATGAATAGAAACGGGTATAGGGGATCCCCCTATCTGAGCCCTCTCGAAGGGAAAAACACTTCGAAAGGGGTTCCATTCAACATCATTGACATCACCGGTGTGCTCACCATTGACAGGATCCACTTCACCCATCTCTCATCAAATCCGTGGGCTTTAAGGATTCTTGCTAGGTACTCCCAACTAAGGCAATCATAAGCTTCTGCCAGATCTAATTTAATTAACATGCCTTTGTTTCGAGAGTTTTTTAGAGAGTGGATTACCTCTTGGGCGACTATAATTCCATCTGTTATCTACCTTCCTTTTACAAAACCTATTTTTTCCTGTGCAATGAGGTCAGGAAAAATTGGCTTAAGTCTATTCACTATAATTGTAGCTAAGATTTTGTATACTACATTACATAGAGATATTGGTCTGAATCCCTGAGGTTCATCTGAGTTTCCAGTCTTTGGAATCAATGCCAAGAAGGTGGCATTAAGGCCCGGATGCATACGCTTTGTACACCTTGATTCCTCCACTAGGTCAACCAGGTCATTACTCATAAAACTCCAGGCAGATTGGTAAAATTCAATGGTAAATCCATTAGGTCTCAAGGCCTTATTCTTCGCCATTCTGTTAACCACTTCCTCCACTTCTTCTTTTGTGATTACCCTGAGTAGAGCTAGATTTTGTTCTGGTTACTTTTTTAGGTATATGTTGACAAACTCTGGCGATTTCTTCCTCCCTACTAATGTTTGGTTCTGTTAGGATCCCTCTAAAATAGTCCACCAGAAGGTTCTCCATTTCTTCATGTTGCAGTACTCCATTTCCTTCACTATCTTTTAGTGAAAATATTCTATTATGTTGTCTGTGGTTCAGCATTGCTTTGTGAAATAATTTGGAGTTCTTCTCCCCTTCTTTCAACCATTGGGCTCGTGATTTTTGTTTCCATAGCCAACCCCTCACTTCTTCCTCCTTCAATGATTTTTTGTTGGATTCCTTCCATTCTGGACTATAGTTTCCCTTTCTCTTTTTGAATGTTTCCAAATTCCTCTCTGTTCCATTTCTTTATTTTCCCTTTATGTCTTTGAGTCTAATTTGGAATGTGTGCATTTTGTTTCTACCTTCTGCTCCCATTTTTCTTTCCTGCCACCAATTCTTTACTTTGGGTAAGAATTCTGGATCTCTTAGCCAAAAGGACTCAAAACGAAATGGTCTCTTTTTATTCCGATTATTCATAGCTATTTCCAGTTTAATTGGCCAGTGGTCTGACCCTGTAGAAGGGAGGATGGAGGCTTTGTAGAAGATGCCCATACATATTATATGTTCAGATACTAAGAATCTATCTAATCTTGACGCTATTTGTTTGTTCCCACCTCTTCTATTTTTCCAGGCAAATTTCCCATTTATTGTTGGTATGTCTAATAGATTTAAGTCTGTTTGGACATCTGTAAATCTGTCCATCTCTGGGTCTTACATCCTTATTCCTTCTTTCTTCTGCTCTTTGGAGGTTGTCATATTGAAGTCTCCTGCAATAATACACCTTTTCTCCTTATGCATATTCTTTAGTTTTTGCAAGTGACTGAGGAATAGGCCTCTATCTACTGGGGTGTGGGGTCCTTAAACTACTGACACTACCACCCATTCAATTTGCCCAAAGAGTGTGAATCTGTCAGTAAGGATTCTAGGCATTCCTATCCACTAGTCTGATAGAACTTCTGCTGGGTTCCAAATTACTGCTATCCCTCTTGCACTTCCTATAGAATTTATGGTTACTTGCTTATATCTCAAACTTATTTTATTGAGTATTTCCTCCATCTTCTGGCCTAAAATTTTCGTTTCTTGAATAAGTATGATTTGTGGTTTGACTTTCCTCAATATTTATGCTAAATGTCTCTACTTCCCTTTGTTGTTGAAGCCTCTAATATTCCAAGATGTCAAAATCATTGAGGGGTTTGATTTAGGTTTTGAAACACTGTTGAAAGCAAAAGCACTCTCCCCGTGTTCACTAGCATTTTGTTATGAAACCAGCTCAAGAAAAGATAGAAAAGATATATCAACGCCTTAGAATTCAGCCTCTTCGAGGGGGCAACCTCCTTTACATTACATAAATGAACAATTCTTGGATGATACAAATGACAAAACCTCCTTTCTATATATAGGAGTCTAAGGAGTCACAATATAATCCAGCCGACCTAACAATAATAATATAAAGCCATAAAAATAACAATAGAGGGATTCTATGGGGCACAGAAATAACAATATGGGGGTAATAGGGGCACAACAATATAAATAAGGGGTATAACTACAATAGTAATGGGGTAATCACTAGTATTATAGGGACCCAACATGCCCCTCTCCTTCAAAAAAGTGTTGTCCTCAACGCTTGAGCAGTTCTGGATACTTTTGCATAAAATTCTCATCCTCCCATGTGGAATCTTCAGCGGATAAGTTCTTCCACTTGATAAGATACTCTGAAATTGATTGATTTCGTAGCTGTCGAGTTCTTGTTTCTGTGACTGCTTCCTGTTCCAATATAATTTTTCCTTCCTCGTCAAGTTCTGGAAATATTGTTTGAACTGGGAGCTTATCGCCTATAACCTTCTTTAAACATGAAACATGGAAAACTGGGTGCAATCGAGAAGCTGCAGGAAGCTCCAATTTGTATGCCATAGTACCAATCTTTTCCAACACCTTGTACGGACCATAATACTTTGGTGATAATTTATTATCCTTCTTAGCTTTCTTTAGGGACATTTGCTTATATGGTTGTAGCCGTAGGAATACCCAATCACCTACATCAAAACTTCTTTCACTGCGATGTTGATCTGCCTGTTGTTTCATTCTATTTTGTGCCAACACGAGGTTATCCTTTAAGAGTTGGAGGACTTGTTGTTGATATTCGATGTGATGTTCCACTGCCTGAACCTTAGAATTTTCTCTTAAATATGATGTGATTAATGGTGGTTGGTACCCATAAAGTGCCATAAATGGGGTCATTTTTTTTGTTGTATGGAAGGAAGTGTTATACCACCATTCAGCCAGAGGCAACCATTTGACCCATTGTGTCTGTTTATAAGATACAAAGCAACGAAGATATCCTTCCAAACATTTGTTTACTATCTCAATTTGCCCATCAGATTGAGGATGATAAGATGAGCTATGAGCTAACTAAGTACCAAGACAAGAAAATAATTCTGTCCAAAAATTTCTAGTGAAAATGGGATCTCTGTCACTTACAATAATCTTTGGGTTTCCATGTAGCTTTTGAACTGTTTCCATAAATGCAGTAGAAATTGTACTGGCTTTAAATGGATGTGATAATGCACAAAAGTGTGCATACTTGGTAAGTCTTTCAACTACCACCATGATGACACTCTTTCCCTCAGACTTGTGTAAACCTGTGATAAAATCCATTGAAACCTCCTCCCAACGTTGGCTTGGAATGGATAAAGGTTGTAATAGACCCGGTGTCTTAATTGTTTCAACTTTATTTTGTTGGCAAACCAAACATTCCACTACAAACATTTGAATATCTGATTTAAGGCCATCCCAAAAAAATTCCTTCTTAACCCTGTGGTAAGTTTTTAAAAATCCTGAGTGCCCTACTAAGGGAGAAGTGTGCAATTCCATAAGAATCTTTTGTTTTAGCTGGGAATTCTTACAGAGGTATAAGCGATCTTTGTACCATAACGAATCATTTTGCCAGCTAAATGTATCAGAAGCACTGGAATCTTGTTGTAGCTTTCGAATAAGTGCCCACACTTCTTCGTCATTCTTCCATTCCTCCTTTGCTTCGTTTATCCAATCTGGTTGGATAATAGAAATGGCACACAACAATGCTTCCATATCCTCATCCTTTCTTGAGAGTGCATCTGCCACCATATTTTGCTTCCCTTTTTTGTAGATGATTTCAAAGTCATAATCCAACATCTTTGTGACCCACTTTTGTTTCTCTTCAGAGGATAATCTTTGTTCTAAAAAGTATTTAAGGCTATCATGATCCGTTTTTACCTTGAAGTGTCTTCCCATTAGGTAGGGTCGCCATTTCTTAAGTGCATGGAGTATTGCCAACATTTCCTTCTCATAAATAGCTTTGCTTAAAAATTTCCCTTGATTGGACGACTTTCAAAAGCAATGGGTCTTTCATCTTGCATTAGAACAGCACCAATTCCATTTCCTGAAGCATCACATTCCACAATAAAGGTTTTTGTGAAGTCCGGTGTAGCTAAGACCGGTGCTTGGCACATTGCCTCTTTAAGATGTTTAAAGGCCTTTGTTGCTTCCGGAGTCCATGAAAATGAATCTTTCTTCAATAATGTTGTTAGAGGTGCTGCTATTCTCCCATAATTCTTAACAAACTTGCGATAATACCCTGTCAACCCAAGAAATCCTCGCAGATGCTTTATGGATGTGGGGATTTTCCATTCCTTAATGGCTTTAATTTTGCTAGGGTCTACCTTAACTCCTTCATGAGATACAATATGACCCAAATATTCCACCTCCTGGACTCCAAAGAAACATTTGGATCTTTTTGCATATAATTGTTTCTCTTCCAATAGTTGTAGCACCTTGTCAACATGTTCAACATGATCCTTCCAAGACTTGTTGTAGATTAGTATATCATCAAAAAATACTAACACAAATTTTCTAAGGAATGGTTTGAAAATTGAATTCATCAAACCTTGAAATGTTGAAGGTGCATTGGTAAGGCCAAAAGGCATGACCAAAAATTCATAATGACCCTCATGAGTTCTAAATGCCGTTTTCGGAATGTCTTCAATCTTCATTCTAATTTGATGATATCCCGAACGAAGATCCAACTTGGTGAAGTAAATTGATCCATGCAATTCATCCAGTAATTCATCAATGACAGGAATGGGGAACTTATCTTTAATAGTGAGCTTGTTGAGCTCCCTATAATCTGGACACATGCGCCATGATCCATCCTTCTTGTGCACCAATACTACTGGAGCTGAGAAAGAACTTTGACTCGGTTAAATTATACCAGCCTCTAGCATTTCTACAACCATACGTTCAATTTCACTTTTTTGGACATATGGATATCTGTACGGCCTGATGTTTGGAGGAACACTTCCTGGAATCAGATGAATAGCATGATCATGATCACGCATAGGTGGGAGACCTTTGGGAGTCTCAAATACCTTGGAATGATTGTCCAGGACTTTTTGGAGATCTGGAGAAATAGATGATTCCAGTGTGCAAACATCTAGCGAACATAATTGTGCAATTACACCTCTTTGCTCCTTTTTCAGAAGCTTTGTCATGCCATTAGAGCTGATTATCTTTCCTGGTTTCCCTGCAATACCCCTTAATTCAACTTCCTTTCCTTCCGTAGAAAATTTCATGAAAAGTTCTTGAAAATTAAAAGCTATTGTACCCAAGGATTGTAGCCATTGGACTCCTAGTACAACATCAGCACCTCCCATTGGAATGGAAAGCATTGGGCTAGTCAATACATATTCTCCCATGGATAGCTTGATATTATGGCACTTTCTAGAACAATTTATTGTTCCTCCATTTGCAATCATCACTTGACACTCTGGTGCTGGATATAGGAAGCAATTCAATTCTTTTGCTACCCTACAATGAATAAAATTGTGGGTGCTTCCTGAATCAATCAACACTATTACCTTTTTCTTCTTGATTTGTCCTTTTATCTTGATGGTTTGAGGAGTGGTAATTCCCGCCAATGCATTACAAGATATGGTCGGATTTATTTGTTCTTCATCTAGGCTTTGTTCTTGGAATATATCCTCTTCTTTTGACCTTTCTTGCTCCTTTTCTTCTTCCTATTCACAATCTATGTAGAATAATTTCTTCTCAGCACACTTATGACCTTTTGTGTATTTGCTATCACAATTGTAACAAAGCCCTTTTTCTCTTTTTTCTTCCAATTGTTGTGGTGTCAACCTTGTAGGTTGTGGAAGACTATGGGCAACAACACTTCCGTCTTTATAGTTGTGAATGGTATGCTTCCTAGTTGCCATAATTTTGCTTTCCATTTTTCTTGCTAACCTGAATGCCTTCTCTAATGAATCAGGTTCCCAAAGGCACACATCATGTTGGATATTATCCTTTAAAGACCCTATGAACACATCAATCCTATGCTCCTCTGGAATATCTTTTACCCTTATGTTCAATTTTTGGAACTCCTCAATGTGCTCCATTATTGAACCCTTTTGTTTGAGACTTATCAATTGGCTAAAAAAAGTGTTGCTTTTTGTATCCTCATAATGTGCTATCAATTCTTCCGTAAAAATTGCCCAAGTGATAAACTGTTTACGAGAACAAAGCCATTGATACCATACAAACTGATTTGGTTCCAAATATAAAGTTTCCATACATACCTTTTGTGTGTTTTGAACATTATTGAGATCAAAGAATTGCTCCATCTGTAATATCCATGTGGCGGGATCCTTGCCATCAAACTTCCTCATATAGATTTTTGGAACATGGTGAGTCTTTGATCCAACATTAGAGTCTATGGAATCATGATTAACATTTCCTTTGTTCTCATCATGAGTTTCCTTTAGTACTCTTTCACCCTTAGTGACCATTTCTTGTAGCAACTTATTCATATTTATCTTCAATTCTTCCATCTTATCATCCATGCCATCAATTTTAGCGTCCATGCCATTCACCTTAGCTTCCATGCCATCCATCTTAGCTTCTATGCCTTTCTTTAAACAGTCCATCTTAGCTTCTACACCTTTCTTTAGACCATCCATCTTAGCTTCTACATCTTTCTTTAAACCATCCATCTTAGATTCTGTTCCTTTTTGTGCAAGGGACAGTTGTTGCACTTGGTCTTGTAATTTTGATATATCATGTTGCATTTCTTCCTCTTCTTCATGAGTCATGCTAGAGCTTTCAGGTTCCTTACTAGGTGTTTGCATTTTATTTCCTCTAAAAATCAGTTACCGATAATAATGCTCTACTATGCCCTTTGAATTCCTTCAAAATAAATTTTCAAACCAAGCTTAAGCAAAAATTTAAAAAAATCTACACACCTTTTTTCACTTTATAGGAGCTTGATATTGCCTCTGATGTATCTCTGTACTTTCCAATCATCTAGTTCTGAAATTGTGACCTGTAGTAGCTCTCTATTTCCTCTTTCCAATAACACCAGTCTGATCCAAATTGGATTCTCCAAGAAAGAGTTATGCACAATCTCCCAAGATTACCTGATTATAGACCTTTCCAGAAGAGTGAACTTGTATGAAGTGCCACGTGTACAATTTTCGACCTTTGGTTCTAAAAGCGATATACAGGAAACTACAGTCGTCCTCTTTCTGTACCTTCTTACGCAATTTCAATCCGATCCCCAGAGAGATAGTTATGACGATTTTCCCTAGGTCACCTGTTTTGAATGTAATTCAGGAGTCTGTAAAAAGACCAACTTCCTCAGAGCATATCTCCGCAAATATCGTGCGAAAAGATCTGAAATTTGGACCCAAGGTTCAGCGCGATTTCTTCTCAAATGGGTTTTTTTTGCGACTTCTGAAACGTCCCAAAGAAAAAGTTATAGTGAAAATTCCATGATGACCTGTTTGGAGCAGCGAAACCCTAGAATCCAAAGCGCTGATACCAAATTTTATGAAACCAGCTCAAGAAAAGATAGAAAAGATATATCAACGCCTTAGAATTCAGCCTCTTCGAGGGGGAAACCTCCTTTACATTACATAAATGAATAATTCTTGGATGATACAAATGACAAAACCTCCTTTCTATATATAGGAGTCTAAGGAGTCACAATATAATCCAGCCGACCTAACAATAATAATATAAAGCCATAAAAATAACAATAGAGGGATTCTATGGGGCACAGAAATAACAATATGGGGGTAATAGAGGCACAACAATATAAATAAGGGGTATAACTATAATAGTAATGGGGTAATCACTAGTATTATAGGGACCCAACACATTTCCCCCATTAGTTGGATGGAGTCCTTAAGATTTTTCCTTCCTCTTTTTTTTTCCACCCTTGACTTGTCCTTGCTGATCTGTTCTGTTGTCCTGTTGGTTCTCTTGGTGTTCTTCAGGCACTACTTTACCTTTTTCCTATTTAGCTATATAATGTTGGAAGGTTTCCGCATACAACTCTTCTGGTCTTCTGGATAAATCACTCGTCCAAGTTTCTCCATTAATTTAATAATTTTTGTAGAACTTATTCTTCTTTGCTAAGAACATCCCTTGTTATCTCCATTTCTGTCTCCATCTGTTCTACCTGTTCTATCTGTTCTTTGAGTTTGTCCGTGACATCACTCGGGGATTTCCTCTTTGTGTGGGATCTTTCACTACTGGAGCTATTTTCTGACTCTTTGTCTTCTTGATTGTCCATGGTTTGATCCTCATCTTCCCCCTCTTCCTGAAGTATTCCAAAGCTATTTGATTTCCCTGGGTTTATTTGTTGTTCCTTCTTGTCTTCTTTGGAGTTTTCTTTGGTTATTTTCCTTCTATTTTTTACCTCTTGGAATCCTTCCTGGTTTGCTGGCCTTCCCTTCTGCTACTTACTTTTCCTCTCTTCTTCTTACATTGTAATAGGACATTCCTTAACTAGGTGTACATATTCATGGCATCTGCAGCATCTAAATGGTATATGCTCATAGTTTAGGTTTTGCTGCCAAACTTCTTCATGATACTCTAGTACCACAGAATCTGGGATTGGGTTCACAATGTTCATATACACACATATCCTAGCATACGATGTATACCTTCCTTTCGTCGTAGTTTCCGATATTTTCACAAAACTACCTATTGGGTTTCCTATCCCTTCCAATATTTCTGGGTCCCAAAAGTCCATGGGTAACCCAAATTATCGAACCCATACTAGAGCTGCTAAATTTTTTTCCTTATCGGGGTTATAGCATTCTCCCCAATATCTCATAAATAAACTAACATTATAGTAAAAAGAAGGGCCATTCTCAAACACTTTTTCTTTATCTTGCAAGTTAGAGAAGATTACCATAAAGAAGCCTTTAGCTCACAACTTTAGCTTGATATATCCTTGGGGTTGCCATTTTTGTTAAATCCATCTGGTAAGGTCTCTTTCAGACGACCAGAATCTGACAAACTTACAGGTAAGGGCATGATCCTTCATGTAGCTTCTATACCTTTCTAGTTTATTTGGTGGTATTAAAAACCTTGGCTTCTCCTCTGTACATGGCAGACATTTTCCCCTTCTGCCTGCCTGCCATGTCGCTCCCAGAACAGGACCTGCATTTTTCTTCTCCATTGCCGACTGACTGTTCTGTCCTTCCCCTGCTGCTACATCCTAATAGGAGGGGATCTCTCCCCTCCTTACATCTTCTATGATGACTGTGGCTCTTAGATGTCTGACTTTTCTTTTGTTGTAGCTCACTATTGTCTGTGCCCTTACCTTTCTTGATTCCTCTCCACCGATTTTACCACATCGTCACCATTAAAAGTCCTTTACTCTTAAAATGAAGGTGTATATATAATAATGAGGAGGTGATGCTTCACCTTCCTTGTGACCTTTCATCTACCCTTAAGAATTTTTTACTTATATGACCTTTAAACTTTACATGACTCTTCGTATTCCATACATGTCCTTTGGGATTTAACTTTATAATACAATTTTGAAATAGGAATTAAAAAATCCACCATAATGGTGTGGCATGCGACAACTCATGACATGAAATGATATTACACTACTGACATAGAATACTTGATGATGTGGCAATCTCAAGCCATTATTGTGACTATGTGTTAAGTGTCTTCTTGAGAATGCTTTTATTTCCACCTTCGCATGGCTTGGTGATAAGGAATATTCAATGATCTCAATTCTTGAGTTGTGTTCACAAACTAGTGTCCATTTTCTTTCTCTTGATTGTTAAAATTTCATGTTGGGATACAAAGATGTCTTTTAGAACATTTTCCTCCTTCTTTTCCTTCTTCACCATCTAGCCATTTTATGCTAAGGTAAATGTATTTGTAATTCACTCATGACAAGATGACATCAGCCCGAAAAGTGCCTAGTCTAGGATAACAGAAATTGATCTATTGTCTAAGACTGAACCAAGGAATAAGTTGAAAGAAGCCCTTAGTGACTGTGTAGTAGCGCAATTTAGTTAGTAAGGTTTGAACCTTGAGCCTTAAGGATATGTAGTGTGTAGTCTAGGCTAGGATGAGGAAGAAAACTGTGTAATTTTGGGAGTTAGGTGGATAGGTTGTGGGGATAGGCAATGGATTAGCATATTGCATTGTTTGAGGAGACAGAGGAGGTTGGGCCATTGTGCAATGTCATGAGGAAAGGTGATAATTATAGGACAAAGACTATGCAATGTGTAATTCAGAGAGGTCGGGTGAAGCTAGGTTTCTTGGTAGGTAAGATTTTCAGAAAATGGTTAAGTGGAGGATCGGTGAGATTGACGTGAACAATGATAAAAATTAGACTGTGATCATACACATAGAATGCTTGATGACACAACAACATAGATCATCTAGGACAGCTGAATAATTAATTTTCATTACTGTGACAACTTCACGATGAGTTACGACAAGTGTGACACCAAAGATACACTTTACGACAATTGTGATGACTCTTGTGTGAGATTGCTTGAAACTTTAGAAATGAGTGTGATGAATGTTTACATGTCTAGAAAAACTCATTTACTGAATTATCACATCTTGAAGCTAGTATAATATGTTTAGAAACATCTTCTGACAGCTAACATGTTCAAAGACATCTATTTACCTATCTTGTACAGGTGAAAAAAATCCTTGAGAAAACACATGAAATGATTCAATGTTTGCGACGACAATGTACAAGACGAAGTAAGGCTTTGAAATATAGCATAGGCCAAAATGGACGGTGTTGTAGGAGCCGCTTTCCCAATCATCTTCGAAATCACATAGAGTGAAAATCATCAAGTTATCTCATAACCATCATAAAGGTGTAGGAGGAAAGTTGGATTCTTGAGTTCCACCCCTAAACTTCTGAATGACAGATCTTTCGAATTCAATTACTAAACAACATCTACAAGACATTGCATAACCTCATTAGGATACCATTCATATTGTAGCATCCTTGTCTTCATTGCACTCGGGTCAATTGTCACCAAAGAACTGAAACGCATATTAAAGTTCCAAATGTACACATAGCATTATCATATATGTGTCAACAATAGACTATTATTTTTGCAATGAGCGCATGTGATCTAAAAAAATTGACGAGCCATGATTCATATCTTTATCACCAACCCACTAAGCAGAGCCACATAGAAACACCAAAGGAATCCTCATAGGTTGTATTGCATGAAACTATTCAATGCATCCATAACTCACCGATCTACGAACAAATAATTTTTTTCAAAGACATGTTAATTCAATATAAATCAACTCTAATCTAATTGTACATCAAATAATTCACACATCTCTCTCCCAAATATTTGATCCCTCATTAATGGAGTTAATTGAGTGTCACTAGCTCTGATACTAATTTGAGAAGCTAATTGAAAACCAAAAATTATTTTGCACTACATTAAAGACACATATAAATACACCAATTGTTCTTTTAAGATAGAAATAATATCTTATCTATACAATTAATTAGTTGATAGAAAATCTCAATGAACACCAATATATGAGCTATTTTAGTTGGACTAAATCTCTCAAATCCAACTAATTAACAACCAAACAACTCACACATCAATTACATTTAATGATGAGGAACATCTTTCAATATGCACAATATAAGTAGTTAAATCTCCAAAAGATATAATCCCAGTAGTCACGTTGTCCATTCCACTTTTGCTACAGCTACAACAAATTTAATCCCAAGCCCAGTAGTGACACTTGTGATGGTCACTATCATGAACTAGAAATATGATGCCAATAGCCAGTAAAAACAATCGAAAAAAAAAAAATTTGACTAGACTAAAATTCCTACAGGAAAAACTAAGTTGGGTTTAATATTTTCCATCAAATTTGTAATCCCGTGCACATGCAACTTGTTTCATTGTGGTTCTTTTTTACATATGAAAGCATCAATATTAAGAACCTGAGAGGGCTCACAAAGTTCATGGGAACCATTATTTGTGTAATGTAATGGGTGCAATAGTGATGACTTTATTGAATGAAATTTTAATGAAAATGCTAAATGCATACAATTCCACCACTAGCAACATCATAGGGCTGCATTATGCTTTTTTCCAACATTTTTTCCTCGTCATCCTAGATTGTATGTGAGGTGATCAACATGATCTTGCCTGCATCGTTACAATAATATATCTGAAATGGTTATATCTCAAATGGTTAATAATTCATATTGAATCTTGAGATTTGTATTGTGTTTAATATTGTAGACTCCAATTGTGAAGAAGTATCTAACTGAATTTTTGTTGACTACAATGATGTGTATGTTTGGAGCATTGTTGTTTGGTGTAATTTTTTTTATTATTTAGCATAAGACATTTGTATAAATGGTGATTATTTGAAAGAAACATGTCCATACATTTATTCATTTTAGTCTTTATATGTTGTTACTAAAGTTATGGTTAAGTGCACATTTGCCTGTGCTTTTTAATTGATGGATTTGTTCAGCATCGACCTTCTTTGAGAAAACTTTCAAATGCATTAAATACCATAATAGTGACCATTTTTTCATGTTTCATTCTTCATGCAAATCTTCAAGCTAGAAGGTTAGCATGTTTCAACAATAATTTCTTCAAATATCATGGTTTTCATCAATAAATTTTTCATGCCATGGTTGGTCCATCTCAATTTTGAGAGTAAACTAGGGAGAATAAGAAATATTTTCAAAGTTAATTATTATATTGACAATAATTTTTTTGTGGATAGTGTGGTGGTGTTAATTTTTATCATCGGAGTTGCTTTGGGGAAAAGAAAAAAACCATAACATTAACAATTAGGGAACTTCAAAGATCCTTCCAAATGTAAAATATGGTTGGAGATGTAGAAAATGCCATCACAATTACACAACAATTGGTATAAAATGGATCTAATCATTAAATATGTTATATTTTTTATAATTCTCTCGAAATAATATTTTATTTTCATTATAGTTCAATGCGATAATGATGACAAAAATTATGAAGAATATAGATATATATATATATATATATATATATATATATATATATATTTGAATGTATCTTACAATTTAAATATATCTTATGTTTATTATCTATGTGGAATACTTTAATAAAGAAGAGTAAACATGAACAAGTGTAGATTTATGTGGTTTCTACCTTCCAAGACTTAGTCAAGTTCTTTTTTTTTCACTAAACAAATAATTTATCCACTTCATATATCAATTTATAATTTTTTCACTTATTTACATATCGCTACAACTTTAATTTTGTTATTCAAAAAATACTCAGACTGTGATTTTTAATGTAGTTATGCAATTTCAACTTGCAACTTTTAGAGATATAACACTTGGTTTTGTTATTGTGACGACTCTCTTATGGTTATAATTATAGCTTAAATATTAAGTTAAAACTTGTAGAGATATAACACTTGGTTTTGTTATTGCGATGACTCTCTTAGGATTATAACTATAGTTTAAATATTAAATTAATATTGCAACTGACATTGATATGATGTTGTAATTAACATTGCATTAATTTATTTTGCATGTTTGACTAACTACTTTCTCTTCACATTTACTTTTCACTTTATCTTTTTTTACAAAATTACTATTGCTTTGGTTGTGTGATTCTTGAATTACAAACAACAAGTTGTACCAGCAAAATCAAGAATTATAAATAAAAGAAATTAAAGGAAAAAAACCTAGAAATTAACCGAGGGAAGAAAACCTATTATGAATGCTTATAAAGGTTACAAATTTCCCATATATCAAGATACCTCTTACTGCTGATAACTGTAATGTGTTATTTTAAAAGCCAAATGAAATGGAAGAATAAGAAATTAAGATGGCAAATAAAATTGAAGAATCTTTATGTACAGGAAAATGTGTTTATTCCTTTGAACATATAGACATCGAAGCATATTATAGCTTATTCAAAATTGTATCCTTAGATAACATTAGTATACTATTTATGGATAAATTTTCAAGTCATGCAAAAGTGGTTTAGGTACATATGATTTATGAAGCCATTGAGCATCGAAAGATCTTCAATTCGGTAACCATTTTTTCTAACTCTCTTGTAGAAGTGAGGGGAAGAGCCAATGTGCCACACATACCATTCATTTGTATTTTTATATGTATTTGTAGTTATTGGCTGTTGGCTGTGTTCTATGTATGCAACTCACTCATAAGATTGTGGTGATCTTGATCATCAAAATTGTGGTGTTTTTATGTTTCGCTCATAATAAAAACACCACCGTATAAGTATCTAGAGTCTAAGGGTACGGAAATAATAACAAAACAATTATTAATTGATATCTAAAAATTAACCATTGTTGAAATTTAAAAAATGGATTACAAAGCTCTCAAAGAAATGGTTGTACTATTGCAAGAAATGGAAAAAAAAAAAAAAATATCTAATCTATCCACCGAAAACCGTTTTCATTCTTAGATCTTCATTCAAATTATTTGATTTGGTTTTGGGTTTTATTTTCTTTTCTTTATCAGAATTTGCTTGACAGCGTCTTGCTAGACCGTTGCCGCTGCCGTTTGTGCTATATACGTCATCGGATTCCTGTTTTTATTAAATTCTAAGATTTAAATTTCAGAACTACAGCATTAAATATTACGTAACAATAAAAATATTACAGACTAAAATACATGCTATTGGAATACTATTTAAAAAATAAATTAGTAAATAAACGAACACAATTTTATTTAAAAGTAAATAAATATCGCATTTTGAATCCAATCTATTTTCCATTTAAGTCCCTTGAACACGTTGTGAAAACACTCGACATGTCAAGTAGCCAATTACTTACACATAACGTGGCCAACTTTAGGTCAAGAATATGCTCCACTTGCACATAAGGTGCCCGGCTTTAGGTCAAGAATATGCTCCACCTGTTTTTAGTACAAGCATCCTGCAACCTCTGTTACACATCCGGCATTTTGTTGGAACTGTAGGCCGTGGTGATTAAGAGTTTCCCCACGCGGTCTTATATGTGTGTAGACAATACATTTTATAGTTAAAATTTAATGAGAGAGAGATATGGTTTTGTACTACAGTTTTTGCTTTGAGGTGCCGATGTTAAAAAGCCCATTTTTGTAACAGGGTTTTTGCTTTTAGTTGACGATGTTTAAAAGTCACCTCAGAATGTTAATGTTTAAAACTCACCTGAGAAATATAATAAAGAAAATAGAAAATATTATTGACTAATACTTAACGAAAAACGGTGGAAGACATCTAGATATACTTACGAATCCACAAATCTTTCTAAATTGGGTTGGAAACAAGAAACCCTAAAATCTGGTAAAGTTTAGGGAGCTTTCACATTTTCCAAAGCTAATGTGGAATCACGTCCGATTAAATCTTAGGTGCTTGTATTTTGGTGATGTCGTGGTTGGTTGGAATGGAAAAATTTAAGGGTGAAATTTAGTAAATGGTTTATTTTCTTTGATATTTTTTTGAAAAAAAAAAAATGGGATTTTTTATATATATGATTAAATAATTAATATTCGCTAAAATTTACAGATCTTAATAATAAATTATATGTTTTTTTATATTCTATAGATATAACTTTTCAAACAAAAACTACATACGGTAACTACGAAAAATATTAAACTTGCATCATTTACGTGCAACCTCAGCTGCATGCAACCTCAGCTGCTTTTACCCTATACAAGAGACCATAGCATCTTCGACCAAAAAGAGGACGATGGATATAAATACTTTCTTTTATTTAAAAAGAAGCTCACCCTTAGTGACACATGGATGTGGCAAAATAAATGCATGAGCAATTCGAGCTAAAATACTAGGAAAGTGGACTCAATTATGTGTTTTCGAAGCATGGGCTTTGTTAAAGGAAAAGTACTAAAAAATCGTGATATTATCATGTTTTGGAGGAATATTGAAAATGCCGAATTGGAGTCAAATGCCTCCCAACTGCCTCATGTTCTCTTCTCCCCAGTGAGCTATTTTATCATTTCAGGTCGAAAGGAAGTTGGCTTTTTCTGGAGAGTGTGTTTTCTTGTCTTCTCACTATGTAAAATAAAAGAGCAGAATATAGCTATATGTTGACTATCATTGCTTTGTTGCGAAGACTTCTTATGTCCATAAATAAGTTAGTCATATTAACTTTTTCGAAAATATTTCCACGGTTCTTATGTGTATAAACATAGGTTAAATATATTTATTTTGTTTAAAAGATTTTTTTACGCATCTCTTGCGAAAAATTAGATGGCTTCTATGTGGAAGATAAAAAAAATTAGCTATGTTATATTTTGAAAAGATTACAGGTGAAGCTTGCATGTGAAAAGAAAAAGAATCATGATAATTTTTTGAAGTAGAATACATGTGAACCATGCAGATAAAAAGATAAATGTGTCAGGATATTTTCTTCAAAAATAATATGTATTTCCATGCATAAAAGAATAGTGAATTGTGATAGACTTTCCTGAAAAAGAAATATGCATCTCCATGAACAAAAAGAAATAACTATGATTTTAGTTTAACTGGAAGATTACATATGAATTATTGAGCATCAAATGATAAGAATCAAGATTACTCTTTTGAAGGCTTGCATTTGAATTATTTTCCATAAAATGGTAAGAATCAAGGTTATATTTTTTAAAATTTTCTTATGAAGATTGTGCATACAAGGATAAGAACACATGCTAGTTTTTTTTAAAAGTTTATATGTTCATATACATAGAAGTGAAGACTATTGTGATAGATTTCTTTAGAAAGAATATGTGTTCATATGCAGAAGAATAATAACTATCACGTTAGCTTCCTTTAAAAAGAGAATATGTGTTTACATGCATCAATATAATATTTGTTAGGTTAATTTCTTTTGGAAGAAGAATATGAATTTACATGCAAAAAATCATATCTAATGTGCTAGTTTATTTTATGTAGGTAGTTGCGGTGGTTGTTCTTTTGGAAAATAATGTGTTTTGTGCAACGAAATATTAGCTAGTGAGATGTCTATCTTTGGAAATATTCATCTCTTTTTGTGTGAAGAGATGGTGATAACCATGAAGATTCATTTAATTATTACCATGTTCTTGTGTTATTGTGGGAAAAAGAAGCATATAATTATTTCCCTTTCTCATGATACATGTGAAGTAGGGATAAAAAATCATGTTTCTGTAATATTTATGTATTTTACTTGATGGATCTGATATTTGGATGTATAGATGTGTCATAACCGAACAAATGTAAAGATAAATAGACATGTTTTGGTAGTGATGTGTTTTTAATTAATTCATGTGAAATGTGAGTAAAAGAAATGTGTCCCAATACTTTATATACATCTTATTTATGCATGTGAAAACATGTTTGAAGCATAAATAGTAAAGACTTATTATTGTTTTGATAAATATTTTATGTATTCATGATGTTAGATTTTGTTGAGAGTAGTAATTGCAAGGATTGTGATTTATGTGAAATATAGATTATATTTAACATTATGGCAGGCAACAAACTTATGGTTCATGTACATTGAAGGAATGTCGACTGGAAGATAATCTACTGCAAGGAACCACCAGGTTACAAAGACATAATGTTCGAGGAATTTTGGAGTAAATGATATCATGATTACCGTAATAACTTCTTGCTAGTAATGATAGTGTCCAACGGATGTACTCGCTATCATTTAGTGAAGGATGAACATCCTCATGAATTTTTTAATAAAATAAATGTTTGTTGGTTTTTTCCTTCTCCGGGGTATATCGTTGCTCATTGATGTGTTTTATTATTATTTCATTCTAATGATGTTTATTCCTTCGAGAATGTTGGCACGCACATCATAAAATATGTGATTAACTATACTAATTAGTTGAATAATAAGGATGAATGTTTACAATGAGGAGTTTTATGTTAATAAGCTGCAACAATGGTTGTTACATTATGTGGCTTGATATGCCATTTTAAAAGTTACTTCATGTAATGACGATGATTTTACCTTATGGTTTAATAAATAATATGGACTAAGTGATTGAGAATACTACAAGCTAGTAAATTCCATAGAAGAGTTCTTATCCTATATATTTTTTCATGAGGTTTACTAGGGGATGTTATACTCTTCAAAATATAATGTGATGGATACAAAGTATTTGAACAGCCCAAGGGGACTCAATTTTTTTATGAAAAGGATGTGTGTAAATTTGTAATAAAGAAACAAATATATGACTAGAAAGCAATTGAAAATAATGTTTTGAAGTTAGTTGATTATAGATTCAAGAGATATGCCAAAATAGCTAAATATGTTTTACTGATATCTAATAATGTCAATAGCTATTTACAATTTAATAATATTTCACATTGGAAGATGAGTTGAATTTTTTTCATTTCAATGATAATAAAACATATAATATATTTACTAACTATTTAGGACCTTAATGTCTTAACTTTATAATAATATTTGAAATTAAAAAATGTCTTAAATTTATAATTATTAATATTTGACATTGAAAAAATGAGTTATATATATATTATATTATATTATATTATATTATATTATAGTTTAATTAATTCTCAATTATAATATATATAAGTTGTAATTTAATTGTATTATGTTTTGAAAATTTTTATGTATATTTTTCAAGTAAAATCATTTTAAATTTAACCAAAAAAATACTATATAAATTTTCACTATATAAATTTTCACTTATTTAGAATAGAATATTCCGTAATAAGATAACATAAAATATTTCAGAAAACATTCTAACATTAATAAAAATTTAATGAAAAATTCCAATAATAATTTCTTAATAACTAAATAACTTTCTAATAAAATATATATATATATATATATATATATATATAACATTATCAACCTTAATATTATTTTCAATCATTATACTCTTAAAATATTTTTCAATTAGATTTTACGTTTGGTAGGCTTATAAATATTCAATTTATCCTCAAATCATATAGTATAAATTTATTTTAATATAAACGTATTTACTATTTATAACTATCTATTATTTTATAGTATTTCTTAATTATTAACAAAAAAAAAAAAAAAAAAAAAATTCAAATTATATTTATAATATTTTATATTTATTTATACATAAATTTAATATATTTTTATTTTTTTTAAATAATTAGTTTTACTAAATGGTAGGATGTTTATTTTGGATTGATTATTAGAGGATAAAGGAGGAGATTATCCTAGAGAATAAGGATAATATTAAGAAATTATTATCTCCAAATTTAAGGATAGGTTGGGGAATGAATAGGAGAAGGAGGGGAAAATGAACCTTTTATATTATCGGGAGGTGATCAACCCCTATTGTTAACTAGAATTATGTTTTTGTCTTCAGAAGTACTAAAAAGAAAATTAGCATTGCAAATATAAGAACTAATTCCCATGAGCTTCAAAGTGAAACCAATTTTGATTTATTCCCAAAGCCCCCTGGGAGAAAAGAATTTGTCACGTTTTCAATACTAAAAACATTTCTCCTCAATTCCCATCCCTTAATCACATCCATTCCCATTTCCAAAACATTTTCCACACCACCAGCCTTGTAAAGTTTACTATAGTAATTTTGAAGTGCTTCTTTCCCTTTTTTTTAACATAAAAATAAAATATTAAAAAAATACAAATAATTATTACTTTCTTAAAATATGATAGAACACATTAATCTTACTAAACATTAATCATCATCATCATTACTTTGTATCTTAATTTTATTATGAATTTTTTAATATAAAAAATAATTTTTTATCACTATTTGATATATAATTAATAAATATGTAATATTATTCTTTATCAGATATAAAATATTTTGTAATACTAAAATATATTGTTCGGCTCCTATATAAATAAAAATTGCCAACTAAATTGGAGAGAGGCATGGTCGACAAAGGAAGTATGGGAGCAGCTAGGGTTTCGGTGTCACGGACTTTGCATGAAAAACCTGCAAACACCACAACCTAAGAAACGATAGGGGAAAAAGGACAAAGGATACTTCTGGAACTTGAAATGAGTGGTATGGCAAGGGGGATAGATCCCCTCTTATCGAAACATTGCTGCAAGGGAGATGAGTCTCCATGGCGCAGCCGGAGGCAATGAAAATCACAAGAAAGGGATATCGATTTTGGCAGCTAAATGGTAAGCGACGATGAGAGGAAAATTCCTACCCAAAGCAACCAAGAAACCCTAATTTGTAATACCCAAAATAAAGTTGGAGGAATATATAAGATATATCAAGGACCACCCCCTAATATGTAAGTTTATTGGGGCTTGGCCAACCAAGAAGGAAATGATCAGATGGATCCATCAACGATGAAAACCAAAGGGGCATATAGAACTAAACCTGGGGGAGAAAGGGTCCTTCTCGGTAATATTTTCCAACCATGAAGACAAGGAGAAGGTTTTTGAATATGGGCCATATTTCTTCAACAATGATGGCCTATTTATGAGACATTGGGAGGAATGCTATAACCTGGAACAAGAGAAGCTACAGGAAACACCCATCTGGGTACAGCTCTTTAACCTACCCATGGACTTCTAGGACCTCGAAATATTGTAAGGAATAGGAAACTCAATCAGAGCCTTTGTCAAAGTGCAGACTTGATAAGAAAAGGTAGGTACACCTCATATGCAAGAATCTGTGTGTACATGAATATCATTGAGCCGCTACAAGACTACATAGAGCTAGGATATCATGATGAGATATGGAAACAACCCCTAGACTATGATCATATCCCATTCAGATGTAGGAAATGACATGAATATGGACACCTGTATCGTGCTTGCCCGTTAAATAACCCATACAATTAGCCAAATGAGAAGGAGGAGGGAGAGGCAACAATAAGATATGATGGGGACAGATTCCAGGAGGTGCACAAAAGGGAAAGAAACCAAAAAATAGCTAGGAACCAGAAGGAAAAACAAAATGAGAAACAGCAGTGCAACTATAACAGATTCACCACCGTTTAGGTGGACAAGACGATGGAGACAAACAGGGAGCATACTAAGGAGTGGGAAAGCATACAGATGAAGTAGACAGAGGGAAATAACAAAAAGAGACGAGATAGATGAAAACCAAAGAGAGGATAATCCCATGCAAATGGTAGAGAAAAACCCAATGGAGATCGACTCAGAGAAAGAAGACCTCAGTGTGGAAGAGCAGGTGATGAAACGACTACTCCAGGAGTGGATACATGTGGACAAATAATTTATCCTAGAGGATCAAAAACAAGTCTATAAGGAAACATTTCAGCAATACAAGATAAAACAAGGATTGGTTATTATCACTCAGTGAGAGCATGTACGGTCCCATGGCAGACAAGGGAAAGAACCAAGAACCCTAGGAAAAGGGGGAAATGAATGAGGTAAAAGACAAATGAATGAATCCATATACATGGTGGGGGAAATATTAGTAAACTCAGGGAGAGTAGTGCCATTATCAAAGGTCTTCCAACAACCCCCAAAATTGTTGAAATGATTATTACAAGATGGAACATAAGAGGCCTCAATAGCAGAGGTAAGAAAAGATACCTTAAAGAGATATTGGAAAAAGATAGACGAATATAAGTGAAAGAAAATTGAAATAGATTTTGGAAAATATCAAACCCTAGTACCAGGTTATTGGACAGGATGAAAATGATAGTGCAGGAGGGTTGGCGATCATCTGGCTTCGAGGAGAAATATGGTTTGAAGACTGGGTCACCATCTCGAGAATCCTCTCGTGAAGATTCAGAGTCATTGGATCGAGATATGCGGTGCTCCTCATAGGAGTATATGGACCCCATATCTGAGGAGAAAGAATAGATTTCCTCCAAAACTTAGGAAAAATGAGAAGCATATACCTGGACAACTTGTGGGTGGTGGGAGGAGACTTCAATATGATCACTTCACTTGTGGAGAAAAGGTGATACATGAGAACAATGGACACAAACATGTAGTTATTCGGAGACACCATAGTAGAGAAGCACCTAGTGGACATCCCAATAATCAATGGGGTGCACAACTGGAACAACAAAAGTGGAGGTAATCACCAAATTGCTTCTAGATTAGATAGATTCCTAATATCTAAGTAGGTTATTAGCATAGACATATTCATAGAAGCATTGATTTTCCCTGGGATGGAATCAGACCACTGGTCGATAGGACTGAAAGTGGATTTGAAAGCGAGCCTGAAAAATTGACCTTTTAGGTCCGAAGCCTTTTGGCTCAGAGACCCAACCCTCATTAAAAAAATTGAGGCCTGGTAGATGTAGAAAGATCAAAAAGGGAGTAACTGTATGCATACATTTGAATTAAAACTCAAGGAAATCAAGAAGAAGGTAAGGAAATGGAGCAATGAAGAGTTTGGGCACATCAAGAAGGACCAACAACATCTTAATCAAAAGATGATAGAGGTGAAACAAAAAATCATTAAGGAGGGAGATCAAAAGAGTTGGAAACAATGGAGGGTCAATTAATAAGTCAATTGGAGGAAAGGCGGAAGGAGGAAGAGATTCTATGGAAACAAAAAATGAGGGTGAATTGGATAAGGGAAGGGGAGTGTAATACCTAGTTTTTTGATAAGGCCATGGTCCAACACCACCAGAACAATAGAATATTATACCTAAAATATGGAAGAGGGGAACCGTAGAGTACAACACGATGAGATGAAGGGGCTCCTAGTAAACCACTTCAGAGATCTCCTATCAGAACCACAAGAAGATAGAACAGAAGCAATTCAAAGAATTTCTCAATATATACCTAATAGGGTCACGTAGGAACAAACTTAGCCTTGATGAGAGAATCTATGCTTGAAGAGTTTAAATAAATCATCAAGGGTATCAAAAAATAAGGCCCTCAGTCCAAATGGGTTTCCAACAAAATTTTACCAAGCCACTTGGCACTTCATGGGAAGAGACATACTAGAAGTCGTGGAGGAATCAATGTTGCGTTGTGTTATATTCTTTCCACAACTCACCCACGTAGTTAACCGGGGGGTTAGAATGGGAGCGGAGTCCCCCCTTCGTTATGATGATTGCATAGTGGTGAGGTCACAAGGGGTTTGAGGGGTACAGGTAACCCCACTCTATGGGGTGGACCCACCTATGGTTTTGTGCATGATTTTCACACATGGTTTTGGACGAGATTGTTTTCGGTCCATGGTTTTGGATGTGATGGTTTTCGGTCGATGGTATTGGATGCTTCGGCATGTATAGTATAAATAAGTATTATAACATTCAAAAGAACATGATGAAAAATCAAGTTGGTAGTCCCGGTTTTGGGATTGAGGGGAAAATATTTGTGTATATGTGTTTTATGTGTTATGCTCTCGCATTGTTTATTTTCTTTGTTTTAGAATTCGTAAGCAAGTAATTTTTGTATAGGTTTAAAACCTACATTTGGTATTAGAGTTGTTTTGGTTTCAAGGGGACGCCTTTGCTATTGAGGGGTTTCGCTCGGGCCTGTGTTAGACCCTATTCAGTGGGAGATCTACGAGATTGATTTTGGCGTTGAAAGAAGATGGCGAGCAGTGGAAGGATAGAGATTGAGAAATATAATGGTCAGAGTTTTAAGTTGTGGAAACTCAGGATGGAGGATCTGTTGGCGGATAAAGATCAGTGGATCATGTTAGATCTAGGTACTAAACCAACGGGAGTGTTTGATGAAGAATGGAAGAAGTTGGATCATAAGGCAAAGAGAACAATATGACTGTGTGTCCCAGATTCAGTATTGCTGAATGTATCAGGGGAAGCTACGGTGAAGGCTTTGTAGGACAAGTTAGGAACATTCTACCAATCTTGTCTCTAGTGAATAAACTCTTCCTACTGAAAAAGTTATATAACCTGAGGATTAAAGATGGAGACTCAGTGACAGATCATCTGAACGCATTTAATACTGTGTTAAGTTAGTTAGCATCTATTGATATTAAAATTTCAGATGAAGAAAAGTGCATTAGTTTGTTTTGTTCTCTACCAGATTCGTGGGATAGTCTAGTTATTGCAATAGGTAGCAATGCAACTGCCTTGCAGTTTGATGAAATAGTCTCATCATTGCTGATGAAGGAGATGAGATGGAAAAATATTGAGAGCTAGAATGGTGATGCTTTATCTATATGAGGACGGTCTAGAACAGAAACAAAAATAAGTCATCGAGTTGGATATCTAAATCTAAAGGGAGATATAAATCTCCACGAAAACGTGTAAAGGTGGTGTGCTAGCAATGCGGAAAGGAAGGGCACTACAAAAGGGATTGTAAATGTAAAGCTCCTGATAAAGGAAAGGGATCTGATGATGCTCCTTCCGCAGATGCAAAAACCACCTCAGATGAAGGTGGGGATATGTACTTGGCTTCTTCAAGTACACATGTAGATCATGAGGCATGGTCGATTGACTCAGGGGCATCGTTTCACTTCACTCCCCATAGAGAGTGGTTCTGTGAGTATGAGAAATATGATGGTGGCGCCGTCTTATTAGGGGATGATAGGAAGGCTAGAATCATTGGTCATGTAAAGGTAAAGTTCAAGTTGCAAGGTCGAAGGGTTAGAACAATTCCAGGTGTTCTGCATATTCGTGCATTGGCCAAAAATCGGATTTCTATAAGCAAGTCGGATGATGTAGGTGTAAAAATAGTGTTCGATAGTGATACCTACAAGATGGTTCGGGGAGCGTTGATATTGATGTGGGGAGTTTAGATTGGAACTTTGTACAAGCTGCAAGGTAGCACAGTTGTTGATGGGTGCAACAATTCTGTGGTTCCTGAAAGTGCAACAAAAAATCTAGTGGTCTTTGGAGACAAGAACATTTTGTGGCATCAAAGGCTTGGACATATTGGAGAGAAGGGCCTTCAAATACTTTATGGTAAAGGTATGGTAGAAGGTATAGTAATAGCTCTATAGATTTTGATTTCTGTGAAAATTGTGTATATGGGAAGTAGAGTTGGGTGAGTTTCCCCTCTAGTGGTAGGATGGTAAAATAGATATTAGAGGTTGTGCACAGTGATGTGTTCAGACCTATGAAGGTTCCATCACTGGGTAAGTCTGTGTACTATGTATCATTTATATATGACTTCTCAAGGAATACATGAATATATTTCCTTAAGAAGAAATCTGAAGTCTTTGACATGTTTAAAGAATTTAAGGCTATAGTGGAAAACCAGACAGAGAAGAAGATAAAGGTGCTAAGAATAGATAATGGTGGAGAGTTTTGTAGTAAGGAATTTGAAGAATTCCGTAAGAAGTGTGGTATAGCACAGTAGAAGACTACTCCATATACACCTCAACAAAATGGAGTTGCGGAAAGAATGAACAAGAGGTTGATGGGGAGGGCAAGAAGCATGCTCGGTGGTGCCAGGTTAGGACAGGAATTCTGGGCAGAGGCAGTGGAGACTACATGTTACCTGGTGAACAGATCACCTTCATCAGCATTGGAGGATAAAACTCCACAAGCGGTATGGACTGGTAAGAAACCCTCTCTTTCAAATCTGAGTTTATTTGGAGGTGATGCATATGTACATGTTCCAAAGGAGAAACGAACCAAGTTGGATAGTAAATCTGAAAAGTGCATCCTTTTTGGGTATAAGGATGGTTTAAAGGGTTATAAGCTTTGGAACCCAATAACAAGGAATGTTGTGTACAGCCGATATTTGGTGTTTAGAGAGGCGAAAGATGTTATTAAACATGAAGTCCAACCAAAGGAACCTGAGAAGATATAGTTTGAGCTAAAGGAGGAAGAATTAGACTCTATAGCAGACGAGGAATCAGAAGATGAAGAGCCAGAAACTTCGGGTGTGAAAAAATTAGTTCGAGAAAGAAGGCAGTCAGGAAGGTATAGTCCATCTACTTTCTGTTTAAATTTTTCTTTATCTATTACTGATGATTATCCCAGAACTATGAAAGCCAAATATTCTCAAATTTGAAAGGTCTATTTCTAGGAGTATCTATGCCCTGGATCTCCAGTTGAACCGACTAGTGATCTGAGCCTCCAAAGGGGAAAACTCTCGCTATTATTTTCTTCTCTATGAGCATAACATCCTCTGAAATAATGAATCTATCTAACTTGGAAGCTACATGAGACTGTCCTCCTCTTTTATTTTTCCAAGTAAAGAGGCCATTGTTCGTATCAGTATCAACTAGCTTCATATTATCTGTAAAGGTTTGAAATGCTAAAGAGTCTTTACTTAGAGCTCTGGTTCCCCCTTTTTCTCTGAAAGTGATTTGATCATGTTGAAGTCCCCTCCCATGATCCAAGGTATTTGTACATGCCTGTCACTGAGATCCACAAGGGAATCTAGAAACCTGAGTTTATCATGCATTCTTTGAGGGCCATAAACATTCGTGACTAGATAGGTATCCCTGTCTCCTACATGCTAAATAACCACTAATAGATAATTCCTCGATGCCTCAACATCTAATATGTTAATTTTTTGGGGGTTCCAAAGAGTCAGTATGCCCCCTGCTGTATTCTCTGCTTTGACTTCTAGAAACTCAAATCTACTAATCCATTTTCTATGTATTTGTCTTAACTTTTGAATGGAACATTTCATTTCTTGGATAAATATTATATCCAGAGCTGCTTGTTTCATTCTATTACTGAGCATTCTCTATTTTCTTTTACTACCCAAACCCCTAATATTCAAAGATGTGAACTTCATAATTAAAGATTTGTAAAGGAGTAGCTGGCTATATCTTTCATCTTACCTGAATCTATCATTAGTTTTCCACATTCCATCAATAGCTCATTCTACTTTTTCCTACCTCTTTTCTTTCCTGGGTTTCTAGGTGCTAATCTTGGTGTAGTTTTCATCATTTTCATACCATCGTTACCCTACCTGTTAATGTTTTTTTTCCTCTCCAACCCCTTAGCCTGAGCTTTCCATAAAACCAATTGTTGTATTCTATTGAACTCTTCTTGAGGTAAGGATTCTACCCCTTCCGTGGTTCATTGAATTAGGAACCCTTCTAGATCTAGGTATTCCCTGTCAAGAATATCTTTTAGCTCATGGTCCTCCAATTCCATCTCACTCTGGGTCATTTCCTGGTCCATCTCCAGTTCTGCATTGCTTATCATAGTCTCGTTCTATTTATCAATATTATGTGTTTGTTCATTGTCTTCTTTTTTCTCCTTCTCCTGAGGATTTCCTCCCATTGCTTGATCCACCTTTGTTGTCTCTTCATCCTCTTCAAGAACTTGGAACTTATTCTGATTGGTCTGTTGCCTATATTTTGATGTTGCTTTGTCCCTCTTTTGTTGTCTTTTCCTCTATTTACCACTTTGTTAAAGCTATGAGTGGCTTTCATTGTATTAGCTTTGCTCTTCTTTTCTACATTACTGAGAGGGAAGTCTCTGAATAGGTGCCCATGTTCATGGCATCTGTGACATCTGAACAAAATATGCTCATAGTCTACTGTTTGCACCCATTCTTCATCAAAAACTTCCAAGATTACTTCATCTAGAAGAAGAAGTATATTTTCCCCTTCTTGTGGCTTTAGAAGCTTTGACAAAATGCCCTAATTTATTGCCTATGGCAGCTAACGATTTAGTTCGCCAGTAATCAAGAGGTAGAGAATAGAGTCTTACCTAGAGCGGGATCAAAGTAAAAGTTTCACACTCTGGGACAAAATTCATCATCCATGGCCACATATAGAGGCCTGTTGCTACATAGAAGTAAGGCCCTCCTTCAAACACTTTTTCTTTATCTTCAATATTTGTGAAGACCATAGTGAAGAATCCCTTTGACCCAAGATGTAGGTCAATGCTTTCTTTAGGTTTCCAGTGGAATTTAATCCATGTATCTAAAGCTTTCTTAGTGGGCCATAATCCCATGAATTTATAGATAATAGCATATGTCCACATGTGATCCCTATGTGCCTGCAGAGTAGGATCATTTAATACTACTCTGGGTGTCATTTCAGCTTTGGGTTTACAAGGTCCCTTTTGTCTTTTGTCTTCTGTACCCTGTTTTTTGCCTTCTTCCTCATCTTTTGTGTTATTATTCTCCCTCATTTTGGTGTCATCTATCTCCTCTTCCATATTCCTTTTTCCTTCCTCGGCAGTACCTCTAGCATTTTCTAGAGGTTTCTTGCTTCTACTGGCCATGGCCTGCTTATACGAGGGAGTGGAGCTCCCTCCTCTACGTCCTTCCATTTAGATCAACCCCTACAACAATCTAAAACCCTAGCTATTCTCCTGCCATTCTATCCAATTTCCACTAGATTCATTCATTTTTAAGGATATGTTACTATCCACCCAATATTTATATAAATGCTAAATTTACTCATAATAGCACCTTGACTATCATAATGTCATAGAAATTTTCTGCCATCACAACAAGTATTAATGCCACAACAAACATAGTTGTTGCTACTAGAGGGATTTTCCATACACTTACGAGGTGGATTCCTGCAATCGCTCTTTGATCTGCACTTGGTATTTCCACAACTGTAAAATGTTATAGCCTCTGTTAGAGTTCACTGGTCTGAAAATAATAAGAAAACAATGATTAATTAAAATCTAAACATTGAGTGATTATTGAAATAAAAAGGATGGGAAAATCTCATTAAAAACGACTGTACCATATGATAGTAAGATCAATAAACCCAATATCGTCAATCTCAACAATATGTTCAGGTTCGTAGTTCCTGAATTTCAGTTTACCCAATATCAAATGTAAATCTCCTCTCCTCTCCTCAACTCCAGACAACAAAATCAAAATGCAAAGGGGACACTGCCCTTTATATCTATATATATATATATATATATATATATATATATATATATATATATATATATATACCACATGTGGTACATAAGTTATCAAACTGTTATGGTCTATAATTCATTATTGTTTCATTATTTCATTTAGAATATAATTATCTATAAACTAGGATCACTGCATTAAATATCGGATAGCAATATAAATATTCCTAAATAAAATACATACTCTTAAAATAATATGTCATTATTAGTCCCTGCCTACTATAATGAGACTATAGCGTTTGCATAGGCATTGAATCCTTATTAATTTGAGTTGATCAATGGATTTAAGTGATGTTTTTCGATTTTAGCCAAACTTTTATTTTCAAGTTTTGATGTTTTCTGCTTTTACAAAGTTTTATATTGGAGGTATTATTTCCGAGTTGTTGAATATCCAGATCCAGAAAACATTTTAACAAAAGTGTGGATTTACTTGCTATTTAGATTTGTGAATTTTAAGCAAAGTTTGGATGGCTCGTGGGTGTTATAGACATTTTTGTGCCTCGCATCATGGAGCATGGAATGTCAATAATTACAGGGATCCTCAGTCCCTAAACATGTTGTTCTTACCCCTAAAAGAACAAGGTCATCAAACAACATCACTTCCAATCAGTTCTCCACCTGAAAACACTTCAAAACAGGCTTATTTTGGATCATGTCAGCTGCTTAACTGAGCTTCTGCCCTGTAATGCAACTGTCCCACTCTGTACCTGCGCTGGAAGTCAAAAGTAATGAAGGCTACCTGCACTGGGCGAGATTGGCCAAGTGGCACAGTCATCCTGCAAGGTGTCAACTGCCCAGGAAGCTTCCAAACTGACACTTGGTTCATAAGATTCGCCCTATGATGAGTAAGAGGTACTTGATCACCATGTGTAACCAAGGATCTCCAAGTGGACTCAAGAACTGAAGATTAACTGAAGAGGGAGAGGACACAAGGCAGCTTCATGTCAGTCTCAAGCTGACTCATCCTCTCTTCTTCTATCCTATATATAGAGCTCTTCTATGAGGTCTAAGGAGGCTGGAATTTTGTGTAAAGCAAGGAGGTGCTGTTGGATTACAGTTAGAGCTATTGGGTGATTGTTTTACTAGAGGTGAAGAGGAGAGTTCTTGCTGCTGGGGAGGTGCTGCTGGATTGGAGCCATCATTGGTTGTAACCTTCTCAGAACCCTGTTACTTCTATCAATAAAGTTTTGCATGTTCTCCTATATACTTGTATTGCATTGATGTATTGTATTTACATGTATATTTGATTCACTCTAATCCATGCATCAGTTATGAGTACTTGTATCTTGTAGTTTCCTCTCTCGTTTTGTGCAGGGCTTGTGTGTAGCTGGACCGACAAAGAGAGCAAGGAGCTGGGAACAAGAGACAAAGAGAGAGGATCAAGATCGACTAAGCGAAGGATACCAGGTTGGTTGATCATTTCTTCCCCCTCTCTGTACTTTCATAAAGGAAAACATCAAAGCTTTACTTTCAGTTGTTGCTAAAGACTGTCACCTTTAGAGTAGGGATAGGGTCATCCGCATCGGATACTTTTCCCCACAACAAACTGGCGACTCCGCTGGGGAGCCTAGTATCTTGTTGGTGTTTGTAGTATTTTGCTATTCATTTCTTGAAGAAAAGAGTACCAAATCGAAAAGCTTTTGACTATATCAAAAGCGAAGTAGAGGGACTGCTACTCTTGCTCATTTGCTAAGCAAATTCAAGATTTGAAGAGCTTATCTACAAAAGACTCTTTACTCTTTGTGATAGATCTTCATCCTCTTGATCATACCTTAGCCTGTACTTGACCTATAGCTTTTTATTTCATCAAAAACAGTGCATTTTTGAGCTTTTTATGACCCGGAAAACTTTGTAGACGAAACTCTCGTGAGTCAGTGCAGGCTGTACACAGGCAGCCTCCATTACAGCGCAGGTACTCCCTTCGGGAACTGCGCTGAGAGTGGAATTGGCAGACTAGAACCTGCGCTGGTCCAGTTAGCCCTTGTCTTGCTCAGTCTTCCTATTGTGTCTTGGCCCTGTTTGCACTTGTTTTTGGCTGATTGCTTGCTGGTTATTGTACTTGCTGTAAGCCACTTCTCCTTGACATTATTCCGCCTCAGTTTTGTGATGAAACTGTGAATGTTCTTTCAGTATTTCTTGTTTCAGTTACAGTTTCCCATTGTGAAAAGCGAACCAGTATAGTTGTGGCCTCTTAGATCCTGAACTGTAAAAGTATCTTTGTGATCTTATGAGCTAGTTTTATTACTGTTCATGGCTGTTTGAGTTTGTTTGCTCTTCATTTTTATGGTTTGAATCTATACATTTCCTGTGTTTAAACAAGTCTATCATAAGGTGTCTTTTTTATTGTGGACAAGCTTGTTTATTTCTACTTGAAATTAGATTCAAAATTATACAACAGTTTCCTTTTTGTCTAGCATCAACATTAAGGATAACGAAAAGAAATACATGCATTGTGCATTTTGCATTTGACTGTATGCTTGACGATTTAGGAAGATGTGCATTTTAGTGTGTGTTCTTTGATCTGTGGAAAAAGTTGTGTCCTTCTTTTCCCTCAAGTAGATTAAGGTTTTCAAAGTTGAAAGATTGAAAAGATTTGCTTCTCATTCTTAGATTGCATATAGGAAGTTGTATATATACATCTCGTGGCGAACCTGAAAGGCAAACTGTTAAGAAAGATCAACATTAAAATAAACTCAATTTACATAACAACGCTTTGGAATTTAACGCAAACATCTAGAGGTCTAGGTAGAGACGTGTTCCGGCGTCGTTAAACATAGTGACTGTCGATCTCTACGAAGGTGGGTGATTCCTCCTGAGAGTCGGTGGCACTAACACGGACTTGAGCTCCCGCGTACCGTCGCGTATATTGGGAGACCCCTATAGGTTTTTATCCTTTATCCTTAGGAAACCGTGTCGGCCGCCCTACTGATCGCGATGCAGTGAACACAGCATTCACGAAGATCGACCACCCGTACCGTAAAACGTATTCTGTGGTTTCGCGAAAGGTTTGGCACACCCTCTGCCTAGATCTCCAGAGCAGTTTCTTTTGGCCTTTTTCAAACTCTATAACTGAAAAAGTCCAACCGAGCATTTGTCACTTCGGGCTCGTTAATACATCGAAGGCAACTAGAGTCATCTTTAGCTTTTTCTCGACTCTTAAAACATGAAAAAGCAAGTTTGTGTCTAAAAGCGTCGTTAATAAAATTTATTTTAAAGCGGAACATAATCACCTGTTATTCCCACGTTGATCTTTCAGTTGAAAAGTATGGAGCCCACCAACCAAGGAAGTAACCTTGGCGGAAGTCCAAATCCCTTCTCCTCTTGGGGAGATGTTGGTGCGCCTCATATGGCTACATTGTCGCTTCCAGGATTGACAATCGGCCTCCCTGTATGGCTCTTTTCAACTAATGTAGTCCAGATCGCCACTAATCCTGAGCATTCGAATCAACAGTCAGAACAATCTAGAACTACCCACCAGCCTTCCACTTCTTATGATACTTCCTCTGATCCTTCGTCTTCGCAAGGTAAAGCTGGCAAAATTCAGCCTCCCAAGGAGAAGAAGGAAAAGAAGAAGAGAGAAAAGAAGCAGAAGGAGCCTCTGGCGAAGGCGACTGGGGGCAAGCAGAAGAAAGCCGACAAAAACCCACACACTGCACCGACCGGGCCTAAATCGCCATGTGTCATTTGCAAAGGGATCCATTTCCATCGTGATTGTCCTTGTATTCCTCGGATACTAAGGGACTGGTCCCCAAGGTTGCACAATCCGGTAGCATCAACCTCTGGTTGTCATGTTGATTGCATTCCGTCAACTAGCGAGAGTGAAGGACGAAGAAGGGGACCAAGATCACCCTGTCTATTGTGTGAAGGTCATCATGCCATCCACAAATGTCCATTCTTAGATGAGGCCAAGAGAGTTTTGGAAGATCGCCCGGTGTCACCGGTGCGACTTCCACCTGGATATCAAAAACTCGCGCCTAATCCCTCGATAGTTGAAAATCCGGTTGAACCACTCAAGTGGTCAGCTGAAGTGTCGGTCATTGAGAATGAACCTACTGAATCTAGACTAGACGAAAGTCTAAAGGTCGATACGGCAGTTGGCCCGGTTCTTCCTTCAGAGGTTCTATCGTCCAATGACCCCGTCATTGAAGACCCGTCTTCAAATGACACCGTCGCCGAAGAGTCGTCTTCATGCGACACCCTCACTGATGAGAACAAGGATGACACCATCCAGGTTCTTTTCATCAGCACCGACTCCGATGAGCATCAGGGAATGCGCCCATTCCTTTATCGCAGGAAGGAACATCATCAGAGTCATATCCGGCCGTATATTCGGTCCCACCGCCAAGCAACCTGGTTGTATCCTTTGATTGGAATCAACTAGGCAGACCCCGGTTACCAGCCAGTGTACCATTCAGAATCATTGTCCAGATCTATAGAATGATTATGGCTGGTACTATCATTGATGAAGGGGCGTCTGTGAGTATCCTTTCCTCTGTTGCTTGGAAAGCACTGGGTTCCCCGGCGCTTTTACCTGAGTTGAGAAATCTCTCAGGTTTTGATAAAGGAACCAGTCGACCATTAGGGATCCTCCCCGATGTACCTGTTACATTGAAGGGGAAGACCGTCAGGATGAACGTGTTGGTAGTTCAAGGACCCTTGGATTATAACCTACTCCTTGGACGCGACTATATTTATTGCATGGGAGCGATAGTCTCCTCACTCTTTAGAGTAATGTGTTTTCCACATGAAGGAAGGGTGGTCAAGCTCGTAGACCAACTTTCATTTCCGGGATCTCGCATCGCAAATAGTCAAATACCAATCCTAAATGGTCTGTTCACTCAAGATTCGCCTCCGCCCCCGGTCCTCCTTCCCGATGAGCGCGAGTGATTCGGAAAGAAAGACTAGGACCCAGGGGGCATGCACCCTGGTCTGCTTCGGGCAGAAGAAACTCTGGGTATAAGACAGAATTTCCGCAGGAGAACATGACTAGTCCGTACCCCGTCCGTAGGAAGTGGGGTTGTTCTGGAATAATGATCTTTTGTTAAAGTTATGTGTTTGGGAATCATTCACCTTTGTCTAAAAAAGTGGGCAATGCCCGAGTAGGAATTCCCTTATTACAACAAGTAGTCACCATCTTTAAATTCAAGCCTCGCCCATCGAAACATATGTTTTGAAGGATAAGCAGGGGCAGTCTACTAAGAAGGAGACCGTATTGTTGTGACAGAGGGTAACCATCTTAGGACAACCCAATGATAGGCACCGCCGAAGAAAGAGATTGATCTGCGGCAGCAAATCGAACCGTCTTTGGAATAATAAGAAAGAGGCAAGCCTCCCTCAATAATACCAATGTTTTATCTTTGAGTAGTGTTCTTCTATTGTCATAAATAGCTGTTTGTTAAAAGTGGGCCGACGAGAAGCCTGAGTACTGCATAAGACCCCTTAAAATAACGAGAAGACAAGTATCGTTAGCATTAGATTAGCAAGATGACAAATAAATGTGAACACCCAAAGAAAAGCAGAAGTAGGGGAGAGGAGGGGCAGCCTCGAAATTCTATCCTATACCTGGGGGCATGCAAACTTTCTGGAGTGCAAGCTAGGGGCGGTTATTTATCTGGTTTTAAGATTAGCCGTTTCCAAACTTGCATGAAAGAAAGCCTGTGGGGCAAAAGTAAAATTTGCCAAAAGTGAGCACAGCTGTGGTAAGGCATAAGCTCTATAAAAATTGGTCCTTACGAGAGGCGTTCTTCATATGACTGGTATATCGAGCAGTTTTAGCATATAGTTCATGCTCGTTAAAAAATAAACGCAAATCCGAGCAGTTTTAGGACTGAATTTATGCTCGTTAAAAAATAGAAAAGTGTGAGCAAAAGTTTCCCTCAGAGTTCAAGCTCATGGAAAAAATGAACCGGTAAATAACCTTTTGAGATCATAAATTCATCAGCCATAAGAACCTTGATCGTGTTTTCATCCATCACCTCCACTGTTCATTTGGCCGATCATTCACTTCCATTTGTGTGTTTACCTCTTTTGAGAAACAGCTGCGAAGAGTGATTTCACCTAGCCATCCTTGTGACACTGCCGTGATTGGAAAATTCCAACCTGTACCTGGAATCGGTAGCTATCCCTGTTTATCACTCGTTCCTCAAAAGACGAGTCTTCTTTCAGCTCTTTTCACTGACTCGTAAAATATGAAAAGTTTGCCGAGTTTTGGCCTTCCAGCTCGTTAAATGACCGGAACGCTATCCCTCCTCTAAATTTTAATCTTTTTGGACCTGAGGGATTATTGCACAAAAGGATCGAGCGCTTGTCTTGTTCGGCTCGTTAAAAGTACCGAACAGCCATCCCTTCTGTATTGTTTTATACTTTTTCGGACTTAAGGGATTTGCTGACGAAAAAGGAATCATGGAGTTGACTTTCTGTACCTTTTCAGACTCTCTAAAAATGAAAAGGACCGAGTTTTCCTTGTCGTTAGACTCGTTAAAATGATTAAATAGCGACAAACTTGTCTTTAGACGAGAACGAGTTTCCCTATCGCTAGGCTCGTTAAATCATAGCGATAGGCTTGCCCGAAGGGCAGGTTATAGAACAAGCATATGTTATCCTCCTCAAGCTTGACAAAAATAAAGAGGTACTGGTCAGAAATGACTGGGGAAAAATTGGGAGAACATTCAAAGTTTAATGGTAGCAAGTCACTCTTGAACATGACACTTTTCCTCCGTATCACATCGGGTTGGGTTGTTTCATTCACCGGTCTCATCACCATGGTCCTCGCCAAACCATCCACATTTGGGGTAATGCTACCGATCCATCGCATCAGTGTCGTTATATGTTCAAGAGGGGTCATTCTGAAAGTGTCAACCGTGTCCCATCCACTGCCATACATTATCCTTCATCCATTCATGACCGCCACCCTGAATCATATGTCACAGTTTGTTTTCACCTCCACTAAAGTCATTAGCTCCGTTCCGTGTCATTGATGTGGGATTCATTAAGGCCCTCCTTTGACGGATCGCTTCTTGTCGACTTCAGCTCATTATCCAAGAAGTTGATCTAGGAACACCCCCATCAGTACTTTGAAGCTTGCATGCCTCAATGGCAAGTTTCTCACTTCCGGCGACAGGTATACATCGATGACCTTCGACCAGAAGATTTTGCGTGGCGTTCGACGCCAAGTCCATTTTTCACGCCACGTGAATTGTACTGCAGTACCTTGAGGGTCATCGTCATTATTGGTGATTCCTCTCGCGCTTGTTAACGGTTTTCATTATTGACCGGTAATCAAGCGATGTCTTTCCATGTTCGACTTCAGCGCAATTCTCACATGGATCGACTTGTACTTAGAGTGAAGATCGAACGAGTTTGAAGACCCCGGATCTAGTTTCATCCATCCAGGCTGCGATATATATTCAGGAAATATAAAAGCATTTGCCATGTACATCATTGCCGCAGATGATCATCCTACTCAAAGGATGATAATTTCAGCAGAAAATTATCAGTCTATCTTCAGACGATCGTCTGTCATATGTACCAAAATGTATTTATAAAAAGCTGAGCATGGGAATGCCCGCCTCAGCTAGATCATGAGAATAATGATGAATGAAAAATAATGTATTGTATTGTATTGTATTACAGGGCACTCTCCTCAGCACTGGAACGAACTTCGGATCCTCTAGATAAAGCATTTCACCCGATAAACGGCCTCATACTTTAGGGGGCAACTGTTATAGACATTTTTGTGCCTCGCATCATGGAGCATGGAATGTCAATAATTACAGGGATCCTCAGTCCCTAAACATGTTGTTCTTACCCCTAAAAGAACAAGGTCATCAAACAACAGCACTTCCAATCAGTTCTCCACCTGAAAACACTTCAAAACAGGCTTATTTTGGATCATGTCAGCTGCTTAACTGAGCTTCTGCGCTGTAATGCAACTGTCCCACTCTGTACCTGCGCTGGAAGTCAAAAGTAATGAAGGCTACCTGCGCTGGGCGAGATTGGCCAAGTGGCACAGTCATCCTGCAAGGTGTCAACTGCCCAGGAAGCTTCCAAACTGACACTTGGTTCATAAGATTCGCCCTATGATGAGTAAGAGGTACTTGATCACCATGTGTAACCAAGGATCTCCAAGTGGACTCAAGAACTGAAGATTAACTGAAGAGGGAGAGGACACAAGGCAGCTTCATGTCAGTCTCAAGCTGACTCATCCTCTCTTCTTCTATCCTATATATAGAGCTCTTCTATGAGGTCTAAGGAGGCTGGAATTTTGTGTAAAGCAAGGAGGTGCTGTTGGATTACAGTTAGAGCTATTGGGTGATTGTTTTACTAGAGGTGAAGAGGAGAGTTCTTGCGGCTGGGGAGGTGCTGCTGGATTGGAGCCATCATTGGTTGTAACCTTCTCAGAACCCTGTTACTTCTATCAATAAAGTTTTGCATGTTCTCCTATATACTTGTATTGCATTGATGTATTGTATTTACATGTATATTTGATTCACTCTAATCCATGCATCAGTTATGAGTACTTGTATCTTGTAGTTTCCTCTCTCGTTTTGTGCAGGGCTTGTGTGTAGCTAGACCGGCAAAGAGAGCAAGGAGCTGGGAACAAGAGACAAAGAGAGAGGATCAAGATCGACTAAGCGAAGGATACCAGGTTGGTTGATCATTTCTTCCCCCTCTCTGTACTTTCATAAAGGAAAACATCAAAGCTTTACTTTCAGTTGTTGCTAAAGACTGTCACCTTTAGAGTAGGGATAGGGTCATCCGCATCGGATACTTTTCCCCACAACAGTGGGGGAGCCCATGGGGAATAAATTATGGATTCATGTGGGTAAATTTTATCCGAAGTTTCTGGAGCTTAGCGGCTGGAAAATTTTGGATTTCCTTGGTTACTTTCTATCGAAAATTTATATTCATGCCACCTCTATCGCTCCCTGCCACTTTCCATATCGCTCCCTACAATTTGTTGCCACCTTCCACTGCTTCATTTCAATGACGCACATCTCCCCATCTCTTAGTGTTATCTATTCCATCCCCACCTTCATCATTGCAAATCATCGATAATCAGAAATCATTTCTCAAGAAAAGAAATAATCAGAAAGCATGAATAGATAGTAAATAATTAGAAAGCATCTTTGCTATATAGGAAATAATCAGAAAGAGTAGAAAGACATGCAATAATCAGAAAGAACTCATTGCTATATAGGAAATAATCAGAAAGAGTGGAAAGACATGCAATAATCAGAAAGAACTCATCACTGAAGTACAATACACAAAGGTAAATTTAGCTGGTAATACTTGCTAATGATTCTGTTTGTTGTCGTGTTTTTCTATTTCAAATGGAATGAATTAAAACTTAAAACCCAATCTAAATTTACCAAATCTAGAAATGAAGCTAAGCTACTATACTAAGCGTGTTCAAAGCACATTTCTTCCTCTATCAAATGGAAATAATACGATTATATGATGTAAAGTGTTTAAAAACCCTCAGAGTCTACACATTGAGCCAACAGTGCTTTGAGGTCTAATATTAAGAGACATTTCTGCAGAACTGAAATTTTGAAAAGACATTGTTATAAAAAAAATAATCTCTAAATAAATTTCTTTCTCTTTTTCTCTGAATGGTCTGTGAATCATTATTTTGATGTAGCCAACATTATTATTCAACTGAAGCACTATCTCTTTTTCACTTAATTTTCTGAGAATCATTATTTTAATGTAGCCAACTTTACTATTCAACTGAAGCACTATAACTTTTATCTTTAGTCTCTCTCAACTTGCAATATACTCTTTTATTACTTTGTTCTACAAAGTATTCAAGTTGCATGTTAAACTTTGACATAATATTCAAATTAAAGATGTTAAACTTTGATCTATATGGTTTTGTACAAATGCTAGTAACAATTTTACAGTTCAAAATAAAAGGCTAAAAGCATGAAGTGCATATTTGTTGAGAAGTTCCTGCAACTGTCCCATATAGAACTCATTGTCCTACATTCATTGTACTACAGTTTAATGACATAAGTAGCTTCATGGCAGGTCCTAATCATATACATTCACCCCAAAATCCAGCACTGCCACTTGGGTTGCCTTTGCCAAATCCTTCACAAAAACCCCGTTACCATCTTGCCATGTGCTACTTTTCACATAATGATTGTTGTAGGTTGTTTCCTAGAGGCAAAAGCCATCACGGTGCTTGCCAACCTGGATCATTAGAGAGAATCCTGCCTCCTTGGGTACTCAGGCCCAATAAGCAGCATTGGGGGCTTTTGGATTGAATAGCCGCAAATCCTCCTATCCATCCCACCATTCTTTGTTAGTAAATGTGTTCATTCCGAAATGAAAAAACATTATCATCTCTCGTTGTTGCCATTTGAGCTTCCTGGCATGGGGAAGACACTGCCATATTTAGGACAGTTAGTCTGCATAGTACAAATCCATGTTGATATTAATGTGTTGCATATTTCTTTGATGAATCTTTATCATAAGACATTGTAGCATTTTTATGCAGTCCTAGCACTGCTTCCTTTACAGATGCACACTTTTTTGCAATTGTTGGCATATTTGAGCTTCTTTAACAGGGATGCACATTTTTTTGCAATTGTTGGCATATTTGAACATATATTTGAACCTCTCCTATCCTTGTTCCAAATTCAAAGGCAAGTCAATATTAATGTGTTTCATATTTTTGTGATGAATATTTATCATAAGACACCATAGCATTTTTATGTAGTCATAGCACCGCGTCTTGCACATTTTTTTGTAGTCCTGGCACTGCTTCTTGTACATAGATGCACATTGTTTTGCAATTGTTGGCATATTTAAACATATATTTGAGCCTTTCCAAATCCTATCCCATCCTTGTTCCAAATTCTAAAAGTAAAGGCAAAGACTAAGAAGCAACCTACAACAGATGCACATTTTTTTGCAATTGTTGGTATCTTAGAAGATATATTTGAGCCCTAATGCAAAGGCAAAAGAAAAGGTAATGTCACTATTGACAATAAATATGCATTTCCCCCTTTTAAAGGGGATTATATAATTGTTGGCAACTCTCCTAAGAAGGGCTCTTAGCAATTTTCTTTGAAAATTAATGGTAAGTAAGCAGTGATTTCCACAATAACACAAAAAAAAAAAAATTTCCATGATAACACCAATAAACCTGAATCAAATGCCTAAGAGGGACATCACAAGCATATGCACGTCATTCCATATTGCGAATATAAAAAATCTGAGTGATTTGGAACTAATTTTTGTCAAAATAACAAACATATTTAAATTCATGTGTTTACTCTCTCAGGAAAGATTTACCTCTTACCTAATGTCAGTAGCTCTGCGTACATATGCGTAGATTATTATGGTGTATTCCCTATTTTTTATCAGTACTTTCACTTTTCTCCTACTCTATCAAGCTTCCTTGGGTTCACTCTAGGTTCCAATCTAAGCTCGTGTTCTGTCCGTCTCGGAAGTGGATGAAGCAGGGTAGCACACCACTTCAATAACAAGCAGATACTCAAACCATAACTCATCCTTGCTTGGCATACATATATAATAATGAATTCCTCTAAAGAAGGGTCTTCTCATAGAGATAGCCAGAGGTAGTGATTGTCACTTGTTTTCCAAATTTCGACCCACAAGATTATACAACAGTCATCCATAACAACACAGTTCCATAACAACATAGCTTCATAACTATGGTTGCTTGTAACCATTACAATGCAACATTGTTTTGATTTAAAACACTCCCCTTCAGTTAGTAAGACTGGAGAAAATAAGAAATAAGCTAGCGGGGCGGAGATTGATCACCATATGGAGAGCATTACCAACGTTTCTGTTGGAGCTTGTTTGATCTATTGGAGTTGTAGTGAAATTACACTCCACCATGATGAGCGGTGTTGTCCATTCAGTGGGAGAGAATTATTTGAACTTTCTCATACATGTTGTGTTATGGTAGAATAGACAAGGACAAGTGCATGTTGCATTATGGCATAATAAAGAGGTGGTAAAATTGTGGTCCAACAACCTTGAAGAAGTGGTAACTTATATTTAATTTAAAGATTAATAGTGATCCAAAATGGATCTTAAAAACCCTCTAAGTCTCCAAAAAGTCAAAAACTATTGCAAAGGATGAACCTTTAGAAATGGTAGAAAACACTATCTAGAGTGAAAAACAGAGTTATCGGAGGCTTGGACAGTGATGCAAGGAGCCGTTGGATCTGGCCGGTCAATGGTCTAGATCCAACCAGAATATCACAATTGGGGATGAAAAGCAAAGGCTATTGGAGGCTATCATGTGAATGTTGCGACAACGACCTGCGCAGGTCAACGAGGACCATTGATTAAGCGCAAAGATTGACGGCCCAGGTTAACTTGCAATATCGCGTCGGCAAAATACAAGGGAGCACTTACTGGGGCTCGAGGACTATGCGATATGCGATTGTGATAAATCACATCGGAAAATCGCATCGCGACACTACAGAGGAGTGGGGCCAGTACATATGCGAAGCACGATAAATTCGGACCCGATGCATCTTCTGGATAAATTTTAATATATTTTGAGTTCCAAAAAAAGGTTTTTTTTCTATGTATCTCACATTTTCATTAAATAAATGAAATACAAAGGGAATGTTCCCGATGCTATGAAGCTGAACCCGAAAGGGTTTGTAAATGCCATTGTATATTATTTGATGTCCACCATAAAGCCATTCATCAAGATTTCAGTGTTTTAATGTATTTTTACAAATACAGAGGAAACTACGAAACATGGGCACTGCGACTTGCGATAGCAATTACAGGTGGACCTGTTAGCAGTCTAAGGCAGATTCAATGATTTTTGAAGTCCGATAGAAAGAGTTTCTGCAGATTTTCCCATGTTTTAGTGTGTTCTCTATGTAAACAGAGAACGATCATTTTGGGGATTTCAAGGGCACCGATGGTCCCTTCCATTATAGAACAGGTGGCCACCATCCCTGAAGACATTTAGTAATGATTGCTTAATGCTCAAAAGGGGGATTTAAGCAGACAGAGGTTAGAAGCAAGAAAGCCCAGAAGAGGAAATGGAAGGACAGTGCTGACTGGATTAAGAGCCACAGAATGACAGAGACAGAGGCAAGCAGTGCTGAGAAAGAGAGAAGACAAGACAAAGAACGAGAGAGAGTGTGTGTACTTTGAGATACATGAGGGATTCAAGTAAACTCTTGTTGTTTTGTATCTGTTGTGTTGACACTCAATTTGAGCTCACACTTTGTAAAACTCTACTCTTGAAGACATAATAGAGAGGTTACCACTGAAGGCTAGACCTGGAGATGTACCCCAAGAGTTTTGGGTGAACTCCATATTAAGCTTGTTGTGTTATGTGTGTTTGTCTATTATGCTTCTCTAACAACTCATTGTCTATATTATTCGCAATCTTATCGATCTATTGCACTAAGTGATATAAACAAATCCATGCACATGAGTTTGTAATACCTTAAAAGTAATATAAGATCTCATTTTTAGATCAAGTGGTATGAGAGCTTTTGGTTTTTGGTTTGTTAAGGTTAGACAAGCTTGTGCTAGATTTTTGTTTGAATGCTAACTAGGTAAAAGCTCAAACTCACAAAAGTAGAACTTGTTGAGGCCAACCCAGAGATTGGAAGAGTCTATCCTAGGAGGAGGTTAGGAGAAGAAATTTAAATGGAATTAGAATCTCAGTTCATGGATAGTTTTATGGCCATGGGGGCCATGGTGGAAGATATGTATCGAGAATTTAAGGAGGTTCGAGGTGAAAGCACTTCAACACCCAAACAAGACAAAGGAGCTGAATAACCTTCTCTAGATGCTCCTCGAGAGGCCAAAGGGAAAGGGGAAAATCCTCCTCCATCATCTCCTCCACCATCTCCTCCACCATCTCCTTCATCATCCTCATCTCCTAGCCCTGATAAGAAAAAGAAGAAGACTTCTTTGATTAAATTAGAAGTAAAATTTGATTTTCCAATTTATGATGGAGAATTAAATGCAGAAAAGGTAGGTACCTAGATTAGATAGATTGATGTATATTGCAGGGTGTAGAAAATCGATTCCGAAAGGAGAAAGTTTTAGCTGGGTAGCCTTCACCTTGGAGGAGCTACCCTAGTGTGGTGGGAAGGAAGGACACTAGCTGATTTGAAGAAGCATGGTAAAATTCTTTCTACCTAGAGTGAATTTGTTTCTACCATTAAAAAACAATTCTATCCACTAGATTATATGCAACAAGCAATGATGAGTTGGCAAACTCTTCACCAATTAAAGGGCCAAAGTTTACAAAGCTATACCCAGGAATATAGAAAAAGAGCTTTAACTCTAGGCATTTCACTAGACTCACCTAAAACTTTGTTGAAGTATATAGATGGTCTGCATAGCTATTTGAGGCACACCACTCTCATGTTTAACCCCACTAGCCTAGGTGATGTATCAGTTCAGGGTACACATCTAGAGGCTAGAGGCAAGAATCTGAACCCAGAGATTAAGGGGCCATCAAAACCCCCTGCAAGCAAGAACAAGGAAAAGAAGAAGCTAAGATGGAAAGAGAGGAAGGCAAACACTGTACAGAAAGACAAAACTTCATGCACTCACTACAAGAAATATGGACATGATGATGAACATTGTTGGTCTTTGCATCTGAAGCTGAAACCCAAGAAGTTCGGTGGTAAGAAGAAGAAGACTGTTGCTGCTATTCAGAAAGACTTGGGGTCAGACTTCGGTGATGAAACAACGGTCACAACCACAAGTATAAAAGGTAAAAATTCTATGCAATCTATTGATAATTAAGATCATGAGGGGAAAATATTTGATAGTGGATCACAAGTAAACTTGATTTCTGAAGCAATTGTAAAGAAGTTGGGATTACACCTCACAAGAAGCCATATCCATTAGGTTGGGTATGTGATTAAGCAAAGCTACAAGTGACTAGATAATTTAGACTTAGATTCGCTATTGGGTCAACATTTGTAAATGAGGTTGAGTTAGATATAATTTCCTTAGATATATGTGGTATTATTTTAGGAAGTCCTTATTTGTATGATAGAAAAGCCATTTTCTATAGAGATGAAAATAAGTATCAACTCACTAAATATGGAATAGAATATATTGTAAGAGCTCATAAACTCAAAAATAATTACTCTTTCACAAACTCAAGGTATATGAAAAGAATTATAAATTCATGCAAGCAATTTTCACTAATGGTTGTAAAGGAAAATAACCCTAATAAGACCAATATATTTGAGGGCTGTGATGCTAAATAGAAAGCTTATTTAAATAAAGTTGTTTCAGAATATGATATCCTATTTCAGGAACCTAAAGGTCTGCACCCAAAAGGGAAATACTACATGATATTCATTTGCAGCAAGATGCTCCATTGTCTAACATTGGAATGTACAGGTTATATGCTTTAGAGAATGTAGAGATCAAGAACCAGGTACAAGAGCTGCTTGATAAAGGGTTCATAATACCAAGCACAACACCATGCGGATCTTCAATCGTGTTGGTGATAAAGAAATACGGTTTGTGGAGGATGTGCATTGATTATAGAGCACTGAATAAAATAACGATCATGAATCGTTATCCTCTTCGTCGAATTGATGATCTATTAGATCAGCTAAAAGAAGCAGTTTTCTTTTCCAAGTTGTACTTGTGTAGTGGCCATCATCAGGTCAGAGTAGCAAAACAAGATGCATGGAAGACTACTTTCAAAACAAAGCAAGGGATGTACAAATGGCTTGTTACGCCTTTTGGCCTAACTAATGCTCATTCCATTTTCATGAGAATTATGAATGATGTACTGAGAGCTTTTATTGATAATTTTGTAATTGTATACTTAGATGACATTCTTGTTTTCAGTCAAACATGGGAAGAACATTTGAAGCATGTAAAGTAGACTTTAGATCTTTTGAAAAATGAAAGTCTCTATGTGAAGCTATCAAAATGTGAATTTGGCAAACATCTTTAAACTATTTGGGTCACATTGTAGGGGGTGGTGAATTGAACATAGATCCCTCTAAGGTTTAAGTCATTGTCAACTCGCCTAAACCCAAATCTACTACAAAAGTTAGGAGCAGCACAATATTGGAGAAAGTTTATTGCTAACTTTTCCTTCATTGCAACTCCCTTACATTCTTTAACAGGATTGAACAAGGTGTTTTATTGGGGAGGAAAACAACAGAAAGCCCTCATCACCTTAAAAGAAAAAATTAGTACAACACCAATAAACCCATATGCTATCATTCCGAGACAATTTTGAAGTAGTTAATTATCCCACATATGATAAAGAATTGTATGCATTAGTACAAAGTGTGAAAAAGTGGAAATATTACTTAATGGGAAAAGAAACAATCATCCATATAGATCAGCAACCACTTCAGTATTTTCACTCACAAACTAAATTGCAGCAATCAAGACACTATAGGTGGATGGGTTTTGTACAATAGTTTCATCTTGTCATCAGATATAAGAAGGGAATACATAATAAGGTTGCAGATATGTTATCCAGACCAATCATAAATTCATCTAATATACTTAAGCATAACTCAGTAATGCATGAGAGCTACATTGAACAATATGCTCAAGATATATATTTTAAAGATTTATATGCAATTTTAAGTCATGGAAAACAAGTAGAAGAAATGGATTATTATGTTAAGGACCAAGTCTTGTATCATTTGGGAAATTTATGCATTCCACAAACTGAAAGAGTTAACATAATTCGAGAAGCACATACTTCTATTATATCAGGTCATTTTGGTGTGAGTAAAATGATTGCACACCTGCAAAGGTTCTGTTATTGGCCAAGAATGCATGAAACAATTTCTAGATATATTAAAGGGTGTACCATGTGTGCTAAAAGCAAGCCCATGAATAGAAAATTAGGCTTCTACACTCCAGTTCCAGTTCCTTCTCGTCCTTGGGAAACTGTTTCCAAGGAAATTGTTGGGGGATTGCCAAAATCTAGAAAAAGTCATGACTATTTATATGTTCTTGTGGACAAGTTCAACAAAATGTGTATTTTAATACCTTATAACAAGCAGATTACAACTGAACAAACAATGAATTTGTTCTTTTAGCATGTATGGGTTCATTTTGGGTTACCTACTTCCATTGTATTTGATCGAGATTCCCAATTTGTTGGGAAGTTCAAGTCTGTTGGAATTGATGGACACCAGATTGAAAAAGAGCACAACATTCCATCCACAAACAGATGGCAAAACAGAGGTGGTCAATATGACAGTGATCCAGTTGCTCAGGGGCTATTGCAGAAAGCATCCCAAGCTTTGGGATGAACATTTGTGTTATGTGCAACATGATTACAACCATGCCAAGCACTCTTATACACAAAGATCTCCTTTTGAGACTTGTTTTGATTTTACACCAAAGTCTCCCTTGGATTTTGTCTTTGGAAAAGACATAGTAGCTGATTGACACAGTGATTTGGAGAAAGCAACCAAGTTCATTGAATAGATCTAAGAAATTCACCAGACAGTGCAAGAACAACTAGAAAGAAACTAGGCCAAGCACAAGGCAAGGCATGAAAAGCATTGAATTGAGCATAGCATCCAAGTTGGTGATCATGTTTGGCTGTACATCACCAAGGACAGAATGCAGGGTGAATGTAAGAAGCTAAAGCCAATAAGGTATGAGCCTTTCAAGATACTAGAGAAAATTCATGAAAACATTTTTCGCCTTGATTTACTAGCTTACATGCACATCTATTCAGTAGTTAATGCAACAAGCTTGAGACTATTTGAAACTTCATTGATTGAAGATCCCAAAGAGAAAAGTTAGTTGCCTTCTATTGATGATTTGTTTCCTGAATATCGCAATGAGTTGCAGGAAGATACAGTTCTGGACAGGAAGGTGAGAACTACACACAAAGGAGATGTTGAGTACCTCAAAATCAGACTCAAAGGTTCAAAACCAAGCAGTGCATGATGGATAGAAATTGGACAAGTGAGGAAGTTGTATCCTCACTTGATCGATGCTTAAAAAACCAACTTTTGGTGGTCCGAAAGCTTTTTCATGGGAAGACGTGATCCAAAATGGATCCTAAAAACCCTCTAAGTATTCAAAAAGTAAAAAACTATTACAAAGAATGAACCTTTAAAAATGGTAGAAAACACTATCAGGAGTGAAAAGCATGAAGAATCAGTGAAAAAAAAAGTTATCAAAGGCTTGGATAGCGATGCATAGGAGCTGTTAGATCTGGCTGATCAGCGGTTCAGATCCGATTAGCATATCACAATCGGGGATGACAAATGGAGGCTATCGGAGGCTATCATGATAAAGTTGCGACAACGACCAATGCGGGTCAATGAGGACCATCAATCAAGTGCATAGATTGATGGCCCAGGTTAACTCGTAATATCGCATCTGAAAAATACAAGGGCCCGAGGACTATGCAATATGCGATTGCAATAAGTCGCATCGCAAAATTGCATCGTAACAATATAGAGGAGTGGGGCCAATACATATGTGAATTGCGATAAAGCTGGACCCAATGGGTCTTATGGATAAAATTTAATATATTTTGAGTTCTGGAAAAAGGGTTTTTTCTATGTATTTCGCATTTTCGTTAAATAAATGAAATACAAAGGGAATCTGCCTGATGCGCTGAAGCCAAACCCGAAAGGGTTTGTAAATTCCATTGTATATTATTTGAAGTCTGCCATAAAGCCATTCGTCAGGATTTCGGTGTTTGAATGTGTTTTTACAAATACAAAGGAAACTACATCACATGGGCACTGCGACTTGTGATAGCGATTACAGGCAGACCCAATAGGAGTCTAGGGTGGATTCAATGATTTTTGAAGTCTAACAGAAAGAGTTTCTGTAGATTTTCTGATGTTTTAGTGTATTCTTTGTGTAAATAGAGAACGACCATTTTGGGGATTTCAAGGGCGTCGATGGTCCCTTCGGTTACAGAATAGGTGGTCACCATCCCTGATGATGTTTAGCAATGATTGCTTAACGCTCAGAGGGGGAATTTGAGCAGACAGAGGCCGAGAGCCAGAAATCCCAGAAGAATAAATGAACAAATAGTGCCAATTGGCTTAAAAGGCACAGAATGACAAAGACAGAGGCAATAATTTCTAATATAGAGAGAAGATAGAATTTGGAGTGAGAGAGACATTCTGTGTACTCCGAGAGACTTGAGGGATTCAAGTAAACTCCTACTATTTTGTATCTGTTGTGTTGAGACTCAATTTGAGCTCACACTTTGTAAAACTCTACTCTTGAAGACATAACAGAGAGGTCACCATTGAAGGTTGGACTAGGAGGCGTAGCACAAGATTTTTGGGTGAACTCCATATTAAACTTGTTGTGTTATGTGTGTTTGTCTATTATGTTTCTCTAACTGCTCATTGTCTTTATTATTCACAATCTTATCGATCCGTTGCACTAAGTGATATAGACAAATCCATGCACATGAGTCTGTAATACCTTAAAATTAATCTAAGATCTCATTTCTAGATCAAATAGTCAGTCGATGACTTTGTTATTGTCGTTATGGTAGGACATGCATCATTCTATTTATGTGAAATTTCTGCATGCATTACATGTGTATCTTGTTCGATATGTTCAAGAGTTTGTTGTTGAGGTGTTGGCTTCTAGGTCCAACTAAAGATGCTTTTTAGATACGTCATATCCAGCTTCATAAACCTTCTTATTGGTTTTCTTCATCATTGCTTCTTCTCCACTTTTCTTGGTGTGTTTATGTTATTTAAAGCACTAGTCTAACTACCTGGAGGAATTGCCCAGAAATCCAAGTTAAAGTTGTTAAACTTCAAAATTTTAGGTGTCCTACACATTTTTGATGGTGCTGAATTCATTTCCACCATCAAAATCATGATTCGAACACTTCCTTTATAGGATTTTTTGAAATTGTTTTGCCCACATTCCGTCCACTTTTGGTTGTCTAGGCAATTCCTCTGCCTCGGTAAATGACTCCTTATTTAAATGCCATCGTTACCTCTTTTCCATCCGTGGAAAGTTCATTGAGGAATCAAATCCCCTGAGTAGAGATGTATGGTCCATCGAGCCACAAGTGTCCCTCCTCGACCCAAAAATGGATTGGAAGCCACCAATATAGACACCAACCATGCAGGCCAATAAGAAATTAAGACTAGAAAATATTAGTTAGTACAAATCCTTACTCTCTACCTTACCATTAGGCTGGGATGATAAAAATGGAAATGTTTGTATTAAATGAAATAAAACCCACTTGTCAGCTCTACAAAAGAGAGTCTGAACCAGGAGAGTCTGGCTCTACAGAACGTTCTACATTGTTCATGCACATTACACATTAAATAGAAAACGTGGTTTTAGGGAAGTTAGAACAATATCCTAAGAAATAGAAACTAATTCCTATCCTGAGGTTACATGAACCAACTCTACCTATTCTAGGATATTATCCATTATCTTCAACACTCCCCCTTAATGGAGAATGGGTTCACAAATATGCCTAACATCTCCCTAAACATTTGAAAATTAACTTTTCCAAGAGGCTTAGTGAAAATGTCTGCAACATTATCACATGTATTAGAATATTCCAAATGGATTTCTTTTGATTGCACTTTCTCCCTGACATAGTGGAATTGTGTATCAATATGTTTAGTGTTTTTGTGAAACACTGGATTATTGGAAACTTTGATTGAACTCTAATTGTCACACCTGATTGTTGTTGCGTCTATCTATTCTTCCCCAACATCCTGGAGAAGTCTTCGTAACCAAATTGCCTCACACATTGTCGCATGGCTTGATACTTTGCTTTCGCTGACGACATGGAGACTATGTTCTGCTTCTTGCTACTCCATTTGATCACCTCGGATCCAATGCTAAATGCATAACCTGTTATAGATCTGCGATCATCTACATTTCCAACCCAATCTGAATCTGCAAATCCTGCCAATCTAACATCACAAGAGTCAGTGTAAATAATACCGTAATCTACAGTACCTTGTAGATACCTCAAAACACTTTTCACTGCATTCCAATAGCTTTCAAGTGTCTTAGACATAAATTGACTTAGCACCATGACTGCATAAGTCAAATCAGGTATGGTGGTGGTTAGGTATATTAGACTTGCAACCAGCTGTCTGTAAAGTGTTGCATCCACCGCTTTTTAGCCATCCTCACACTATAATTTGATGTTCTAATGGAATGGTATCATTTCAGGCTTACACTGATCCATCCTAAACTTTTCCAATATCCCTTTGACATACTTTGCTTGGGATGAAAATGTTTAACCTGCATCTCTCTAGATCTCAAGACCTAAACAGGATCTAAGTTCACTGAGTTGTTTCATTTCAAACACCTGTAACATCTGTTGCTTGATTTCATCAATTAGATATGTAGCATCACCTGTAATGATCAAATCATATACATACAACAAAATCAACACTGCACGCCCTTGTTCATTTTTCATGGTGTAAAAATTAGGATCATTTTTACTTCTATTATAGCCAGCTTGTAGAAAAAATGAATCAATATTTTCATACCAAGACCTGGGAGCTTGTTTTACTCCATAAAGTGCTTTCTTCAATCTATAGACTAACTTTTCTTTCCCTTTCTAGACAAACCCTTCTGGTTGCTCTAGATAAACCTCTTCTTTTAGTTCTCCATTCAAAAATGCAGACTTTACATCTAGTTGGTGCATCATCCAATGTTTCTTAGTAGCTAAAGAGATTAACATTTCTGATAGTATTCAATTCAGCTATAGGGGCGAAGGTTTCTTCATAGTCCATCCCTTCTTTTTGTGAGTACCCCTTTGCAACCAACCTAGATTTTAGTTTTTCTATGGTTTCATCTGCATTAATCTTTGGTTTATATAACCATTTACAACCTATGGTTTATTTTGCTGTAGGAATTTCAACCAATTCCCAAGTGTTATTTCTGATTATTGAATCATATTCCTATTCCATGGCTATTTTCCATTCACTACATTCATTTTCTTCTTTATAAATAGATGGTTCAACCACATTCATCATACTAGTTATAAAATCATTTTCCCTATATCTTGCAGGCATTGGAGCTTTCCTACTTGATCTCCTGAGTGGTGGGGTGGATTCAAACCTTATTTGATCATCATTTACTTTTTCTTCCTGCGGTTGTTGTCGTTGTTGTTGTTGTTGTTGTCGTTGCTATTCATCCTCTACCATTGTCTGCTATTGACCCTGATTGTTCTCTGCTTCTTCTTCCACCAAGTAGGGAATGTCCCATTCTTCATTGTGCTCATCAGATTCTTGATGATCCTGCTCACAGAATTTGACATCTCTACTAACAAAAATCTTGTGAGTAGAGGGATCAAATAATCTATAAGCTTTATACTATGAACAATACCCTATAAAGGTACATCTGATGGCTTTTGAATCTAATTTTCTTCTATCTTTCTTTGGAATGTGGGCAAATGCTTTGGATCCAAATATTCGTAAGTGTTTTATAGCAGGCTTAAATCCATATAATGATTCATAAGGAGTTTTATACTCAAGACTCTTTGAAGGACTCCTATTTTTCAAATAAACCGCAGTATTCACTACTTCAGCCCAAAAACCATTCGAAAGATTCTTACCTTTCAGCATACTTCTAGCACATTCCATCAGTGTTATGTTCTTTCTATCTATTACTCCATTCTATTGTGGTGTATGGGGTACTGTGAACTACTGCAAAATCCCATGGTCTTTACAATACCTGATAAGCTCATCCTTCCTGTATTCTCCCGCTTGATTGGAATAGAGAATTTTTATCTGTTTCTTTGTTCGTCTTTCAATCATATTTTTAAATTTATTAAAGTATTTGAATGTATGGCTCTTCTTACTTAAGAAATACATGCAAGAAAACTTCATACAGTCATCAATAAACATTAGAAAATACAGTGTACCTCCTAATGATTTTGTCTGCATGGGTCCACAAAGGTTTGTGTGCACTAATTCAAGTATATCACTCTGTTTCTTTTCTATTCAAATAGGGAATTCTTCTCTATGAATTTTCCCTAATGTAAACGCATCACAAACATTATGTGCTTGCTTTAGCATAGGAAGATCTCTTACCATTTCCTTCTTTTGTAGTAACAACAGATCATTGTAGTTGATGTGGTCAAATCTCTGATGCCATAGCTCTTCTGTAGTCAGGCTCACCGTTGTCAATGCTCAAACTGGTGAAGGTCTTACATCCAACTTGTACAGCCCTCCTGCTCGGATTCCTGTAGCAATTGTCTTCATGCCATCTAGCATATATTTAATATAACAGTTAGATTTAAAGAATTATGTCAGGCCAGGAGTAACTCCAGACTTGGCAGAAAAACTGATTCGTTTATTTCATTAGGTAGCTATTGTTATATACATGAATGCGACTGATCAGTTCATCTTCTTGATGACTATTCACATTCCAAATTTACCCAATCGTAGAGGATTAGGTGTCAACATTCCTCCCCTTAATCTGAAGGGACGTTGGTGAGTCCAAGCATCGTTCTGAATCTTTAAAGCTTTTCTCTTCCAAGCGCTTTGGTGAAGATGTCTGCAATTTGCTCATTTGTGGAACAATGACAGAGATGGATTGTTTTGGCCTCAACATGATGTCAGATTAGATGATATTTAGTATTAATGTGCTTTGTACGATCATGGAACTTTGGGTTCTTGGCCAACTTTATTGCAGAGGTGTTATCAATCATGAGTGGAGTTGATTGTACTTGTTTTACCTGCAGATCTTCAAGAATTTTCCTGAGCCACACAATTTCTTTCGTTGCTTCAGCTGCTGCCACGTATTCTGATTCAGTTGTGGAATCTGCTGGAACTGATTGTTTGCGTGATCTCCAAGAGACAGCTCCTGATCCAAGACTCATAGCATATCCTAAAGTAGATACCCCAGTTTCTTTGTCTCCATCGAAGTCTGAATCAGAGTATCCAATCAAGCTGAAGTCGTCCACCTATGTATACTTGATTCCAAGATCTTGAGTTCCCTTCAAGTACCTTAGAACTCCTTTTGCAGCAGACTAATGTCCCTCACAAGGCTTTTGCATGAACCTGGAGAGGATTCCAACAGTCAATGAAATGTCTGGTCTAATAGTAGTGAGGTAGATGAGACTTCCTACAAGCTGTTTATACTTTGTTGCATCCTCAAATTCCTTTCCTTCAATAGATGTGAGCTTTGAGTTTTGTTCCATTGGAGTAGAAAGAGGATTGCACTCTGTCATGCCAAATCTGTTTAACAAATCTCCAATGTATTTCTTTTGAGAAAGAAATATGGATTTTGGATGTTGGGTTACTTCAATGCCAAGATAGTAATGAACATAGCCCAAATCAGTCATTTCAAAACTTTTCCCTAATTCCTTCTTTATGGATGCAATGTAGCTTTCATTGTTCCCTGTCATTAAAAGATCATCTACATATACCACAAGATACACAACTGTTTTGCCAATTTTCTTGACAAATAAAGTTGCATCATCAAGATCAAAATGATTGAAGTTGAGTTTCAGAAGATGCTCAGTTAGTTTTTCATACCAGGCTCGCGGTGCTTGTTTGAGGCCATACAAGGACTTCACAAGTTTGCATACTTTATGTTCATGTCCTTTCATAGCAAATCCTTTAGGCTGGGACATAAAAACATTCTCTTTTAAATCTCCATTCAAGAATGCAGTTTTTACATCCATTTGATGGACTTTCCAACCATTCTGAGCAGCTAGTGCAAAGAGTGTCCGGATGGTGGCCCATTTTGCTGTGGGGGCAAAAGATTCCCCATAATTAACCCCTTCCTTTTGTGCAAAACCTTTTGCCACAAGCCTAGCTTTGTGCTTGTCATGTGAGCCATCAACTTTGTACTTGTTCCACTATAACAAAACAGGCAATTTACGCCAGATTTAGCATCAGATTTTAGTGTATTTTTCTCTCCATTGGGATGAGCAGCCTGGCGCTAAATCTGGCTCTATTGTACAATTTTTAAAGCGTCTTTTTTTGTGCCAAAATTTGCATCTTTTTTTTACGCCAAATTTTGCATCATATATTGCACCAAGATTTGCATTTGGCTTTACAATAGGTTTTGCTTCTAGTTTTGTGCCATTTTTGCATCATTTTCTGCTTCCTGTTTTGTGCCATTCTTTTCTTCTATTTTTGTGTCGATATTTGCATCGAGTTTTACACCATCTTTTGCATCTAATTTAGTGCCTTTTTTGCATCGAGTTTGTGCCAGTTTTTGCATCTAGTCTTATGCCATTTTTTGCTTCTAATTTTGTACTTATTTTTACATCTATTTTTGCACCAATTTTTCTACCTTTTTTTACACCATTTTTGCATTTAATTTTGCACCATATGTTGAATCTGATTTAGTGCCAAATTTTTCATCCATTTTTGAACCATTTTTTTCATCCACTTTTTCGTTTCATTTGTCTCCCTTTTTTGCATCCTATTTTGTACCTAATTTTGCATCATTTGTTGCATCCAATTTAGCATCATTTTTAACAACATTTCTTGCATCCAATTTTGCATCCTTTTGAGCATCTAAATTTTCACCCTATGTTGGACCATGCATTGCACCCACCTTTGAATCCCATTTTGTGTCTAAAGTTACGTTCAATTTTGAGCCATTTTTTCGTCTACTTTTGCATTTGTTTTTGCACCAAGTTTTGAATCATTTGTTGCACCTCATTTTCCATCCAAATTTGAGCCATTTTTATGCCCATGTTCGCACCATTTTTTCTACTTTTGTGTCCAAATTTTCACCATTTTTTATGTCCAATTTTGCAACCTTTTTGGTGTCTAATTTTGCATCGTTTTTGGCATCCAAATTTGCATCCTTTTTTTTGCACATTTTGCGTCCACGTTTGCATCTCATTTTTCACCTAGATTTTAGTTTGAATTTTCATCTAGTTATGCATAATTTTTGGCATCCTTAGTTTCACCCTTTTTTAGTCCCATTTTGCTTCTTGTTTTGTGTCTTTTATTACATCCTTTTTTCACCCAATTTTGCATCCTAATTTTACACCATTCTTTTCATTCTCATTTTGGTGTCTATTTTTGCATCCTTGTTTGCGCCCAATTTGGTATCTTTTTGTCTGCCCTATTTTGTTCCCTTCTTTGTGTCTAGTTTTTCACCCCTTTTTAATTCTACTTTAAAACCCTTTTTGTCTCATTGTTTGCATCTTGTTTTTATGGCTAGTTTAACATTCAATTTTACTACCAATTTTGTGTCGATGGTTACATCCACTTTTGGCTTCTTGTTTAGAGTTTTACTTTTACTTCCATTTTACTAAATTTATTACATAGTGAAATATATTACAGTTTCTAAACATCATTTTGCTGTAGGATTTAATGCACAGTTAGATGAACATAAAACCCTCTCAATTTATCCCGGAAACCTAAGATATACTGATTAAGATAATGGTTGTTCTAAGGCTCAGGATTCTTAGTAGATCAAGATGTAGAGTTTAGATTAAGAAAAGAAGAATGAATTCATGTGAATCCTCACATGCAGGTCTTGTTGGAGTTTTTAGTGTAGCTGGGAAGCGCTCCTAGATAGCTCCAAATCTTGGTCCCACACACAAGAGAGAGAAAAAAGAAAACTTCACAACATAATATCTTGATAATTGAAACTATAATAAACATATAAATATTACTGAATAAATAAATATAAACCAAAATCCCATACATTCATTAGTTAAATAGGATAAGTAAAGAATGAATAGTAGCATATGGAAGGAAGAACATATAATCTATATTAATAAATGAGTTGGAGGAAAGTTACAACCATCAGATGCAATTGCAACAACACCTCCCCCAACTCCGAGCTCCAAAACTCTCCCTCTCAAGATAGATCTTAGCAGCATGACAATACACGAATTCCCATCATTTCCTCAATGGCCAAGCCTCCAATATATAGGAAAGTGAAGGCTATGAAGATTTCCCAAATTCCTCATTAGTTCAATTTTGGCAAAAGCTTTTGGGTGAATAATGTTTCCTCATATAAAGATGGCATTTTCCACTTTTTAGATGCTTTTGTGCTTAGGAAAAAGCTTCCCCATGCTTTACCGCTCTTTCCCACTTTTGTATGCTTTTATTGTTTAGGAAAAATCTAAAGATGAAGATAAAGAGATCACATTCCACCATATGAGTTTCCGAAAGTGAACAAGAATGTCAAATTCTAGTTAACTTGAGCTTTTTTCCTCACATTAGAGGAATTTTCACTTTAAAACGTTAACATTGAATTTCCATGTCATAATGTGTAAGCCAATCAAAATCCTTTAAAATTTAAAAGACATAAATGTCTGACTAGGCAGTGGATTTTTTTTAATAATATAACTTACCTAATTTAACTGTGAATGGTGCCCAAGTGGCCCAAAACTATATTAAATATTAAAAATAAAATTAATATCATAATCTATAAAAGTTAGAATATGAGAATATTTTTAATGAAGGGGAAATCATGGTGTGTTAAATAAATAAATTTAAATATAAAATCCTAAATCCTAAATTTAATTTAAATTTTAAATTTACTTTCTTGATTTAAATTTTAAATTTACTTTCTTAATTTATTTTTTTAAATCTTGTATTGATAAATTAATTTAAATATAAAATATAAATATATGGTTATTTTGATAAAAGTGCATTTATTTGGGTAACTTAAATTTAAACTTAACTTAAATTTATATTTTAAATTTTCCTTTTAAATTTAAATTTTCTTAAATCTTGTGTTAATAAATTAATTTCAATATAAAATACATGTAGATGGTTATTTTTTATAAAAGTGACGTTTTTCTGGGTAATTTAAATTTAAATTTAAATTTCCTTTAAATTTTGAATTTGCTTTTTTAATTTAAATTTACTTTTTTAATTTAAATTTTATTAAATCTTGTGCTAATATATTAATTTAAATATAAAATACATATACAATTATTTTGATAAATGTGACATCTATTTGGGTAATTTTGGTAAAAGAATAATAAAAATGACATATTAAAAAATTATCTACATGGCATTATTTTATTAGTTTCTTATTTTTTTCTTACGTGGTTATTTTTTGAGTTTAAAATTCCTCTAATGTGAGAATTTTGGTAACAAAAGTTAGATGAAAGGGACAACTTGTTATAGACTAGGATACCATGGTTCTCATGGTACATAACTTGTATTATAGGCTTATATAGTTTAGGAGAAAGGGGTATTTCAACCAACATCATATTATTATCCTCCAAGATGATCAAGAGGTATTTTCATGTATAACACATTTAAGAATATATCACAATTCAAATTCATAACTTAGTATTTGTAAACAAATTTAAGAGTAATTGACAATGTTCATAAAAAATATAGTCGTATCCTCATATAAAACAATTCTCCATCAAAAAATCATTGAAAATTTTCAATATACATATATTACTACTAAACCAACATTTATCGCAGATATCATTATTCCAAGGTAAATTCACAACATTACATCCAAAAATAGTCTTATCATCATACATAATCATTCCCCATAAAAAAGCATTGACAGGTTTCAACACATATATAAAGTAACAAGATAATACTAATAATATCTTCATCATCTTTAATCAAATCAACTAAGATTCAAATGTTTGATTATCATATCAAAATATTTCATGAACATCATTATTCTAGGGTAAATTCACAACACCCATCAAAAGATAGTAATATCATCATACATAATAATTCTCCATCAAAATAATGTTGATAATTTTCAATATATACATAAAATAACAAGATAAAAATGATAATATCATCATCATATCTAATCAAATCAACTAAAATTCAATGTAAGATTACCAAATGAAAATGTTTCATAGATATCATTATGCTAATGTAAATTCACAACATCCATAAAAAAGTAGGAATCTCATCATACACAATAATTCTTCATAAAAAAAATTGTAAACAATTTTCAACATATTCATAAGGTAAAAAGATAGTATCGATAGTATCATCATCATTATTCTAATAAACTAAAATTCAAATGTATGATTACCATATTAAGACATCCAACTAAATATAAAAAATAACGCATGACTAGCTAGCACCACAAAAATCATAGTCAAGCTCATCCTCATGATCATTTCCATGATCATCATCCTGACCATCCTGATAATATCATCCACATAATCATCACCAATGCCATAGCCATCCTCATCATCATCATCATCTCTGATATATGATGTAATATAGTACTAATTCTATAGCAAAATGCATATTTTTATTACAATGCTAATAATAAAATGAGTTAGGACATAATAAAATTTAATAGTAATAAAAATAAAATGAAAATATGGCTTAAGATATATTGGAGATCCAACTAAGATTACACTTGTAATTCACATTAAGTAGTAGAAGCATTTTTTAATCCATATGAAGTAGGTAACCATTTGTTCTTCATATTATATTGTGAATGTTTCTTATGATTTCCATGCAGAATTGGTAAATTAATATTTACTGGAATCTTTATTTGAAATTACAATTGTAATTTGAATTAGAAATAGAAGAAATTTTAACAAAAAAAGAATGTCACATGAAGTAAATTGTTTTTAATGAAAAATAAGTCGCATACAATATGAATGTCACATGAAATATTGAGTTGTTTTTAATGCATGTACTTTTCTCTATAATAAGATGGATCCTAATGTTTGTTCAAGAACAAATGCTCACAAATAATTACTTCATTTTATCCATTATCACACTTAATCCATTATACCTAGTGACGACAATGATTCCATTCAAATTTCTTTGAACTCCCTAAATATAATGTAAAAGAGAAAACTCCATGACCACGACCACGACCGCAGCCCCCTCCCTCGCCTCATCCACCATCAGAGACAATGAACTTGGAGTTATGACCACGATAGAAACCCCTCCCTTGCCATCTGTCCACCATTAGAGACATTGAACTTGGAATTAAGAGTACTCATGTTTTCTTTGCTCTAACTAATCTCCAAGGAATCAAAACTTAATCAATATATCACGGACTCCATCAAGGAATAGATATATCATAAGAGAAGCTCAATAGGCTTTGTGAAAAGAGTGTGAAATAACACTTATCTCTGTTTTATGAAATAACTTGAGTGAGTGGAATGAATGGTGGGAAACACTTACCAAGGAAAGGAATATTTTTGGTCTGTCCTTATTTCTATTATTATTTTTGCTTCTTAGAATGGAGGGAAGTGTTTAAAAAATATTAAAAAATATTTTAAATTTAATATATATATATATATATATATGCTTAATTTTAGTTTTTTTTTTAATATATATTCAGTTTAGTATTTTTTTATTTTCTAAAAAATATATTATATTTCTTTTTATAAAAATGGATTTTAAACATCCATTCATGCAAAATTTGTGATTCTATAATATAAGTTTAAATTATATATAAAAAAGTAACTTAATGCCATGCATTGTGTCGCTGAGATGGGTATTATACATATCTTCCTTGCTAAGTTACAGAATGTGCTTGGGTTTTCTTAATGCAATAAAATTAATTATTCTCTTCATTATATCTTGAGACGTTCAACCTACACCTAATAAAACAATAAAGTTAAAATAGGTTTGCCTTTTTCATTTGTAGATTTCTTTCCCTATTAATCCTTGTCTTAATAGATTAATTGTCTTAGGGTGGCCTTGATTGGTCACTCCCATTAGTTGCATGCTTTTTAGTTTTATGTTAGTGACATTTCTTAGGATTGATAACATGTTATTTAATTTATGAGAATGTGTTATTTTCCATATTATTGTTAAATATTAATATTAAATATGTTGGTTTTGAACATGGTTTAGCAAAAAGTTCCCAAAAGGTTTATAGATTGTAATATATAATGTAATGCTTCATTGCTTGATGAAATTATTTTGGATATTTTTTTTAAAGATTCATTGATTGATAAAATTTTTATGGATATTTTTTTTAGTATATTAACTTGTATGTGATAAAGTCAAAAGTCACCTCTTTTTGAGATTTTCATTGGTTAATTTCCCTTAAGGCTATCAAGTTCACCATTCAGTCCCAGGTTATGGAAATATAGGAGTCATGAAGTGGCATTGTCCAATAACTTTAATCTTGGAACATGTTTTTTTTAGTCACACTATACTTCCTTTCTGTGTAAATTCTCCATGAAAATAGTCTCATGGAACATGAGGGACCTCAATAGTAAAGGAAAACAAATACTCCAAAAAGAAAAATGGTCCGCAAAGCACCTATCAATAATGTTGATATAAGAAATAAAAATATTAAGTGAGGTTCTACCTCATATAATTAGAAAATGGGGGAGGAATTTCCAAGTAGTAGTGATTGATGATTAGATATACTTGGGTGGAATGACTATTATTTGGAATGATCAGGACATCAAGGTTACCAATATGTTTACCTCTTTTTGCATTATGACAATATAATTTTAGTTAATTGACACTGAGGACTACTACCATGTATCCAATGTCTGTGACTCCAATATCGCAAATGGAAAACCTCTATTTCTCAATTCTGTTTCCAACACAAGTAATTTATACTCCCCATCTTCGTGGATTATTGGGAGTGACTTCAATATTATCAAGTGTCTCGAGGAATAGAAAGAATGAATCACAATTTTTACCAAGAGATTTTGTAAGATATACCATCAAGGCCCTAAAGTAGTATCCATTAAAGTTCTCAAGCAGTGAGTCTCCAACCCACACATGTGGATCAGTGACATGTAATACATGTGTGTGTGGTAACTAACTTAATACACTATTCTAATAACTCCACAAACTTAAGTATTTCACTCCATCACATGATTTAACGTAGTGTGAAATAAGTAAACCAAGAGTAGACATGAAACCCTTAGGCAAGAAAAATTCCCTAGATCCTCAATTAGGTTCTTAAATGATGAAGTGAAAATGAAAGGGGAAAAGAGGACTTCATGATTTAACCATCACAAACATGTGATCAAGTGTCACTAGGAGTGTATATATTCATATGCTTTCCGAAGAGGGTTTGAACACATGAGTTACCATTCATTGCGCCTTATTTTTCTTTCTTTTGATTTTTCTTATATATAGGACTTAGGGAATAAGGTTTTCATAAGTTTTGAACAACTCATAGATATAATATTTACATAAATTTTCACTTTAACCTTAGAGTTTAGGCCTAGATAAATCATTATATTGTATCTTTAATGATTTTGGCTTTCACTTTTTGATTTTCTTTCATCACAAATTACAAAAGGGGAAATATTTTGCCACAAATCTATGAATGCTTAATCATAAAGGCGTCACGCGATGAAAACAAATTAATGATGTTATTCCCTATAAAAATGATGGGTATTCTTGAGAAGCGCTTATGCTTGTGGATGTGTCCTCCCTAGTTGAGAGGGAGTGAGCATTGACACCATATTATCCATTTGTCATGTACTACGGCCGAGACTAATAGTCGTAAGCCTACTAAAGACACCAGTAGGGAGAATGGTGGATTAGATAAACATATGGGACCAATATTCTTTGAGAATTTGTGCTTTGACTAGGACTAACCACCATAAGTCAAGTACATTAATCCAAGATAAGAATAGTCATGAGGATCGACATTTCCTGGTGTCAAATATTATGACAGTGGATTAGGAAATGATCATGCGAGGACATGCTTGATGAAAATCCTAGTGCGGTAAGTGCCTAAAGAGGGAGTGGTGTGCAAATTTATGCCTCCCAACATTGTGCTATGATCTAATGGAGAGATATAAGTTGTTAGTCAAGGCCTTTCTATTTTGACAATGTTGGCTGCAATGATGTGAATCATCGTTGATTCTTATCAATCCAGATCCCTTCTTATATGAATATTTCAACTTGAGAGTACTTTTTTGTCTCATTATGAGTATCTCCCTAGTTTAGAGGGAGTGTCATCATCTTCATTATCATCATCATCATCACCACCATCAATCTCATCATTGCATTATCGTCATAATCACCATTCATGTCGTTATCATCATCATGATTATGGACATTGTCGTCAATTGTTCATAATTATAGGTGTCATAAGAAATATCATCAACCCAAAAAATATTACGAGTGCTAAAAAGGGTTGTTAGGACACATGACATATGCAAGATAAATGACAACTTTATTTTTTAGAGATGATCGATGATCATCATCATCACTACCATTATCATCGTCATTATAATTTTCATCATCCCCATCATCATAGTTAATGTAATTTCTATCATCATTGTTATCAACTTCATCATGAACATCATAATCATCATTCATGCCATTATTGTTGTTGATGATGACCAAGATGAAAATAATGATAATGATGATCAAATAATGATGACTTGGAAGATGACTATAAAGATAATGATTATGATTATGACCATGACAACATTTAAAAATTGGGAAGATTGTCCAAGGTCATTAGCATCACCATCATCATTGTTGTTATAACGCCCATCATCTTTATTATAATTTTGATTATCATAATATTAATCAAAATTCATGTCATCATCGTCATCTTCATTATCATCATCGTCATAATTATTAACATTGTCATCAATTGTTCATAATTGTTAATGTCATAAGAAATATCATTAATGCAAAAAATATATGACTGTTGGAAACTGGATGCAAAAGATAAAAAATAAATGGGGGAAACAATAGACGTAAAATTGGATGAAGAGTGGACACAACATAAGTAGATGCAAAACAAGACCGAAAAATTGACACAAAAGTGGATGGAAAAGTAGATGCAATAGTTGATGCAAAATTGGACACAAAATAGGATGCAAACATGGATGAAAAAGTGGAAGAAAACATGGGTGTAATAGTAGGCATAAAACTTAGCATGAACTATTGTGAAATAATTGTGGATACAACAATGAACAAAAAAAAAGACACAAACTTGGATGAAAAAAGGAGGGAAAATTGGATTAAAAAATGGATGTAAACATGGAACAAACATGGGTGCAATAGTGGACACAAAATTAAATTCAAAATTGGATACATCAGAAGTGGATGTAAAAGTAGATGCAAAATGAAATGAAAAAAACATAAAAATTATTTGGTGCAAACTTGGACATAAAAGAGGACGCAAATGTGGATGCAAAATTGGAAGAAAATGTGGGTTTCAAAGATAGGCACAAGATATGGCACAACAAAAGTGGATGAGAAAGTGGATGTAATAAAAAACAAAAAAAAAGATGCAAACTTGGATGCAAGACAAGATGCAATAAGGGATGAAAAATTGGATGCAAACATGGGTGCAACAACAGAAACAAAATTGGATGAAAAATATGGATGCAATGGAAGTAGATGCAAAAGAAGATACAAAATGAGATGCAAAACCCAACACAAAAGTGGATGCAAAAATAGATGCAATATTTTAATGCAAAAGTTGATGCGAAGATGGATGCAAATTTGGAAGAAAACGTTGGTAGAACAGTAAGTACAAAACATGGTACAAGTAGTGTCACAATAAAAGTGGATGTAATGATAGATGCAAAAAAAGAAGCAAATGAAGATGAAAAATAAGATGCAAAAAGGGATGCAAAAGTGGACGTAAACATGGTTGCAACAATGGATGAAAAATATGATGCAAAAGTTGATGCAATAAAATTCGATGCAAAAGTAGATGCAATACGAGACACAAAACCTTATGCAAATCTTGACGCAAAGGGGATGCAAAAAATGATTTAAAAAATGATGCAAAAGAGGATGCAAGAGATGATGAAAAAGTTGATGCAAGTGTAGGCGCAAAAAGTGGATGCAATAAATGATACAAAAGTTGGCGAAACAAAATTAGGTGCCAAACTTGATGCAAAACATGGTGCAAAGGATGGCATAAAACTTGGCACAAAACCTGGCGCAAAACCTAGTGTAAACCCTGATGCAAAACCTATTACAATACTTGGTGCTAAACTTGGTGTAAGACTTGGTGAAAAACTCGGTGTAAACTTTGCATCAATTTTTGCACAATATTTGATAAATGGACACAAATAGCACCAAAAATGGGCTCTAGACGCAAAAAAGGAAGAAAAAATGGATGCTAATCACAGGGTTTTGTTGTAGTGTTCTTGTAGACCCACTTGTAGGCAATTGGTTTGGTTCAAAATGGAGGATCAACCAGCTTCCAAGTGCCATTCTTTATGAGAGAATCATACTCCTTTTTCATCGCTTCTTTCCATTCATCATGAGAAGCAGCTTCTTTAAAGGAAGTTGGTTCAAAATTTGTAGACAAGTTCAATTCACAATCATAAGTAACATCCATATCAACAGGTGAATTAGAGTCATCTACATCACCTTCATTTTGTCGGTTTGAATTTCTGGTTCCTGTTTTTCCAATTTCATCAGGATGAACACTTTCAAGTGTCTTTGTCAGCCACTTTGGGGGACCTTTCTAAGATGGTCCAGGCTGCTCTGTTGATTGAGTTGGGACTGAATCAAGATTGAGTCTCCCAATTCTATCAATTACATCACTTAAAGTATCATCCGTTGTTGGAGTTTCATGCAGGGGAGATTGTTCTTCAGAAGAAGATTCCACATGTTGATCTAGTATAGGAATCCCCCCTTCAAGATGTGGAATCTGATTATCAAACTCTTGAAATGATTTCATTTTTGTGAATCTATCCAAGCGATCAAGTTGCCGCTCAACAACATTGTCAGATTTGGATGATTCAAGAAAAATGACATCTCCAGATACAACAAACTTTTTATTTACTTCATCATAGAGACGGTATGCTTTGGAGGTGTTTGAATACCCCAAGAAGATACACTTAGGACTTCTAGCACCAAGTTTGTTTCTATGTACCTTTGGTATCAAAGCATAACAGGTGGAACCAAAGATCCTGAGATGTTTTACCAAAGGAACATGTCCATACCACAATTCATAAGGAGTCTTGTTTCTTATAGCATTAGATGGACATCTATTCTTTATATATGCAGCACATAGAACAGCATCAGCCCAAAACATTATCTTTACATTTTTGAAGAAAAGCATGGATCGTACCATATTCAAAATTGTTCTATTCATTCTTTCTGCTACACCATTCTGTTGGGGATTATAAGGTACAGTTGTTTGATTTTTTATCCCATGTTGGCGAAGATAGTTTTCAAATTCATTTGATGTATATTCTTTTCCATTATCAGTGCGAATAGACCCAATATGAGATTGTGCATCATTTTCAATCCATTTATGAAAATTCTTGAATGTTTGAAAAGCATCAGATTTGTTCTTCAATAAATAAACCCAACACATTCTGCTGTAATCATCAATAAATGTCATGATATATTTATTTCCATTTGCAGAAGGAACAGGCATTGGACCACATAAATCTGAATGAATGAGTTCAAGCTTCCTATGTGCTCTTGAATGTGAATTATGAAAAAACTGTTTGTTATGCTTTCCTAGAATGCAAGCATCACATTGGTTATGTTTCCTAGGAATTGTAGGCAAACCGGCAACACCATTTTTCTTCAATAAGCGGAGACTGTCATAGTTTAAATGTCCAAATCTAGCATGCCATAATAAACTTGATGGAAGTGTACCTTCTTGATGATGAGAAATATATGAGAAATGTTGTGCATGAGCAGAGGTTCCTTGCAGTTTGAGAAGTCTTTCTTATTCTATTCCCCTCATGACAAGTGAGTGGTCAGATTCTTTTCTTACCTCAAGCTTGCCATCAAACATATGAATGGAGTGACCTTGCTGGCAAATGTGGACCAAGGATAACAAGTTTCTCTTGAGCTGTGGGAGATATAGAACATGATCCAGAAGAAAGTCTGGAAGACCAGGCAGTTTAAGCCTGATTGTGCCAAGCCCTGATGGCTTGATTTTTGACTGATCTACAAAGTATACTGCTCCATCAACATTGTCAGTGGAATCTTCAAAAAAAATCTTTCCTATGAGTCATATGACAGGTTGCTCCTGAATCAAGCAACCAATCATTTTTTGAAGAATCAAGTGAAGCATTAAACAAATCTTCATTTACTCTAATGTTACATTGTGCCTCAATATAGTGAGTGGATTCAGGTGCTTTACCTTTGTCTGTATCATCAGTTTTACCTTTCTGCTGGTTTCTTTTCTACTCAATTTTGTCCCACGGTAGCTTGCATGTAGAAGTATCATGTGATCCATTTAGTTTGTAGCGAATGCAATGCAGATCTGCCTTTTCTCCTTGAGAATGTCTGCCCCCCCTGCCTCTGAAGTATCTTCCTCTTCCTCTTCGTCCACCTCTTCCTCTTGTAGAATCTTGAGCAAGATGTTTTTCTTTATGAGTAAGGCAAACAGTCTCTTCAGAAGATTTAGGGACTGTCTTCTTTCCAAAGTCTTTCTCTCTTTCAGCAAACTTTTTCACAAGAGAGTCAAAGGATATATCTTTAAGATTTCCATTTGCTTCTAAAGACTCAAGATAATTGGAGTAAGTAGGATAGAGTGCCTTGAGAAAAGAAATAAGAGGGATATCCAGCTCAACCTTAGTGGATTTGATATCATGCATTATGGATTTAACTTCAGATGCAAGAGCAAGAGGATCATTATTTTTCAGTTCAAGAGTGAAGAGTTTAATCATGAGCTGAACAACTTCAAGTGCAGAATGTGAGTCATAGAGTTCTTTGAGCTTTTGTAAAGCTTCAAAGGCATTTGAATATGGTGAAATATGGCGACTTACTTCTTCATTTACAAATGCTGCGATTAATGCATATGCTTTGCAGTTATTGTTATCCCAAATGACGAGCTCTTTGTCTGATGTAGGTTGTACTGGATCATTGTCTCCTTCTCCGACACACACTCCCTTCCACAACTCATTGAAGATGAGGGTGTGTTTTATCATCCGGGACCATTCAGGATAGTTCTCCTTGCCAGTGAGAACTATTCCTACCATAGAGATGATTGAATGCATTCTGTAAAAAATACTTCTGCTAAAAAAAAACTTCTGCTGATAAGAAATTTCTGCTGATAAAAAACTTCTACTGATAAGAAATTTCTGCTGATAAAAACTTCTACTGATGAGAAATTTCTGCTGATAAAAAACTTCTACTGATGAGAAATTTCTGCTGATAAAAAACTTCTACTGATGAACAGTGAAATTGTACTCAAAAAGGGCAATTTTTTTTTTTTTTTAAATACTTTACTGTTTCTTCAAATCCCTCCAAAGATCCTCACCATATTACATATGTACAGACTACGCATTCAAAACTTTAAACGCTGGTATATATATATGCTGTTCAATATATATATATAGTTTAATGGGACAGCGCATTCAAAACATATGAATCCCTCCAAACAGAAACTTCAAGGCTGAACTTTAATCACCGCCTACTCTGCTGTAACACTACGGCATGATCTTAGCGTTACCAATTAAATACCAATGAAAACTTACCAGATTCGATTCAACTCAGCTGCTTCTCTCAGCGTTCCATCACAATAGCTGCACTTCCAATGTGTTATTCAACCATTCTTTTAAATATTGCTTATGGGACATCGATTTATTTGCGTTGTGGATATTATATCATCAGAGAGCCAAGTGTAAAATCAAGCATCGATTCACTGAACTTTATAAACCCAACTATACAACAGTTTTCCATTCCAACATGCTTATATAAGAGCGTTCACGATAAACAGATGAACCATCGTCATTGTATATCATTCAACGCTTTTGATTTATAAACACAACCCATACAAGTGCGCATCACTAAAACCATTTCAGAAATCAACACCCACTTTATAAAAACCACACTTATCATATTAAAACCACGCATATCAGGCTTTACGCAATAGCAGCACATCTCCACGCAGAATTGGCCAGTGAATGTATTTGCATATATTCAAAGCAAGGATTCATTCAATACGCATTCAATAAACCGTTGATACTACAAACGCAGTGTTAAAAATGGGACAGCGTTGCCAATCAATTCAAACGCATATACCAGAAGTCAGTTCAATACCATATACAAAACCGGTGTATACCAAAAACCGCAGAGCCCATTCAACGTATTCAACGCATTCAACTTTGGACGTAACGCATTCAACAGGAGCGGATTCTGGGCGTTCATCAAAACGGCTCATCATTCAACATGTCAGCATTTCAAGTACCATTTCAATGCAGATTCATCATACACCACTCAGCATTGTTAGTCATGAACCAGCGCTATTCATGAAGAAATTTAACGTACAACGTTTATGAGGCAGTGCTGGAATAAGGCAGAGGCAGATTATGGGACAGAGGAGTTACAAGGCACGCCAGAAAAGGAACCTGGGACCTGTGCTCTGATACCATGTTAGGCCAGGAGTAATTCCAAACTTGGCAGAAAAACTGATTCGTTTATTTCATTTGGTAGCTATTGTTATATACATGAATGTGACTGATCAGTTCATCTTCTTGATGACTGTTCACATTCCAAATTTACCAAATCGCAGAGGATTAGGTGTCAACAAATTCAACTTTTAGATCTTGATCTGTAATCATGGATACAAAAATCAAGTTCTTTGTTATACCAAAAACATACATAACAATATGAATTTATTTGATATTACCATTAGGTAGAATGACAAAAACTTTCTCACACCCTTTGATTTGATGACTTCTATCATCACCTAGGTAAATTTGTGCTCCTTTGTTGATTTCTTTAAAATCTTCGAACCAATGCTTGTTCCCTGTCATGTGTGTTGACACTCCTGAATCTACGTACCAGATGTTTGCATCAACATTCTCATCACAATCTGTCATGAACAATCTAAAATTCCGCACATGATTGTCACTCGTGGGATGAGTTGCATGTCTTTTCTCCTTCTAATATTCTTCATGATATTTCTTCTTCTTGAACTCCCTGGCAATATGACCTAGTTTCCCATAATAAAAACATTTAGTTTCAGAGTAGTTTCTATTCAGATGCATACCTTGAGTCTGATTTGTTCTTTTGTGTGAGTTTGTTATGTTTTGTTGTTGTTGTCATCCTTTCCCTTTGAAGAAGTTTTTCTTCATCATCAATGCAAGATCAACACACTGGGGCTTCAGAGCCGATCTTCTTTCTTCCTCCTGCATCAATATACCTGTCAGCTCTTCAAATTTTGGGATCTTCTCTCTGGCATTTATCCCAGTGATGAACATTTGGTAGTCATCAATGACACCATTCATTATAATGGTTACAAGATCTGTATCATCTACTATATGACCAACATCTACCAATTTGTTCTTCAGGTCTTTGATCCTTTCTACGAATGAAGCAATTGTTTCATTCTCCTCCATCTTCAGGGATAGGATCTTACTCTTGAGGAACAGAAGACAATTTAAATTCCTGATCTCATACAACTCCTTTAGGATTCCCCAGATCTTGTTAGCTGTCTTACATTCTTTGATGTGTGGTATGATGCAGTCTTTCACTGACATCTTCAACAATGTCCTTGCTTTACTTTCTTACTTCTCCCAATCTGGGATAGATGCTGATCCAGCCACGGGCTTCGGCTCATCCCCATTCGCAATTGTCCAAGCACTCTGCACGTCTAGCAGAGTCTACATCTTGAATTTCCAATTTGCATAATTGGAACCATCGAGCTTGTTATGCTCATTCAAGCATGCTTCAAACATATTGTTATTCATCTTGGTGATTTAGAAAAAAAATTTGACAGGTAAAAGAACATATTAGATTTACCCTAGATCTACGACAAACACAGATCATTGATCTTCAATGTTGTTTGATCTCGCAGCACACTGCAGATCACTATGGCTTCCTTCACAGCCTCCAGACAGCCTTCTCTTGCAGCCTCTACAACCTTCTCCAAGATGCAGCGTTCTCTCAGAGCCTTTTTGTTGTTTTCACGATCATCGCAGATATACGCCAAATATCCGAGACTGTCATAGATATACATCAATTTTCTGAGACGTCGTCGCAGATGTATGCATAATATCCAAGACTATCGCAGATATACACCTAATATCTAAGACTGTCGCAGATGTACACTAAAAACCTGCGACGGTCGAAAAATAAAAACTATTGTCGTGCCTATCCATGCAAAACGTTCAATGATTTTGGTTTAGTTGTCGCACCCACTAGACAACGTATAGGTTCCTCAATCCTGACACTCTGATACCATGATAAAAATGACAATGTTTGTATTAGATGAAATAAAACCCACTGGTCAGCTCTACGAAAGAGAGTTTGAACCAGGACAGTCTGGCTCTGCAGAACGCTCTTCAGTGTTCATGCATATTACACATTAAATGGAAAACATGGTTTTAGGTAAGTTAGAACAACATCCTAAGAAATAGAAACCAATTCTTATCGTGAGGTTTCATGAACCAAATCTACCTATTCTAGGATATTCTCCATTATCTTCAACATGGCAATAGGCTGGCAAGACCGAAAAGAAAGACTTGAATTCCAACATGGTTGGTCGTTCTTCCACATTGGAAATAGGAGAGCTGACTCAATGTTAGACCTCTCTGAATTCTGATTCTGGTAAGGTTCGTAGTGGTTTTCCAGATCTGAAGGAGGAGCAGGCCCAATACTGGTGTCCACTTGTTCTGGTTTACGTGAGTTTAAAAAAGAAAACAAGTTTTATATGATGACAAGACTCCCGTAGTATTTACTCCTGTTGAGCCCGCGAGTGCCGTTTCAACATCTTCCTCGTAGCATGTTCCTTTCTGTTCAGCCCGCTAGTACCGTTTCAGCATCTCCCTCGTAGCGTGTTCCGCCGCCTGGTCGTTTGACTCCGGCAAAGGCAAGAAGGGGACGGGGAAATAATCAGTGCAACGAAAAAGACCCAATCACCTTGCGCTCTTTGCAATGTCACGCCCTGATATAGGGTAAATCCACTAATGAAAGTTGGCGGCAGTGGTCTTGCCCTCCCGGGTTCCGTGGCTAGGGCAATACATCGGATGATTGTCCAATCAGATCTCTGCACCCAAAAAGACCAAATCACCTTGTGCTATTTGCAATGTCACGCCCTGATATAGGGTAAATTCACTAATGAAAGATGAGGTGGGTGGCCTTTCCCTACCAGCTCCGTTGCTAGGGCAATATATCGCATCATGAAAGGAAACTGTTGAACGTGTAATTTCAACGCCGATGTACCAACGCCAGAAACCGTTCAACTAACCCGCCGGAGAGTTCTCGGGCCATTTTCCGGCGAAGGGAATCTCCGTACTCTTGAACCCGAGAAAATCTGGAGCAGACGCGTGGCTCTCCCCTGACATCAGCCAATGTAATTTCTCGGGCGATAAAGTTAGGTGACAAAGTGCCTTCCGATATTGTTGTCCACCATCCGATTCGCTTGAATGTTCTCCGCCGTTGATCACCTGGAGCTGCGCACGAACCTGCATCAAATTAAAACTATTGCGTGGAGTAAATTAAAAGCATGGTTGACCATACATTTTAATTAATGAAATGTCATAGTGGTACGTAGAATATTGAAGTTTTTTTTTATAGAGCATGTAAGTTTTTTTATGAAAAGGTATGGTGCATTTAAACATAGGTATGGTCAGTTTTTTTTTGTATGTAATGTAATACTTAAAAAAAGGAGCTCGTATATTTTTGTTGGTTGACTTTTTAGTAATATGTGAGAGCTCGTGGTGCAGCGAAAAAAAACCATGTGTGGTATGTATTGAACGCACAGCAGTGCGAAGAAATAATAAGGAACCGGTTGTAATGTTTTTGTGTTGTATTGTAAAAACAGAGAAGTAGCAAAACCATGTGTGGTTTTGCACAACAGTGCATAAAGAAAATGGTGGAGTGTGTTCTGTAAGCCTGTGTAAATTTTGTTTTACAGCAGCGAAAAAAATAGTTTTACACCAGTGAATGTAAATGGAGTTTTTACAGCAGTAAATGTTAATGGGAATTTTTCCAGCAGTGTAAATTCTCATATGGAGACAGAGTAAATGTTTTTTTTGTTTTAATGAATAGAAGTCTTTTATGGTGTTGAAATATTCTGTTCCTCAGTAAAAAAAATTTAAGCTTCCCTGTGCAAAAGGATTCTGTGGACAAAAGAACAGAGCATTGCCTCTGTGGAGTTTATTTTGTTTTGTTTTGGTATTTTGCATCAAAAATACCCAACAGTGGTATCGGAGCAGGCTCAGGCTCTTTAAAGAAGTTAAAGAAGCTGAAGGGAGAAGGTTGTTGCTGCAGCAAAACTTCTCAGGCAGACAGAAGACTCAGACAACGAAGGATTCAGGTATTTGTCAAAGTTTTTTTATGTGTTGCTGAAGAAGCAGTCAGTTGTTTTAAATACACAGTCAAGGAATGGCTAGCACAAGCACTGGTATGGGTATGTTTAATACCCATCTCCCACAGTTTAATGGGAAGAACTATGACTACTGGTCAATAACTATGAAAGCCTTGTTTGCCTCTCAAGATTTATGGGAAAGAGTTGAAGATGGTTTTGAAGAACCAGCAGATGAAACTGAGTTCAATGCATTAACTCAGGGAGAGAAGGATCTGCTGAAGAGCAATAGGAAGAAGGATTCAAAAGCTCGTGTGTTATTGTATCTAGCAGTAGACCAGAGTATATTTCCAAGGTTAGCAGCAGCTAAGAAAGCAAATGAAGCATGGGAAACCCTTAAGACAGCCTATCAAGGCATGGAGAGAGTGAAGATAGCAAAACTACAATTGCTGAGAAAGGATTTTGAGAACTTGAACATGAAGGAGTCAGATAACATTGACTCATTCTTCACTCATGTGATTGGTGTAATCACACAAATGAGAACTCATGGAGAAACCATTGAAGATAGAAAGATTGTGGAGAAAATATTGAGGGTCTTACCCTCAAGGTTCGATGCCATAGTCACCACCATTGAAGAGACAAAGGATCTCTCAAACTATTCAGTTGATGAGCTACATGCATCACTGATAACACATGAGAAGAGGTTGAGTAGGAATGAAAACTCATCTCTTGAGCAAGCCTTCAAGACCCAGATGTCCTTTGGAAGAGGAGGAGGTCAAGGAAGAGGAAACCGAAGAGGAAGAGGCAGAAGCCAGAACAGAGGTGGAAGGAACAGCCCATCAAATGCACAAGGAAGAGGCAGCAATCCAAATCAGAACCAAGGTCAAGGCAGCAGCCAACAAAGAGATCACTATCAGGCTCAAGGACAAAGGTATGATAAATCTAATGTTCAATGCTATTATTGCAAAAAGTATGGACATTATGCTAGTGATTGTAGAAAGAAACAACATGATAAGAACAATAGACAAAATGCAAATGTTACAAGAGAAAACAACAGTCAAGAAAATGTCCCGTTAGCTTGTAACATGGCTGAAACACATAGTGAGGACATATGGTTTTTAGACTCAGGTTGCAGCAACCATATGACCGGAAACATAGCCTTCTTTTCTGCCATAGATAAAAATGTGAAATCAGAAGTCACACTAGGAACTGATAGTAAAGTGTCTGTTATGGGAAAAGGAGAAGTAAAAATATTTTCAAAGCAAGGAGAAAGGAAAACCATAGCAGATGTATACTATGTCCCCGGAATGAGATGTAATCTCTTGAGTATTGGACAGCTTGTCCATAAGGGGTACAATGTTTTCTTTAAAAATGATGTATACACCATCATGGATATACCACCCAGCAAAAGATGCATTGCTGAAGTGAAGATGACAAGGAACAGGATGTTCCCTCTCCGAATCAGGGCAGACATGAAGAACAAAAGGGAAATGGCAGCAGTCACCCAAGAGGCCTTCCAAAGCGTGCCAAAGGATGAGAACTGGTTATGGCACTTGAGATTCAGGCATCTAAATTTTGGAGGTCTAAACTTATTGAGCAGAAAAGGAATGGTAAAGGGATTACCATTGATAGAGAAGCTGGACAGCCTTTGTGAAGGTTGTATATTAGGCAAACAACATAGAGAGAGTTTTCCATCAGGGAAAAGTATAAGGGCAAAGGCACCCTTAGAGATTATCCACTCAGATTTGTGTGGACCAATGCAAGCTCCATCATTAGCAGGTAGCCTATATTTCTTAACATTCATTGATGACTTTACAAGAAAGACTTGGATATATTTCCTCAAGAACAAAAGTGAAGTCTTTGAGAAATTCCAAAATTTCAAAGCACTTGTGGAAAACCAAAGCGGGCTGCACATAAAAGTATTGAGAACTGATAGAGGAGGTGAGTATATCTCAAATGAATTCCTAAAGTTTTGTAGAGAAAATGGAATACATAAACAGTTCACAACTCGATACACCCCACAGCAAAATGGAGTTGCTGAAAGGAAAAACAGAACCATCATGGAGATGGCAAGGAGCATGTTGAAGGCAAAGCATTTGCCAAATGAGTATTGGGCTGAAGCTGTACATTGTGCAGTTTATATATTGAACAGGTGTCCTACAAAAGCAGTCTTGAACAAAGTGCCAGAAGAAGCATGGAGTGGGAGAAAGCAAGGAGTCACCCACATGAGAGTTTTTGGGTGTGTGGCCTATGCACACATACCAGATCAGCTAAGGAGGAAGTTGGACAGCAAAGGGGAGAAATGCATCTTCATTGGATACAGTGATGAATCCAAAGCCTACAGGCTGTACATCCCATCTACCAAGAAGTTCTTTGTAAGCAGGGATGTTCAATTCATTGAGGAAGAAGCTTGGGATGGAAGCATAGAGAAAAAAGTGAATGTCAAGAACTGTTTGTCTCATGATGAAGATGAAGAGGAGGTGGCTGAAATGCATCCCCAAACAGCAGCACCAACACAAGGACAGCAAGGGACACCATTGAGGATAAATGAAAGTGCTTCTCCAAGCACACCACAAGGAGGAAATTCAAGTGCATCTTCAAGCACTTGCACACCAAGTGAAAGAGGTAAGAAATTTAGAAATCTAAGTGACATTTATGATGAAGGAATGAATTCTTTGTTTGCCTTGTATTGTCATGTTGATGATCCTATTCATTTTGAAGATGCAATTAAAGATAGGAAATGGATAGAAGCTATGGATGAGGAGATGAATGCCATAGAGAGAAACAAAACATGGGATTTGGTTGAGTTACCAAAAGGCAAAGAAGTCATTGGTGTGAAATGGGTCTATAAGACCAAGAGCAATGCTGAAGGCAAGATAGAAAGGCACAAGGCAAGGCTGGTTGTCAAAGGGTACAAGCAGCAGTATGGGAGAGATTATGAGGAGACTTTCGCACCGGTTGCAAGAATGGAAACAGTGAGAGTAGTGTTGTCCATAGCAGCACAAAACAAATGGAAAGTCTACCAAATGGATGTGAAATCAGCATTCCTAAATGGAGTGTTAATGGAAGAGGTCTATGTGGAACAGCCTCTCGGATATGAGAAGAAAGGTGAAGAGCACAAAGTGTGCAAATTGAAGAAAGCTCTTTATGGGCTGAAGCAAGCGCCAAGAGCATGGTACAGCCGGATAGATTCATATCTCTTGGATAATGAATTTGACAAATGTGAAGGAGAACCCACAGTCTACATCAAGGAAAAGGATGGTAAAATTTTAATTGTTGTCTTGTATGTAGATGATGTTATTTTCACTGGAAATGATATTTATCTTATTGAGAATTTTAAATCAGTCATGAAGGATGAATTTGAAATGACTGACATGGGTTTGTTGAGATACTTCTTAGGCATAGAAGTAGATCAAAATGAAAAAGGAATTTTTATATCTCAAGCAAGATATGTAAATCAAGTTTTGGGCAGATTTAAGATGGAAGAGTGCAAGGCAGCAATCACTCCCACAGTGATGGGATTAAAGCTCAGCAGAGAGGACAACAGCAAGGATTTTGATCCTAGCCTGTACAAAAGCATTGTGGGCAGCCTTATGTATTTAACAGCAACTAGGCCTGATTTAATTTATGCTGTTAGTTTAATTTCCAGATTCATGGAGAGGCCAAAGGAGGCACATTGGCAGGCAGCAAAGAGAATTTTGAGGTATGTCAAAGGTACCAAAATGTTTGGAATTCTATATCATGCCTCAGAACATTCAGATTTGGTTGGGTACACAGATAGCGATTGGGCTCGAAGTGTAGATGATCGGAAGAGCACTTCCGGTTATGTTTTTAATATGGGTTTAGGAGCCATCTCATGGGCTTCTAAGAAGCAGTCCATTGTAGCATTGTCTACAGCAGAGGCTGAATATGTGGCAGCTACAGCAGCAGCATGTCAAGCAGTGTGGATGAGAAGAATGTTGAGGAGCTTAGGCCAAGAGCAGGCAAGAGCGACAATGATTTTTTGTGACAATAGCTCAGCTATTGCATTGTCAAAGAATTCAGTGTTTCATAAGAGAACGAAACACATTGATACAAGGTTTCACTACATCAGAGAATTGGTGAACAATGGAGAAATTATCTTGGAACATTGCAGGACCCAAGAACAGATAGCAGACATCTTGACAAAGCCTTTGGATCAGAAAGGCTTTGAATTTTTGAGGAAGTGTCTGGGTATGACCGAACGTCCAGCAGTTGAAATTAAAGGGGAGTGTTGAACGTGTAATTTCAACGCCGATGTAACAACGCCAGAAACCGTTCAACTAACCCGCCGGAGAGTTCTCGGGCCATTTTCCGGCGAAGGGAATCTCCGTACTCTTGAACCCGAGAAAATCTGGAGCAGACGCGTGGCTCTCCCCTGACATCAGCCAACGTAATTTCTCGGGCGATAAAGTTAGGTGACAAAGTGCCTTTCGATATTGTTGTCCACCGTCCGATTCGCTTAAATGTTCTCCGCCGTTGATCACCTGGAGCTGCGCACGAACCTGCATCAAATTAAAACTATTGCGTGGAGTAAATTAAAAGCATGGTTGACCATACGTTTTAATTAATGAAATGTCATAGTGGTAGGTAGAATATTGAAGTTCTTTTTATAGAGCACGTAAGTTTTTTTATGAAAAGGTATGGTGCATTTAAACATAGGTATGGTCAGTTCTTTTTGTATGTAATGTAATACTTAAAAAAAGGAGCTCGTATATTTTTGTTGGTTGACTTTTTAGTAATATGTGAGAGCTCGTGGTGCAGTGAAAAAAAACCATGTGTGGTATGTATTGAACGCACAGCAGTGCGAAGAAATGATAAGGAACAGGTTGTAATGTTTTTGTGTGGTATTGTAAAAACAGAGGAGTAGCAAAAACCATGTGTGGTTTTGCACAGCAGTGCATAAAGAAAATGGTGGAGCGTGTTCTGTAAGCCTGTGTAAATTTTGTTTCACAGCAGCGAAAAAAAATAGTTTTACACGAGTGAATGTAAATGGAGTTTTTACAGCAGTAAATGTTAATGGGAATTTTTCCAACAGTGTAAATTCTCATATGGAGACAGAGTAAATGTTTTTTTTGTTTTAATGAATAGAAGTCTTTTATGGTGTTGAAATATTCTGTTCCTCAGTAAAAAAAAATTAAGCTTCCCTGTGCAAAAGGATTATGTGGACAAAAGAACAGAGCATTGCCTCTGTGGAGTTTATTTTGTTTTGTTTTTGGTATTTTGCATCAAAAATACCCAACAGAAATGCATTTGGACCTGGAGAAACTTGCCGGCTCCTAGGGCAATATATCAGATGATGAAAGGAACAGCATTTGGACCTGGAGAAACTTGGACTGAATTTACCATTGAATTTGGGTGTTTTGAAATTGCAATCTTCGACTGAATTTATCATTGAATTTGGGTGTCCTTAAATTGCAATTGCACGCTGCACTTGTTTTAGAATCTGATGATATATGTACTACGATCACGACATTAAATACTGCAGGACCATAAAAAATATTTTCTTGGAATACTATTTAAAAAATAAAGTAATAAATAAATAAATTCATATTTATTTAAGAAAAGTAAATATTACAAATATCATATTTATTTAAGTCCGTTCAACACGTTGTGAAAGCTGTCAACATGTCAGTAAACTATTTAAACACCTATGGTTTCCACCAGCCAATTACTTCCACGGAAGGTGGCCAACGTTTTCCGTGGCCAACTTTTAACATGAAAATTAGTTGTATAATACCGTTGGGATGTCAGGAATATGTTGCCTCTTGTATTTAGTACACGCATACTGCAACCTCTTGTTGTAGGAATCGCAACTTCGCAAGCCGTGGGGATTAAGAGCGTGCCCACAAAGACTAGGTGTGGGTATGCAATATATTTTAGAGTGCAAAATTAGTGACAGAGACGCAAGTTTTTGGAGTGAAAAATTAATGAGAGAGACGCAAGTTTTTGGAACGGAATTTTTCCTTTGAGGTATAACTTGAGAATGTCAATGCCAATACTAGAACTAATCATAAAAGTGAAAAGCAATCCAAAAAGTGAAAAAGGTCAAAAGAAAAAAAATAGTTAATGTCGCTAAACATTTTCACCCGTTCAAGGGTAGAAAGGAGAAAAACGCAGATGACACTTTAGTTTGGTATAGAAAAACATACATGACCAGAAACAACTTAAAGGGGAAGTTTTGGAGTTGGTTAATGAAGATGAGCTAACTGTAGATTCAGGGCATAAGCTAAAGATGGCTGATGAAAATAAGCTAACTGCACATTCCGACGCTTTGCAAAAGATGGTCAGATATGGTTTTTTTGGTCGTTCAGGATCTGAACGCTTAAATTTATGATTTAATAATATTTAACATTGAAAAATATCTTAAATTTATGATTTAATAATATTTCGTATAGAAATAAGTTAAATGTTTTTTCTTAGATAATAATATATTTAATATATTTGAATTATATCAATGGGTGTATAATTGTTTTTTAATATTGTAGTTTAAGTGTTCTCTGTTTTTACTGTTTTTGGTATATTTTTTTACTCAAGATTACTTCAAATTTAATAAAATTTGATTAACATAATCATAATTATATTGAAATTGAGAAATTTATTTTTTATCATTATATTCTATAATAACTCATAAAATTCAAACAAAAACTCTTGAAATGTACAAAAATTTATTGAAAAAAAAACTTTTTTTTTTTCCATAGAAAACACTGTATGTTAAGGCAGTACACAGTTTTCCATGAAAAACTCTCAACATTAACCAAAAAATAAAAATCATCAAAATATTTCAATAATAACTTTTTAATAACTAATTTTTTTAATAAAATATTATATTTATAAGATTTCAAAATAATTTTTAATAAAACTATCAACATTATATTTAAATATAAATTTATTTTACTAAATATTTAAAATATTAAAATATATAAATTTTTAATTAAATTATATTTATAAAAATTTATATTTAATTTTAATTAAAAACTATTTTTTTTAAATCTTATATATTTTTTTCTTAAAAAAATCAAACTTTCTTTTAAAACAATAAAAAAGTTATATAATATCTTCTAGACATAGAGTTTAGTTTTATGGGCTAGTAAGCATAATCCAATAATTTCTCATTTGAACATGAGCAAAAAAAACATTATTAATCTCTTAATTCATTTCGAGTGCCTCCACTGTTGAGAAAAACAACCCAAACACGAAAGAATCAACATCATTGGTCATCTTTGTTCAAATTCAAAATCATAAGCATAAACATATCTAAGTTTTAATGGTTGAATGACCACCATAAGAACAGAAAAAACCAAAGCAAAAGGAGTGTCTTGCGGAAATAAAAAAATTGTTGTATGATTTGCTCTGAAATCTCATGAAGTCACGAAAGATCCGACGCACGGATATCCGCATCTTCTGTTTCTGCTATGGGCCAGGGTCCAGAGCGTGTTGTATGCCTTCCTTAGATAAGAGTTCTCTTTCATTGTTTTATTCCATGTAAATGTGACATACAGTAATAATGTGACATACAATAACAGAATTAAAAAACGTTTTGAAATTTATATATTCTTCTAACCAAAGAAATAGAATATAGTTTTGATCTTTTATGGTTACTTTGTATTTCATTTTCTTATTATTTCTTTTAATATATATAATATTACCTTTTATAAGATATAAAACAGTTTATAACGTTCAAACATTTACCATATACATGCAAATTATCTACTAAATGTAATTCTATCTAACCGACCCCCCGCCCCCGCCAAAATTACATAATAATTTTCATAATTTTCATATTTTACGGATAGAGATGTTATTCATTTAATTAATAAATTTAGAGTTATTATTATTTATGAGGTAATTTTAAAAAATAATTTAAATATATTGTTAATTAATTATGTAAATAAATATGTTTATTTCGTAATAGGTTTCTGTAGTTTCAAGTTATTTATTAATATGAGTCATTGTTATATAAAGTGAGTTTGAATTTTTTGGCATGTGATATTAATATGCCATGGTATTGGCCCATGTATTATAACAAAGCCTATTTATAAATTAAGTATTTAAATGTATATATGTTTAACTTGTAGATTAATTTTTTTATAATTAATAATTATAACAACAATAATATGATAATTTAGTTTTTTTTGAAGAGTTTTTTTCTTTTCAATTACATGAGACATATTTTGAAGTAATTGGTTTGATATTTATTATGGATTGATTTTTAACTACATTTACTAACCATTTAATTTACATGGTTATCTTAGTATTTCTTTTTGTTGTCCTTCAATAATATTATATTATATTATCACGAAGATTCAAAATACATTATATTTGTCAACAACTTTCCTAACTTCACCCTGAATGGATTTGCTAGCTAAGGGAGCCAGAATATAGTGCATAAGATTTTTCCATTGAGACAGAGGGCTAGTAAACCATACATACCAAAAAGAGAACATAATAAGTAAACAACTAGCAGACCACATTTCATGGTGGTTATTGGAGAGGTCCCATGGTTGGAGTTGTCATTGGTCAATTTCCTTCATGAATATGGAACTCAGTGTGTTCCATTCATTCCTCAAGTTCATTAAGCAATCATTCGTATGTCATTGCCTTCTACTCATATTGGCGAATTTCTCCATGATCTCAATTTGATCGTATCATATATAATTCATATAAGATACTAACTCATTTTTGTCCTCATATCCATGTTCTCGGAGTATATCTAGATTGACGTAGATTCCTCTCAACTACTCAGCGATCATGTCCAAAGAGGAGAGTTGAATGACATGACCATAACAATGGATCGAGGCAATTTGGCCCTTCCTCTCTATGCTTCCGCAATCCTTAACACTAAAATTTTTCTCTTTACTAGTCCTTAACTCTTACCTTATCTTAGTGTATTTTGAATCCTACTTTTACTGATATGTTTTCTATAGAATAATTTTTATCTTTATAAAATGGTGGTTAAAAGAAATGGAATTTTAAGAAGGGGAAGTGTGATTAACATGAATAAGTGATTTTAAGATGTTAAAATAAATGAAAATTAATATAATGGTAAGAGATTAAGGCAATGTGATATTGATGTGATTTTATTTAATATTTTTTTAAGATAATGAATCTGTGAACATATCCCCTAATCGAGGTGTGACGGGATGCGAGACCCCCACGTAGATCACCGTAATGTATAAACAAGTGTGGAGTAGGGTAAGTGGGTGGCCCACCCAATGCAATGACATGCTCCAGGCAATTAAGGGCATGATGATCATAACCAAGGGGCAAGGCGGACATCACGCATGGTAGAACAGGATTTACAAGTGGTAAGTAGGGTGGTAAGTTTGGCATTCTACATGAAAACGTTGTGGTTTGACCTTAGGTGACATGGTCAAGTGGTGAAAGCATCTCGAGGGATTGGAGACTTAAACCATTGGTAGAGCACCGAGGGTGAAAACAAAGGTGTGAAGGCACGACTGAGTAACTCGTATGTTTCTCAGGCCTTCCTTGTTCATGAAATAATGATATTGTGGTAAGGCTCACAGTCCGAATGGCAGGGCCTGGTGATGATAGTGCATGGATTAATTTGGATTAGTTTAAGTATGTCTATGTTGGCATTTGGAATGTTGATTTCAGTATTTAATGGAAATCTGTTGGCCCAGATGGACATGTATGGGTGATTAGGGCCTGCCTATAGGAACTTTACTGTAAATTATGTTAAGGAGTCCTGTAGTTCTAAGTGTCTGAGGCCTGGATGGGCCTATGGCTAGTTAGGGAGCTAGACATTTTTTGGAAGTCTCTTGGATTGAAGGAGCATGTATGGGGAATTGGGGTCATCACCGAGAGTCTGGTCCATATGTTTTGTGAAGGCCTTTTTTAATTCATGGAGTAAGAGGCGTGGTCAGGACTGGAGTCAGTTAGAGAGTCTGAGAGGAGTAAGGCATCTGTGTTATTTGAAAGAAATCGAGATGGTAGGGTCGTATGTCATCCCAAAGGAAAAGGCTGAGGGAATTAGGGTTTATTGTGTTCTCACTCCCCATAATAGGAAATGGGGAACCAAAATGGTCTCCCACATGAAAGGGACAGAGGGAAAAACATTCATATGGAATTCAGATGGTAAATATTTTATTGAACCCTCTATGTGCACTACCATTTCAGATCTGCCTAAACAACATCCTCCTCCGGCTCTAGCACTGTTGGTTTTCGCTTTGGTGAAGGTTCAGGAGGCATTGCAGTCATTGGGTTATACAGTCTATGACAAAATGGTGAAGGAAGAGGTTGGCATGGGGAAGTGAGGGTGTCATCGAGCTAGAAACCAGAACAACAAGAAAAGGAAAACAACGTTGGCCTCTTCTAGTAAGCTCCAACGTGGAAAACGAAGGAAATTAAGGGAGGAGATCATGCAAAATCTCATGCATGCTTACAATGTTGGATCCTTGAGACAAGTGAAGTCTATCATCTTGACATGGGAGGAAGAATTAAATTCCAAGGCAGCTGCAGAACTGATTCTAGCAGAGGAATGGGAACTTTTGGTAATGGATCTCAGACATACCCACGGAAGGTTAAATTTCTTCAAGTAGTCAGTCCAACTGTATTGGAAAATCAAGAGCATGTTGGAAAGAGCTATGTCAAAAACACAAAACATTGAGGGCCCCCAACAAACCCCGCAATCGGAATCGAGACTCAAGGATATTCAAAGGGAAATACAGAGAGTGCAGATGCAACAGTACCATTAGAATGTTCACCTTGGTCGCATGGAAAAACAACTACAAATTCTGCAACAAAATGAAATTCCAGGGCTGAGCGCAAAGGAAACAACCTCGGTAGAATCTTCTGAGGATTGACTATCAAGAATTCATTAAAATTTTGAAAGTTTCTCATAATTTTTTTTTGTTTTTATGAACCGGTCTGATAGCATTTACATTGTCAATAATATATACAGATGGGTGATAGATATGGCAGCCTATAAGTCTTGGATATAAATTATGAAACTGTTTATGTTTTGGATGGCTTATGATGTTGATCTGTGGCCAGCAGAATTGGTTTGTTTCGGGCAAGCTCAGGCCATTCTTTCGGGCAGGTTGAGGCCCTTTTTTTTGGTAACCTACCTTACATATAATTAAGAAAAAAATACTTCCAAACTTAAAAAAATAAAATTAAAAAAAATGCAAACATAATTTATAAAATTATTAAAAAAAATCATAAATATAAATATATTTTATTTAATATTATGTTAAAAATATATTATGAAGCTAATAAAATATATTATTAAAAAAATATCATAAATATAAATATATTTTATATTATATTATATTATATTAAAAATATATTATTAAGCTAATAAAATATATTATTAAAAAATTATGGAAATTGAAAAAAATGATGAAAAATATATTTTTAATTTAGAGTTTAGATAATTTATTTCTTTTCTTGAAACATTTTAAGTGTAATACTTTCTTTGTGTACATAGATTAAAATAGTCACTAAATTTCTGCGTGTTAAACAATTGGTAAACGGATGTAATGTTAAAGTAGTATTTGTGTTAAACAATTGGTAAATGGATGTAATGTTAAAGTAGTATTTGTGTACTGGTCACTGATATTTAAAACCCTATTGATATCTTAGCTCCCTAACTCTCAATTAGAAATTACATTGACAAGACTGGTCTAATTATCAATTCCGCCTCTCTATAATTATATAATTTGCCAAATAAATTATTTATTATAAAACTGAAATGCTTAAAATTCAGAAATAAACCTAAACATTTCTTCATAACAACTTTTAGAAAGATTTGCAGAACTCTATTACAATACTGGAGCGTACTTTTTCCAGTATTTATTTCAAAAAATGAAAAAACTCAACCGTCCAGATAAATTGAATATATTTATACAAAATAAATATGGTATATTTTAAAATGATTCATTTTATTACTATAAAATTATTTATTTCATTATTAAAATAAAAAGAATTTAATTTTATTATAATTTAATTAAAATCAATATGTATTCTTGAATATTGTTTTATTGAAAAATATGATAATTTATCAACATTATATAGCTAAAAGGATAAATCAACTCATATACTTTTTTTTATTAATTATATATATATATATATATATATATATATATATATATATATATATATTTTTAAAAATAATTTTTAATCTTTCGTTTGTGTATATTTTTAAGAATATTTTAGAGTATTTGGTGGAGATTAAGTTCCTATTATCTATTTAAAATAAAACTAAAGTTATGTTAACTCTATTTCAAAATGGTCATACCTAAATATATATTTTGTAATATTATTAAAAAAACTATTTTTTCAAAGATTTCATACAACCATAATTTAAATGATTTGTTGTAGCCTTTGCACAATAGGATGACATTCAGACAACTACTTCTTTTGCAAGAAAACAAATCAAAATTAAAATCTTTCCTCCCTGATTTATATGTTCCCTTGGAATTTAACGAGTAAGAATACAAATGTAAATGTGAAAATTTACTATTGGTTATTACCCATTAAAACTTATGCAAATCCTTATGCATAAGTAAGCAATTAATTTCTCCAATAAAAACAAGAATATAACAATTAATTTTCCTTCTCAACATTATTAGCTTAACATTAACCAATATGAAACTTTCTTTCCTATAATAATACATACCAATTTATCCATTTCCCCAACTCTACCCAATTTTTATTAATAATGATTGAAGCTAAAATTTGAAAAATCTACCAGTTTATTATTAGTTAATTTGAACATAATTATCATATATTCAATTTTCATCACATTATAATTTATAATTTGAATGATATCCAGTAAAATGCCTATAATAATTATTGTTTATTGTTGTTTTACTATTTTTTAATATATTTTTTAAATATGTATAGCTCCCATTAAATTTTTTTTTAATTAATAATAATAATAAAATATAATTATTGATTGTTATATTTCTATTTTTAATTATATTTCATAATATAATTATCTCGATGCTTACCATATATTGAATAACAGAATAACCATTAAATTTACAAGACTACTAAATTTATTAAATCTAAAATTCTTCAAAATCTTTAGTTTAAAAATGATTTACATATCTATTCATACATTTCAATTATTACATACTTTCTCATAAACTTGTACAATATCGATATTCAATTGAAGTTTCGTTAACCAATATTGTTTTATTTAGTATTTTTTATTTTTATCCAGCTCAATATAAATGTATTTTGTATTGAAAAGCGTTATAGACCTAGGGTTGTCAACGTGACAATATAAGAATTTTGTCAGATAGTATTTTAGTGAGTATTGAAAATATTTAGAGACTTATCTATATATATATATAATTGGATATTACAAATGTTGAAAAGACTCCTAAAACTAGTTTTACTCTTTATAGATAAAAACTATAATAAATATAAGATAGACGTGATTCATGTATTTCCAGGTCTATGTCTTCTACAAGCAGTGGATTGTTTTTTATTTTAAAAGTTTTTTGGAATTTTATTTTAGCTGAAGAACAATTAGAGAAGCATTTTTTTATCTAATTTCTAAATTATGAATTTATCATTTTTGTTGCTTCATCATTTCCATGAATGCAATATCTTGTTTTGTGATTTTAGTCATAACCATGCAATTCGTATGCAATATAACTGGTTAATAGAGAAGAGGTCTTCATCTATTTGAGGAATTCTTTGAAGTCTATATATTTGACAGAGAACCGGACATTATTTATGCGAATAGTTTCTTCGGTTATTCATTATCCACTAAATGGTCTAATTCTTAGTCTTAAATTTAAAGTAAGAATAGCATAAATCATCCTAGCTATAATTCTTGAACAAACCACAAATTTCTTTACCTGCATGATTTTGGTTGCGAAATTCAAAGAGATTCATATACACCAAAACCATATCGTTGATAGAACTAAGTCTTATAGACCGAGAAAACTAAAAAAACACCATGAAAAGGCTTAGAAAGATGGGAATGGATAAAAGGTCAATGTTCTCATAGGTTCTCCACTAAACCCAAAGCGCCTCAAATCGTTCCATCCTCCAACTCTTCATATCTAATGCAATCCTTCACTCAAGTAATAAGGCCATGGGTTGGATTTTTTTCATCACATGTTTAAGACTTGTTTCCATATCTGTTTCCTATTTTTATTTGTGGAAAGAGATAATTTCATTTCTACACTAACCACTAGTATTCAAGATACATAAGTATATGGCTACCTTTAATTAGGAGTAGGATGCAAGAAGTGTAAGTGATGATAGATAAGCTAGTACAACTCCTTTTTTTCCAAGTGCAAAAATTCTTTTCTTACCGGGTGCTGCAACACCCAGTTGCTAGCTATTGCAACTGTGGATTGCCAAGGTGTTGCAACTACTAGTTGTGACTTGCTATGACTTACCATTACAATGTATTGCTATGATTTTGAGATATTGCAACTCTGAGCTCATGATACCCTTGTTACCCTTGTTGCAACTCCAAGTTGAAGAAACTCATGTTCCAATTCCAAGATTCTTACGCTCATGTTACAACTCCTTGTTGCTGCATCTCTCCTTAGGCGTCATTACTGCAATTTTGTTTAGTGCAGTGCCACAACTCTTATTCGGGTGACCACTGCTGCAAATTTGGACATATGTTACAGCGCATCACATCAGTTACACAACTATCACTAACTTGACCAACCGACCAGTTTAACATTATAATTATAATTATAATTATAATTATATATATATATATATATATATATATATATATCGTATATACAAAATTATTTTTCTAATATCTGTTTGGTTAAATAAATTGAAAGTCTTAATTCATGCTTGATGGGATGTTTATATGATAGTGGATGCATTATCAGCATCTATCTCTATGAGTATAGAAGCCATCTTTGTAAATCGTAGGTGTGTATCAGCCTTCGGAATGGGGAATGCATTAGCCAAAATCTCAGGAGTTGAGGTTGTTTGGGGTGCTAATTGATCAGTGATGGGAGGAGACAATTGTTGGCTGGAGGATTTGCATAGTTTCTATCTGTGAGATAAATCATTCACTTTATCTCATTCACACAGTCTTGTCAGTGAACGCAATTCTTTCAGTAGTCAATAAAAATGTGAATGGTGTTTTACTTCTCGGTGTCTTGGGAGAATTCACATCGTCATTAGTGAACCTATAATTCCATTTAGCATAGGTTTGATAACATGTGGCTTGCTAAAATAATATCCATTAATATTTGTATGCTTGAATTAAAAGTGATTAAAATTCTCTTGAATGATTCTTATAATTAAAATGGGTCTTAGATTATTTCCGTTGTTTTCCATTCGACGATAGTTGGTATGAGGTTGCATTGTATAAGATTGATATTGAGTGTCTACTATTGTGGAATCATGTTAGGTTGAGGATATTTTGTGTCTCAAGCTTAATACATTTTTCGGTTTCGTGGAACTTTTAAATAGAGATTAATTATTTGTTTTTATTATTTTTTCTAAAAGTTTGGGGTTTATTTTCTCTAAATTAATGTTAATACAGTGAAATAGAGTGAACGAAAGAAAGTAAAATATTTTAAACCAAATGAGGAGTGCAAAATAGCTATCATAAATACTTATTTTTGTAAATTGGGGAAACAGAAGTTTGTAACTCCTAATTTCAAGGGCTCAATTTACTCTTTCCCCTCTTCCTTCAAATAAAGTGGGCTAATCCCCATAGGTATTCTTTTTATGAAATAAATTTATGGTGATTTCTAATAATGTACTATGATACAAAAAAATTCCCCAATAGAAAATTAAACTCCCCTAATTTTTCCCGAGGGAGAAAATTTGCCCCTAAAATTTCCTATGTCGAAGATATCAAAAAATGATGTTTACAATTAAGAAAGAATTTTCCTGGGGTATCATGAAGAGAGATGTTCTAGTATATTTGGAGATGTGTCGGGAATGGGTAGAATGAAGAGAGATGTTCTAGAATATTTGGCGATGTGGCGGGAATGTCAATGGGCAAAGGCAAAGAACAAAAATCCAATAAGATTCCAAAATTGTAAACCTGTACCAGAGTGGAAATGGGAAGTGATATCATTGGATTTTAAAACTAGATTATGCAACATTACTCTATGATTGTAATGATAGATAAGTTAACTAAATCTTCCCATTTTATTCCCATGTAGCCTACCTGAAAAGTTCCACAAGTGGCAAAGGTATTCGTGAGAGAAATAATTTGACTTCATGTTGTACCCGACACAGTGATATCAAATAAAGAGGCAGAATTTACCTCAAAATTTTGAAAGGCCATATTTGGAAGAATTGAAACACAATTGAATTTTAGAAACACGTACCATCCACAAACTAATGGAAAAAAAGAGAGTCTATCGAGTTCTAAAATATATGCTACACATATACATTATGAACCAACCCACCAGGTAGGAGGATTACTTACACCTGGGGAAGTTCACCTATAACAGTGGCTAAAACCATCACTGAAGAAGAGTCCTTTTGAAGCCTTCTATGGAATAAAATATCTTTCCTCTAAATTGGTGTTGTACTAAAGACAAGCCTATGTCAGGACCAAACTAGTTGTAGAAAATAGAAGAAACAATAAATAGAATCAAATAGAATTTAAAAGCAACTGAAGATAGGAAAAAAAGGTTATGCAAATTTGAAAAGATACAGATAAGAGTTCCAATTAGGGGAACATATATATCTTAAAGAAAGGCCCAAGAAGAGTTCCTCGACTCTGGGAAGATGTTCGAAATTGACCCCTTTGTTTTGTGGGTTATTTGAAAGATTGGCTAGGGGTAGGCCTATTAAATTTCATAATGTATTTCATGTGACTCTCTAAAAGAAGTATGTATGTGACCTAACTCATGTAAGCTATTTGTATATTGTAAAGGTTGAACTTGAAAGAGAATTCCATCTCTAACCTTTGCAAATTTTGAACCAAAGGAAAATTATACTATGAAATTGAGCCATTACCCAAGTTAAAGTGCAACGGAAGCACTTTGGGCTTGAGGAGGTGACCTATGAAATGGATGATGAAATGAAAATGACATCTCCTATGTTGTTTTTATGAAGACATATGTCTGGAAAGACACCAATAATGGTGTCCCCTTTAAGGGTAGGGGATATGAAATACCCATGGAAAAAATTACTATGTGAGTTTTATTTATTTGCTGGTATGGAAAAAACTAAAGGATATGTGATGAAATATTTGTTTTATTTAGAAAACTATGAAATGAGAAATCACATAGGTATATTAGTCCTCTCAAAAATATGTTAAAGGCTAACATAAGAGATGAACCCAAGAGGCAGAAAAAAAGCAATAAATTCCTCCTTTCGTCACTATCTTGAGCATTTGGAAGAGAGAAGAAGGAAAAGTATCTTAGGAAAATTCACATCAAAATAAAAAATTACAGGGTCAGAGATCAATACCCTATTGTGGATTCTGTACAAAGTATTATGGGAGATAAATAGAATTACCTTGGAAAATAATTACCTGTGGGAAAGAAATATTTAGTAACCTAGAAATGGTTTAGGAGGATGTAGTTAATGGTTAAGAAGGTGAAAAACCAAAAATATCTCTTCGTATTTTTTCCTTAAAATTAGAGGGAGAGGGCGGGGAAATTGACACTTGAAGTTTTTTCAAGGTTGGGAGGAGCTGGTATCTATTGGATTATTTCTAAAAAGATATAGATAAGTGATAAATATATGAAAGTAATTAGTGAAGTATATGTGGTTATTAGATCTGTAATGTGACTATTGGCGAGCTAGAAAAACATATATATGAAAATGAAAATGTTTTGTACTAAACTTGAATTTGGAGTGTTAAAAAGTGATTCTTTTGACTAACCTTTTGTTGCATATAACACGGAATATGAGCCAGGTTTTAGACATGAGACTTGTGGTCACAAGTGAAACAAAGGGGTTATTTGAGAACCCAAAAAGTTCTTGTGTCAAATATATAAAATGCAATCTGAGAGAAAAAAAGAAAAACAAAAATAATTCCATGCTTAAATGAGGAAAACAATCTCTTTAGTAAATAATAATTCTAAATATTACGAACATTATTAAACATAATTATAGCTATTATAATAATAGTGTCGAATTCTAGGTCATGTTTCGAGGTTAGACATGTAGACCCTACAGAATCATCACTTTTAGGTTCCGCAAAGTCAATGGTGAGCATGGAAGGAAAAATATTAAAAAAAATGATAAGAGTCCCCCATTATAGAGGTACAATGAGTCTTCGCATTAAATAAATATTTCTATGCATGCACATATATTATTAACATAGGTACAAATATACAATGTCTTTTATTTTAGAAGAAAAAGTTGGAACATTCCAAATTCCTTGAAAATATCACAATTGAACTTTTATAAATAAACCTGAAAAGAGAAAAAGAAATATATAAAGCCATTATCTTATAAAATAATGAAATTAACTTTTGTATAGGGAGCGAAAAATATATTTCTCTTAAATCAAAGCATAGAACAATAACTCTTTGTTATTGTGATTATGTCATAATATTAACTTAAATAACATAAATTACTGATGGTTACGAAAAGAGGAAATTTATTTCCATATGAGCTAAATGTTGGGAGTGAAATGCCAAAAATTTAAGAAACAAACCTCGTATCTTAAATAAATGAACGGATTAATGAATAGATAAGTCTAAATGTTGAGAGTGAAATACCAAAAATTTAAGAAACAAACCTCATATCTTAAATAAATGAACGGATTAATGAATAGATAAGTGTAATAAGCATGATTTTTTTTACAAGATAACAATAACATTCCATAAACACTAAGGATATGTGTTTGACCCCGAAAAGTCATGCTTATTCAACTAAATTGCAATTTTTGTATCAGATAAACCCGCATGCCAACAAAAATAGGGAATCTAACACACAACCACTTCTAAAATTAACCTAATTAAAGCAAATATGGAGACCCTTGGTCTTTCGGGCTTTTTCTGAGCACAACTATCCATTGAAAACCCCATGACCAGAATTGTGTCTGTCTATCAAATTTTACCAGACAAAAAAAAGTAGATAAACGTAAACCATTTCAACACCCATAACCTAGAAAGAGAGAATAGTGATAACAGGAGACTTTGCACAATAATCTGTCAATCATAACCCTCATAAGAAAAACCTTCCAGAATTCGTGGCAGAGATTGATGCTCCTATACATACCTGCAAGGAAATTTCCAGAGTTAAAAATAACTCTTTCCATTATAGTGAAATGAAAGGATATAATGTCTAGCCCGATGAGGGTTAGAAATTACCCGTAATAGTTCTAGAAGAGGCATTTCCGTCTTGTAAGAAAGTCCCATAGAGTGAAAGGGGTTATCTCGAGGCTGCCCTATCAGTCAACTAAAGAAAATTTGGAGAAATGCCAAAAAGAAAAGGTATAAATTATATATAGCCATTGTAAGGCCGAGTATTAAGTTATCACCTCAAACTCGACCATAAGCCCCCCCACCCAATAAGTAAATTGAACTTCCTTCTCCTCTCTCAGGTATGGATGCGTTTACGGGGTATGGTTGAACGGTTCCTTCTCTTTCATCTGTTGGGAACATGGGGACATCTCCTCTCTCGTATGGCGGTAAGGACTTATCATCTATCATCGTCTGGTGTCACCTTGTCTCAATCGATATGCTTGTCTGGTAACAACATGTATCAATCTCTTCTGGTGAGAGAACGATGGTAGCAATGAGAAAAGCAAGCGGTGGCACGTTCATCATCTCCATAGCAAGATCGAGCAATAAACTTAATACTTACTAAGTGGGGCCCCCCCTTCTTCTAAATATTCCAAGGTCCCGGAGGGGCTTGCGCTTCTGAGGGCAAGGAAGTAAATCTTGTACAGTAAGTGCCTCTTCTGAAGTGGAAGTGGTTGGAGAAAACATCAACATGTCATGGTTGGATTACAAATCATCATCCCATCCGGAAGAGGTAAACCTTTTTAAAATTTCAATGTTGAGAAAATTAATAAAATTTCTGGCAAAATTACTTTCGGTGAGTAAAATACCCAATTCAAAAACATCAAGCAAAAACTGAAGTCTCTTCTACCATATTTACCAGGAAAAAATATCTGAAATGCAATTCTTAACATATATTTGAAATGCAATTATTAACACACGGTAGCACCGAATCAGTCTATGGAGGAATTCTAATGCCGAAATTTAGGATAACCCTTCAGGGAACAACTTTGATGTATTAAGCTTGATGTACTAGGGATTGAAGGGAGCCTCCAGAGCTCTGTTTCATCACTACAATAGATTCACAGTGAACCTTTACCCGCAGGATTGGGTAGGGTGCGTAGGGTAGTTAGACTAACCCTTAATGAAAAGAAATCTTCATTGTTGAATCTGACAGATTGAGAGATTGCTACAAGGAAAGAAAAAACCTAAAACAAAAGTTAATTCAACTGCGAATTTTTCTGAGTGGGAAGCGAATTTTAATATGAATGCGTTCAATGCAATTCTATACATTACAATAATATGGCGACGAGCCATGAAACCTTATATTGAGACCCCAAAAGTATATATGGGCGGGATGCGAACAGTACCTCGCATGCAGTTCGGAGATTTTATAAAAATATATATATATGCATAACTGTGTACTTTTGCGTAGATTGAAGGGATAAATAAAGTATATATTTCATATATATATATATATATATATATATATAAGGTTTAATTAGATGGGGAAGGCTTTATATATATATATATATAAGTTCCATGTGAATATATAAAAAAAAAGACAATGAAAAAATATTGGAAAATTCATGGAATGACCATGCACAGTTAATGTATTGTTAAGAATATTTTTGGTGGTAATGTAGAATTTTTGTTTACTATTGTATGTTGAATTTGTATAATTTTTATTTATTATTTCATTCTCAACTTGTATCAAATTCAATCTAGTAAAATTAAAAGAAAAGAAAAATATAAGAATGAAAAACACATAAATTGGAAAATGTTATACGTAAGATAAGGCAGAATTTATTTTACAATTATGTAAATAAATAAAAATGTTTATTGCCTTAAAAGATGAAGATGTTACACCAATGTTAACTATATTAGTTAGTTTAGAGCCTGTGTTATTAAATTTACCTCATCATTGCGCTATTATTAATAAGAGTGACATAAAGACTCTTGGTCCTTTTAATCTTTTTATCATAAATACATATTTCTAATATAACTCTTTTTCTAACTAAAATTCTAAGTACTAATTAATTTTTGACATAAAAAAGTATTTTTTTTCCTTGTTAAAATTTATACAATATAAGAATAACAAAGAATTCTAGCAAATAATAATTTTTTATAAATGTAACACACCTTTTTTACATCTCACTATTGTCTTATTATTATTGTTATTAATATAGTGCTAGCTATAATTAGCCTTAAAGCCTCATAAATGCATTCTTAAACAATTCTATCGTAAATTACCAAGATAGTTAGTAATGCTCTCCTTATGATCCCTTACTATTTGGAATCAAATTCCATCTTATATAGGTTGAATGCTTTAAGGTCATTGTTACTACCCACAGAGTAGGTTCTCGAGACTTGAATGTCATATATATACATTAGGATTAGCTTTTATTTATGATAGTTTTCATTGTACTTAATTAATTATAAGTAGTTGAATTGTGGTTTTTGTGATCCATATTAAGTTTATGACAAATTTTTTAGCATAAATCACATGATATTTCATTTGTCTACACGTTTCGAACCAACTAGTGTGGTACTTGTCCTGACGATGAACTACATTGGTTGGTTCAAAACCCATCGACAAACGAAATATGACATGATTTACGCCGAAAAATTTCTCATAAACTTAATTATAAGTAATTCATTGAACTCCTTCAAAATGGCAACATGTTATATGCATTTTCCAAACATAATATTATATTATTTAATTTGAGAAAATATACTACTAAAGATCGAACAGATTTATATTCAGACATAAAATGGTTTAGATGCATACCAGATACTATTGAATTTTCTCCATTCAACATAAACTATGACATTCTTTCATTCGAAGTTATCATTATTTATCCATTTTGTTGGATATACATTCTTTGACTACTATTATAGTACTATAATTATAATTTTATACATTTTAGAGCATGCCTTACTGTATCAAGGACTTGTGCACATAATCGTTATATATAAGCATTAAAACCATTCGAGTATAACTATACCTATTTATAACTCATAAATATAATCGCACTACTTTAATCTATAAATGTTATTTTAGGTACTTGTAACCATGGTTCATATATGGTATAAGGCTTTTCGGACGACATCTATCATCACCAAATATAGTACATGAAATACATTACTCTTCCCACCTCACATGGAGATCGCGTGGGTTCATTGTCCCAGAGAAATCATCTACGGTTACAATCGTATGGCCGAATCTGAGTGTGAGTATTGCATTGAAATTTTTGAGAGGGTAGAGAAACCCTACTCTCATCCATTCCACTCATTCTAGCAAGTTTCACGTGGCCACTCTGTTCAACCTGTAATCAACACTGTGATTTCTTGAAACCACTTCCATTTTATCACCACTATAGTTCTCCTTCCCATGGCTAGCAGAGGTAACACATATTTCGTTTTTTCTTTTCTTTTTATATTCTAAAATTGGACTGATTTCCCCTCTGTAATTTCTTCAGGGAAATTGGGGTTCTTCCTTTCTGCATCCTATTAACTTTAATACTTTTCGTTCAAATATTCTCTTCTCAACACCCTGTAATTATTTCTCACAGTTGGATATTTCTTATAAAAAATTTAGTTTTCACTCAGACTTCCACTAACGCTCTGATTTTTTTTCTTGCAGTTGTAGATAAAGAGGCGCCATAGGTATACTTCTTAGATATATAATTTAACTTCAATTATTTTCTTACTTCACCATGTGTTCAAATCCCTATCCTAGGAATTCAATATTTTTAACCCAAATACAATCAAATTTTAATTACAGGTTTGGCATACATAGATTTCTCTAATCCTTCCAGAGTTGTCATGGCATATTCCTCCGAATGGGTTTTATTATTCACAACCCAATTATGGGTTTTCTCTTACGAAGGTATATTTTTAACATGGAGGGTTATACCCTTATATAGATTTGGCAAAATTTTGCATTTTAAACATGGGTCATGTGCCTTTATGATTTTTATAATATTATTCTTTTAATTCTTGTGCCAAATAGCTACAACAACCTTGGATGGAAGTTTTCGTTTTGGGTTTACGTTGAAAGTAATCCTTCCCCACTCTATCGATGAGATACATGTTATTGTTCAAGTTGTTTTTACTATTGGTAAGGTTCGCTATCACAATTGTTCCCCACTCTATCGATGAGATACATGTTATTGTTCAAGTTGTTTTTACTATTGGTAAGGTTCGCTATCACAATTGTTTTCCAAAGTTTTTTTTGTTAACTATAGTTGAGCTATAAGTTTTATTTTCTGGTTATTGAAGTATATATTATCATTCTAATTAAACCTTGTAGCGTCCTTCTTAGATGACTCTCCTTACCATCTTGCATATATGATTCTCTAGGTTACTTAATACAAAGAATTGATATAAATAACTTAGTTCAAATGACCATGTAGGTCATACCGTTGATTTTAATGATTACTCTATTTATTGCTTGACTTCTTAGTTTGATAGTGAATTATTTTCCTTATATCATTATACCACCTTTGTTTTAAAAATATAGACTCTTTTATATTCATAGTCATAGTAATACCAAAATTAATTATGCACACTCTAACTTTACTTACCTTTTTACACTAGGTCATGTACTATTCTGTATTAAAACCTCCTTCAATCTACTCAATTATTAATTGTGCTTCCTTTCCTTTTTGATCTATAGTTACTATCAACACTCTCTTTTGTTTATGAATAATTGAGGTCTACCATGTCTTGTGTATATTCAATAGTATAAATTAAAAACTACACAACGCGGGTGAGACTACATTAAAATCAATTCCATACAAGAAAACTCAAGAGGGATTACCTAAATGCATGCAAATGGAAAGGCTTTGTACCCAATCAACATTTCAACTAGGCTTACACATAGAAGGATTTGTTTATTTGGTTTATAGGGATAACATGGATTTTCCAGGTGGCATTATCCACAACTAATTTTCTTAAGGAAATGTTAAATAAGATTTCACCTATACAATATCCATTCAACTATTACAAAAAATACTACAGTATCTTAGGAAGAAGATCTCTTTGCATGTAATTAAACATAACATTTTATTTTTATTTTAACGATATTTAGCACTATAACTTCTATTTATATTACCTATTTGATAACATTGCAGTAAATCCCCCTTATTTATCTCAAAAATTCAAGGAGGGTGTAACCATACTGTATACATTTTCAAGAATTCTCATCCTCTCAATATATGTATGTAATGAGATTATGCATATATAAAAAATAAATCTCGATAAACAAACATACTTAACGATCACACCTTTTTTTTTTCAATTATACCTAATCAAATTTCTGAATATAATAGAATATAATTCCTCTAATCTAGATCCTACAATCCACAGATAACCATATAATTTTAGAAATCATTACTTCAGAAAAATTTTCCATCTACACATGCAAATTTTGTTTTCTGTAGTTGATCTAATTAAACAATCGATTTAACATTTTCATTGTAACATCCTTAAACTATTTCCAAAAAAAATATCTCAACCATAAACAAAATTTCCTCTAACATAAATTAAGCGCTTAGGAAGTCTTCATGACATAGCACGTTATATGTTTCCTCAAGACATGTAGACTCTAGAAATTTCTATAATACAATCAAGATTTCTTTTTCCTATCGGGTATGTCACTTAATTATTGCTTTCTTTAAATATTCTATCAATCTCTTGATCTATTTTAACTTCCAACAACTGTGCATGTCTTGAAAGTAAAGTTAACAATAAAAAAATTAACAATTTTTTACCAGATTCCAAAAACACGAATATACTATAACAAATTGATCAATATTAACCATAGGTTTAAAGAATTCATGAATAATATTCTGACTCAAAAAAAATAACATACATCACAGACATTTGGAGTAGACATATTGTTAGAAATTCACTTGGGAATAGGCCACTGGTTTAACCACCCAACCATGAAATGAGTTCCTCCAGTTTGCCCCCGAGCTGAGATAAGCTTGCTATATAATCAACTCCTCTAGTTGATCCCTTACATAGTTATGCAATACCTTTATTTCATGATAAAGTTTCCTTTAGTAGCGTCCTGCTTTTATGGATCTTTTGCTTTTCGCCATTCTTTCTATCATGACTCAGTCTAACCAAAACAAGATTATATCAATGGAGGGATATTACATTCTCCTCCCCTTTTATTCACATTGTCCTCAAAGTTTGTTCTCTAGTTTTTCTTTTCCTGAATTCTTGCTGGATAACTTTTCTTCTTTGCATATTCTTGCTTCCATGTATCATTGTACTTTTATCCTAACCGACAAGTCAATTCCATAGCTATATCTGTATTAAGATACAACATTTTCTACTAGACAGTCTCCTTTGGCTCTACCTACACCATTTTCCAATCGATTAGATGGAAGTTATTATGTACCTATCACTTGGATAATGGTACATAAAAAAATTAGATTTTTTTTTATATGACTAAGAAATGCCAATTGATAAACTATGTTTCCCATTCTATCAGTTTTGTGCAGTTTTAGTATTTTACTACACTCTTCGTGTTGTTGGAGAATTCCATATTTCCTCAAAACTGAATGGAAAATACTTACTGTCTTGCATGTTTTCCATCATCGCTTTGTTTCATCTGGTGTGGTGACTCAATTCTGAAGCATACATATTGTTACTTTTATGCATTGTTCCTCCTATAGTACATCAGTATATATGTTGAATATGTGTTTCTTACTTTTCACCTACACTCAAACTATTTTCCACATGCATTCCATAAAGTAAACATTATCGATATATTATTGCAATAGACCCCATGTCTATGCGCATTAACATGAATATTATTTACTTATATACTTCAATATATAGAATTGTACATTGATTCTCACGTTCCTAGTATAAAGATAACAATTATCAAGGGTTGTTTGTAGAATATCGTATCATTTGTGCATATAATACTTTAACCATTTTTATAGCTACTATGTTATGATTAAAATAGCCTTCTAGTGGACTTATCTATGTCTACACTTGAGTTTTCTTCCTATCTATTCATAGTCTCCGACGTTGGTAGTTAAAATATTTCACCATTTACCAATTTTCCTGATTAATTCAACATAATGTACTTAGGAATGTGCTGCACCTTCTTCCCTTTATTTCAATATTTTATGTGTGTGTGTTTCTTCATTGTTGTTACAATAATACAACTTCCAATTCCAACCTTTTTGAGATCATCTCCTTCTTAATATACTAATTCTGAGTTTCTTAGCTTTTGTTAGAAGATAATGCAACTTATAATTTTTATTTTGATACTCTTATGTCCACTACAGAAATGTCTTGTCTATTTCAATGTAGAAGATACTACTCATGGTTCTTATATCTTGTTCATTTTGTCCAAAGATGGATTAATCTAGTCCATTGTTATAGTGCTGCAACTTTCTTTCTTGTGTAGACTATTTTATTGATTACACTATGCACTCTTATTGTTATGGATGCTCAGAGATTGAAACTTAATCTACAAGGAATCTCTCTAACTTCCTCAACACAATTCCATTCAAAACATCCTTGGAAGTTTAATTCTCAATCACAAAGGTGTAATATTTAGACTACTTATGCTATTTTCAATTTGTTTTCTTGATAGTAGTATTGATGGGACCAACCCTAATCACTTACGGCATATCATTTAATGTGTGATTGCATGGATGATTTTGTGGTTGATTGGTTTTATGGCACGGTACTGGAGAGTTAGTGTTGCGAGGACAACTGTCCTGTCCTCAGGTCTCGCTTCTCTTGCCTCTTCACTATGCCAAAGAAACCCTAGCCTTTGCCATTTTGTTACTGTTCCGGTGCTTTGCTGCTCCATCAAGGTGAGGTCTCTGCTACTGGGTTCGTGCTGTTGTCCCTCGAGGGCTTCGGTTATCCTATTCTCAGGATGGTTCTCCATAAGGTTTTCTGTTTGCAAGATCTGGTAATGATTGTGGTTAGTTGTACACTGGTCCTTTCTTTCTCCCAATCATATGGCTCGGTTATGGTTGCGATGTTCCTCTGTTTATTAGTTCCGTGGGTTGATTCAAAGCTCGGCTTCGTGGGCATGAAACCCTAAGCTTCTGTAAGGTACTCCACCCATCCATGGGTCTTGTGTTGGCTGCCTACCTTATGGCTCTGTGGGCGCTATTTCGGTTATACTCCTGGGTTGCCTCGGCTCTGTAAATTTGTCTGTCGTTGTGTGGCTTCAATTATACTTTTGCCTTCAAGTCTTTCACCTCGTTGTTTGACTGTAAGCTTGACATTCTATTATGGTTCATGGTCATGGGGTGGCTCGACTCTCATCGTTCATTTGGCGTTCGAACAAAGGTAAGCTCTCCTTCCACGCATTATGGTTATGCTTATTTTGCTATTGTTACTAATTTTTCTCGCTCCTTGTGAGTAGTGGTTGCTCTGGCGACTATGACCGGGGTCCGCGGCTTCCTTCCCCCATTTACAAGGTCTCGGCTCCTCTGGTAAGTGAGCCCTCCTTAACCCTCATCCCTACTTTCAATTTCCTTGTTTTTTATGGTTATATTTCCTAGGTTCCTACAACCTTGTTTGGTGGACATTGCAAGTGAACAACTAGGCTCGTCGGGCGCTGATCTCCATCTCTGACACCTATGTTCTTGTATCGGGTAGGGTCGTGCCTCTCCATTTCTCTATCTATTTGCTTGAAGGGTTTGTTGGTTATAGAATTTACTTGGTCTGTTGTCAACGGTTGTGGATTCGGCCTCAACGTTTCATGGTTCTGTGTATTTTTGCCTCCGGGCTGTTAACGTATGAAGTTGTAATTATGTCGGCTCTTGTGAACTCATAGTTACATTCGGCACTGTTATGGATGACCTCTATTTCATTGTTCTTTCTGTAGATGTTTTTTGTGTTTTGACTCTTCTGCAAACCCTCTCTGTTGATTTATGGAACTCGACCACATCTTCTTCTTGCCTCTGTGATAATTTCTGCTCTCTGTCACTATTAGGAAATGGGTAGATGAACTTAATTAAATAATTTAAGGCTACAATATATGGACTCAGATTTTCTTGTTTTTCAAATTGATTGCATGCTTCTTTTTATTCAATACTATGATGGGTGATTACATTGCTTTTTTTCCTTCCTTCTTAAAGATCACTGTATGGTTATTTAAACTATCAGTAGTTACATTTTAGTTATTCTTTGATAATTGTTCATCCTTGTCTGTATTCTAAAATTAAGTTGAAACAATAAATTAAAAATAAAAAAGAGAAAGAAATAAAAAATAAACAATGGCTCGGATAACCTTAAACTTAGTGTAAAGTCCTAAATGTTGTTAACTAGAAATTTAAATGGAACTTAAAAAAAACTAACTGGAAATACTTCCAGTCTACAAAGATAAATACTCTAGCCATGACCTCCCTTAGCTGGATGCTCCTGCATCAGGCTTCTGAGGTAGATGAAAATTCATGGCTCTGGTCCATGAGCTCCTTGATAGAATACCCTGCATGTTGCATCTGACCTGCATCTAGCCATGTACTGTCCTCAATCGGAAGGTTCTTCCACTTGATGAGGTACTGTAGTTACTCCTTTCTCTAAGTCTGCCTGGCCTACCTGAGTATCGAGGATTCCTTTGATCTCAAGTGGTTGAGTTGAAAATATTTGTCTCATCCATGAACTACTCTCTTCCTGGGTATCTCGATTTTTCTGTGCCAAACTGTCCCCTTCACGACTGGTAGTGTATGGGAATAAGTACACCACATTAAAGATGGGCGATATTCCTATACTTGGAGGCAATGGATGCTCATAGGCATTTTCAAAAAACTTACATAGAATTTTGCGACCTCCACATACCTTAAACTTCAACTTATTGTATTTTCCCTTAGGGAATGTTTCTTTGCACATATGGGCTAAGACTTGATCCCCTACGTTAAATTGTACCTCCCATATTTTCAAATCTACTTTCTGTCTGCATCTTTGATTGTTGTCATGTAATTTTGACTTCACCTACTCATGTAGGTTGTTAATTGCTCCTATGAAATCTTCCCCACCAGCACCCCTTCTTTCTAGCTGTCCCAAATCTTGTAATTCATGCAGTCCTCGAGGATGCATTCCATACAAGATATGGAAAGGACTAGGTCCTGTGCTTCGATTTGGTGATTTGTTGTAAGAGAATTCTGCTTGGGCAAGTAAATGATCCCACATCAGTGAATTTTCCCCAAATTGACTCCGTAGCAGGTTTCGTAAACTCATGTTCACCACCTCCATCTACCCATCGCTCTGTGGGTGATAAGCAAAGCTGAAATTTAACTTTGTGTCCAACTTTTTCCACAAGGTGCACCAGAAATGTCTTGTGAATTTCACATCCCTATTGGAAATAGTGGACTTGGGGAAGCCGTGTAGTCTGACAATTTTAGTGAGAAACAAGAGTGCTACATGGGTGGTGCTACTAGTTGTCTTGCAAGGAATGGGGTCTTCCATCTTAGAGAAAGAGTCCACCACCACCATGATGGAGTCAAAACCCTGTTGCGTTTTTGGCAGACGCAAGACAAAGTCCAGACTAACTGAGTCCCATGGTCTATTTGGAATAGGCAAGCGTGGATACAACCCTATGTTCTAACTGTGCCATTTCGCCAACTGACACACTTTACGCCTAGTTACATATCGTTGCACGTCTCTTTGCATCTTTAGCTAGTAGTAAAAATGACTGAGATGATCCAAGGTCTTATCAATGGTGAAATGTCCAACTAGACCTCGACTATGTCTTTCTCGGATGATGTTCTGCCTCATCGAATATTCTGGAACACATAATTGTCCTCCCTTGAGTAGCAACTCCTCCTGTAAGTTATAGTCCAGCCATGGACTATTATTCCTCAACAAGGGATTCTGGCAGGATTCATAAGCCTCCTTCAAATTTGCATCAATTTGATACAAGTCCTTCAAGTGTTCAAAACCCAACATTTCTATCGTGCTCTCCTGTAAGAGTAAAAATATTCTGCTTAGTGCATCTGCTACCTTGTTGGCTTGACCAATGATATGCTTCAATATGAATGTAAAACTCTACAAGTACTCAACCCATTTTTCATGTTTATGATTCAGCTAATGTTGCTGCATAAGATATTGTAATGCAGAATTACAGAAAACAAGACAAACTCATTCCCCAACAAATAATGTCTCTTATGCTTAAATTCTTGGATGAAGGCATAAAACTCCTTATCATAAGACGTGTATTTTTGCGTGCTTTCGCTTAATTTTTCATTGAAGTAAGCTACTAGTTTGTCTTCCTGGCTGAGGATGGCTCCAATGGCTATACCACTGGCATCACAATGAACTTGGAAAATTTTATTAAAATTAGGTAATCTCAAAATTGGCCTTTTAGTGATCTTCTTCTTCACTATCTGGAAACTTTTCTCTATAGCTTCAATCCAATGGAAAGGCTGACTTGAATTTTTGATGGTAGCCAACATGGGTGCACAGAGTCCACTAAAATTCTTTATAAACTTGCGATAGAAACTTGCCAACCCATGAAAACACTGAACTTCAAACAAACTTGTAGAGGATGGCCAGCTAATTATAGCTACAACCTTTTTTCGGTCCATTTTTAGCTCATTTTCTAAAATCACAAACCCAAATAGACTAATTCCTCTTGAAAGAAAGAACATTTTTTTAAACTTATTAGCAACTTATTTTGATGTAACTTGTCCAAAATATATCTAATGTGTAAAAAATGTTCTTCCTTGATCTTACTAAAAATTAGTATATCGTCAAGATATAAAATCATGAATTTTCCAATGAACTCCTTCAACATCTCATTCATTAGGTGCATGAAAGTGCTAGGGGCGTTACTCAACCCAAATGGCATCACCAGTAATTCATATAGACCTTCATTGGTTTTGAAAGTTATTTTCCATTTGTCCCCTTCTCTTATTATAATATAGTGGTATCCACTCTTTAGATCTATCTTCAAAAAATATGTTGCTCCACTCAAGAAGTCCATCATGTCATTCATTCGTGGTAGTGGAAACCTATATTTGATAGTAATTTTATTTATTTCTCTTGAATCTGTACACATTTTCCATTTGCCTCCTTTCTTGAGAGCTAAAACTTTCAGAATTGCACAGGGACTTAAACATTCCGATATCAATACTTTGTCCAACAATTCCTATACCTGCTTCCTGATCTCTTCGTTGTCCTTAGGACTCATCCGATAAGCAACTTTGTTTGGTAAACTAGCTCCGCGGATGAAATCTATGTGATGATTGATACTTCAGTTTGGTGGTAACTTATCCGGTAAATCATCCACCACAATGTCACTGAATTCCTATATCAAATCCTGGATTTCTTCAGGTAAGTCAAAAATTTCAGTATGCAACAACACTACACTTGGTATCCTTACAACGATATACTTTATCTCATTATCTTCATTCTGTTTTAAAAATTCTTTTCCCCCCATCAGCAACACTTTTGTCCCACTAGTCTCTGTTGTTTCTTCTTCCTTGATGGGTACTAGTGTATGCTTAATCCCATCCTTGACAAACTTGTAACAGTTTGTTTTTCCGTCATGAACAACTTTTCCATCATAATGCCATGGTCTACCTACCAGAATATGAAACACGTCCATGGGCATGATATCACAAGTCACCTTGTCCCTATACTTGCCAATATTGAATTCCACCTCACAGTGCTCGTCAACTAGCAATTGATGTCCTTTTTGTAACCAAGACACCTTATAGGGAGTTGGGTGTTTTAACCTTTTCAAACCTAATTTCTCCACCATCTATATGGCAACAAGATTATCAGTGCTTCCACTGTGTATAATCAATTTGTAGCATTTTCCACGTGACTTACACACAGTGCATAATAATGCCTTTCTCTGGGTTTGGTTAGCTATCTCCTTTGTCGGTTTCAATAGTACCTTATTTAAGACTAAGGCCTCTTCTATCTCTGGTACATTCTCTACCTCTTGAGGTGGTGCCTCTGCTTCCACTGTTTGAGCAACATATGGTCCTCTTTGTCCAGCCTGTTCGCCTTCAAGACACTCAAAGGACTAGTGCCCTCACTTGTGGCACTTGTAACACTGGTAGGCAGCTCCTCTGCCTTTTCCATTACCCCTTCCTCACTGGTATGGCCTCCCTCCACTAGTGCTACTTTCCTTTTCTACTGTCCCTGAGGTATTTGAACTACTACCTTCTTCACTATTATTGGTAGTCCTACCTCTGCGAAAGGATTGTCCTTTCCCTCTGCCAAATCCATGTCCTCTTCTACCATTATCCTTCCTAGTGATCCTTTCTTCTACCTTCAAGGCACTTTGGTATGCTTCCTCTATGGTTTTTGGAGAAATAATACTTATCTCGTCCAATATCTCTAGCCTTAGGCCATTCACAAACCTTGTTATTTTTTTGGGGGTGTCTTCAACGTAAGCTACTCTTAGACTCACCTGATAAAATTCTTCAGTATATTTTTTCACAGTCATTCCTCAATGTTTCAAATTCTGCACCTGTTGATACAGAGCAATCTGGTAATCCTTGGGCAAAAACTTACCCTTCATTTTGTTGACCATTCGGTCCACTTTTTAATGGGTGGCTTATTTGATCTTCTCCTCTCTGCTTGGAAATTGTCCCACAATAAGGCTTCATGTCCTTTCAACTTGGTGGCAACAAATTTAACTTGTCTATCTTCAATAATCTCCTCACATTCAAAGTATTTGTCTAACTCACTAATCCAATCTAACAACACTTCTGTGGACAAACTACCACCATAGTTTCAAATCTCAGGCTTTGGCTTACTGCTAGCCAATAAAACTGACCTTAACAATCAGATTTCAGGTCCTTCCTCATCTGATCCATCTATTATAACTGCAACTTCTTCCTCACTGTCATCCCCTCCTTCTAGATCCCTTCTCCTTCCTACTTCTACTACTGCCAAATGGGCACTCAGGATCCTAATCTCTTCTCTCAATCCTTCATCTGCTACATTTCAAATAGCTCTACCACAACCTCTTCTTCTGACTTCCATTTTGTAAAAAAAAAAAAAAAATTAACCCTAACCTGCTTTGTTACCAAATTTCATGGGACTAGCCCTGATCACTTACAACGTATCATTTAGTGTGTGATTTCATGGATGATTTTGTGGTCGATTGGTTTTATGGTGCGATACTGGAGAGTTAGTGTTGTGAGGACAATTTTCCTGTCCTCGAGTCTTGCTTCTCCCACCTCTTCACTATGCCAAAGAAACCCTAGCCTTTGCCATTCTGTAGCTATTTCAGTGCTCTGCTTCTCCGTCGAGGTGAGGTCTCTGCTACTGGATTCAAGATGTTGCTCCTCGAGCGATTTGGTTATCTTGTACTCGGAATGGTTCTCTATGAGGGTTTCTATTTTCAAGCTCTGGTAATGATTGTGGTTAGTTGTACGCTGGTCTCTTCTTTTTCCCGGTCGTATGGGTCAGTTGTGGCTGCAATGCGCCTCTGTTTATTGGTTATGTGGGTCGATTCGAAGCTCGTCTTCATGGACATGAAACCATTGGCTTTTGTAAGGTACTCCACCCCTCTATGCGTCCTGTGTTGGCCACCTACGTTGTGGCTTTGTGAGTGCTACTTCTGCTATACTCTGAGGTTTCCTTGGCTCTGTAAATTTGTCTGTCATTGTGTGATTTCAATTATACTTTTGTCTTCAAGGCTTTCACCTCGCTGTTTGACTATAAGCTTGATTTTTTGTTGCAAGTCATGGTCATGGGGTGGCTCAACTCTTAACTTTCATCCGGCGTTCGAACAGAGGTAAGCTATCCTTCCATGCTTTATGGTTCTACATAGTTTTCTATTGTTACTGATTTTTCTCGCTCCTTGTGAGTAGTGTGTGCTCTGGCGACTGTGGCCTATGTCCGCAGCTTCCTTCCTCCATTTGCAAGGGCTCGAATCCTCTGGTAAGTGAGCCCTCCTTAACCCTCATCCATGCTTTCAATTTTGTTGTTTATATGGTTCTATTTTCTGGGTTCTTATGGCCTTGTTTGGTGGCCACTGCAAGTGAACAACCAGGCTCGCCGACCACTGGTCTCTTGTCCTGACACCTACATTATTGTATCGGGTAGGGTCGTGCCTCATCGTTTCTCTATCTGTTTGTTTGAAAGGGTTTGTTGGTTATAGCCTTTACTTGGTATGTTGTCGAGGGTTATGGCTTCGGCCTCAATGTTTCATGGTTCTGTGTATTTGTGCCTCCGGGCTGTTAACTTATGAAGTTGTAATTATGTCATCTCTGATGAACTTGTAGTTACATTCGACACTATTATGGATGACCTATGTTTCATTGTTTTTTCTGTAGCTTAACTGTGACTTTGTATCTTGGACTGTAAATTTATATGTATATACATAGAGATTTTGAAAAGTAAAAAGTAAATGGTAATGATGAAATTTTGTTGCTACCTGTAGATGTTTGTTGTGTTTCAACTCTTCTGCAAACCCTCTTTGTCAATTTATGGAACTTGACCGCGTCTTCTTCTTGCCTCTGTCATAATTTCTGCTCTCTATCACTGTTAGGAAATGGGTAGATGAACTTAATTAAATACCTTTAGGCTGCAATATATGGACTTCGATTTTCTTGCTTTTCAAAATGATTGCATGCTTCTTTTTGTTCAATACTATGATAGATGGTTACAGTGGCTTTTTCCTTCCTTCTTAAAGATCACTATACAATTATTTAAAATGTCAGTAGTTACATTTTAGTTATTCTTTGATAAATGTTCATCCTTTTCTGTATTCTAAAATTAATTTGAAACAATAAATTAAAAAAAAATAGGAAATCCTTGTCTGTATTCTAAAAAACAGTGGCTGGGACAGCCTTAAACTTAGCCTAATGTCCTAAATGCTGCTGAATAGAAATTTAAATGGAACTTAAAAAATAACTAACTAAAACTCCTTCCAGTCTGCAAAGACAAATACTCTAGCCATGAATTCCCTTAGTTGGATGCTCATGCATCAAGTACTTTTGTTGTATCAAGAGAAATATTAACTCTTCGCAACAAATATTACTTTCTCCATACTTGTTGTATGTTATTGATAGGTTACTAGTTATGAATCCTTCTTTTACTATCTTTTCTATCTATCTTTATATATATTCCAATGATTTGTATCTTATGGGTGCATTGCTTTCTCCTTCATTTCTAACGATAGACATTTTCTTAGTTATTTTATTCATAAATATACTTGGTATCGTTAACTTCTAATTTAATTTCTTACTTTATTTCCTTTTGAGAAGATATAGTGGGTTTTATGTGTTACGCTTAATCATGGATATTGACTGAAGAATATTGTTATTTTCCTTGTCATTTATTACCCCACCTTAGGTTCTTAGTATTCATACTATTATTATGATCTTCAACTTCCCTTAATTAATGATGGTTAATGTATCTGGTAACGTTATTATGCATTCAAGGCATATTCCAACCTTCATTCCTCTTGCAGACATATATCTAGCACACATTTCTCTTTATAGTGCAGATTTTTCCGCAGCACATGTCATTGATTTGAGTGACTCTCTCCACTCATCCTCCTTATGAGCTTTAAACCTTTGTTTCAAACTAATAATCTCAACACTACTCGAGACTGTAGGTGTTATATACTTAGCATGGCACTTACACGTTTGGTCAAATTAAATAAAAAAATTCAGCTATTATTATATATATATAGAACAATGCCACACAATTTCCTTAGCCTTAATACCACAGCAATGATGTCTCCATATTTTCTTAGATCAATCCTTATTCATATACAAAACATATCGTGTTATTAGATTAAACACAACCATAGTTGGGTCAGAAAGAGTAATGATAGCACCCTTCCGGGTTTGATATACATACAAAAGGAGTTCTATGTGCATCATTTCCCATCACATTTATAATTAGAGACATGTTTGATTTTGTTTTCCCTTAAGTCCAATATGTATCTCTCTTTTTTATTGTAATTAATTCATATACTTTTGAAATTATCTCTACAAAACTCCTAAAATCTTTCATATATATGGCCTGCTCCACTTAGGGAGATAAAACAAAGTCAATTTGCCATACTATCTCTTGAATCATAGTTAATTTTTCCTCCTAATATTGACATGCAAAAATTCAATTGATAGTGAAAAAGTCAATACTTTGTACAAAACCGTACGGGTATCCTAAAATGGACATTGATGAAAATGATTTCGACCTTAGTCATTTGATATATTTGCTCAACTATAGGATTTTGGGTATGAATTTTCCTGTTTATTTACTTCTATAGTACTTCAGTCCATGATACTAATAATATCATCATATCTACCCAATTTTAGATATATATTTTTCTCCTTTAACTAGCCCATTTTAGTTTTTTGAATCCTTCTTCAAAGGTTATTAAGGAAGATCAAATTGATCCTTCACTTTTAGCACTCCTTCATATATGTGTCTATTATTAATTTAAGGAGCTAAGTTGATTCCTATCTTCAACATTCCCCACGAAAATGTTATAGGTGGTCTTTATCTTAACCCCACCAAAATTATTTGTATTACATTTTCTAAATTGTATGTTTCAACTTTGTTGCAAAAAGAATGGTCATAACAAAAATTCAACTTATTGGCAGAACTTTACTATGTTTCCCATCCACGTCCTTATTCCTGGAAAATCTGCATATACCATTTCCTATCCGATTTGATTTATAATCGAATGATCCGTTTAGAGAAACCAATTTTATAATAGTTTGTTTCTTAACCGTAATTCTAAGGTATTTAATCTCATGTGAAGGAGTTGCCACTATTATTTCCCAACTCCTATTCATGTTCCAAGTTCCTAGGATAACCTTTAGTAAGATTACTTGTTATTTCTATGCTAATTATGCTTACTTGAACAAAAGTAACGAAACTTGAGATGAATCAAAGAAATTAAAAACAACTTGCATAAGAGACCCATAAATAATAATATGTGCACACAATTGATGTTGCTAGAGATTAGTGAAAGACAAAAAAAAATTGTTGAATCTAGGTTGGCGTCGGTATTCCTATGCTATTCAAAGATGATCAATTCTTTGCTAAAAACTTACTTAACAATGGGCATTGTGTGCTAGTATGAGGATGACATGCACATGATGGAAAGGTGATTCTAAGTGAATGAGTTTTTGACCCCGTTTGTGCACCTTTTACATTAATAGAAAAAATTGTTTCTTTTCTTTAATTGGAGTTCCTCTCTACCTCATTCGTAAATCTAACAAGACAACTTTTGTAGTTATTTTCCTCACAAAGAGTTTCACATATGAGGCATAGTAACAAATAATTTCCCTCAAAATAATTTTTTGCCTTTCAATGAAGGACATAATACCTAAGACTATTGAGGATCCTATTTCTCAACAAATGATAAAGCTTCAGCACCCAACCACTATCTTACAACTCCATTTATGAACTATCATAGCATAAAAACTTTAACGTGAGCCCTTCAGGTCCAATGGTTGAACCTAGGCTCTGATACCATATATAACACACCTCTTCTACACCTCACTTTTGTTATTATTATTATTATTATTGTTGTTAATGTAGTAGTGGCTATAATTACTCTTAAATCCTCATAAATGCATTCTTGCGCAATTTTATCATAAATTATAAGGACGATTAGTTATGTCCTTTAAATTATTGATGATTCCTTATGATTTGGAATGGAATTCCTTATTATATAGGTTCAATGCTTTGAGATCATCAGTACATTACTTTTAATACATAGTACCCACATGGTAGGTTCTACAAAATTGAATCTCATATATATGTGTTAGGATTAGCTTGTGATAATTCCCATTCTTCATAAGTAACTATAAGTAATTCATTGAAATCGTTCAAAAGGGTAACATATTATATGCCTTTTCCAAATAGAATATTATATTATTTAATTCAGTAATGTATGCTTCTAAAGTTCCACCAGGTTTATATACAGACTTGTAATGGATTATATGCATACAAGGTATTATTGAATTTTCTCCATTCAACATAAACCATGAAATTCTTTCATTCGAAGTTATCATTATTTATCCATTTTGTTGGACATACATTCTTTGAGTGTTATTATAGTACTATAATTATGATTTTCCACATTTTATCGAATGCCTTATTATATCAAGGAATTCTGCACATAATCATTATATATAACCATTAAAACCATTCTAGTATTGCTATTTCTTTAATTATTATGTTCATCACCTATTTATAAATCAGAAATATAATCCCAGTACTTTAATCTACAAATGTCATTTTAGGTACTCGCGACCATCATTCATACATGGTGTAAGGTTTTTGGGTCTACATCTATGACATCTGGCAGCACCAACCATAGTACTTGCGATACATTACTCTTCCCACTTCACATGGAGATCACGTGGGTTCATTGTCCCATAGAAATCATCTAGGATTACAATCGTATGGTGGAATCTAATTGTGGAATCTCAGGGTGAGTATTGGATTGAACATTTCGAGAGGGTAGAAAAAACATACTGTCATCCATTCTTCTCATTCTAGCAATCACGCGGCCACTCTGTTCAACATGTAATGAACACTGTGATTTCTTGAAAACCCTTCCATTTTATAACTATTGTAGTTATCTTTCCCATGGCTAGCATAGCTAACACATATTTCATTTTTTTTCTTTTTATATTCTAAAAGTAGAGTGATTTCCCATCTGGAATTTCTTTAGAAAAATTGGGGTTCTTCCTTTCTGCATTCTATTAACTTTAATACTTTCCATTCAAATATTCCCTTGTCAACACCTTCTAATTATTTCTTGCAGTTGCATATTTCCTAGATAAAATTTAGTATTCACCCAGACTTCTACTAATGCATTGTTGTTTCTTCTTGCAGTTGTCGATAAAGAGGTGTCATAGGTATACTTTTTAGATATATAGTTTAACTTCAATTCTTTTCTTCCTTGACCATTTTCTTAAATCCCTATCCTAGAAATTCAATATTTTTAACCGAAATACAATCAAATTTCTATTACAGGTTTGGTATACTTATATTTCTCTAATCCTTCCAAAGTTTTGATGGTATATCTCTCCGAATGGGTTTTATTATTCACAACCCAATTTCTTATTTTGTCTTACTAATGTATACTTTAAATGTACATGGTTATACCCTAATATAGATTTGGCCTTTTGTTTTAGCTATGTAAACTTTTTCATTATAAACATGGGCCATGTGCCTTTATGCATTTTGTGATATTACTCTTTCAATTCCTGTGCCAAATACCTACAATAGGCTTGCATGGAAGTTTTATTTTTGGGTTTGTGTTGAAAGTAATCATTCCATGCTCTGGTCATTATATCGATGAGATACATGTTATTGCACAATTTGTTTTTACTATTGGCAAGGTTCACTATCACAATTGTTTTCCAAAGTTATTTTTAGAAGTATAGTTGAACTTTAGATTTTATTTTCTTGTTATTGAAGTATATATTATCCTTCTAATTAATCCTGGTAGAGTCCTCCTAGTATGACTCTCCTTACCATCCTTCTTATATGGCTCTTCGTGTTACTTAAAATGAAGAATTAATATAAATAACGTAGTTCAAATGACCATGCAGGTCATACTATTGATTTTAATGATGACTCGATTTATTGTCTGACTTCTTATTGTGATAGTGAATTATTTTCCTTATATCATTATAACACCTCTGTTTTAGAAATCTATACTCTTTAATGGTCATAGTCATAGTAATAACAAAACTAGTTATGCACACTCTATCTTTACTTACCTCTCTACACTAGTTCCTGTACCATTATGTATTAAAACCTCCTTCAATCTAATTGATTATTAATTACGGTTCCTTTCCCTTTTTATCTATTGTTACTCTCAAAACTCTTTTTTTAATGAATAATTGAGGTTTAACAAGTCTTTCGTATATTCAATAGTAGAAATTAGGAACTATACAACATGGGTGAGACTACTTTCAAATCAATTCGAAACACCAAAACTCGAGAGGGATTACCTCGCTACATGAAAATTAAAAGGCTTTGTACTCTATCAACATTAGATCTAGGCTTACACATAGAAGGATTTGTTTTTTTGGATTATAGGGATAACATGGATATTCCAGGTTGAATTATCCACTAAATGATTTTCATAAGGAAATGTTAAATAAGATTTAACCTATACAATACCCATTCAATTAGTACACAAAATACTACAATATATTGGCAAGAATATCTCTTTGCATGTAATTCAATCTACCTCTTAATTTTCTTTTAACTGTATTTTGCACTATAACTTTTGTTTATATTACCTATTTGATAACATTGTAGTAAATCCCCATTACTTATTGATCTCAGAAAATCAAGGATTATGTAACCACAGTGTCTATGGTTTCTACAAGCCTTGTCCTCTCAATATATGTATGTAATGAGATTATGGATATACAAAAAGAAAATATATCGATAAACAAACATATTGTAATGGTCACTCCATTTTTTTTTTAATTATATATGATCAAATTTGTGACTACAATACAATATAATTCCTCTCATCTAGATCTTATAATCCACAGATAACCATATAATTTCAGAAATCATTAGTTCAGGAAATATTCTATCTACACATGCAAATTTTATTTTCTGTCGTTGATCCAATTCAACACTCAATTTAACATTTTCATTGCAACATCGCTAAATAGTTTCAAAATATATATATCGCCCATAAACAAAAATTCCTCCAACCAAAATTAAGCACTTGGGAAGTCTTCATGATAGAGCACGTTATATGTTTCCACAAGACATGTAGACTCTAAAAATTCTAAAATACAATCTTGACTTATTTTTCCTGTCGGCTATGTGACTTAATTATCGATTGCTTTGAATATTCTACCCACTAGTAGAAAATGGTGAAATTAGTGACTAGGTGACTATAAACATTAGTCACCACAATTATTTCAAGTGAATTACTACTAGATTTGAGCAATTTTAAGTGACCAAACTAAAAATGACTAACTTACATGACCACTTTAGTCTATGGATAATATATACGACTAGATAATAAGTGACTAAACTAAAAGTGACCAACTTAAATGAGTAATTTAGTCCAGGATTAAAATATATGACTAGATAATAAGTGACAAAATTAATAACCATTAACTTAAATGACTATTATAGTACAAGAATAAAAATATGATCAAATAACAAGTACAACAAGTATATGAATTAGTGATTTATTTTAGTAATTTTTAATTGTGTCAATCTAGAAATGGAAAATTGTATTTTTGATAGAGAAGTCTTAAATTTTACTACAAGGGTCTCTGAATCCATCTGCATTGTTAAAATTTAGAGACAAAGGGGTCCCTGAATCCATATACAATGTTGAAATTATGAATACCCTTTTGTGTCTACTGTTTAACACTGTAGATGGACTCAAAGACCCCCTTCTCTGAATCCATTTGCAGTGTTAAATTTAGAGACAGAGGGGTCTCTGAGTCCATCCATAGTGTTAAAATTTAGATACCATCATCTATATATATGGTTATTATCAATGACCATCATGACCACCATATTTCCACTCTAATTTTATTTTTAACAATTCAATATATAAATATACATAGAGTTAGAAAATGTGTACATGAATTTGGAATAACACTTGAACCTAGGAAATGGGTTCTTTTTTACTATTAACATATGGTTCTAGTAAAACTATAACAAAGCTCACTTTGTTTCCTTCCATCCATATCTTTGTTTCCTTCCCTCCATATTTTTTAGTGATCATCATTTTATTTTATTTTATTTTACATCTTAAATTTCCCTCTACACATTTGAGGTCTAGGCCATTCACTACCATCAATCATTTGGTGGGTTGTTCAAGCAATAAGGGTTAGATAATTGTATATATGTGCACTTTTTGGTGCTTCGGTAATGTGGCATTGAGATGGGGTAGAAAGACCAATTACATCAGACGGGGAAAGAAGGTAATCATAATCACTTGAGGAGGACATAGATACCAAAATACAATAAGATAAGGAAGGTTGCAATCCCTAGAATAGAAATTTAGGATAAGAGCATATTTATAAGTAGAACCAATTACATAGGGAACCAGTTAGAGAGAAAAAACACGATGAAAGTAACATACGGTTTGTGAACAAAAAAAGAAGCAAAACGACATTATAATAATCTAGATCTGGGAACAAATTGCTGCAGGATCCAGTGAATAAAATACACTTCCCAAAGAGCTGTTCCTTCCCAAGACCTAGGTTTCATGGATCCTACATTGATTCTGGATATTCATTCATGGACTCTAAGTCATGGAAGGTTCCTCCTAGAATGAGCTGAGCGGCTAGGGTTCTATCGGTAGGATGGAAGTTGAGAGTTTGTTGAAGTGAAGGAGTTCTCTGTAGTTGATGGCATGGTACAGGAACAACCTTTCCCTCAAAATTAGGTACGAATACATTATTATGAAAACTTTAACTAGAGCCTTCTCCAATATCTTCCCTTGCGGAAGAATTGGCCCTCTGCTTGTTGTGTCACTTCCATTTGGAGGGTTTCTCCTAGGCAAGGTACTCCACATTAAAATTCACTTTTAGACTCCTATTCTCTAAAAGTCTTTCCATTTTATAATATCAACATGTATCATCGATGTGTGGATGTAGATTATTGTCTAATAAATGACGCATTTGCAAATTCCATAGCCACTTCCATGGCCATGTACCCACACCGCAAATACATTACCTCATGAATGTAGGCATTTAGTAGGAAAAGGAACTTCTCTACTCAAGTCCATAGCTCCCACCACTACCTTACACACTAGTATATTTACTACTATAGCCTCTTCGATAGATGAAAGCAATGGCTTTAGAAAACTTGTTTGCCAAGTTGTACATAATGATTTCCTTTCATAATCAAGGTCAAAATCTCTTTCTACTGACCTAATACGAGTTACGACTTTTAGTTTTTGAGCCTCAGAAAACCATTGTATACTAGTGCTTGTATTTAGTTGAATATAGAATGGGAGAACATGTAAGGAACCCTTGCATGTACACTGAAAAAATCAAGCCATCTTATATCATACATTTTCCAAAATATCCTTTTTATTCATAATATGTTCCTAAGATGATGTTTTAATTGTCATTGACCTATTAAATTCATTCAATGTTAGTTTGTTGTTGTTATGTCCAAAGGGTGGAATGAGACTATCCCGTAGACAACATGGCTCAACATTATAGATAGGTCTTTGTTGGCAAGTGCTATCACAAAAGAGAAACACAAAAACACAATGTACTCCCTTTTTTCTCTTAGGAAATAGCCTTTGGTTCTATGCAGCATTTGGAAAATGAATTTTCAATTTTTTGTTTTGATTCATCCTCAAACCATGAATGAACTCAAAAAAAGTACCGACTGGTCATTTCCAATCTAAAACACATGTTTTCAAGGCTTTATATATATTGTTGATTTAATATTGAGCAAGTGGTTCTATGATTCTAGCTTGAAGGATTTATTTTGTGATAATCCTCTATATTTATGCTTGGTATTTGGTAGAGAAATCAATAATTTTTGATGTCCCTTTTTCTATGAGGTTAGAGGTAGGTTCATCTACCTTTATTGGGAATTGAGGGGTTCTCTAACCTCTTAATCCCTCCATCTAGACTGAATATGCCTAGCTCTTGGAGGTGTTAGGGAATGGACTTAAGCTCTTATGAGCAATTCCTTGAACAAATTCCATCAGGTATACCACTTCCTCCTTTTCTTCTCTCTTGTCTGCAGTTTTGCTGGTGGCAGTAGGTGATAGGCATAGACCTAGTATACATACTGCATTATATCTATGAAACCATAGACCTCCTCTCCCTCTTTAGCATGCAGACCAACCCACATGACTCTTGAGGAATTTGAGTTACTGATCTCAGTAATGAGTACCACAAAATTTCTCCTTCCCCCCACCTCCAAGGTTAGTCATCATCAAGTTATTTCTGGTGTCCTAGATTGCTAGGAGATTATCAATGGATCATTCTATTTTTCCTTGTAGGGTTTTATTATTTGAACCTCTTAGACATGGACTCCCTCTTGAGGATATTCTTAGATAGTGTATTGTCTTATTTTCCACTATCAATGATCCTAGAGGGACATTTTGATTCTCTTTCTCCTTGATGTTGTCCTCTATATCTGTTATGGGTGGAGGGCTTCCCCCTTCTCCTGCTCATTCTTCTCCTACTTTTGGTCATGCGTAGCATTTTATCTTATTATTTTTGGGGCCATATCAAGTAGTTTATTTTATGTTTGTTCTCTTAGAGATTATCTTAAACAAGTTTCATTGGAACTCCTACAACCTGTCACCACTGATTATACCTTTGCATCCCATTGACCTACCCTTTTGTTCATTCATGGACATTAATAAAATTATCTTATATCATATTTAATGCCAACACATGATTTTGTGTTTATGTATTCCAAAAAAATCCCATAATACTTGACAAATTCCTAAATTGAATTCCCAAGTATAACCTAATAACTTCTTGAATGTAATTCCAAGGTATAGCATAAAAACCTCTTAAAACTAAATTCTGAAGAATAACCTAATAAATTATTGGAAATGCAAACTAACAACTGCTGGAATTAACATATTATACTTTTAGCTGAACAATTGATATTATGGAGACTATGTTGGCCTATAATCTAGGTGTCATGTGTCAACCTGATTGTTGTTTGGGAATTTCACCCTAGAATTGGCATGTTGTATAATTAGGAAGAATTATGTAGTTGCCTTAACAAAGTGATTCTCGAGATTATGCAACCCTCCTTAATCATTATGTGTAAGGAATTATGTGATAGTTTTTAATTATACACAAAATGTTGATGAACACTCGTAACCTTGAACATATCATAATTAGTAAGAACTAATGCATTTCATTCAAAATCTTCATAGAGACTGTCAAACACATTAATTTTCTATGAATTACTTACTTAAAGAAAATTTTCTATAATAAGGTGGTTAAGAAATCTAGAAAATTGGATGTGTTAGGTTTTTTATACTCATGAAAATTTATGTTGGGTCCCTATAATACTAGTGATTAACCCATTATTATTGTAGTTATACCCCTTATTTAAATTGTTTTGCCCCTATTACCCCCATATTTTTGTCTCTGTGCCCCATAGAATCCCTCTATTGTTATTTTTGTGGCTTTATATTATTATTGTTAGGTCGGCTGGATTATATTGTGACTCCTTAGACTCCTATATATAGAAAGGAGGTTTTGTCATTTGAATCATCCAAGAATTTTTCATTTATGTAATGTAAAGGAGGTTTCGCCCTCGAAGAGGCTGAATTCTAAGGTGTTGATCTATCTTTTCTATCTTTTCTTGAGCTGGTTTCATAACATTTGGTATCAGAGCTTTGGATTCTAGGGTTTCGCTGCTCCAAACAGGTCATCGTGCAATTTTCACTATAACTTCTTTTTTGTGATGTTTTAGAAGTTGCAAAAAAAACCCATTTGAGAAGAAATCACGTTGAACCTTGGGTCCGAATTTCAGAGATTTTTGGTGATATTTGCGGAGATATGATCTGAGGAAGTTGGTCTTTTTACAAACTCCTGAATTACATTCAAAACAGGTGACCTGGGGAAAAGCGTCATAACTTTCGCTCTGGGGATGTGATTAAAATTTCATAAGAAGGTAAAAAAAGAAGACGGACTGTAGTTTCTTGTATGCATTTTTCAGATCCAAAGGTTGAAACAGTGACTCATGGCACGTCGTACAAGTTCGCTCTACTGAACTAGTCTATAATCAGGTCATCTTGGGAGATTGTGCATAACTCTTTCTTGGAGAATCCAATTTGGGTAAGACTTGTGGCATTGGAAATAGGATGCAGAAGGCTACTACAAGTTGCAATTTCAGAACTGGATGATCCGAAATTACAGAGATACATCAGATTCAATATCAGGCTTCTACAAAGGGAAAAAAGGTTTGTAGTTTTCTTTTAAATTTTTGTGTAAGCTTGGTTGAAGGAATTCAAAGGGTATAGTAAAGCATTATTATCGGTAACTGATGCCCTGAGGAAAGAAAATGAAAACACTGAGTAAGGAACCTGAAAGCTCTAGCATGACTCATGAAGAAGAGGAAGAAATGCTACATGATATATCAAAATTACAAGAACAAGTGCAACAAATGTCACGCTCACAAAAGCTAACAGAAGCTAAAATAAATGGCGTTCAATCTAAGATAAAGGGCATGGAAGCTAAGATCGATGATTCGAACACAGATTTGAAGACATATTTGAAGACAAACATGGACGAATTGAAGATAAATATGAATAAGTTGCTACAAGAAATGGGCACTAAGGATGAAAGGGTACTAAAGGAAACTCATGATGAGAATAAAAGAAATGTTAATCATGATTCCATAGATGCTAATTTTGGATCGAAGACTCACCATATTCCAAAAATCGATATGAGGAAGTTTGATGGCAAGGATCCTGCCACATGGATATTACAGATGGAGCAATTCTTCGATCTCAATAATGTGAAAAACAGATAAAACGTACGTATGGCAACTGTATATTTGGAACCAAATCAGTTTGTATGGTATCAATGGCTTTGCTCTCGTAAAAAATTTATCACTTGGGCAATTTTTACGGAAGAATTGATAGCACATTATGAGGATACAAAAAGCAACACTTTTTTTAGCCAATTGATAAGTCTCAAACAAAAGGGTTCAATAATGGAGCACATTGAGGAGTTCCAAAAATTGAACATAAGGGTAAAAGATATTCCTGAGGAGCATAGGGTTGATGTGTTCATAGGGTCTTTAAAGGATAATATCCAACATGATGTTCGCCTTTGGGAACCTGATTCATTAGAGAAGGCATTCAGGTTAGCAAGAAAAATGGAAAGCAAAATTCTGGCAACCAAGAAACATACCACTCACAACTGTAAAGATGCAAGTGTTGTTGCCCCTATTCTTCCACAACCTATAAGGTTGACACCACAACAATTGGAAGAGAAAAGAGCAAAAGGGCTTTGTTACAGTTGTGATAGCAAATACACTAAAGGTCATAAGTGTGCTGAGAAGAAATTATTCTACATAGATTGTGAAGAGGAAGAAGAAAAGAAGCAAGAAAGGTCAAAAGAAGAGGATATACTCCAGGAACAAAGCCTAGATGAAGAACAATTAAATCCGACCATATCTTGTAATAGTGTTGATTGATTCAGGAAGCACCCACAATTTTATTCATTGTAGGATAGCAAAGGAATTGAATTGCTTCCTATATCCAGCACCAGAGTGTCAAGTGATGATTGCAAATGGAAGAACAATAAATTGCTTTGGAAGGTGCCATAATATCAAGCTATCCATGGGAGAATATGTATTGACTAGCCCAATGCTTTCCATTCCAATGGGAGGTGCTGATGTTGTACTAGGAGTCCAATGGCTACAATCCTTGGGTACAATATCTTTTAATTTTCAAGAACTTTTCATCAAATTTTCTACGGGAGGAAAGGAAGTTGAATTAAGGGGTATTGCACAGGAACCAGGAAAGATAATCAGCTCTAATGGTATGACAATGCTTCTAAAAAGGGAGCAAAGAGGTGTAATTGCACAATTATGTTCGCTAGATGTTTCCACATCGGAATCATCTATTTCTCCAGATCTCCAAAAATTCCTAGACAATCATTCCAGGGTATTTGAGGCTCCCAAAGGTCTCCCACCTATGCGTGATCATGATCATGCTATTCATCTAATTCCAGGAAGTGTTCCTCCAAACATCAGGCCGTACAAATATCCCTATGTCCAAAAAAGTGAAATTGAATGTATGGTTGCAGAAATGCTAGAGGCTGGTATAATTCAACCGAGTCAAAGTTCTTTCTCTGCTCCAGTAGTATTGGTGCACAAGAAGGATGGATCATGGCGCATGTGTCTGGATTATAAGGAGCTAAACAAAAGCTCACTATTAAAGATAAGTTCCCCATTCTTGTCATTGATGAATTACTGGATGAATTGCATGGATCAATTTACTTCACCAAGTTGGATCTTCGTTCGGGATATCATCAAATCAGAATGAAGATTGAAGACATTCTGAAAACATCATTTAGAACTCATGATGGTCATTATGAATTTTTGGTCATGCCTTTTGGCCTTACCAATGCACCTTCAACATTTCAAGGTTTGATAAATTCAATTTTCAAACCATTCCTTAGAAAATTTGTGTTAGTATTTTTTGATGATATACTAATCTACAGCAAGTCTTGGAAGGATCATGTCGAACATGTTGAAAGGGTGTTACAACTATTGGAGTAGAAACAATTATATGCAAAAAGATTCAAATGTTTCTTTGGAGTCCAGGAGGTGGAATATTTGGGTCATATTGTATCTCATGAAGGATTTAAGGTAGACCCTAGCAAGATTAAAGCCATTAAGGAAGGAAAATCCCCACATCCATAAAGCATCTGCGAGGATTTCTTGGGTTGATAGGGTATTATCGCAAGTTTGTTAAGAATTATGGGAGAATAGCAGCACCTCTAACAACATTATTGAAGAAAGATGCATTTTCATGGACTCCGAAAGCAACAAAGCCTTTGAACATCTTAAAGAGGAAATGTGCCAAGCACCGGTCTTAGCTACACCGGACTTCACAAAAACCTTTATTGTGGTATGTGATGCTTCAGGACATGGAATTGGTGTTGTTCTAATGCAAGATGAAAGACCCATTGCTTTTGAAAGTCGTCCAATCAAGGGCAAGTTTTTAAGCAAAGATATTTATGAGAAGGAAATGTTGGCAATACTCCATGCACTTAAGAAATGGTGACCCTACTTAATGGGAAGACACTTCAAGGTAAAAACGGATCATGATAGCCTTAAATACTTTTTAGAACAAAGATTATCCTCTGAAGAGCAACAAAAGTGGGTCACAAAGATGTTGGGTTATGACTTTGAAATCATCTACAAAAAATGGAAGCAAAATGTGGTGGCATATGCACTCTCAAGAAAGGATGAGGATGTGGAAGCATTATTGTGCGCCATTTCTATTATCCAACCAGATTGGATAAATGAAGCAAGGAAGGAATGGAAGAATGATGAAGAAGTTTGGGCACTTATTCGAAAGCTACAACAAGATTCCAGTACGTCTGATACATTTAGCTGGAAAAATAATTCATTATGGTACAAAGATCGCTTATACCTCTGTAAGAATTCCTAGCTAAAACGAAATATTCTTATGGAATTGCACACTTCTCCCTTAGGAGGGCACTCAAGATTTTTAAAACTTAAGACACCAGGTCTACTACAACCTTTATCCATTCCAAGCCAACGTTGGGAGGAGGTTTCATTGGATTTTATCACAGGTTTACCCAAGTCTGATGGAAAGAGTGTCATCATGGTGGTAGTTGATAGACTTACCAAGTATGCACACTTTTGTGCATTATCACATCCATTTAAAGCCAATACAGTTTCTACTACATTTATGGAAACAATTCAAAAGCTACATAGAAACCCAAATATTATTGTAAGTGACAGAGATCCCATTTTCACTGGAAATTTTTGGACAAAATTATTTTCTTGTCTTGGTACTCAGTTAGCTCATAGCTCATCTTATCATCCTCAATCTGATGGGAAAACTGAGATAGTAAACAAATGTTTGGAAGGATACCTTCGTTGCTTTGTATCTGATAAACAGACACAATGGGTCAAATGGTTGCCTCTGGCTGAATGGTGGTATAACACTTCCTTCCATACAGCAACAAAAATGACCCCATTTATGGCACTTTATGGGTATCAACCACCATCCATCACATCATATTTAAGAGAAAATTCTAAGGTTCAGGCAATGGAACATCACATCGAACATCAACAACAAGTCCTCCAACTCATAAAGGATAACCTCGTGTTGGCACAAAATAGAATGAAACAACAGGCAGATCAACATCGCAGTGAAGGAAGTTTTGATGTAGGTGATTGGGTATTTCTACGGCTACAACCATATAAGAAAATGTACCTAAAGCAAGCTAAGAAGGATAATAAATTATCACCAAAGTATTATGGTCCTGTTGCAAAAGATTGATACTATGGCATACAAATTAGAGCTTCCTGCAGCTTCTCGATTGCACCCATTTTTCCATGTTTCATGTTTAAAGAAGGTTATAGGCGACAAGATCCCAGTTCAAACAATATTGCCAGAACTTGACGAGGAAGGAAAAATTATGTTGGAACCAGAAACAGTCACAGAAACAAGAACTCGACAGCTACGAAATCGATCAAATTTCAGAGTATCTTATCAAGTGGAAGAACTTATCAGCTGAAGATTCCACATGGGAGGATGAGAATTTTATGCAGAAGTATCCAGAACTACTCAAGCGTTGAGGACAACACTTTTTTGAAGGAGAGGGGCATGTTGGGTCCCTATAATACTAGTCACTACCCCATTATTATTGTAGTTATACCCCTTATTTATATTGTTGTGCCCCTATTACCCCCATATTGTTATCTCTGTGCCCCATAGAATCCCTCTATTGCTATTTTTGTGGCTTCATATTATTATTGTTAGGTCGGCTGGATTATATTGTGACTCCTTAGACTCCTATATATAGAAAGGAGGTTTTGTCATTTGAATCATCCAAGAATTTTTCATTTATGTAATGCAAAGGAGGTTGCCCCCTCGAAGAGGCTGAATTCTAAGGTGTTGATCTATCTTTTCTATCTTTTCTTGAGCTGGTTTCATAACAATTTCAGTGGAATATGAGAAAACCAAGACATTTATGAGGTTCAAAATCACCCCCAAACTGAACGAATTGTACACCCTTGTGCAATAAAGTTTTCCATGTCATTCTTATATAATTTGTCAGAAATCATAAAATTTCAAATGGGTTTGTGTATTTTTTTCTATTTATGATAGCCCATTATTGATTCAATTTAATCCAATTGTTCATGTTCACTTTTTTCATTTATTGGACTAGTGCTCTTCCAGTTCAAAATTTGATATCATAGCAAGATAAATTGGAATCCAAGTCATATCCAATGTATTTCAAGATTTATTCTAAAGCTAGTGTAAAGGTGAGCCCTGAATACATCTAGTTTGATATATGGAGTTGACTTGGGTTCCCTTCTCTTCAAGTCGTATGTAAGTTCATTCCTTCTCATTAGGGAATTCATGGCATGGTCACTACAAGTATCAACAAAGGCTTTCAAATTCTCTAGAAATTGTTGTTATTCCATTACCCATTAGATATGAGAATGTGAAGTGTTTCAGTAATGCTCATATATATCCTCTGATGGTGCATGATTTCTGCGCACACAAGAAACTCAACGTTGGATTTGTAATCATGATAGGCCCACAATTCTTTAAAGCTTTGAATTTCATTCTACACAGTAGAGATAAATGTCTTAAAATACCAACCTCCATACACCACCAAAAACATGTAAGGAAAATTTATTAACTTTTGAGAAATTTAAGCTTTAATTTTTCTTTACAAACCCCTCCCAAACATAGATATCATAAACATATGAATTAGAGTTTTATCTATAGCAAAACCGATATGTAATGCCACCATCAGATCTTTTATTGATTGATAGTGCCAAGGTATGTTCAATTTTTTTATTAATGCATTCCACCCCACATTCAGTCTTCTTCCACACACAAAACAGTACACACACCTCAGGTCTCTAGCTAAAAATCCATTTTTTTTACAACCACTCTTGTATGTTTAGGATTTAATCTCCATGCTACATTCCATTACTATTTCTAGGGATGGCGTTGACATTTGATGAGATCATGAGGCCATTTATCATAATAAAGGAGCAGGGGCAGAAGACCCAAATAAGCAGTGTAGATGCTCAGAAGGCCAACATTATGGCTTCCAGGGCAATTGTGACTGTTAGTGCCTAAATCTACCTCAGGCTGAGAGAAGGCAGGTCTAGGGTAACATCAAACCACGCTTAAACTGGTAGCTAGCCCTACCAGGTCGGGAGAGGGCTCTGTTCTTATCAATCTCAATTAGAATATTGGCAACTAGGGCTTGAGACGACTAAAATGAATGTTGATTTTAGGCTAGGTAGAGTAGATCAGAGAATTTTGTTTGATTTTAGGTTTTGGTTGGTAGATCAATTGGAGAAGGGAGTTTGGGTCTGGGAAATCAACTCAAGGATACAGTCATGTCCTGTGGGGCAAGGTAGATAAGGGTTTATGTACTAACAATGGATTGAGATGGTATAGTAAGATAGTTGAGGAGTTGAGGAGGGCATAAGAAACTATGAATCCTCTTCAAATAGTGAAAACATTTGAAAACCAAATGCATTCCCAAGACATAGCACTGTAAATTTAGTGTATTTTGTCTATTCGCCTTGATTCATTTAGTTTAGGAGAGAGAGAGAGAGATGTGGATACATATAAAACATCAGAGAAAACTCATTACAAAGAAGAAAAAATATATAAACTCACTTTCAGAAGAAACCCACAAAAATAGCTGTGAAACCTAGTTTTATTCCTTGCCAAACTTCTCATACAAATGTTCACTGAGTCCAACACTTCTGCCAAAGTCCAACCTTTACAAATGAATCAAAAAGTACATGATATAGGCAAGGAAAATAATCAAGCTAGATATTAGGGTCGAATCCATGAGAAAAGTGGTCGTTTCAACAATATCTAAACTGAGAAAAGGAATATAGGAAGTGGAATAGCTTGCCTCTAAAACCAAGGAAACCAATTCATTACAGCTCAAAAGCACTTGGAATTTGATGTATCTACACTATGAAGTGATTTTCAAACATATTACATCGAATTCATCATTTACCATGCTTACATTTACCAAGAAATGAGGAAAAAGTGATCTCCCAAGAAAACTAGGAAAAATATGGAAAATCAGGCAAAACTGGCAAAATTCATTTAATGCACAGCGCCAAGATTTTAATGTGTGGTTCTTTTTCTAGGCCAATTTTGTAAGACTTCTCGAAGTCTAAATCAGGTGTAGGATAGCGCGTTGGAAAGCATGACGAGTCTGCTTTCTGGAACAACTTGAATTTTTTAATTTGGAGTCCATTTTCCCCTCCAAAAATTAATTCTCCCAAGACTGCTTCATGTGTGGCAAAAAAGTGGCATAGAGGGCACTTTTTGGGTGTTTTTTGCCCTTTTGGAGACCTAGAACTTGTCCAAAATTCCTTGCCATTTCTAATCTTTCATAATTTTCCATGATGATTCCAAAAATGTAAACCATTTTGCAAGGATATGTCCCCAACAAAAGTGCAATGCGGTGACACTACGCACCTATTGGAAAAGCCTATTTTTCACATTAAAATTTTCAAAAATGACAAACATTTCTCCAAATTTCTTGAAATTTGGAATGATTGACCCTTGTTAAGTGCTTTGATGAGCCAATGATGCTTAAGCCAAGATCTTGAGTTTATCTTTCTTTTTTTTGCTCCTCAAAGCTCCTTTTAGCTTGGCTTTTAGCCTCTTTACCCTTGTTTTGCAAATCTTCTTCCAGGTTAGGTAGTAATAGACCATATGGCGTAGCATTTTCTTTTGTTTGTTGGATTTCTCAAGCATCTTCTTAAGGTGAATGTTTTCCCTCTCCAACCATGATTCTCGGTCATCCTCAATTTCTTGCTCAAGGGAGGTCATCTTGATCTTTCTTTTCTTTGCCTCTTGTCTATTTTCCATAATCATTTGTAGCTTCATCATAGCTTGCTTATCTGTCAGTTACTTGTTTTCCTGCCCAAGAAAGTTGATGATCTGTTTTTCCCTCTCAAGGTTAAGTGATAAGGCTTGTATTTCAGCCTCCTTCTCTTTGATAATCATGTCCTTCAGTCTTGAGCTTTGAGAGCCCAAATCAGTGAAATCTTCCTCAATCAAAATAAAATCTTTGTCTTGCCCTTTAGGAAGGACCTCCTTATGCATATTTTGTTTCCCTTTATCTTTTCTCTTTTTCTACTGGCCAACCTGTATAATTGAAGAAGAAGGGAAAGCCCTTTTCACCCCCGGTGAACATAACATTTGCTTGTGGTCTGGTGAAGAAAACAAGACCCCTTCCACTCCTGGTGGATATAGTACTCGCCTGGTAGTAGCAAAAAGCCTCCTTGTGCCTCTCTCATAGGTGAAAAACGCTAGCACACCTGTAGTTTCGGTCTCATGAACACCTGGCTATCCTAATGGCCCTCCTTCCTCCTGAGGCACTGATGGAATCACCTGAGGGCCTTGGAAAATATCATGGGAAGTAAAGCTATCCCATGGTATATTCAACAAGCTTAGTTAATGCAAGACAACAATTTTAATTAGTGAGAAGTGGTAAATGCTATTGAGTTTTTGAGGAAAAGGTTTCCTTTGCACATAGTGAGCCATCTTCTCAATATTCCTGCATATAAAGTAAGGGAGGTTCATCATCCTTACTCTTGTGAAATGAATCAACAACCTGATATGATATGTATATAGGCGGGAAAACCTTCTTTCACAGGTGAAATACTTGATGATGAGTTTCATGAGAGGAGCATAAATGTTCTACAAGTATTTGAAATGAAAAACCCTACTGAGTTGCCTGTGATATCCAGCCTTAATGTAAGGCTCTTAATGTTCTCTACCCACATACTACCCCTTATTCCACTGTTTACCTACATTAGGGTTCCTGTTGCTGCTAAAATGGTGGTAGGTGTCAAGGTGAAAGAGACACCAGAAAGGTTCACTTGGCCATTGTGGAGATGGATAACAAACAACCTAGCAAGCTCATGATGAAATTTTACCTTCTCTACCATTTCACAAAACTGATAACAACATTGGTGTTTAAAGCTAGCTACAATAAGAGGGAAAGCAAGCAATTCTATAAGAGTGATGGGCTCCTCCAAGATGATCTTCCCCCTTTGTGTGGCTTTCTTGGCACATGAGCTTCACTGGAAGAATCACTAGGAGTTTCCTCATCCCTCTCATAATTTGAATCTGCCTCCATGCTTTTGGTCATATGTTGGATGACGAAATTGAAGTGAAGGCATATGAGTATGAAGAGATTTTGAAATATGAAGTAAGCAGTGTGTATGAAGAAGTGAATGCTTGGGGGAATAGTAACTTGGGTTTCTTTTGGGAAATGAGGGGAGTGAATGATGTTGTGAAATAAGGGTTTTATAGTGAAGTGGATGTATTGAAAGTGTAGGATGTGGAAGTTAGGGTTTTGGAATAGGGTATAGGGCTAGGGTTTTGGTAAGGAGAGAGGGGTTTTGGGGAGTCAATTTTGGTGATTGAAGGAGAAGGAATGGGATTTGGAAAACTCAATATGAATGGAGTAAGAAAGAAGACCAAATGACCTTTAATAACTTGTAAGAGATGATCTAGAGTTAGGGTTTATGTTTACCATTTAGCTATGGTTTGCTCCATAGGAAGCCAAACACACTCATGCAACCAAGAATAACATTTCTTAGCAAGGAGGAGTGATGTACTTATTTGGAACATGAATCAATTTGATTTTTAGGGAGTTTATAAGTGTTTTGAGGCTATTCTGGCTTCTCTAACAGGTGCGCAACCCCAAGGAACAGGTGCGCAACATAGTTTTAATGCACAACGCTAGGCCAAAATTTAACTGTAAACTTGCAATAGGTGCGCAGCGCCAAGGCACAGGTGTGCAGCGCTAGCAAGATGTCTCGATTTTTTCGCCTGTTTTGCCTTCTCTACTCAAAATCACAATTTTCTCCGTTTGGCTCTTTCAATTTCAACAATGAAGGCATAAAACACATTAATTGGCTCTTATATCTCTTCTCCTTTATTTTTTTCATTAACCAAAACCCACTTTTCTAATGTTTTGTCAGCTTTTTCAAAATGCTCTATTTCACTTACGTCGGACTTTTGCCTTTTTGCAGGTGGACTTATTACATTGACTTTCTACAGTGTAAGGAAGTGACAAGGTAACCAGGAACAACTGCTAAGCTTATTACATATAGAAACAATTAAATTACATGAAATTTTTACAAAAATGGAAAAACTTTGTTGTCACCTCAAAACAGAGTTTTTAGGTGAAAAATATTTATTGAGCATATCAGAAGTAAATTTATGATTTTATTAACCTTTTTATCCTCCTCATGTGCCTGCTGACCTTTTTATTCAATTTCGGATGACCATGATGACAAACCCTAATACTTAGTGAAACTAAACCCTAAAACTGAATGAAATGTACTAAAATGACTATAAATGACTAAAAAGAGGTTTGAATAAGCCAACAGGTATATGACATCAGGGAAGCCGAAATGAAACCACTACCATCAGTTGATCCATGACCTAATGGAATGCAGTTGATCGAATGAGACACCTAATATGCATGCAAAAGAGAAATTTGATCACCGATGGAAGTGTGAAGACACTGACACTAATAGTCACAATCCTCCACACTTCGTAGCCACAAGTGAATGGACAAGATTCTCTAAATCCCTTACGATAGAAAAACAAATGTAAAAAAAATCGAGAGGAAATATGGATGCATGTTAAATATTTGAACTTTGGAGCGTTATCAATTGGAGGCAAAGCTAAGGCAAAAGCCCAGTGAAACTTAGTCATGAAAAATTACAAAGCCTATAGTTCTTGGATATTTGAGGGTTTTGGCTATCTAGCATTTTTGCTAAAACATGCTCTGACAGATTTTGTACAGTGATAGTTTCGACATCCTTTTAAATGAGGTAGAATTGAGGGAGTCTAGGTCATCAAAAGTGCAACTTTAGGCATTCTTTCACGCTTCCTCATATTCGAAAACAAATCTTTCAATATTTTCATTAATGGTTCCTATCTTCACCACCATTAACACTTACACAAGTCCTCAAAATCCCATCAATTCCTTCAAGGTATGCAATTATTTCCCAGTTATTTCCTGTTGTAAATATGCAATATGTCACAACCTCCAGAAATATGCCTGTTGTACAATTCCATGTTTTGATCCTATTATAAATTGTCCCTATTACATTCAATGTTTTTACCATGTTTTAGTGCAGTTGACTTAGTCTGGCTTTGCTTTCTCAAGGTCAATCGGTACCTACCTCAAGGTTCACTAAGGCTAGTCTAAGGTGCTAGGTAAACCCTTTGGGAATGGATCCTAGGTCAAGTGTGTCAACAATCCCCTCCATATGCCTTAAGGGGAACATTGAGCTGGGCTTGGTTATGTAATATAAAATCTACACCATAAGTTTATCTCCTACCTCCATGTACCCTCATGATTGTCTGTTAAAGCATTCACGAAGGGAACTTTGGCCAATGGTGTTGAGGTCTTTGCTTCTCAAGTTTCAAGTAGAAGTTCAAATTAAGGAGTGGTATTGGGCTTGTAATATATGCACTTTGTATTCATATCCACGTGTCATAAGTTCAACCTCTACCTCTAGGTGACCCCAGAGATGCTTGGTAAAGCTGTTGGGAATGGAACCTTGGCCAATTATTTAAAATCACTACTTGCTAGGCCATAAAGAGAAAATGAGTTGGGTTTGGTTTGTAAAATGAGCACTAAATATTCATCTTTGGTATCCACAAGTCCAACACCTACCTCGATATTCCCCATTGATATTTTGGGATAACAAGCAAGGGCCATCAACCCCCTGCCCATTCGGCTTCTTGGATTTCATATTTTATATAACAACCAATTTCGTTATGTCTGGCATGTATATTTATTATAGGTAAGCATGAGTAAATGTATTTGACCTTCTAAAGTCTATACATTGTATTTATTTTTGTATTATATGTGGGTAGTTTATGCATGGGCCATTCTACACCATTTTATTGGTAATTTATTGCAGAATAGTGTTACATCATCTTCATGAATAAGGTAACACAATAAGATGATTATCTTCCCAAATTTTCTTTTTTTAGATTGTGCAACTGCCAAATGGTAGTATCTCAAGCTTCTCTATCAGTCCAAAATCTAGTTATTTGGTGGCAACTTCTTGGGATAATCAAGTTTGTTCTCAACTGTACCCATTTACCATTTACTGAAATGAGGCTAAGATCAGATTTATATTTACCTAATGGTAAACATTTTAGGTTGTCTCACTATGTGGTATTAGTTAGATGGTATATAAGGGTCATTTCATATTCATCATTATGGTTCAAATCACCTAGGGACAAATTTTCCCCCTTCAGGGCCATCTTTCATGTGCAAGTGGGTGTTTCTAAGTGGTTGGTGCTCAGTTGAAGTCTTATTTGATTGTCACAACAAATAATCCCCAGTCATGACTTCTCATCTAAAGGGATATTTCTAGAGTGTTTAATCTAACTACATTTCATTGTGATATTCTCATATTGGGAAAGGGAATGCTTGCCACATAGTGATAATGGGAAGTATCTTGACAAAATAATTTATTTGAGAAACATTATAGCTTCATTTGGTGTTGTGGCTATCATAATTTCACCTACAAACTTAAAATAAGGTTTTATATAAGATGAATTAGGCCATTTATATTGGAGATTAGGGGCCCTTGGGAAATAATGTTGGTGAATGGACCAATAAGTGGATAATATTAGATACTCCACCCTCATTCACAAACCCAAATGATATTATATTTGTCAAGAAATTTTGAAATTTCCCACTTTTCAATCTTACAAACCCCATACTATTGGAATTGAAAATAGCTCACACTAATTTAGGACAACATCTTACTGACATGAAAACAATTATTTTGAAATGCACTTCTAGGAGTATGGACACACCTTTTCTTCATTGATCTCAAAGAAATTTAATGATTCTAGCTCATGTGACTCCAGGTGTTCTTGCCATGGTAAAATTGAGATTAACTTTCATAATCTTAGGATATGTAAAGAGTGATTTTTTGTTGACTCATTTTTACCATTAGTGAATATTATGGTAAGTTGCTAACCTTGAACATATATGATGTGTTCACACTCTATGCCTTTCTTCCAATTATGGTAGAAAAAGACTTTTAGTGGGTTATTAACTTATTTCTTATGTTTAAAAATAATGTACAACAATAACTCAACAAGTATTTGAAAAATCAGTAAGGAAAAGAGTGGGAAGAAATGACAAATTTTTGCAAAAACTAAGAAATGTTGTTTTCCTAAATCACCAATTCTGGTAACACTAGTTATGATAAGGGCTTACATTTTGTTATATAGGGTAAAAATCATTTGACTTTTCATAATTTAATGTCTATGCAAAACAAATCTCAGTGAGAGAAAAATATATTTTTCTCCTCTCATTAACAGTGGAGGATGAGGTCTTCACCATCACACCATGGATCCTTTTACCTTTTTGATGTCTTTGAAGAAACATTGTTTTGACCAACAATGTTTTTTTGGCTCGAATCAAGTTGTTTGGAAAACTTCCTTGACTTGAGGCATCTTGGAGTTCCAATAGTCATAGAGAAGTTGAAGGCCATGACCTTACTCTAGTACATTTTCCTTAATATAGAGTCTAAAAGTATATCTTAGGGAGAATTTTTAATACAATATGTTGTCTCCTTTCACTTTATTGCATTGAACAACAATTTTTTGATGTTGTGTTCAGTGTCCTATTTTGTAAGTCATGAACCCCAATTTTTGGCATGAAACAACAAATTTCTGATAATATTTGGTCAATAATATTCTATACCTTCATAATACTAGCATTTGCACTAGATGTTGCAAAAGAAACGTCGTAAGGAATAAATGTAAATGGTCATTGAAAACAAGAATGAATAAGGAAAATTGCATGCAAAAGTGGACGATAAAGCATAGATTGGACACTTGCATCTATATTCCATGAGTTAAATGTGATATTCATTTGCAATTATGCTTTCTATACATGGCCGCAACATTCACAGAAGACCAAATTATTCATGCCAACCATGTGATTCCATTGTGGGTGGGAGAAGGGCTGCTGGCACGAAAATATTGCCATCAACTTAGCTACAACCCATTCGAAGTGGGAGGAGTTTATCTCAACCTTTTGGCAGATCATTGTTTGATTGAACCCATTGTGAGAAGCATTGACAAGTGCAATATTCTTCAGGATACACAACTTCCTGCACGATTTGGGAATCCGTGTTGCCAAGGCCGAAGAAACTTTCTTTTGCCATGTGGATCAGGATTTGAGCACGTTGAATGAAAATGAATGTTCCAGATGCAGTCAGATTTTGTTCAGTAATAATGAACTGTGTTCGGTCCCTGAGTCAACGAGAGTTCTGAAACTATGTTCATTGTTAATAGATGGTAACAAATGTCTAACAAAAAATTCGAAAAGGGTTATTGGGAGAATGGTCTCTCTTAAGGTTCTGGATTTGAGTGGGACGCCAGTGCAGTCATTACCGGAGGGCGTGGGGTGTTTGAAATAGCTAAGATGCCTCTTCTAATTAGGTATTCCCATCAACTTTCTACCTGCATCTCTTACAAATCTTGGAAACCTGGAGATCCTTGATCTAAGCTGCTCTAGAATCACGGAATTACCGTCTACCCTTCATAATTTGAAATCTTTAAGGCATCTAGCCATGGATAAATGTTGTCATTTGCAGTGTCTACCTTGCAGCATCCCAAGGCTCACTTCTTTGCAGGGTCTGACAATGTATGGATGCACCAATCTATGGGAAAAAGGTGAGCCCAAGAAATGGAAAAATGTGGCCAGCATGAGCGTCTGGCCAACTTAAAGCAAGTGAACGGGCTCCATTTGACAAACAATGGGGGCGTTATTAGGGAAGGCACATTAGGGAATATGATTTAAATGAACACCCTCGTGTTAGAGCTCACAAAGGTGAGATCTCTGCCAAGTGACATGAATAATATGTCAAAGCTGAGAAAACTATATATGAGAAAATTGTACATGGAGTGTCCTGACTTGGTTAGAATGGAAAATAGTTTTTGCGCTTTTCAGAATATGACTAGTCTTATATTATATAAGTGTAATATGTTGGAAGAACTTTCACATCTACATAAGCTCAACAATCTGCAGTGATTGGAAATAATTGAATGCTCTAGATTAAAGAGGTTTCCTCAAGGATTCGGTGACAAGGAGGCATTTTCTTTATTGAAGATATTTTCAATTGTTGGGTTACATGAATTAGAAGAGTTGTCAATCGTAAAGTAAGGAGTAATGCCAGTACTTGAAACGTTCATCATAGTAGAATGCTCAGCATTGAAGGTATTTCCAAAGATTTATTTCAATTTAAAAACACTTCAAAAAATAAAAATCTATGGTTGCTTTTCCCTGATAATGGAAGATTTAAGAGAACTTAGGGAATCCAATAAAATGATAGAGGTAAATACTATGTCTATAGAAGACACAACAGACTCAAGAAATAGGCACTCTCAATTGATGACAGAAATGAAAAGTTGGCTCTACGGAGAATTTTGGAGCAATAATGATGTGTTCCTTTTCTTAAGAAGTCTTTATACACTTCTGTATATGGTGACTTCTAGGAAGGGTAGTCCATTCAAATTGACTAATATAGACCAATCAATACTCAAAATACATAATAGTCATAAGAAAAACATATATTCCTCTATTATGTATATTTATTTACTATGTGGTTTTCAGTGCCGTTGTTGGAAAATATAATCATTAAATTAAAATATATATTCATCTATTATGTATATTTATTTACTATGTGGTTTTTTGAAAGACTCTCATGTCATTCTGTTACAATTGCCCTGTACACTTTAAAATCAATCTATCAATCCAGTACATGGTTGGTGTATATACTAGTAATTGTCCCAAAAGGTACAAAGAGAGGCCGATAAGATTATTAAATTGGAATTGTTGAATTGGAAAAGTTTTAATTTGATTAAAATAATAATTTTTGTATAAATTCCTACTTAATTAAAAGTTTTCTTTTTGGATACTCCCAATAATTTTATATGGGAACTTTTCTAGAAGAGATAGAGATGAGCAATTTGAGCTGGTTAAAGTCTTTCTAATTGTTTTTTATTATGGTAAAATTATATTGATAATTCATTGGTTTTACTTTCAAAAACTTGAAACAATTTGAAGAACAAATATAAAATTACTTGATGGGTTTGATCTCAAAATCACTTATTTGTAAATACATACTCAATGATTCGTTGAAACCCTGCACAAATGTTTGATATAAGAAAATAAGCTTAAAAAGCTGAAAGGCTACAACTAAAACTATACTCAACACCCCCGTAAATCCTAATCGTTGATAAAATCAAGAAAAAGGAAAAAAAACACATTCGTGATAGCAAAGTTACGAACCTTTCATAGTTTGTCATCAAGCATTGTAGAGTACATAATGAAATAGATCAGCTACCTGATTAACAAATAAGCCTCGTAGAATTTTGATAAAAAAAATTACTTTGGTTTTCAAAATTAAGCAAATAATAATGGATAAAAAAATTATATATTTCCAAGTCATGTAGAAGATTAACTATTGGTTGGGTTGCTTTGTTCCTATCTACCGAAGTTTGAGGTTTATGGTATGTTTTGTTTGACAATATATATTATATACTATTAGGTTTGTTCCAATTACCTTTTAAGTTTTATGTTATGTGTGTAGTTTCAATAAAAAATAATAGTATTTTTGAAGTGGAAAGATGCATTGTTGTTGGAGGACTGACTCTAGGGCTGTAATGGGTTAAAAAAACAGTTACCAGAGGGAGAACATATTCCAAAAATTTGTATATAAAAATTGAGTTTTTTTATGCCACATGTACAATACTCTACACCAAATAGCCCCCAAAGAGAGGAATACCTCCATAAAAATTGGAAACAAAGGGCTTCAATGCTTAACATCCATCTTCCAAAGGCGCTTCAAGGGTAAGTACTTCTACTAGAAACACTTTCAAATATGTGTGGGGCCCCAAAGTGGGTACTCCAACCTTCATAGGCCATTCCAAATACTTGCATCTTCCTCCAAATGGTACATTCCCCCAGCAATTGAGCAAACAAGTAAACCAAGGGACTGACCTTTTCTGACCTATATTTAAAAGAACAAGCATCTTCCTTAAAAGGGCAGTTGAGCAAACAAGTAAACCAAGGGATTGACCTTTTCCAGTCTATATTTAAAAGAACGAGCATCTTCGTTAAGAAGTAAACCAGTCAACTTATTATGGAATTTGTTTCATTGGAGTGCTCCACCTATTGATGTATCTCCATTTGAATAGGTTCCCTTGCACACATCTCCATGTTATTGGTTAAAGACACCCACATGTGGAGGGTATCTATTTAGATGATATACTAACTATTGGACCCTTTTTTTTGGAATCAACCAATATGGCTGAAGCATCATTGCATCAATTGAAGGTACACAAGGATCTAACATTTTTAGGTTCTAATACTACTACATAACTTATACTTGGTTAGAAAGGTGTAGAAATATTCTACATGTGATGGCCTAGCAATAACAATACAGAGAGAAGATGACCTTCCTTTTACTCTCTCCCACCAACATGTACAATCTCCAAAGAAAACATTCAATCCAAGAATGCTCAGAACTTTCTTAAAAAGCAAGGTAGATGCAATGGATGTTCAGAATTTCCCTTTGTTGTTATGTTATCAGATAAAGTTTACAACATGGGGATGATCTTGCAACTCTAGCGGCCCCTGTTATATTGGTGGCAACATGTGTGAATGCTATCTACCCCCAGGAGAACTACAAATGATTCTATCATGAAAAAATGAAAAGTACATATACCTAGGATGAAGCTAACAATAGTAAGCATATCTGATCATGATGCATAAAATGCATAAGAAAAAATCCCCCAATGTAGAACATAATAAAAATTACAAAAGAATAGATGAAAATGCCCAAAAGAAATTTGTGATACATTGCATGGAATGCCATATGAAAAGCCGTACTATATTTTTCGTTACTTTTCCAATGTCATTTCATTTTTGCTGCAATAATTTCCATACACTCATTTTGGAAGAAAATCATGAAGCTAAAGTTAATGGTAAGCCTAAAGTGCCCTGTCAATAGGAGTTGAAGCCTTTATTTCAAAGGAAAACAACGTTTACCAAAAAAATTATATTTTAAACATGTGCTATGAATAACTAATAATTCTCGCATTATGCATGGAGAATATCAGAAAGCAATTGTACTCCTAGTTCCTCCTAATGCCTTTGCAAGGGGGATTAAGATATCATTACTATAAAATGACTCTATATGACTCTCGAGTTCTAGATAAATGTTCATTGGTTCAATTTGAAGCACCAACAACAAAAACATTATGTTGCATCTTCAAAAGTACTTACAAAAAATAAACTACTCTATGCACAACATGCCTCTTTTGAATTGGAGCAAAGATAGCGTATTGACCACTCTGAGAGTTTGAAATGTACTTTTCCTTTTCATTATTCTCCTTTTGCTGCTTGCCAAGAGAGGTGATCTTGAAGTGCTCTGAAAATGATTAACCAGGGCATAGAGGCATCCATTTAAGATAATTCGTGAAAGCAGTTCCCTATCAAAGTGATAGATATAAAATATAGACATCTTAGATTTCACAGTGTGAAGTTGTCTCTTTCTAAATTGAAGACACTCTAATTATTCTCCAAATGCACCGAGGCTATTGGTAAAATAGAGACCCGACCTCTAAAATAGAGTTTCATCCTCAGACAGATGGGAAAAACTTGGTCAGGTTGAAAGGGAGAGCATAAAACTCTTCCCTTCTAGGATTAGTTTTGAATGAACAGAACTTATCCCACCAATTATGGCCTCTGTCTTTCCTTGTTGAACTCTCCCCCATATGTAGAGTGTTATCCAAAAACAATGCTACACTGCTAGCAACTAAAGGTGGTGACGAGAAAATCACATTGATAATGTCATTGAACTGTTCAAAAATCCATTCAAAAATGTTTAAAGTTAAAAACATTGAAATTTGAAGAATGAAGGGAATGTTGCCACAACGAACTGCTAGCCAAAAAATTTCAATTTAGTCCCTGAAAGAAGTTGTAAGAACCCTACCCATCATCCATGAGCATGGACTGGACCATGACCAGAAGAAACTGTAAATTGATTGAAGTATTGTGGCACTGATAATCCCAAAAACAGAGAGAAGCCCAAGATGAACTTCGTCCTGAAACTATTTAGATTGCAAAATTGAAGGAAACTGAGACCTCCACGAGTTGCTCATCAAGAATACAAAAAATTTCAGACATGAGGCAAAACCCAAAGAATTGTTGTTCTACCCTACAATTTTAAAGCTGCATCGTACAAACTGTCTGCCAATATAGGTACCCAATGAATTTTTGTTTTACCCTAATATGTTGAAATTTCATTGTACAAACTAAGTGTCTGCCAATATGAGTTAACCTTAAAGTTTTATGCCTACATCCATTGTACATTATGGCAATAACTAGGATACTACTAGTTGACTGACTTTGCAGCTCAGCACATAGGATTTGTGTACACCGTATACATACCAACATAACGAAAGACAAGATAGTACACGACAATGACAATGGGTGCTGGAATAGAAGCAAAGATTGCTCCAAATTTTCCTGGAACACATTAACATGAAATTAGCAATGCAAAATCCTAGACTAGGGAATAAACCCCAAAATGAGAACAATATCCCAACTTGAGTTGATTATCACCAAGAACAGAGAAGAATATCATAAATCCTGCTGACATCTGGAGCACCCTATGACTCCCAACTCATGTCAACCCCAAAATACCAGCATTCTCACTGCAAATTCCTGAGATAAGACAAATTTCAGAGCTAGTATTGCCAGAAATGGGTCGAGTTGGAACTAAAGTTGCCAGAAATGGGTCAAGTTGACTGGTTCTTACACTGATACTGTGGACCCATTTCTAGTTCCAAACATCCCATCCAATAAAATTCCAATTCCCTATAGAGAGGGCCATTACATTCCATAAACGACAATGATACAATCTTCCAATTACCTGAAGCCATAAGGGTGAAAGCAACGAATCCATTTCCTTACCTACCAGCCTATACCATGGTTGATGATAGATTGAGGGGGAGGTGTGGCACTTGCAAACCTTGAAACAACATAGAATGCACCAGTAGACTGGAAATTTATGAAAGAAAAAAAATAGTAGTCAATACCCAATTTTGTTTTTAAATAGAAACCCATAGATAACTATGAGAAATGTCAATGGGATAAAGAAAATAAAAGAGAAGAAAGTATATCTGATATATGGCAAGCAGGCAGACCTCAACAAGAGACACAAATGTTGTAGCCATCATTGCAAAAGACAGTCCTCCATCAAAAACAGGTCCTCCCCATTGAAATGGATATGGAACACTTATCCTGCAGAATAATAAAGACCATGCTGAGGCTTTGCATGAGAACGTACTGTATGAAGTGACATGAAAATTATTATGCATGCTTCTTGTAAGAATGCATACCATTTGGCACCACTAACTAGTCTAGAACGGTGTGTTCAGCAATGGGCTTGGGTCCTTTGAGGGGTATGCTTGTATGCTCCACCTACAGTGAGAATATGGGCATATGGGCACACTATAGCAACTCCAATTATGATGGAAAAACGCTCAAATAAAGGCTTCTTATGAGTCTTGATATGTCGACCATACTGAAAGGGAGGACAAAAGATTTTAATCAGTTAGTTTCATTCTACAACAAATTAGTGCCACAATCTTTCCAATTACAAATCATTTAATACAATAGATTTAAAAAAGCATGGAAAGACTAGGAACAAGATATATGATATATATCTAGAGAGATACACTCTAGAAGTTTACACATAATGGTAATTGGTTATTCCTTACCTGTGAAAAGAAGACCAGTGCAATAAGTTGTGGAAGCCATATTTCAATGCATTTCCCCACCAGTAAATAACATCAGAGTACAACACTTCATTTTACTTTTTTTCAAAAAAAAGAGGATATATTTTCAGAAAAAACGGAAATTCAAATAGAATAGATATTACAAAATATACATCCAAACATAAATTTGAAGGAAGGTAATATGGATATCCAAATGTATGGGTGTTCGGTGAACATAAGAAATTCCAAGTTTGACGTGAAAAACCTATCAATCTATTGAAAATTGCAAAACTGGTTTCGATAGGACCCAAAACTTATTATTGTAAATGCAAGTTTAACTGGTTGAAAGTTAAAATAAAAAGTAAGAGTTGGGCTATTAAGTAATAGCTGAATAAGCTGACATGATTTGGTTGAAGACATATCAGGTCAATTTTAGTGAGCTAAAGTTCATTAAATTGACAACACTTGAGTCAGGTCATTCTTATGCTAGTCACTAATACTTTTAGTGCATGCAAATATTTCTGAAATACATTTGAACCAAATGAAAGGACTTCATCTATGCTAGCTACTCAAGCTAGAAAGTGTATCAGCACAAGTAAAATAGAATCCACTGGATTCAAAAAGATTCAGTAGCTATGTCATTTAGTCATTATAGCTTAAATTTTCACAAGAGAAGTTTCAAAACAAACTGGAAATAATTCTTTTCAGAACTTACCATGATCCATTTGTGAAACAGTCCAACTCCGAACACTGCTTATTACTAATGTGATTAATATTAATAAATATCGTACATAATATGCTATTGTGTTAAAAGTTTAAACCTTAAATATATATTAGACGATATAATTAGGAGTAAATCAGGACTAATTTAAGTCAAACATTTCTGAAACATTTTTTATTCATAGTACATTTCCCAAAAACATTTTCTGTTTCATCTAGTTTATGCAATATATTTCATCCTGAGTATCTGTGTAAAAGCAGGTTTTAAGTTCCAACCAAACTATCTGTCTAGAAATCACCTACGATGCAGAAAAGCACACACTGCCTCCATTCAAAAGAAGAGTCTGCAGATATCAAATCAAAATATCTATTGCTTCAAGATAAATGAAAGTCCAACAGATGGACCTTTTTTAATAGAAATCATCATCAAGCCTGTAATTATCCAAGCAATATGGGTGCTAGTCAAGTTAGCTAGCATACTTGAGCAGGTCCCTCTGTTCCAAACTAGTTGTAATCACGCTGTAATTTTGAGTACCCTGAATCTTTCCATATTAACTAAAGAAATGCTGGACTAGGGCACTCAATCTTAGGAGTTCTATACCAATATAACTCAAATGCAATTATGGCATTCATTGAAACTTGAAGCATATGAATTATATTCAAGCAAATAGACAATTTGTTTAATACCACGTGAGTGCAATAGAGATCATCTTCTGAAATTGAATTTGTTTAAGCCAAGTGAACATAACAGAAATGGTGCTGAGTGTCCACTTACCCCTGGGAACCCAAGTTCATAGAGCCTAAGAGCAACAAGAGTTACTAGTGGAATTGTTGAAAGAGGACTCAGATACCTGACACGCACCATGCCATCAAGACAAAAAAATCAGGATGTGTAGACTGTAAATCCTTAGTACATGTAGAAAATTTGAATGAAATTACTTGAGAAAATGGATAGAGATCAAACCAACCTTAAAACAACAGCCCACAGACGACTGAATCCCAGGATGTTTTGCAGTGTTTAGACTTCTTGAACAAAGATTGGATCTACTTAAATTTGATTGAATTCTACTTTTGTTATCATATATATGAATACCTCTATCATAAATCTGAGTGTTTGCATAAATTTCAGGGAGCCCATCTACTAAAATAAGAGTAGAATGGGTACGCAGTAAAGAGATACTTTTGATAAACATGTGCCATACAAGTAGGACAACCCATAGTGAGATTGGAATGGAAACTCATACCATACGGGTCGGGCAGATCATAAAGAGACCCAAATTAAAACTAATGCCATAGAGGTGGAGAAAACAGTAAACTATAGTGGAATTGGAATTGAAACCCATGCCATAAAGGTGAAGTTGACTGCAGAGAAACTCAAATTGAAAATTATGCTATAAGAATGGGGCAAACAAAAGAGAAATTGGAATTTAAACGTATCCCATATAGTAGGGGAAGCCTAAAAAGAGACTCGAATTGAAACTTATGCCATGCAGATGGACCAAACCATAGAGTGATTGGAATTAAAAATCAAGCCGTAGGGGTGGAGCAGACCAACTGCAGCAACCCAGAAAGAGATTTGAATTGAAATTTGTGTTATACACTGATATGAACCACAAAGAGACTCAAATTGAAACGCATGCCATACAGGTGAAGCGCACCATAGAAAATTGGAATTGAAACTCATACCATACCAGTGGAGCAAACCACAAAGAAATTGGAAATGAAACTCGTCCATAAAGGTAATTGAATTGAACTGCATGTTATACAGATAGGGCAGAGCACGGAGAGAATGGAAATGGAAATCATGTCAAACAGGAGGGGTCAAACCATAGAGATATTGGAGTCCTAATCTTGGGATTGCCAGGTCTAGAAGCAAAATTCTGCTCTGTGAGGAGAAGAGAAGTGCTTCCAAATTGGATGTCCAGTCACTCAATTTCAAAAACCTTTTCTGGGGCAAGTGACATAGAGATAATCCTTCAGGGAAAAGTTTTTTTTAGGTATACATCCAAGATTTTATTTGGATAAAACGTTTTTTTTTAGGTATACATCTAAGATTTTATTTGGATAACTTTTCATTGCAGGGTTTATGCATCTTCATTTGAAGATGGGGATGGATTGACAACAATGTTCCTTTCAGGATGTGAAAGATTTGTACAACCTAAATGCTGCACAAACTTTGCAGGTGACAAGAATGTGCCATGGCACACACAAACTATACTAACCTCATCTCTGCTATAATTGTACAAGAATCCACTGATTGTTTTCCCATTTGGGCCTAGTCTAGTAGTTGAAACACATGGCATTTTGGGCAATGAGGATTGAGTTGGAGGGCGTTTATCTTCAGAAATATTTGGATTACCTATTTTTTCTGTTGTACCATTTGAAGCAGATACTTGTTGTACAATGTCCTGTTAACATCCTCACACAAGGATGGAGGCATTCTGGTGACCTCTTTCCAGCATGAGGATGAAGAAACAGAATCATTCTGGCTACCTCTTTCCATCATCAGGATGAAGAAATAGAGGAGTCTGCCTTCACCTTTTGAAAATCCCATAAAATAACCTTGTGCAAAAGCCCCTCTCCATCTTTGACCTTCCCACCTGTAACTAGAACCTGCGACCCACAGGTGAGCAGGTAAGGGAACATGTGTTTTTTCTTGGCCAGCTCTGGCAAGGGTGCAGAAATGGAAGTCTCATTTCTGATTGAAACCCATTATGACCCACCAGCCACTGATGCCACTGATGATCAAACAATAGAAAGTACCATCATAAAAAATCAAAGTCATTCCCATATGTGGCCGCACTGCCCACAAATCCTCAGGCATGGTTCCTACAATACGCCATGACCTGTAAGTGGAATCATATATTTCCACTATATCGCATTTCTGATCATAGGGTCGGCCCACAGCCACCACTTTGTATGCACCCAGCGGAGCCATCGAATCGATTTGTTGCATCCAGCAGAGCCACCGAACTAAAATAATTGTAAATGAGACTATGGTTATAATACTGCAAATCAAGATTTAGTGTACTTGACAGTTAGTAACATCCAATGGTCGAAAAACATTTAATCGTCTAGCAATCTATCTGACGATCAGGATTATGACATAAAGGCAATTGGGGGAGTTGACTTCAGAGCGAAATGCCTTACGGCGTAATTATTTATTCACGTCAATTTATTGAACATTTATGCCAACTAGCATTACAAATAGGGAGTTAACTTGTTGAAAATTATAAATAGGGAGGCATCTTTTGTATATTATTGTCAATATAGATGATCATTGTTTTCCCTATGCTAGGAACAATGTTAACTACATTATAAAATGTTTTGGTTGGTATATGCAAATGCATCAATATTACAAGGGTTTTTTTGATGGGAATCCCCATATTCTTGTTTGGGGGACTAACATTAATGTTCAAGATGTTAATCAAGTAGTTCAACATTTTCTTAAGAATTATAGAGTATGATCCTTCAGATCCTGACGGAAAATACATGCAATTTTAGAGTAGGTCATATTTGTTTATTCTCTTATCTCTAATAATTCTCCACTTATTAACATGCTTTACATGTAGTATATTCTTTGGTTGGATACCTTATATTTTGTGTTGAATGAGGTTAGTTGATGACCCCTGCAGACAATGGAAGTAGAGGGTGACTTTTTGAATGTTGATGCAATGAAAGTCTTGGATTATGATGATGACCTTTGTGGAAAGATTGTTAGATACCCCCTTGAAGTTCTTTCTATCTTTTATATAGTTTTGATTCATGTTGTTATTAGCCTTAAACCTTTGTGGGAGAAGATCACATAGGTAGGTAGACTGCAATCCTCTCAATTTTCCTGTGTTAAGTCTATATCTCATTTTCAATTGATTGTTTCATTTACATGGTGCTTTGAAATTGACCACCCCATAAAATTCTATCAAATATTTATGTTTGTTTATATAACTTATTTTTTATTCAAGAAAGAATATTCAATCTCCAAGATACAGTTAACATGCAATATTTAAATCCCTCAGGTTCGAATTCTATCAAATATTTATGTTTATTTAAATAACTTATTTTGTATTCAAGAAAGAATATTCAGTCTCTAAGATACAGTTAACATGCAATATTTAAATCCCTCAGGTACGATTTGGTGACCAGTGCATTTTTTTCTATGCTATCTAATCTTCTTAGACGTTTTTCTCAATGCCCCTTTTTGGTAGAAACTAAGCCTAACCAATGTTGCCCTTGAAATATAGATATTGAGAAAATGGTTTCGGTGAGAGGGATGATACATTATGCAATTCAATAATTCAAAAAATTAAAGAGGCATTTTTTAGATGCCTTGTTTGTGGCTATACTCCACCACTAGTGCCCATTGATGGAGGTATTCGTCTACTTGACAACAACTATAACTTTGTTTTGTAGTTATAACCTTTTATTGTAGCCTAAATTTATTCATTATTATGTAGTTTCTTGCTAGAAATGAGTTTATACTGAAGGGAAATTAATTGTATTTTGGAGTGATGCATCAATGTTCATGATTTATTCATGCCATTTAAAATAGTTCTCGACCTCTCTTAGTGAATACTACTCATTGTCTATGAAAACGGTTATGTCTCAAAAGAGGTTCAAAAATGAATTTGGAAACCATGCTTTTGCTCATAACCTGATTAGCATATCGAATTGACGAACCTACTGGATGTGAAAGGCCAGAATGTGCTGCTATGAACTCCACGAATTTGGTTCATAATATATGCAAGTAATTCTCAATATAGTTGAGTTAAATAGAAATATAGTTATTTAATATAACATTCTCCTTTTCATTTATTTTTCGGTCATGTTTGCTGACAGGTAGATCAGAAGGTTGTAGGAAACCCCCAATTCCATTCCAGAGAGTGATTTCCAAAAACTGGTGATAGATTTGAGGTAGAGAGTGATTTCCAAAAATTGTTTTTCATAGAAAAAATATCGTTGTGAAAGGTGTTATGATCATGGCTTGTGAATATTTTGCAAGTAACTGGAGTTTTTGGGGCCATGAGTGTTAGAGTAGGACAAAACCAGAGGACAATAGAATCCCCTTTGAAGGTATAATCATGTCCCAAAGTTGATTTTCATGTGCTTGGAGATTTTTTCTTCTTATTATGCATTATAAATGAAATATTTAAATGTTGTTTATTCGTAGAATTACATTGTCTTCCTTCACTTGAAGAAGGAAGACAACACACAAATGCAAGTTGAAGTTCCAATAGAGCATGATGGCACTAGTGATAGATTTTCTTCTTTTCAAGAAGGTGATATTTCGGCTTCTCAGTATGAAGCCAAGGTAAAAATTTACTCTTATCTTCACCTTTTCAATGAACTAATGGATTTACTAAATTCACTAACATGTATTTCTGATTTTTAGGTTGAGAAGTTGAAAGAGATATCACGGGAGCTTATATATTTGATTTGTAGGTTGAGAAATTCAAACAGATGTCATGGCAACCTAATATCTCTGAGAAGTTAACCAACGCATTGGCTCCAATTATTTGTGATCTGAAAGATGTGAAAAAGGTTTATGTTAGGCAATAAAACCTAGAACCTTGGTCTCTTTCATTTTTAGTAATTTCTTATACTTGTACTGCGACGCAACCCTTGAAGTGGTGAAACAAATTTTTGGGGGAAAGCCACTAAATTTAGTTGTAGGTGTCTCTTTCCATGGTGGCAACAAAATTTTGCTTGTTGGGGACCTAGGTATGAGTAAGTCTTAACTACTTCAGTATGTACATAAGTTGGCTCCTTGAGGTATCTATAGAAGTGGTTGAGGAAGCTCTGTAGTTGGTTTGACTATTTATATGTCAAAGGATTGTGAAACTGACGAAATTGTATGTTTAACAACTCTGATGTTGCATCATTGAATATTATAATAAGAAGTAATGAAACTATCACATCCATTGAAGTCTTGGATTATTGATTAGTTTTCAAATTTAATAGGCATTGGAAAGTGGAGCACTAGTACTAAGTGACAGAGGAATTTTTTGGATAGATGAGTTGGAAAGGGTGTTAGATAATCCTTGAAGCATGCTGCATGAGGTGGGATTTCCCTCTTCAAATAATTTGACTAAATATTGTACATTCGGTGATTTTCTCTTGATCAAGCTTAAGCACATTCTATTGTATTTTCTATACATTTTTATCACTTCTTAATGTGTTATGTTATTTGATGTAGGTGATGGAACACCAGATTGTGTAAATTTCAAAGACCATGATCATAACATCCCTTAATGCTAGAAAATATGTGTTAGCTTTTGCCAACCCTAGCAGTTCATGCTACAATCCAAAAATTTTGGTCATTAACAATATCTAACTTCCTCCACCATTCCTCTCTAGATAAAGTTTATTCAGTGTTGTGGACATGGTATGAGTCCTTACGAGGTTTGCTCACTTTAAAAATCCAAAAAATTAAAGGTTTACACCTAAAATTTTTATTCGATTTACTTGGTTCTTGAAAAATTCGATGAGAATAATTGGTTCCATTCAAATAATTTTGTTTCATTGCATTATGAAGAGCCTGAGCTATCGAATTATGTTTATTGCTTGGGATGGCTTGATATGGTATTTGGAGGAAATTATTCTAGTTTACATTATTGCAATTATATCATTTATCATTGCAGGACCTAAGAGTGGACACATTGGATGTATCAACCCTAACTTTATATATCAGTTATGCAATACCACACATATATCCCAATATATCTAGTGAGGCTACAGAGGATATTACCCATGGTTAGGTTGAAATGCTCCGGACGGGTGGTCCCTCCATAAAATTTATAGGTTATCACAGAAACACCTAGGTAGATTGTGAGTGTAATACAAATTAGTGAAGCACAGGCTCATGTTTGATTCTCTGAGTGGGTAAGAAGCCAACCTCAGCTACGATAAAAGTTGTGCATATAAAAATATTCCCAACTAAATTAAAATGCATATGGGACTATAAAATCATATATATATATATATATATATATATATATATATATATATATATATATATATATATATATATATATATATAACTATAACTTATATGGCCATGAAAACTAGAATTATACAATCATGCTTAGTAGTGGTGCTATGTGAAGGTTGAAAGGTGTGATGTGGCTTAAGCATTCAGAATTCTTGAAGTTTCCCTTCAGCAATTTGTCTTTGATCATAATACTGGTAAATTCTACAACTTTCTTGATAAAATGTGGTCATTTTTCCTGGGATTACAAGTCTCTTATTATATAGCCTTGAAACATGTCAGTGTCACTCGTATGGATGGAACTATGACATAGTCTTCTTTATATCCATTTATTCCAGGTCTAAGCTATATACTATATAGCAATAATTTCAATGAATGCATTCTGCCATGGTGATAGGGACCATTGGCATGGATATCATTACAAGAGAAGTTTATGCCAACGAAAGAATAAGGCATGTTAATATAGTTACAAAAGTCAGAAATCTTATCATCAAAAAGGTGTTGGCTAGAGGACAATATACTCGAACATCATAGGTGACGTATTCTCGACTGCTCTAGATAAGCTAGCAATGTACTTATTTTTGTTTGCATTAAAACTGTGACCTATGATATATGGATGAACTACCATCTTTTGGAGGAGATGCACAACAGGGACTAGATGAATCTTATCTTCAGGATCTAGCGAAGCCCCTTATGTATTTTCAATTCAATCACGACTACACTTACTGATTAACATAAATGACTGTTTGTATGTTGTGGTCGAAATGTTTGTATTTATTGGTTGGTTGCATTGGTATTCTCACATGGTTAATTAGTTTTTGTTTGGGTTTATTTTAGATTCACAATGCTCTTGGAATACTCATGACCAAGGGATTTATAGTTGTTCATATCTAAGACAAAAGGTAGTCTCCCTAGAAAGTAGGAAGGTTGTAGTTCACAAACACATTTCATCTCTTACGTTGTTGCCTTCTGTGTGACCCTATTTTGAAGTCAATTGATAATATTTATAGGAGGTGTATTTAACATAATTGTCAGCCACCATAAAATTGTTGTAATCCTTCATGGAATATTCCCTTACCAAATCAAATGGGTACCGGAAGGGATGAAAAATGCAAATTAAGAAACAATCCATGAGAAAGGTTGTGCCAAACAAATATAACATAGAACTATTTATACATTGTGAAGCCTTGATTTATGAACTTTGACTAGAATATGAAAGTGGGTATATCACGATTCAAAGGTGTTAACTCTTATATTATTCCTTCTTAGGTAACCAATTATACAATAATTTTCTCTTTCAATTGATTTTGTAGTCCTTAGTTCCCTGCATTATTCAATTTCGATGTTAAAATCTTACAAAGTAATTGTTTTTTTTTGGGGCCATAACTGTTAAAGTTGTAAAATGTGTCATTATAATCTAGTTTGATATTTCCAATTTCATTCATTGATGCCATAGATTGCCTACTGATCATTAACTTAAGGAGATATCCATCCAGGAATGCATTGCTTTCCCCTATTATTCTGATTTATGAGGATGGTATGTATTGCTTAAGATAAATGATATTCCAATTAATTGCAAGTGAGGTTGTTAAAGAATCTTGTATAATTTATTCATGTGCAACATTAAATTCACTTCAGAAATCAATCAATAATAGTAAGGAGAAAACAAGGTTATCAAATAATAATAAGAGATAAAGATGTTTAGGTCAGAGACTAGGGGAAAACCCAAAACAAGGATTCCTTGCTTAGAGAGATCTTCAAGAATACATCAAGACAATGACTATAATGACGTAAGAGTGCATCCATGAGTGCATAGGTTTCTTTTTATCACTGTCTCCATAATGTTCAGTAAGAGATGACTTTCTTCATCATATGAAAAATATAATACTACACTAGATGAAGGGCTATGATGGAAGCATATACCTCGATCACGTGATAGAATATTAGATCTCAGCCACCTTCCCATCATGCAACGTAACATCTTTTCCAGACATGGGGATGAGAATTTCATTATGCACCTCTCTGTATCATTGAGGAAGAACTCTATATTCCTCTTGACAGTCCATCCTATAGGATTACATCTCCAAGACAACTTGACTTGTAGACCCAATGTACGAACCACAACATCGATTTAAAGCCATACTACTTGGAAGCTAGGAAATAGTTTGAACAACCAAGCATGGTAAGAGGATTTCCCCTTAAGATGCACTAGAGAACATCACTGATTAGCATTCAAAATTGAGTTTATGGTTGGAACACCTAAGATATTGATCTTGTCTATGCTCTCTAGTACATTTCTATGCAACATAGTTTGATATTTCATTTATTTAAGGTGTAGAAAATTAACTTGGCTATTAAATGTCTCCATGGTCCACATGGTAGGTAGAGGGGTCAAATTCATAAATAAAGGAAGATTCATCAAGTCAGGAAAAAAGAGATTCAGTAGATCTATACATAAAAGTCCAAAAAGGTGGCCTGATGCTTCCTAACGACTACATGCATGTTATTCTTATATCATTTTCTGAGATAAACAACATAGTAAAAATTTGGCTTTGTAGGTGACTTCTAGTTAACATATACTTTTAGCTTAAGGTTGTACTTTATAATTTTCTTCAACAATTGTTAGATTTCATTGCAAGTATATACAATATTCTTCTATGATATGTAGCCTAATTGTTGAGATAGTGTGTAGATTGAAGTTTACACCTAATGGTAAGCAACGACATAGATATCAGTAAGATTCCTTTTTCTAGGTTAATACGATCATGAACGTTTACATGTCTTATAGAAAATTACCTCTCTATATGTGGCACATCAAAGAGTATTTATTATTTTCACAATTGTAACCTTGTTTAGTCTAACCTAGCTTTTGTAATTGATGCTTACAGTAATTTGGAACATTGTAGTTTGTGTTGGCTAAGATTTGTGAGTCTTTCCTAAGACTTTCTCTTGAAACTCACTAATTAGCTAATATGCGTGAGCCTTTCCTAACACACTCTTGATACTTGCCACTGGACAGAGTCTTTGTTGAGTATTCCCCAAGTTATCGAGTCTTGTTGAGTCGTAGGCTAGACGAGTGTTTGTTGAGTATGAGTTTGTCAGAATATTGATTTGGAAACCATTGATGCTTGTGCATTTTTTTAGAAAACTCAGTGGGAATTATTTCTACCTAGCTTCTTTCATTACAACGAACTTCATCATTTTTTTAAATAATAATTTTGATTATTATTATTTGGATTGTTAAACATCTTTATCTTTCTCTATCATTCTCATTCACATTTACTTGGTTTTTCACTAATGTTTGGTGTTGTATACTATTTTCTAAATGATAGCTTCTTATAATTGTCTTGCTCCCCTAAATGTGTATACTTCCTTGAGTGGAAAATCAAAAATTTATATGTAGCTAGCCTACAAAAATAAATGTCCTATTCTCATACTGTTATGAATTGCATGTGTGGCTAGGCTTCTGCAATAGGGGGTTCATATTGTGTTAATGTATTTCAAGCACTATTTTCTTTGTATCTGGTCGCAACCTCTATAATCATTCTCTTGGATAATCAAATCTTGCTTGGTGGACCCACATGCCCTATCCTAACCATCAGATGGTGACCTCATGTGTGATGTTATATTTTATGCATGTAGGACCGATTTTGGCTTGTACGTTTCATATATTTCTACATTACCCATGACTATTATTTCTTATTACTATAAGGCCCATCAACTAGAAAGTGCAGATGCTTTTCTTGAACTCAGACATGGATAGAAGCCTGCTATAATCTATAATGATTAATATTTCGATGTTTACCCATCAAGGATTAGATTTTAAAGGCCTTTGTCTCACCTATCAAGGATTGGAGTTGCAAAACCTTCCCCTCTACTCTCTAGGTTAAGAGGTGGAAGGGTTCCTCTCCACCAACGTTGGAATTAGAAGGGATTCTTCTCTATCATGTTTTGGAGGCAAGAGTAATCCTTTGACATCACCACGAATTGGAGCTGGAGGGACTTCTTCTCCATCAAGTATTGTTGGAAGGTTGAATGAAAGTAAATTAGAGCAGGATAATGGGTGGGAAAGGCCTTGGGGTGGGAATGGTGATGGATATTGCATCAGGAAACTTGACACTACTAATGTGAGTGTAGCATATGGTTTAAGGAATGGATATGATTGGATGCATTATCCAATACATGGTACTCTAATTGATTCCTATGGAAATTACAGGGGCCAAAGATCTTCACATGGACAACTTTCACAGATACAAATAGCTCAGGAAATGGATATAATAAGAAGTACAATTGTGTCTAGAAAATGGTGAAACTCAGAGGAAGAAAAATACTCTGAGAGGATAAGAGCCCAAGATTGGAGAATCATGGCAGAGGAATTGATAACTCAAGGAAATATGATTATTTTCCTGGTGACCTAAGGAAGTGGTCAGGATTAGAGAGAGAGAGAAAATAATGGGTCTGGAGAGGGTAGGCTTCCTTTCTCCCTGTTGTCTTTTTTTATATAATTAGTCTGATGAAAAATTCTTCCTCGTTTCGCTTTTTCCTTCTTGGGTTTTTAGTGATTTCCTTAACATGTAAAGATAAAGGATGTCTGATAGAATTATATTTTTCTTAATGTAAGTGACTGAAGAGTGCCAACCATATTCGCTTCTACAAATAGGTATTATGTCTCAAAATATCAGAGATAATTCTATTGAGACATCATCTTTGTCGCAAAGTAGTCAAGGTGATTTAGGACATTGACCTATTGGTTGGCCTCATCACCTAACACATAAAAATGATAGCCCAAATTAGAAATCAAGGATGAGAATACTTTGAATTTCTGTTCATTGCTACAACAATTCAATTTTTTGCTTGTCATCAGGTACAAAAATTCCATTAGGAATGGATCTAAAATATCAGGCCAATATGGGTTCTTCCCTTGGCTCTAATCCCCCAAGCTTTGAATTCCTGTCACCAGTGACACCCTCATTCAGCATCATTCCTCTCCCACAAAGAAAACAATCATAAACACTCTCTTATGTGCCTCTTAACACATAATCTGTAAAACCTTCTATGAAAAATCTGCTACCTCTACCTCCTTCTCCACCACCCCTTCAACATCAACAATGCCAATCACTAAACCATCAACATTAGACTAATTTCATGAAGCCTGGACAAATAGAAGTTCAAATTCCTTCTCTCCATTCCCAAGTTCATTCTTCATAATCCTTTCAACAGTCACCACCTCAATCACAACATGTTCAATAAATTCCTCAATAACTACCATAGTTACAACTATTAGAATCTATGGGAGCTTCATTTTCATATTCTTAAGAGAATGAACAGGTAAGAAATTTTAAAGGAAATCCAATTTTTCTTTTCATTTCCTTTTTTCTATTTGTTATTTTTTATGTTTATTATAACATCTATTCAGAGTATATAAACAATAGTATGAAATGTTGTTATAAAGATATTTTGGGGAACATGATCACATTAATTATGCCATTGAAATTATAATTCTATGCTTTAACTCTTGCTCTCTTTAGTCTCCTCTGTCCAAAATGCTTTGGATGGTTGTTCTGTGTCTTCCTGTGCATTATCTTGGATCATCAAGCCTTGGCTTTGGTTTTGTTATCTGAGATGATATTTTACCTATTCTAACCCTATAAATTTTAGTCACTTGTTACATTTTCAAATAGGGTATTAATGTTTCTTTTATCATTTTTTAATTATTTACCTTGGATCATGAACTCGTGACACTAACAAGTATTCTATGATATTTTTCTTTAATTTTTGATAATGTCTAGCAAGAATCACAACTAGTGGAATGTTCATATAGGATTTCATAATTATAGGAAGGGAATCCATATCAAGTACATACAACAAAGCATATTTATTGTTAGGATTTATCCATTCTACAAGACATCATCTCATATCTAAAACCTTTACTATTAGCTCGTACAATAGGGCCTTTATGCTACGGGATTTCGTCAAGGACTACACAAAAAGATGTCCATATGGAAAAACATTTTCACACTACAAAATGCAATCAAGGACAACATCGAAAATCATGGAACATACTAGATAGTATCCATATTAAATGGATTTCTTGATATTGACATTTACGCTCTCTGGATGTTGATGTCATTTCTCCCATGTATTTCATTCCTTTTTTTCTAATGCAATTTTGTATCATCAAGGAAATCCATTTCAAGCGGGTAGCATCATCCTTTGCCACATAGGTCATCTTTATTCATTTATAACTACTTTTCTACACACAGGATATCCATTATGTCCATGAACCTGTGAAGCCATGGAGAAGTGGTATAACAAGCATGGATTTCTATTTAGATTTTGAACCTAGCATAAAATTAAAAAGTAAAAAAATCATATGCCAATGTAATCCCAAGTTTCTTTGCTTCATGATTCTTCCACGACAACATCAATACTATAGCCCATGCTAGTTATTCCTTGGAAAACTATTTTATGTAACTTTAGTCTTTCCTAAAGAAATTTACTGTGCCACTTAAAAAGATACTCAATGCAGTTTCACCTCCATATGATTAGGTACTGAGTGAGGCCTCAACTCAAAACCTTAACTTGTAAGAAATTACTTGTTGATTAGAAATCCTCTTGTCCACATCTATTGCTGGCACTTGAGCTGCCATTCATTTAGAAATTCTGGAGAAGATGGGGAGGTTTTCTCCAAAGATATTTTTCGAGAAAAAATGAGTCATATCTATGAATGAGAATAAATATCGTATTATTGTACTTGAAATTACATAAGGTACCATTGTACTTGACATTACATAAGATGTTTAACAACATATAATGTTATCAGTAAAAGTCATCATTAACATGGAGGCTTCGAGGTGGGATTTTGTTTATTCTTTTGGAATTCTTCAACAATAGATCCTCATGGACAATATCATGACTTTAATCTCCATTCGTCTTAGATATTACATGGAATTACATGGATTTTTTTATTTGTGAATTTGATGATGAATACTCTACCCATTTTTTAAAATTGTCCATTAACTATCAAATCTTGAAGAATAGTTCTTGGGGATTGAGACATGCATGAGGTAAGGGAAACCACATACTGGAGTACTCTCTTATGGTCCTAGCATTACAATTGACTAGTTTTACTCAAAGGAAAACCTAACAAGCTAGAAATAAATTGATTTTTGATGACATGGAACCAACTCACAGAATCATAGCCCAAGCAATTTTCATTCTAAGAGAGTTGTTAAAATCTGATTTCAAAAGGAATAGATAGGTATGTATTCTCTAAATACTTAAAATTTATGATTGGCCCAAGGCCCCAGGGCTTGGGGCATTCCATGCTCCCCCAGAGAAAGTTGTTAAAATCCATTTTTTAATGGGAGTAGATGAGTCTATGGAATCTGAAGCCTGCAAATGTGAGACTGGATTCAAAGTCCCACAACTTTGTATCTCATATGCCCCTCTTAGAAGTCATTTTATCCATACCCTTTAGGAACTTCCTTTTGATGGAATGTCCAAAGGGAACATTGGACCTCCAGGTGGTAGGGGCACCAATTGCAACCTATCTAGAAATTCCATCAATAACTTATCTTGAGGATGATAGATGAAAACAAACAAAATTGTTGAACCTACTATTATCTTCTAGGGGCTTGTCCTTTTCCAAAATATCAACAAAAAGCAGATTAATTATGTGTGGTATTTTCTTCCAATTCTCTCCACCCTTTAAAGTGTCTCATAAAGAAGACTCTAAGTGTAGAATATGAGGATTATGTTTCTTTTATAATCTTTTGTGGGTTTAGCATGATGAACGTTACAAAAAAAACAAAATTGTGAGGCTTATTTAGCAACGAATGAAGGAATTCTATGTGTAAAGGATTTATAAGGACTAGACAATGGTAGAGGAAGAAATTTATCCTTCCACTTCCATGAATTCATTGGGAAATCTTATTAGGTGGAAGAGACATAGTGTGTTTTTACACCCCTTACTAAGAACATTAGAGGGAGAACACAACCCTATGAGGACAAAAAAGGAAATTTTCCCATTATTACATCATGCCATGACCATGATAAGACATGGTAGAACTAAAGAAGAGGCACCCATAGCCAATTATAGTCTCCCTATTGTTCCATCCATTAAGGTGTGTTGCATGAATTTCCCGTATCATGATTAACATTTCTCTCAAATCCATTTAGCATTACCTAACTCTTCCTACATGGAGGTCTGACACCATTTTGATGGAAATAGGTTTCTTAGAGGACTTTTCCCCATGGATTTAGATTGTGAGGGTAACTATCCATTAAAGAGTTCACACTAAAGGGTCGATGGAAAAGTCTAAATATAAATCACCACCTTATCCCTCCTCAAGCATTATTCTAACTGAATATTCCCTTGCTTGGGGCTTGTATATATTATTCTATTGGACGAACCAATGGTTGTGAATAGTTAACTAACATGCTTAGTTGGACAATGTGAAAATGGAGGATAGAGGCCCTACATTATAGACTCTTCAATATATTATTTCACTAAGTGGGAAAAATAGAGTAGACTATGTCAATCATGCAAAATCCTTTTAGTTATGTTCAGTTATCAACTAACAATAACCACGAGGAAATTTCCTTTATATGGATAAACTCAAAAATATGGATGGGGCAGAGGACCATATGTGGTAGTTGGATCAGTATTTCCCTCCTATTCCTTCCCTATGCACTATGCTCATTGAATATTGCTCTTTCTAAGGTCATATTTATTATTCAATTGTAAGATCCAATCCTTGAAATAAGTAACCTACTTGCCCATACAGATCCACTGATAAAAACAACATAGTGGCAACTCAACATAGACTCTTTAGAGTGAAAGGTGAACATTGTTTCCACAAGGGAAAAGTAGAGCAGACTGCAACCATCACCCAAGTTGCTTCCAATGGTATTAAGGTTTTCATATAAGGTGGAAGTCTCTTGCTAGATAAACTTGGGTCCAAGTGGGTTGGGGGATGATGTGTAGTAGTAGATAGAATAGTGTCTACATGAAGTCACCCACCATATCCTATGCTTTGAAAATTTCCTAGATAGGAGGATAAGTGAATAGCAGTATCATGTCTTCTAAATTTTAGACACATCTTTTGTAAGGGATCTGTCTATTGTAACTGAAACCCCTAAGAGAATCACAATTAATTAATAATCTTCCCATGGAAGTACCATTGTGAGACTACACTAGGAGATGAATAAGGTAATGGACTTGGAAGACCACATCAAGAGATGAGCAAATAAGTAGACTTATGAATGCACAGGGATACTCAGAATACATGGATGCTCTCTATTATCATATGTGTTTTGTTTTGATGCATTTGGAGTTCTTCAAGTACATAGGAATTTTGGTGGTCTATATTTCTAAGTGAGATGGTGTTCAGTCATCTGTGTTTGCATTGTATATCATAATTTCCTAAAAACTAATAGAAGCTCTTGTTTAAACTTTGTGTGTGTGTGTGTGTGATCATAGGTTTAAATAAGATGTGATAGAAAGGATGGAGGAGAAAGAAGTAAAGACCCTTGCAATAAATAAATTATGGAGGATGATCAAACTAGAAGGGCTTGAGTAGTAAGTAATGCATACCAAATACATATTTTCTCTTTCCATAGAAGATTTGATAGAATTCCCAACCAAGCCTATGTAATGCTTCTATCATTTAGAGAGCACCAGTCTTGGCATTTCCCATTGCACATAATTGGTTATGTTGGAAAGTTGGAAATGGGAGAAGTATTTGATTTTAGTATAAAGCGTTGGGTGGGACGTAATGGCTAGCACAAATTGCCAAAATGTTTGATTTAGTATCTGAGTCAAGTAGTAAAAAGATATTATAATCTTAGTAGATGTAGCTACTACCAGTTCTCAGTCACAATTAATTATTTCAACAATGTGGCAATAATGAAGATTTTTTGGATTTAGATGTACATAAAGCTCAGAAATGGAATCTCTTCATTCAATAACTTTAGAGTAGTTTTATGAGGTTGAGTTTAGAAGAAGATACACTGATATGGTCCAAAATTCCTGCTAATGGAGACTACACAACCAACACTAGATATAAAACAAGTTTTTTAGAATAGCAAGGAGAAGCATGTCAGTGGTGGAAGGCATCATTGAATCTGCATGACACATTTTGACTGATTTCTCCTTCATTAGATAAGTATGGGAAAACAATTGTTAGCATATTTGGAAGAAAGTGGAAATCAAAAGAATCATCTTTTCTTACTTTAGTGTGTATGAATCATTAAGAATGTCAATCTTTTTGAAGGGAAGTCTTTCTCACCGCAGGAAATTTGTCATGAAATTAAATATGATGATGATCTTAATTCATCTCCAAAGCACAAACCTGTCAGAAAAATTAGGTCATTAGAGATAATTAGGTTTCTTTGATGGTTCTAGCTAATGGGTATCTTTTGAGGTGTAGTGGTAGAGTTGCCCTCTTTCTTTCAGGTTCATATAATCTTTCTTTTAAACTAGGCCTTGTAAAGGTTATAATAATTGGGCAAAGACTAAAGCTAGGGTAAATTTGACTAGGATTTAGTGGAAAAGGGTATAGTACTGTCTCTAGGTAGTGTCCCTCAAATAATTTTCAACAATTATGAGAGATCAAATATTTATGTTTCTTTAATAAAGAGGTTATATAATTTTGGCCATATGGGGAGAAATTCATTTAGCCATAATTTTTGGAAGTTGATATTCTTCTTGAGATCTGAAGAACTCCATAGCTTGGCAATTTGTTATAAATTTCCTTATCATGATTTTCCTTGTAAAGAGAAATGCCTTTTGCATTAGGGTTTCCTGAGGGATGGGTTGAAGATTTTAACTTCAAAGACTTCTAAATTTTTCTCACAAAGGAATAATTATTATGTCTAGGATGAGCTCCACACGATGAGACCTCATTAAGAGGGCTAGGATCACCAATGCTTTCATTTTCGAAGATTGAATCTATTGGAGATGCCATGGTCGTGACCAAAAAATCTTGGTTTGGCACTCTATCATTGTTGAAGATATCATAGCCACGCATGGGATGTTTTCCTCTTTCCATCTAAGTATTTTTAGTTTATTGATTCACATTTTTTATTTTTTCCAAGTAAGATCTCACCGAAAAACCACTGGGTTCATCCTTGAGTTTCATAAATGGTATCCAACATAAACCTACTGGAGCTAATTAGGGTTCCTGATCTAGTAGGAATATTGAGGCACACAACAAAGGTAACCAACCTAAGGAATTTATCCCAAGACTTCTTACATGAATCTCAAAGCATTCAACCATTAAAGCAGTGCACTAGGTTATTAATTCTTCTTTTTTATTCAAAAGCACAATTAGTTTTTTTTTTAATATTTATGAAGAGTGTAAGTACGAACTATGAAAAGTGTACATGAATACTAAATTCCTTTTTGAAATGAATTATTCTGTATTACAATTCCATGTGGGATTCATATTGCCAAGGGTAGATGCATTTTGATGATTGAGAATTGAACCTTGAATAACTTAGTAATGGAAAAAATTCCTTGTTTTCATATCTTCTAAAATGTCTCCTACATTTTGAGGTTCATGATAATGTTGATTCATCCATAGGTAGTGGCATGAGTCAAAATTTTCATGTCGATACTTCCAATGATAGCCTCCTTAAAGAAATTAATGCTCTTAAGCCCAAATTTTGATGGAGCTATGGTAAACTGGATTTTTACTAGAAAGGAGGGGGAAGGGGTGGAACCTATGATTTTTGATTAGTTCCATATCTAATGGCATCACTCAAAACTTTCCAGTCTATGTTTTTTATGATAAACTTCTCAAAGGAATTTAATCTCTTAATCTCAAATTTTAATGAAGTTATGGGTAACTAGATTTTCCTAGAAAGGAGGGGCCAAGGTGGAATATATGATTTATGAATATCTATAATCATGTTTTCTACATTTGGATAGATTGATAAACAAAAAAGTTGTTCGATATAATTTACTTGAATAAAATATCCTACCAAATTATTGAAGCACTTGTGTCTCATATGGTCATTATTTACTTGTGTGAATATTAATTATTCCTTTTTAGGATAGTACTAGCTATTAAATGTCACAGGTCCTTGAGATTGAAGCATGGTTCAAAAATAAATGTGACAAGATTTTTGATGCATTTTAGATGGATGGAAGCGGTAAGAAGGCTATTTTCTTAAAAAATTGATATAGAAGGAATGACATTTTCTATTTATTTATGAACGACGATATCATCAATTTTCTTTTTTTTCTTATTAATTACAATCACATTCCATACCTCAAATGTGATAGGATCCAATTCTCCTCAGAGCTTGCACATTCCAGAAAGGTTAATTTCATTAGAAGTGCGCTATCATTTATAATATGCTTTTTGTGAGCTCAAATGTCGTTTATGGAAATTGAAACTGGGTGGGAAGGATAACAATCATTCCTCACAACCACCATAGATAAACTTAATTGATAACTTTCTTTGTGGAGCTTATAATTAATATTATGATGACCACACTTTTTTTTTTTCAAATTCACTCTACTCTTTGAATAATTTAAATCACATTATTTTAACAAGGCTAGGAGATAAGTATGGATAACCAAGAAAGGAAGGTTTGTCATTGTTTGGGCCATTTCGATTCTCATCTTTCTATTTCACTTCTTTAGATAAAATTATATATTTAGATACAAACTCAATTCAAATCAAACTAAAATAGAGAAGCCTAAATACAAAGATGTTTCTCTCCCCACTACCTTGCAATGAAATTATTTTTTTAATTATACTTGAATTTCATTGATAATAACCTGGATTTCTATATTTGTTTTAACACCAAATTGAAATCATGGTAAACATAAAAATTCCCCATTAAGTATGACCTAAATATGGTTCAAATAATCTCAGCTTTAGCCCATGCATATGGTAGAGTGATTTCTGAGGTGCGAAGTTTATTAGATGCACTATTTTGTTAGAAAATGGTTCTCTCTTGGTTTTATGTGACTTTAAATTTATAATTTGTAGCATGTTTAGAAATGGAAAAGAATAATCCATGGCATTTATCTTGTAGATATTGATGTTGAATGAAAGGATATAGATTTTAACCAAGTTAGAGTCTACGTTGGTAAAGGCAGAACAACATCTTCAGAAGTTTCTTATGAAAATAGCATATGCAAATTTTGAATACAAGTAATATATCAATTTTTATTTTGCAGATACTTTAATTTTTCAACCCAAGATACCACAAAAATACAAATATTTATATTGTATGAATTGTTTAAGGACCTCGTTAAGGTTGATTTTTCTGATGTCCTACTTGATTAACACCTTCTCATGATAGGAAGGATTTAAATATGAATTAATATCTTGCTAAAACAAATTTGATTCAAATTTTATAGTATAAAAGATAATAAAAAAAATGTAAATTCCTTCATTTGATTGTTACTTGACTCTGGTGTGGCCAAGTGAAAGGAGATAGGATTGGAAAAAGGATGGGGAGACAACGCAGAGCATCCCTGGATATGATTCATTTGCTGTCGGAGATCCTTCTGGCACCTGAGCCATGAACTTTGGAAAAGTTTATAGTATGGATTCCTATGGTTTTTAATTTTCTGGTTCTTTCACCGCATGGTTATTATGGGAAAGCAAATGTTTTAGCAATTCTAGATAAGACACTGGTGCAGAGGCAAAAAAATTTCTTATAATTTCAATGTTCATTCCATGATATCCTCTCTTTATTGTTTGATTGTATTTTGAATGTTTCTTTGGATTTTGATTTGTCTTTTAACTATGAAATTGAAAGTAACTGGTATAATGTGCATTTAAAAAACATCCAAAGCTTGAAGATGAGTTTAGTATTAAATGATATTAATTGAAATCCTTTTAGGTCTTTTGTGTTACGATATTTTCATGGTTATTAAAAAGGTTTACTTTGATGTTGTTTTGAGCCCAGGTTGTCTATATACTTGACAAACTTCATGGGTTAGAGAATGAAATGTTATTATGAATAAAATGGCAAGGGTTAAACATCACACCTTAGATTATTTGTTTTAACAAGGTATCTACAAGCTGATTTTTTTAACATGTAACTTAGTTGGCATGATTGTGCCTAAGCTTTCTCTAAAGGTTGAATACAACTAAGTTACTAAGGTTTTCTTTTCTATAGTGATGTTTTATTTTATTTGTTTATATGGTTCATATGGCTACATAATGGCCAGTATCCCCAACTGAAGAAAACTTATTCGATTTTCTTTCTTTTATGGGGGGACATGACATTAACATTGTTGATGTTGAGGTATATGTTGTATAAATATTTTGAGTCTACTTTTGTTTATATTCAAATATCCATCATCTTTCATGTCTTATACTTCACATTGTATCTTCTTTCATTTTCAGGAGAGGAACTCAATATTGATGGTAAGAAGCAGGAACTGAAGAAAGATGAGAACAATAATATTGGAGTGAAAAATGAAAAATGAGAGAGAGAAGAGAATTTGTATGGTTATACCCTTAAATCCAATATCTTTCATAGGATACACACATAGATACTGATGGTCAAGTCTTAGTAGTTTGTGAATTCACTTACAATGCCTTGGCAATATAGTGATAATGTTTTGAAATGATGAAACAATATTTCATGTGTAAATTTTAGTCCAACCAATATTTAGTTGGAAACTCATATTTAATACTTGACATTTTATATAATAAAATTTGTGCTTGAAATTATTTTTATTTACACTTTATATTATTTAGTCATGTAATTAACATATGTAAATTTGTGTTATCATATTAGATGAACATGCACATTGTATGACATTTTTTTTTAAATTTAGTCGCAAAATCATACTAATTAATTTATATTTATTAATAATGAACACATAAAATCAATCTAAAACTACTAAATTAGTATTTTGTATTGATAAATAGTGAACACAAATAAAATGAATATATGACTAAATTAGTCGTTTATAATGATTATGAATGAAATTAATAGAAACTACTAAATCAGTCGTTTGTACAAAAATATGAAACTAAAAAAAAAAATGACTATTTCAAATGATAAATTTGTTATTACAAATGATGGATAAATTTTACATATACACAACTATTAGTAGCTAATTTATAGTATCTTATAACATGACTAAAATTTAGTCATCTTTCTTTGGTCATTAATTGGTTTCAAAGAATGACCAAAATTTGCATATAGATTACTATTGGTAGCTAATTTACAATATCTTATAACATGACCAACATTTTGGCCATATTTCTTTGGTCATTAATTGGTCTTCTCAGGTAATCGTATAGTAGTACATTTTGTCATATGTTTGGTCATTAATTGCGAAAATTAATAACTAAATCAATAACTAAATTAATGACCAATTGTATGACTAAATATACTAGTATATGATAAAATTGAGAAAACCAATTAATGACTAATCTAAAAAAGACTAAAAGCTGGTCATGTTATAAGATAGTTTAAATTAGCTACTATTGGTCACCTGCTGAAAGACGGTTGTTTATATGGCAATTTTAGTCATTTTTTAAGTAATTTATTAGCCATTTTCTACTAGTGATCTGTCTCTTGATCTATTTTAACTTCCAACAATTATGCATGTCTTAAAAGTAACGTTAACAATTGAAAATTACCAATTCTTTACTAGATTCACAAAAGAGTAATATATTATAATAGATAGATAAATATTAATCTGATCTTTAAAGGACTCATCAACAATATATTAACTCGAAAACAAACACATACATCACAGACATTCTCACTATATATACTCTTAGAAATTTACTTGGGAATATGCCATTGGTTTAACCACCCCACCATGAACTCAATTCCTCCAACTCACCCCCGAACTGAGATAATATTGCGAGAGAATAAAATCCTCTAACTTATCCCTTCCATAGATATTTAATACATATTTTTGATCATCAACTTTACTTTAGTTCCGTCCCACTTTTGTGGACCTTTCTATCCACTTTCCCAGGATTTTCCATAAAACCTTGCCTTTCTCTCCGACGACGGTTTTTGGGTGATTTAATGGTGAGATAAATCCTTGTCATTAATTGTCAAACTACGGTTAGTAGACTGATGAGGTATATCTGTACTATATGTCTTGGGTGGTTATTTATTAGAATAGATAAATATAATGCAATTAAAACTAATTTACAACACGAATTAAATCAATATAATCCAAACTAAACAAAACCAAACATAAAGAAATTAAAACCACACCAAACATGCATAAATGAAAATCACACCACACTTGGATAATTGAAATCACACATTCTAAATTGAAATCACACCACTTTTGCATAAATGAAATCACACTTGCTAAACTAAAATCACATTCACACCTACTGAAATGATATCAGACTTGCTGAAAGGAAAAACACACTTGCATAAAATGAAAACAACATAACTATACTATGTTTCCAATATGTACAAAGTTGTGTAAAGTACAGTTGATGGGGGCCCTCCATTCCTCAGCCAGCACACTAAATAACTATCACCTCTTGGAGATCAAAGTGGAAGTATGTATTTCATAAAATGAAGTTACAAGATATTACAAGAATTTTGTATCCTCACTTTACGAATCACATCTTGGATGGAACTTGGAACCTCCAACTAGCAACTAACAACCTCCTAACTTGGAAACACTAAGTAACAACTCTAACACCTAACAACCTTTTTTATGAAGGGTGCACTCCTATTTATACAAAAATGAGGATAATTATTCAATAAATATAGATACTTATATCTCTTCTAAATCTAGATTTATATCTTGTGGTTACAACCAATCTCCTAAAAATATAACATAGAAATCCTCTCAAAATTCTCTCATCCATGATTCTTCTCCTTTGAATGTGCTTAGTTAATGATCCACATATTCTACAATTATTCCACAAATATTCATGCTTTGGAATTTTAAATTCGAATTTGTGGTTAGTTGGCTAAATAGGACCCTTCTAGAATCTCCATGTAGCCTACAATATCACAAAAACCATAACACTTTTAGATATATATATGAAAACTTGTTAATTTGTTAATATTTAATCATAAATTCTCTTAAAATTATTAAAATGAATGTCTTGGAAAATAATAATGATAAACCCATACAATCATGAAAATGGTTACTTAATGTAAGGTTATGGAGTTACAGAGTTACAGAATGAGGGTAAAATGATGTAAATTTGGGTAAAAGTGGATTGAATTTTGTAGACCCAACGTACCCATAACTGAAGATGTTGCATTTCCTTATGCAACTATCGCATTGATTCTATTAATCATAAGTTGATATTCTTGAAATGTTTTTCTTCTATATAAGCTATGGTTGTGTATTGATTCTCTCTTAACTTTGCAGAATCATATCATCTAACAATTTTATTCTTTTTGCAAAGTGTACTTTAAAAGAGATTTGATTGCAACATATATTTTTTATGGTTGATTCTTGTGTGACAACCAAAATTTATTAGTATTGGTTCTTGTGTAACAATACTTTTTTTAATTTTTTCGCATCAAAATACTTGAAAACATTGATAATTCCCATAGTAGTTCCGAGCCATTTAATGTGTTTATCAATTGTCATTGAGAAACATATAATCCTTTGGAATCAAAATGAAATAATACTGGATTGGAAAAAATATGTTGGTTAGGATGAAATGAAATGTGACATGTGACATGAAATGTGAATCTCCCTTCCCCCAGCTAAATGCGTTTTTAGTTTTTGGAAATGATAAAGGAAATATAAGTGAGGTGAGGGATTTTCGAAAATCACAATTTTAGCATTTAAAGAATTACATGATTAAACATTACAAAACAACATACCTTGACTTAACTGAAAAGTGGAAAATCGATATATATATATAGAAGAGTGTGGTTGTTGCTACCGGATCATGGAATGTGAAGTGAAAGAATCTAGTCTCTTTCTTCTTTCTCTTGGTTGTATGAATAGAGGATGAGATTGGAATATTTATTGGTATGGATACTGAATTGAGTCTAGTTGCAAACTGTTCAAATAATATAGTCTTCATTTGTTCCCACTCAGTGGAAAAAATCTTATCTATGTGAATAGATGTGTCAATGTCGAACATAGAAAAGAAATAGTTGGATTACTGGGCATTAATGAATGTCATTAACTGAAACCAGACTACTCACCATTGATGTCAATGAGAGACAAGATCCCTAAGTACATCTTACAAGGTATGAATAGATGTTTCATAGTTGATTCACTTAGAAGATACAACCAACGATGGATATTGATGTATTCCCATTTTTTATTGGCAAGAGAACTGCCATTAAGGCATGCAAGCCTGAAGGTACTTGAAAGATCTCTAGTCTTGATCCCAGATGTCGTTTCAGAGTCCATGGGTCAAGAATTGTTTGAAGGGAGGCCTTAATGAATCCTCCATCATCTAATGTGAGTACTAAATAATATTTTGAAGGAGTATAGATGGAAAATTTGCGTTGAACAAAGGTTTATTTAACAGAAGGAGAAAGGAAAATTACAGTGACTCAACTTTGTAAGGGTGTTGAACGAATTTATTTTTGGGTTAAGAGTGAGTGAAAATGAGGCAAGAAAGTATGAAGATTGAAAAGGGAAATGAGTTTTTGGTAGTAAGGAGATGGATATTTATGGTTTGTCTGTAGACTTAAAATGTCTAGCAATGGTAAAATTGGTATCTATTTAGTAATAATGGTGTTGTGGACCTGATTTGACATGGAATGATCATCCTCTTCTGAAAGAAACTTGGCCTTTAAAAGGAACTCATGCATATAGTGATCTTCATCATCGTCCTGGAATTTGAAAAAAATGCAATAAAATGTAAGGCTATTGAGAGAAAGATTATTATTCTCTCATCATCTAACATATACTAAAAAAAAAATTAGAAATAGTATTAATAAAAAAAATTAATGACAAAAAATTAAATGCACTTTTACCTAATTGGAAAGCGGTACCATGGATCACTTGTTATTGCTTCATTGGTGACTTATTCATTGTGTTTCTAACAAATTTTGTTTGAGACCTATTCTCCATACAATTAATGCTTCATCAATAGACAATAAATCAAAATTTCCTAAGTTACTGAATTGTGTCAATTTTGCAGCTACCAAAAATATAGATTGTTGCACTGCCTTGCCACTTTTACAACTTGCAATTAGACTAGGATAGTGGTTTATCTATTATCATAGTATGGTTTTAATATTTGCATATTTTGATGAAGGTCGAAGCCTATGACTACATTTCTCCTTTTTATCTAGTCCTCCAACTTATCCATGATCGCATGGATCAAGAAAATGCTCAAAATTCAAAATTATTGGATCAACTTGAAACTAGCGACAAAGTGTATATCTTGTTTCCTTGAACCCAACGCAATTCGTTTCACTGAAATCTGACATCGTATGCTCCCAGAATTATTCTCTCTTCATTTTAGGAAACGATTAAATAAATGAATTTTGAGGTTCAGAAATGCCCAGTCAACAGTTCATAGGTTGCATGGATAATACCTGGCAATTTGACTGGACCTTCATTGGCAAATGAGTGGTTGACACATGGCATGAGTTTATGGCATTGAGACGTGTAAATTTTTTAGTGGTTAGCAGTTTTTTCTAGTGGCCCAATGAGGGTGTGCCACGCAGGCCAACCATTGGTTGCCACATGGCCTCCTCATGGTGGAATAAAATTTGTGAAGTTTTGAGTGACCTTAACAGGATTCGAAACCATGACCTTTTTCTAACCAACAAAGTTCCTTTACCAATCCACATACCATTTGTTTCTTATTAACTATAATCCCTGACTTATATTTAAGGTTGAATGGTCAAGCATTTAGAGAAACATGTTGGGGCTAAGCCCTAGCCCTTGTCTACTCCAAAGTCATTTAACCAAAGGCGGGGGCCAAAGGCTAGGCCTTAGCCTAACTCACAATCTGATGCTACTATAATATGACCAACATATAACCACGGGTGCAGAAATCCATTAGCTCGAGGGAGAATATTTGGCACTCAACACGGTCGTATGGTGCCACGTGACAATAATATTTAGAATTGGGCCTTACTGGGGAATTTATCTATCCTACAAATTCGATCGTTGATCAGGAATGTAGGAAAAGTTTTAGTTCAGTGCCCGTGTTTCTTGGCGCATAGGCTGGGTTTAGTTCAAATTATAGGATTATTAACAAGAGAATTGGCCAAAAACATGAACCAGTCATATTTTACTCAATTGTTAGCCAAGTGACGTGCAAAAAGAGTCAAAATAGGGGTTTTCGGCAGTGTTGGATCCATTGTAGAAAATAGTTTTGTTGTTTGATCTTCATAAAATCTTGTAATTATAATTTTCAGTATGAATTTAGATCTCTTATCTAAGTTTTATTGCAAAATTTTAAAACTAACTTGGTTCAATTTCTTTTTTGATCGTCTAGGTCACAAAGAGTGCAATAAGAGAGAATAATCAAGAATATTGAAACTCTTTTATCATTTGAAATGTAATATTTAAAAGAAAAAGTGAAAGGATTTGATCTCTAACTTCAAATTTTGGTTCTCAAAACACTATTTGTCTCCTTATTCTCAAATATTCCTTCTCTTTCTACATCTTCCTGCAAATTATTACTGAGCTAGGTGGCTGTTACTACACCACCAATAAATAAAATTGCAAATAAAATGAAATCTAAATTAAAAACTTAAGAAAAAATCACCAAACTTGGTTTTATTCATTGATTCTACCCTACTCTACTATTTTAGAAATAGAAAAATTGTTTCAAGTGTATGCATATTTCAAGTGTAACCATGTGCATAATAGGAGTAAAAAGATATTCATGCTTAGTTTTGAAAAATATGCCTTAAAATACATGAAAGAATGAAAAACCAGTTTCTTTTCTAATACAATCAAGAAGTAAGGAAGAATAAAATAGTGATGTGGCTTGATCCTTGATTGGAACCATCCACTAGCATAGAATGAGAGATTAGTGACTACATGACTAAAATATATGACTAGATATTAAGTGACTCAACTGAAACCAACTAACGTAAATGACTAATTTAGTCTAAGAGTAAAATATATGACTAGCTAATAAGTGACAAAATTAAAAATGATTAATGCAAATTAAAAATGATTAGTGTTTTACTTAGAAGGACAAAATATCAGATTTTTACTAGTTCATGTTGGATTTGACATATCTAGGTAACATATCTATGGCATATTAAACACTCTTAGGCTTCACATGAGTACATCAATGCATGAAACACCTTGATATTTAATCTCTTTATAAATAATTGTGAAAAGGCTTTACAAATTTGCATCATGGTCAAATTTTGTTCTTGATACATTTTTTTAATGCATTTTTCATTTTAACCACATCCTTACACAAATCAATGCATGGGAATGTGAAATGACTTGTTTCTTAATGCTAATAGTTCACTATTTTTAAGATTATCTTAATGGTTTACTTGCCTGCATTTTTGTAGATGTATGAACACTTTCTAATTTTAAATGACACATCCTAACACACATAAGGAGATAGTGATCAAAGCCCAATAGTGCCTCTATTAGTGCACTCTGCAAGCAACTTAGACAATGCACAGAATTCTTAAACATTTGATGTTGACATACATAATTTCTTATTGTTTAGGGGTGCTTGAAAACTTACACTGATCTATAGTCTTAATGGAAATTTGTTCTAAATACATAGTGGTTATTGTGCTGACACACGAATGGTATTGATCATGGTTCATTAGTTGTAATTACAGACTTTGGAATGTTACAAATACATAGTTTGGGTCACAATTCTATGGTTACAAACTACAAAACTATAAATGCTGATAAATTGATGATAAATGGATGACATTTGTATGCTACCAATGTGTAAGTAGTCCACATTCAACGTTTTTGTATTCATTGTCCTTAGTAACAACGACAAGTTTAAATATTTACTTTATTTATCATCACAAACACATAACTCTTTTCTATCCCAAACATAGTTAATACTATTTGTGTAAGATCTCTTAATTATGGAATCGTCTCTTGATGATGATAATGAACTCTCAATCTCAAATTCTCATGAATATGATGAATGAATGATCAAATTTCTTACTTTTATGGACAATTTATGATTCATTTTCTATTTTTATTGTGCCAACATCTCATGTTATATGGTTAATTGAGAAAGATTTATCTTTCAATTTTAAAGTATAATTTAATTGCATGAATAAGCATAGTTGTCTAATTAAAATAGTTCAAAATTTGTTAATAATTCATGGTTTTTTATACTATTCGCATTGTTGTCCGTGACCCTTTAGTTTGAGAATGAATAGTGTCAAATCACTAGTCTTTGTTAAGGAACTTCCCTTCATTACTCAATGACCTAGCTTAGCTCAATATCTAAGCATTCCCCCATGGACAAGGATATCATTCTTGTAGTCTAATGAGTGAGAGAAGTCCACCAAGGTGACATTGGGTGGCTTGCTTGAGAGTTTCCTCTTATGCATTCTGGATGGGGTTAAGACCTTTTTTTCCTATTTTTCCTATGAGAGTGTTTGAGTGGAGATACAGTTTAGAAAATGCTTGTAGGAAAATTAGTTTTCCTTAGCTATCACAAAAAATACTTCCAATAAAATCATGTGCTTTTAATAACATATAATTTTTATAAATAAGTAATTCAGTAAGTAGAAAAAAAAAAAAAAAGATTATTATTATTATTGTTATATTTTTCTATATGCAAGAATTGACAACTATAATGAGCTTGTACTTGTATGATAGGGATCAATTCTATCCACTACCACAATCACCTCCAAGTGTACCCACATTGCCTCACAAGTTGCACAATTAACTAATCGAAGTTTAAGCTAATCAACTAATCTACATCATGGAGAAAACTAAAACTAAATTATAATATTAAAAAATATAGGCATTTTATTTTATTTCAAAATCAATTTTACTATCTAATTTGAGGAATTTCCATTTAAATTTCAAACTCCATAAAATAAAATTCAATGTGAAAAATGTAAAGTAAAATAAAATTTTTTATGTTAAATGTTATGAAAATCATTTATTATAATCCACCCAACCTAATAATAGTAAAGAAATTATAAGATGGTCAAATACAAAACAAATTATCTCTTATTTAACATAACCACAAACTATAAAAATAAAAATAACAACCAATCCAATATTATAAATTAGTTATTATAGCTATGATATTTCAAAATAAATTATAAAATGATCAAATACAAAATAAATAATCCCTTATTTAACATAACATTAAAACAACAATCCAATGTTATGAATTACTTGTTATAGTGATGGTATTTCAAGGAATATATACTAAAAACAATGAACTAAAACAAAATTAAATTTATTTAAGATGTTTTGTGATAAGCGAGACCAGATGAAAGTTCAATAACATATCTCATCAAAATCTATTGTCCTCACTAAGGTTTAAAATATTAAAATCCATGCCCTTTCAATCCAAGGGGATTTTTTTCCTTTGAATGTTCTAGACTAACAATAGTGAACTATTTAGGCTATTGATGTGCCTAAGTCAGCTCAAATAAATGTATTTTGCAAGTGAGATGAATATAAATAAATATTCACTAAATTGTCATAACAAGTTGGTTGTCATGGGTAAAAATGGGCATCTTGAAAGAAATGAATGAACCCTAATCCATGAAGGTTAGTGCATGCTTGATGGATCATACATGGTGTGTAGTGGTGGGATGGATGATGTAAGGAAAATCCTAAATGAAAGAATTCATTTCATTTCGTATATAAAAATTCAACTTCTTACATTAGGTTGGTTTGATTGTGACACATGCAATAAATTTGGGGTTTTGGGTTTTTTGGTGGTAAACCCTAGGGATTATACATGAGGTTATCCTTTAAGAGTTGGAGGACTTGTTGTTGATGCTTGATGTGATGTTCCACTACTTGAACCTTAAAATTTTCTCTTAGATATGATGTGAAGAATGGTGGCTGATATCCATAAAGTGCCAAAAAGGGGTCATTTTTGTTGTTGTATGGAAGGAAGTGTTATACCACCATTCAGCCAGAGGCAACCATTTGACCCATTATGTCTGTTCATCAGATACAAAGCAACAAATATATCCTTCCAAACATTTGTTTACTATCTCAGTTTGCCCATCAGATTGACGATGATAAGATGACCTATGAGCCAGCTGAGTACTGAGACAAGAAAATAATTCTGTCCAAAAATTTCCAGTGAAAATGGGATCTTTGTCACTTACAATAATCTTTGGGTTACCATGTAGCTTTTGAATTGTTTCCATAAATGCAGTAGAAACTGTACTGGCTTTAAGTGAATGTGATAATGCACAAAAGTGTGCATACTTGGTAAGTCTATCAACTACCAACATGATGACACTCTTTCCCTCAGACTTGGGTAAACATGTGATAAAATCCATTGAAACCTCCTCCCAATGTTGGCTTGGAATGGATAAAGGTTGTAATAGACATGGGGTCTTAATTGTTTCAAATTTATTTTGTTGGAAAACCAAACATTCTACCAAAAACTTTTGAATATCTGATTTAAGGCCATCCCAAACAAATTCCTTCTTAACCTTGTCGTAAGTTTTTAAAAATCCCGAGTGCCCTCCTAAGGGAGAAGTGTGCAATTCCATAAGAATCTTTTGTTTGAGTTGGGAATTCTTACAAAGGTATAAGCGATCTTTGTACCATAACAAATCATTTTGCCAGCTAAATGCATCAAATGTACTGGAATCTTGTTGTAACATTTGAATAAGTGCCCACACTTCTTCATCATTCTTCCATTACTCCTTTGCTTCGTTTATCCAATCTGGTTGGATAATAGAAATGGTGCACAACAATGCTTGCACATCCTCATCCTTTCTTGAGAGTGCATCTGCCACCACATTTTGCTTCCCTTTTTTGTAGATGATTTCAAAGTCATAACCCAACATCTTTGTGACCCACTTTTGTTGCTCTTCAGAGGATAATCTTTGTTCTAAAAAGTATTTAAGGCTATCATGATCCGTTTTTACCTTGAAGTGTCTTCCCATTAAGTAGGGTCACCATTTCTTAAGTGCATGGAGTATTGCCAACATTTCCTTCTCATAAATATCTTTGCTTAAAAACTTGCCCTTGATTGGACGACTTTCAAAAGCAATGGGTCTTTCATCTTGCATTAGAACAACACCAATTCCATGTCCTGAAGCATCACATACCACAATAAAGGTTTTTGTGAAGTCCGGTGTAGCTAAGACCGGTGCTTGGCACATTTCCTCTTTAAGATGTTCAAAGGCTTTGTTGCTTTCGGAGTCCATGAAAATGCATCTTTCTTCAATAATGTTGTTAGAGGTGCTGCTATTCTCCCATAATTCTTAACAAACTTGCGATAATACCCTATCAACCCAAGAAATCCTCGCAGATGCTTTATGGATGTGGGGATTTTCCTTCCTTAATGGCTTTAATCTTGCTAGGGTCTACCTTAAATCCTTCATGAGATACAATATGACCCAAATATTCCACCTCCTGGACTCCAAAGAAACATTTGGATCTTTTTGCATATAATTGTTTCTACTCCAATAGTTGTAACACCCTTTCAACATGTTCGACATGATCCTTCCAAGACTTGCTGTAGATTAGTATATCATCAAAAAATACTAACACAAATTTTCTAAGGAATGGTTTGAAAATTGAATTTATCAAACCTTGAAATGTTGAAGGTGCATTGGTAAGGCCAAAAGGCATGACCAAAAATTCATAATGACCCTCATGAGTTCTAAATGATGTTTTCAAAATGTCTTCAATCTTCATTCTGATTTGATGATATCCCGAACGAAGATCCAACTTGGTGAAGTAAATTGATCCATGCAATTCATCCAGTAATTCATCAATGACAAGAATGGGGAACTTATCTTTAATAGTGAGCTTTTGTTTAGCTCCTTATAATCCAGACACATGCGCCATGATCCATCCTTCTTGTGCACCAATACTACTGGAGCAGAGAAAGAACTTTGACTCGGTTGAATTATACCAGCCTCTAGCATTTCTGCAACCATACATTCAATTTCACTTTTTTGGACATAGGGATATTTGTACGGCCTGATGTTTGGAGGAACACTTCCTGGAATTAGATGAATAGCATGATCATGATCACGCATAGGTGGGAGACCTTTGGGAGCCTCAAATACCCTGGAATGATTGTCTAGGAATTTTTGGAGATCTGGAGAAATAGATGATTCCGATGTGGAAACATCTAGCGAACATAATTGTGCAATTACACCTCTTTGCTCCCTTTTTAGAAGCATTGTCATACCATTAGAGCTGATTATCTTTCCTGGTTCCCGTGCAATACCCCTTAATTCAACTTCCTTTCCTCCCATAGAAAATTTGATGAAAAGTTCTTGAAAATTAAAAGATATTGTACCCAAGGATTCACTAAATTGTCATAACAAGTTGGTTGTCATGGGTAAAAATGGGCATCTTGAAAGAAATGAATGAACCCTAATCCATGAAGGTTAGTGCATGCTTGATGGATCATACATGGTGTGTAGTGGTGGGATGGATGATGTAAGGAAAATCCTAAATGAAAGAATTCATTTCATTTCGTATATAAAAATTCAACTTCTTACATTAGGTTGGTTTGATTGTGACACATGCAATAAATTTGGGGTTTTGGGTTTTTTGGTGGTAAACCCTAGGGATTATACATGAGGTTATCCTTTAAGAGTTGGAGGACTTGTTGTTGATGCTTGATGTGATGTTCCACTACTTGAACCTTAAAATTTTCTCTTAGATATGATGTGAAGAATGGTGGCTGATATCCATAAAGTGCCAAAAAGGGGTCATTTTTGTTGTTGTATGGAAGGAAGTGTTATACCACCATTCAGCCAGAGGCAACCATTTGACCCATTATGTCTGTTCATCAGATACAAAGCAACAAATATATCCTTCCAAACATTTGTTTACTATCTCAGTTTGCCCATCAGATTGACGATGATAAGATGACCTATGAGCCAGCTGAGTACTGAGACAAGAAAATAATTCTGTCCAAAAATTTCCAGTGAAAATGGGATCTTTGTCACTTACAATAATCTTTGGGTTACCATGTAGCTTTTGAATTGTTTCCATAAATGCAGTAGAAACTGTACTGGCTTTAAGTGAATGTGATAATGCACAAAAGTGTGCATACTTGGTAAGTCTATCAACTACCAACATGATGACACTCTTTCCCTCAGACTTGGGTAAACATGTGATAAAATCCATTGAAACCTCCTCCCAATGTTGGCTTGGAATGGATAAAGGTTGTAATAGACATGGGGTCTTAATTGTTTCAAATTTATTTTGTTGGAAAACCAAACATTCTACCAAAAACTTTTGAATATCTGATTTAAGGCCATCCCAAACAAATTCCTTCTTAACCTTGTCGTAAGTTTTTAAAAATCCCGAGTGCCCTCCTAAGGGAGAAGTGTGCAATTCCATAAGAATCTTTTGTTTGAGTTGGGAATTCTTACAAAGGTATAAGCGATCTTTGTACCATAACAAATCATTTTGCCAGCTAAATGCATCAAATGTACTGGAATCTTGTTGTAACATTTGAATAAGTGCCCACACTTCTTCATCATTCTTCCATTACTCCTTTGCTTCGTTTATCCAATCTGGTTGGATAATAGAAATGGTGCACAACAATGCTTGCACATCCTCATCCTTTCTTGAGAGTGCATCTGCCACCACATTTTGCTTCCCTTTTTTGTAGATGATTTCAAAGTCATAACCCAACATCTTTGTGACCCACTTTTGTTTCCCTTCAGAGGATAATCTTTGTTCTAAAAAGGATTTAAGGCTATCATGATCCACTTTTACCTTGAAGTGTGTTCCCATTAGGTAGGGTCATCATTTCTTAAGTGCATGCAGTATTGCCAACATTTCCTTCTCATAAATGGCTTTGTGTAAAAACTTTCCCTTGATTAGATGACTTTCAAAAGCAATGGGTCTTTCATCTTGTATTGAAACAACACCAGTTCCATTTTCTGAAGCACCACATTCCACAATAAAGGTTTTCGTGAAGTCTGGTGTAGCTAAGATCGGTGCTTAGCACATTGCCTCTTTAAGATGTTCGAAGGCCTTTGTTGCTTCTGGAGTCCAAGAAAATGCATCTTTCTTCAATAATGTTGTTAGAGGTGCTGCTATTCTCCCATAATTTTTAACAAACTTGTGATAATACCCTGTCAGCCCGAGAAATCCTCGCAGATACTTTATGGATGTGGGGATTTTCCAGTCCTTAATGGCTTTAATTTTGCTAGGGTCTACCTTAACTCCTTCATGAGATACAATATGACCCAGATATTCCACCTCTTGTACTCCAAAGAAACATTTGGATCTTCTTGCATATAATTGTTTCTCCTCCAATAGTTGTAGCACCCTATCAACATGTTCAACATGATCCTTCCAAGACTTGCTGTAGATTAGTATATCATCAAAAAATACTAACACAAATTTTCTAAGGAAGAGTTTGAAAATGGAATTCATCAAACCTTGAAATGTAGAAGGTGCATTGGTAAGGCCAAAAGGCATTACCAAAAATTCATAATGACCATCATGAGTTCTAAATGTTGTTTTTGGAATGTCTTTAGTCTTCATTCTGATTTGATGATATCTTGAACGAAGATCTAACTTGGTGAAGTAAATTGATCCATGCAATTCATCCAGTAGTTCATCAATGATAGGAATGGGAAACTTGTCTTTAATAGTGAGCTTGTTGAGCTCCCTATAATCCAGTCACATGCGCCATGATCCATCCTTCTTGTGCACCAATACTACTAGAGCAGAGAAAGAACTTTGATAAGGTTGAATTATACTAGCCTCTAGCATTTCTGCAACCATACGTTCAATTTCACTCTTTTGGGCATAGGGATATCTATATGGCCTAATGTTTGGAGGAACACTTCCTGGAATCAGATGAATAGCATGATCGTGATCACAAATAGGTGGGAGACCTTTGGGAGTCTCAAATACCTTGGAATGATTGTCCAAGACTTTTTGGAGATCTGGAGAAACATATGATTTCGATGTGGAAACATCTAGCGAACATAATTGTGAAATTACACCTCTTTCTTCCCTTTTTAGAAGCTTTGTGATACTGTTAGAGATGATTATCTTTCCCAATTTCCCTGCAACACCCCTTAATTCAACTTCCTTTCCTTCTGCATAAAATTTCATGAAAAGTCCTTGAAAATTAAAATATATTGTACCCAAGGTGATCCAGGTGGATGTTGGTGGCCACCCACCTATCCCATTTGGACCCCCAAAACTCTCTCTTTCAGTTTTTCTATTCAAATTATAGCACAATTTACTATTTTTAGCAGTTTTTCGGGTCTTAAACTTTCGAAGCCGTTTTGAGGCCCTAAACGACGTTTTTTGGGAAATCCACCGCCAGTGATTTTTCTGGCTAAAAATCATCTTTTCCGTCATAGTCCTCGGAGAGATCTTTCCAACGAGCTATCATGCGCGTCAAACAGAGATAGTACAACCAATTCGCGAGCCCAAGAAGTTGATGTACCAACTTACCCAAAAACGGGGCCCACAATTTGGCGTTTCATCGTCTAGGGTTAGGTTTTAGAATGTGAAGGCTTTTCCATTGTTTCTCAACAATAAATAGGCCCTCGAGCCTCATTGTAACATAGTTTTTTGAGAACAGTTCAGAGGCATGTAGCTGACACATCTCTTCTCAGAGATAAGCTACCATCGCCCTAGCTGGGTTATTTCCATTTCTATTTGTAAGCATATTTCAGTATTTTAGAGTAACGAAATGAAGTATTATTTCTGCTGCATATTTGTCTTTATGGTTATCTCTGTATTTTATTGCGTTCCTGCTTAAATCCGGATCAGTGGTATCAGAGCGGTCTTCTTTTTCTCTGTTTTTCTTTGCATGTCCCCAACGAGGTCGGGATATAAGGAGTTAGGTCTGGAACTAGTCGAACCTTTGCAAGACCAGCCTCGCAAATCTCAATGACCTCCCATGGCCGATGAGAAGAAAAATGAGGGGGCAGGAGATCCTATCAAAATCATGCTCGAAGAAGCCCTCGAGCGACAAAGGAATGCGATGATGGACAACTTTTCCCAAATCCTTCAGCGGCTACCTAGAGCCGACGCATTGGCTTCCAACAGCTAATCTGGAAATACCACATTGTTTAAGTTACAAGTTAATTTTGAAATCCCCATCTTCGAGGGTCAAATAGACGCAGATGCCATAGATAAATGGTTAAATCTGTTCGATGGGTATTTTTCTGTTCATGAATTTTCAAGTCGGGAAAAGATTGTTTTCGCTCTTCTCAAAGCAGCCCCCCATGTCAAGGACTGGTGGGAAACCTACTGCGAACAGAAGGATGAAAGTACAGGCTCACTGTTTTCACCCGTACCCACCTGGAATGACTTCCGGGATGCCATCAAGGAGCAGTACTACCCTGTCAAAAGGTATGAGGACAAATACATCAAATGGACCACACTGCGGTAGGGACAAGACCAAGATGTGCTGGAGTTCACAAACAATTTTCATACCCTTCGCACACAATTGGGTATCAAAGATTCTGAGCTGCATCTGGTACTCAAATACTGCAGCTGCCTACACAGATACATCCAGGAAGAGATGGAGTTCTTGAACATCTCCTCACTCGGCACAACATACCGATACGCTGTCAAAATCGAGCAAAAGTTCAAACAGAAGAACCGAGACTTTGGATCTGCAAATCCAAAGCCCAAAGGACAAAGCCAAGGCGGGGTGACCTAAGATAACCCATCGAAGCCACAAGAAAAGAACAACACCATGAAGCCGAAGAAGGACATAGGAAAGTGGTGTGAGTTCCACAAGAGTCCCACTCATAACACAAGTGAGTGTCGGACCAAGCAGTCGCTGGTGGCCGAGTTGAAGGCTTTCGAATCAGATGCATGTTCTGACTCTGAGTCAGAACTTGACAAGGGGAATGACAAAGGGAAGCAGATCATTGATGTGGATCCCAGCGCCACTGTTGCTACTGCCAAGATCCAGAAAAATGAGCCCGAAGATCCAGAGGAGGGGGAACGTCTTTTCCACTCACAGAGGTGGGTGAAGGGTTTGCCGCTGCAATTCATTTTCCACAGTGGCAGCCAAAAGAACCTCATTTTAGCAGATGTCGTGAAGCGGTTGGGCCTACCAACTACACCACACCCACAGCCATACAGTACTGGTTGGCTTCACGAAGGACGAGATCTCAAAGTTCGCCAGAAGTGCCGCCTTCTCTACAACATCAAGCCCTTCACAGATGAGGTATTGTGTGATGTTACACCTCTAGATGTTTGTGATGTAGTATTAGGCCAGCCATACTTGTGGAGGCGACATGCTGTGTATGAGTCAAGGCCTCGCGCTGTCATCATTTCTTTAGATAATTTATTATACACGATACCAGAGGTAGCCCCACCTACCGACACCTCTTTGATCACTGCTAAGAAAGGCAGCAAGCTCATCTCACAGACTAGGAAATTTATTTTCTATCTGGTTCGCTCCCAAAGTAAGGGGAAGATCGTTGCTACATCCATGACCCTCGCGAAGTGTTCCTCCACACAGCAGTAGCAACAGAGGGATACAGTCATGACAGAACACAGGAACAACTTCTCCTTACCCGGAGGGGTACCACAGTAGTTTCAGGTGGGTGACAAAGTTTGGTTACAGTTGCAGAGGGAGCGTCTTACCAGAACCCATCAGAAACTCAGACCACTTTGACATCGTCCTTACACCAGTAACAAGGCTATGGGAAACAATGCTTTGAAGCACAACATTCCTCCATTCCTTTTCTTGCACCGAGTGTTCGATGTGGACCATTGTCGACCATGCTCCCCACCATTTCTGGACACATTAGAGATTGCAGAACAGCTCACCAGAGACCCAGCTCAGCAAAAGCTTCCTCATCTCAAGGAGGAACTCAACGCAATGGGGACCATTGCTTCCTAAGGGGGGAGGAATGATCCAGGTGGATATTGGTGGCCACCCACCTATCCCATTTGGACCCCCAAAATCGTCTCTTCCAGTTTTTATGTTCAAATTATAGCACAATTTACTATTTTTAGCAGTTTTTCGGGTCCTAAACTTCCGGAGCCGTTTTGAGGCCCTAAACGACTTTTTTTGGGAAATCCACCACCAGCGATTTTTCTATCTAAAAATCATCTTTTCCGTCGTAGTCCTCGGAGAGATCTTTCCAACGGGCTATCATGCACGTCAAACGGAGATAGTACGACCAATTCGCGACCCCAGGAAGTTGATGTACCAACTTACCCAAAAACGGGGCCCACAATTTGGCGTTTCATCTTCTAGGGTTAGGTTTTGGAATGTGAAGGTTTTTCCATTATTTCTCAACAATAAATAGGCCCACAAGCCTCATTGTAACACAGTTTTTGGATAACAGTTCAGAGGCATGTAGCCGACACATCTCTTCTCAGAGATAAGTTACCATCGCCCTAGCTGGGTTATTTCCATTTCTATTTGTAAGCATATTTTAGTATTTTAGAGTAATGAAATGAAGTATTATTTCCGCTGCATATTTATCTTTATGGTTATCTCTGTATTTTATTGCGTTCCTGCTTAAATCCGGATCACAAGGATTATAGCCATTGGACTCCTAGTACAACATCAACACCTCCCATTGGAATGGAGATCATTGGGCTAGTCAATACATATTCTCCCTTGGATAGCTTGATATTATGGCACTTTCGAGAACAATTTATTGTTCCTCCATTTGCAACCATCACTTGACACTTTGGTGCTGGATGTAGGAAGAAATTCAATTCTTTTGCTACCTTCCAATGAATAAAATTGTAGGTACTTCCTGAATCAATCAACATTATTACCTTTTTCTTCTTGATTTTTCCTTCTATCTTGATGGTTTGAGGAGTGGTAATTCCCGCCAATGCATTGCAAGATATGGTCAGATTCATTTCTTCTTTATCTAGGCTCTGTTCCTGGAGTATATCTTCTTGTTTTGAACTTTCTTGCTCCTTTCCTTCTTCCTCTTCAAAGTCTATGCAAAATAATTTCTTCTCAGCACACTTATGACCTTTAGTGTATTTGCTATCACAACTGTAACAAAGTCCTTTTACTCTTTTTTCTTCCAATTGTTGTGCTGTCAACCTTATAGGTTGTGGAAGACTAGGGGCAACAACACTTCCATCTTTATAGTTGTGAGTGATATGTTTCTTGGTTGCCATAATTTTTCTTTCCATTTTTCTTGCTAACCTGAATGCCTTCTCTAATGAATCAGGTTCCCAAAGGAAAACATCATGTTGGATATTATCTTTTAAAGTCCCTATGAACACATCAATCCTATGCTCCTCTGGAATATTTTTTACCCTTATGTTCAATTTTTGGAACTCTTCAATGTGATCCATTATTCAACCCTTTTGTTTGAGACTTATCAATTGGCTAAAAAAAAGTGTTGCTTTTTGTATCCTCATAATGTGCTATCAATTCTTCCATAAAAATTGCCCAAGTGATAATTTGTTTATGACAACAAAGCCATTGATACCATACAAGCTGATTTGGTTCCAAATATAAAGTTTCAATACGTACCTTTTGACTGTTTTGCACATTATTGAGATCGAAAATTTGCTCCATCTGTAATATCCATGTTGCTGGATCCTTACCATCAAACTTCCTCATATCGATTTTTGGAATATGGTGGATCTTTGATCCAATGTTAGAGTCTATGAAATCATGATTAACATTTCTTCTGTTCGCATCATGAGTTTCCTTTACTACCCTTTCACCATTTGTAAGTATTTCTTGTAGAAAATTTGTCAAAGTTGTCTTCAAAATTGCCATGTCTGTGTCCAAATCTGTCTTCAAATTTATCTTCAAATTGTCCATCTTAGCGTCCATGCCCTTTATCTTAGATTCCATGTCATTTATCTTAGCTTCTGTTAGATTTTCTGAGAGTGACACTTGTTGCACTTTGTCTTGTAATTTTGATATATCATGTAGCATTTCTTCCTCTTCTTCATGAGTCATGCTAGAGCTTTCATATTTCTTACTAGGTGTTTGCATTTTCTTTCCTCGGGGCATCAGTTACCAAAAATAATGCTCTACTATGCCCTTTGAATTCCTTCAAAATAATTTTTCAAACCAAGCTTAAGAAAAAATTTAAAAGAATCTACACACCTTTTTTCACTTTGTAGGAGCTCAATATTGCCTCTGATGTATCTCTGTAATTTCAGATGATCCAGTTCTAAAATTGTGACTTGCAGTAGCCCTCTATGTCCTCCTTCCAATGCCGCCAATCTTATCTAAATTGGATTCTCCAAGTAAGAGTTATGCCCAATCTCCCACAATGACCTGATTATAGACTAGTTTAGTAGAGTGAACTTGTATGCCATGCCACGTGTCCCTATTTTGACCTTTGGCTCAGAGATAAAGTTATGATGATTTTCCCCAGGTCACTTGTTTGGAATGTAATTCAGGAGTCAGCAAAAATACCAACTTCCTCAGATCATATCTCTGCAAATATAGCGTGAAAAGCTCTGAAAATTGGACCCAAAGTTCAGTGCGATTTTTTCTCAAATGGGTTTTTTTTTTCGCTTCTGAAACATCACATAAAAGAGTTATAGAGAAAATGCCACGATGACCTATTTGGAGCAGTGAGACCCTAGAATCCAAAGCTCTGATACCAAATGTTACGAAACCAGCTCACAAAAACATAGAAAAGACATATCAACGCCTTAGAATTCAGCCTCTTCGAGGGGGAAACCTCATTTATATTACATAAATGAACAATTCTTGGATGTTTCAAATGATAAAACCTCCTTTCCATATATAGGAGTCTAAGGAGTCACAATATAACCCAGCCAACCTAACAATAATAATATAAAGGCACAAAAATAACAATAGAGGGATTCTATGGGGCACAATAATAACAATATGGGGACAATAGGGGCACAACAATGTTAATAAGCGATATAACTACAATAGTAATGGGGTAATCACTAGTATTATAGGGACCTAACATAGATCTAGATATTCCTCGATAATTGACATTGTTTTACAACCTAGAATTGTTTCTGCGATGGTAGCACCAATCTAGATCCTTGTAGTGGGGCTGGATTTTCGGTATTATTTCTATGACAGCGGCACCCATCTAGATCTCTATGGTGGGGATGTATTTTCAATGGATCTATGTGTTTGGTGCCCTCGAAAGCCCGACATTTCAAACAATGGAGTGATTTCAGATTCTATCTGTCTCGATATGGAACTATCCTAAGGGATTATCCCATTCCTGTGTATGAAACGATCGGTCTTTTTTTTGGTGAATAATCATGGTAAAATTCACGTGTCATTGCTTCTCTGCCCGCCTTTGCCTTTACTATGGGCTCTGCTGCTAGTTCATCCGCTCGATCAATTGGCTCAAGATCTAGTTCAAGGTAGAAAGCTTAAACTTATAGGGTCTTACTTCAAGTGATGGATCAATCGCGTTTGACACTATGAACTCCTACACTAGATATAGAATCGAGAGATGGGAAGTTGGGCCCTCAATGACTAGCTCTAGTTCAACTACTTAAGCTGGTGGATAAACCACCGTAGCAGAAGCACTAGATTTGTATCTCGATAGGCAATGGATGGATCTTTGACTGGCTAAAGGGAAGCTGGAATAGGAAGGGATGTTAGCGATGCGGCTGCTATCAATTCATTCTCCCATGCAATTGGTGCTTATAATGAAAATTTAATTGAACTATCAGTGCTCAGGTTCCTTTCTTCGGGGAGATGAGCAACACTTGTTGTGAAGCATCGATGAGGACAGCCTAGAAGAGGCCGGTAATCAACATCTGAAGATAAGGGTGAACTATATTTGGAGTTCAATGTAATCTTTGAAACGGGAACTGATACTGTTACCCGTTTCGTAGAGATAGCAAAAAAGTGACCTGATTTTGAAAAGGGGTGATGCAGAACGCACATGTTTTTTTTACAGCATAGTTTTTGGCACTTTAATTTTTTTTATGTACATTATGTTTTATAATGGTAGTGATTTTCATGCTAATTTAAAAAAGTGAGTATTCTGCATCACACCCTTTTTTTAAAAGACCTGTTTTTTGGCTTTAAATTTTCTAATGTATAAAATGTAAATAATTATTTTGTAAATTTGATAGTTTTTGAAGTGGTCATTTTCTTCACATTTTCTTGTTTTTTATTTTAATTTTAACTTTTTTTTAGTGAGGTTTTTATTGTTTTTAATTTTTAAATTAGAAAGTCGATATTTAGAATTTTCGATATTCTACATATTTATACATCCTTAATTAATTTTTCAATCCAAATAGTTGTTTCTAAAAAACAATATTTTTTAACAATGAACCTAAAAATAACCATTTTTAACATAAATATAACTAAAAAACTACACGTTTTGACAAGTTTTTGCTAGAATTGACATGTCAAAATCACAAGTTTTATACGATAATTTTAACTAAAAATGGTTAAATAATAGTTTTTTTTATGAATTTCATGTCAAAAAAATAATAATAATCATTTTTTTTTCAAAAAATAATGATTAACTTAAAAATCAATGTGAAAATCACATATTACAAATATTGAACATATAACAACTCTAATTGAGTGTTTATTCTTCTCATAAAATGTCAAAGTCAAAACATTGAAAAGCTTGATTTACAAGCATAACTTAAATTTAATCAACAATGTCACGTAATCCAAACTCTTCATCCTCTAGAGTTTCATCATTGTCTTCTTCCACAATATTTTATGTTTCCTTTTTCTCATTTTCCTCTTCTAATGGATCTTTGATGTCTGCGAATCTCCCAATGTATGTCTATCCAAACATTCCATGTAATGGTGGTTGGGGTTCCTTTGCCTTTTTTGCCACACGTGATTCACTAAAGTCCCCTTTATTCAACCCAATTTCTTGCATTGCATCTGGAAGAAATTGAAGAGCATTAATTCTTTGCTAAATGAAATTGCACTGTATTGGATCTTTTTCAATTGCAACGCAATTTCTTCCTTTTTGAAGGCAACATGCTAGTGTTGTACCTAATTATCAAGCACAAAAGAAATAATGAACTAAATTAGTACAATGACATATTAATTGAAAAATAACATATTGAAATTCAATTCCATATAATAAAACTTACCTGAGCCAGAAAATAAATCCAGAACCCAATCTCCATTTGAACAAATGTCTATAAGATAGTTAATCAATAATTGTGGTTTCTGATAAATGTTAACTATCTCTCCTTTTGCTTCTTTGTCTTCATATGTTAGTTTTCTCACAACAGCATCATAAGTCAGTATTTGGCTATGACTCTTTCCATCTACCCGATTAAAAATCCTAGACATATGGCAATCATCATTTGCCCAACTATCAATATGAATGAACTCACAATGATTTATAAATTGTTGATCTTCATTGTTAAGAAGATTTGAGTTTTTCCTGTAACATGAAATAGTAAAAGTTCAATTAACTTGTACATAAATAATTTTTTCAATATTTATCAAATATACATTTTAAACGTCTTACCATTTAAGCCGCATCCTTGAATTTGTTTTCGCCTTGAATCTTGACAATATCAGTGCTAATTGTGTGTCTGAATGAAATGTCACAAATCTCCATAATGGTGATGACGTGACTTCTACAAATCCCGTAACCACTTTACTAAGAGCTTGGTAAGTATAAGGGTCACTATCATAGTCAATGTTTGAAATACTGAAACCATGGGGAATATCTGCAATGAATAGGGCATAATCCCTTTTAGGTATGAGTTTAGCAATGTCTTCACAGTTTCCTTGTATTACTCGATATTGAATAGTGTCTATTCCATTCCAAATGAAATGATGAAGAGTTGGATCAAGTTGAACATTCTTAATGCGTTGCTTCCTCAGTCTTTCTATCTTTATTTTTTTAATAAAGGTTTTGAAACTATCTAGCACTCCATTATCATCCTTCCTCATCTCTTATAAAATAAATAAATATATGTGTAAGTTATAAATTAAAAATAGTACACAGGTGAATAAAAATGAATGTATAAGTCAAGATACCTTTTTAAATGCAAGATAAAAATATTTTAATGTTGATGTAGAACTTGAATCTGGATAGCTGCATACAACATCATCCCAACTATCTTCATTCAACAATTTGACCATTTGTTCTTGAATTTTCATGTAAACTTTGTGACTGCATGGATAAAGTAACAAATAGTTAATATAATGATACGTATAACAAATACTACCAAGAACAACATGTTTTATTTAAAATATAATTATAATCTAGAAATAAATAAAAATAATTCAACAAACTTACTTTTGCAATTCTTCATACATTTCCTACAATGATAATTCCCTTGACCTCACATGAGATAATATTGTTTTGACAATTTTTTCATCTTTCACTCCTTGCATCGCCTACGAAGGTGTGATAGTCATATCGTTTGGAAGCTGCTTCATTTCAGGAGCTAATTTATTGCTGCCACATATCAATGGCTTAGACTTTTTGACCTTCTAGTTTTTAATGGCAATGTCTTCCCAAATGCTAAAAATCTCATCAATCAACTTCCAAACATCTCCAGTTCTAAATGCCAATTGGAAAATGTTATCAACACCTCTGAATAAATCACTATTTTTGTTTCCTTTTCCACCTTTTGAATTGGTTTTCTCTCCAATTTTATAGCCTATTTCCATACAAGATTCCTTTCGGAAATCTGCAGTAATATTTATCATATCCGCACCACATTTTTCTTCAAATTCAATATGAATAAATCTAACCCTTTGGATGAAAGTCATAGACATCCTATATTCATTATCTAGATTATGATCCCATGCCACTAACTTTGCTTCTATATCTGATAAACTAGCATAAATGATACATTTCATTGTTTCAAAACGTGGGTTATTAGGATATTCCTCCATCAATTGTCTTTGAGCTTCTACAGAATAGTTCCCCCCAAGCACATAATAATTGTATTCAAAACATTTTGACTTATCATATGCTTCTTTGTTGGGAAATTGAAGTGGATCAATAAGAAGCACATAACTAACCACATGAGCATATGGATTGTACCTCATCAATGTCTTCAAGTTGTGAACATGCAGATGATGTGGCTTTCTAACTTGATATTGACATTGTCCTTCACTTGCTTTATAGGTTTGCCTAACATTACGCTGAAATGTACGACCACCATCAATTAAGTTTCTCTTTGTCAAATTCTCTCGAATGACATTTTGTTTTGTTTTGAAATGCCATCCTCTAAATAAACTCCTGGTGTAATGATTTCTCTGCTTTCTTTTGAAGTTTCACTAGGTTCTTGACTACTGGTAACGACTGCTGCAAAATCTTCAACTTTACTTTTCTTGGTCATAACATTCCCAACAGATTTATTCTTGGGCATTGTTACTTTTGGTTTTTTATGGCTCTTCTCAGTTCCAATGTCATCTTCAGTAATGGCAACATATGCTTCACTATCAATTTCAACTTCATCATCCTCAAAAGTAACTTGTTTACCCTTGCTAGATTTATCCACCAGAGGCCTTTTTTTCTAATTCTTTGGATGTACTTTTGTAGCATCATCAATTACTACATTTTGCTTATTTTCCATATCTTCTTCTGACACTGAGTAAAAACTGCTGACAAATTTCATTATATCATGCTCTATGAAATGAATGCCTCCCAACCTAATTGAACAACTTTCAACAAAATTCTGCCAAACAAAATATCATATATCAATAAAAAACAAAGTTAATAAATATAGCGAGACACTTTCAAGAACGTAAAATACAAATATAAATAACAATAGTTACAATGTTTTGTGTCATCTCATTTACGATTTGTTTACACAACTTTGTAGATACTTCTCTCGTGTCATACAATGAATATGATAGTTGGTATTTAATCCTTTCATGTGACTTCAGAGCTTTTGTAAGTATGTAAACAACTTCAGTGTCCGATACCGAACACATATCTATGACTCTTCCCATCACGTCAAAATTTCCATTATCATTTGGTATATCAATATATAGATATATATTCACTTTTTTGCTTTCTCTTTCTTTCACATACCAGATTCTTGATGTAAATTTCAGCTCTTTTGAATTCTTCCAGTCTGAAATCATCTTCTTATCACTTGAGGCACTTGAAATATTCGTAGTCATGAGATCAGGGGAAGTTCGTTCACCAATGTTTCTTGAAGATGCACCTTTAGGAGTTTTTGGTCTAGAAAGATTCACTGAAATTTTCTTTGATGCCATTTTCCTGAAAAATAGAAACACATAAATCAGTAAATAATAAAAACGTATTAACTTAAATTAACAATGAAAATATATCATAAATTTTTCATTTGTATGATCAGATTCGCCCCACCAACGCCGCCCCCCCTCACCCGCTTACCCCATGATCACCCTTCCACCCGCCCATGCCGCCTTCATCACCCACTGCCCCTCACATTCTAATAGGGCATGCATTAACACTCTAGAGTAAAAAAAGTAAAACAAGAATAATACATTCCAAAATTATATATATATATATATATATATATATATATATATATATATATATATATATATATATATATATATATATATAGATATGAAATGTTTGTTTTTTTAATAAGTATATAAAAAATATTTAATAGCACCCCAATGCACCCACCAGTGCATCCACCCCACTAACCCCCTCCCCAGGGCGGCCACCCCCCTAATCCCCTCCCCCTGGCAATCTGCCAACCCCACCCACTGGTGCCCTACCCCTCCCAACCCCACCCGGGCGATATGCCAACCCCACCCACAGGAAATCCCGCCCGGGCGCACCCCGCCCGCCCCACCCATCTAGGCCCACCCTGCATGCCCCACCCGCCCGGGCACTCACCACTCCCACCCCCCTGCCTGGGCTCCCTACCCCCCCAGCCGGGCGCACACCACTCCCCACCCTCCCTGGGCGCCCCCTACCCACCCCCCCGCTCGGGCAAACATAACTCCCCACCCTCCTCCAGGCACCCCCCACCCAACCCCCTGCCAGGGTGCACACAACTCCCCACCCTCCTCCAAGCACGGCCCACCCACCCCCCTACCCAAGCACACAGAACTCCCCACCCTCCCCCGGGCACCCCGCTCCCACACCCCCCGCCCAGGCCGGCCCCCTAGCCGGGCACACCCCACTCCGCAACCCTGCACCGCCCCACCCTACCGCAACCCTGCACAAGACCTCTCGGGCGCACCCCACCCAACCCCCGCGCCCTGGTGCACACCACCCCGACCCCCCCGCCCAGGCGCACACCACTCCCCACCCTCCCTTGGGCGCCCCCTACCCACCCCTCCAACTGGGCGCACACAACTCCCCACCCTCCCCAGAGTGCCCCCCTCCTACCCCCTCACCTGGGCTGCCCTCCAACAACCCCCCACCCCACCCTCACACAACCCCGCCCGAGCACACCCTTCCCACCCTACCACCCCGCCCGGGCACACTCTTCCCACTCCCCACCTTCCAGGGGGCACCCTACCCGCCCTACCACCCCACCCTCCCAGCTGGCACGCCAACCCACCGCACCCCTCCCGGCCGGCACTCGAAGTCCCTCCCTCTGCACGCTCCAACCCCACACTCGGCGCCCTCCCTCCCTCCCAACCGGCACCCGATGGAGGACCCGCGCCCCCGCCCTACAGGCGAGGGAACGAGCTGCCTGGGTGGTGCCTACCTTGGCTATGCCACCAGGTTGGCCCAGGCCCTCGCCCGGCAGGCGGCAGGGCGATTCCCAGAATTACCCTACCACATGCGTGGCGGGTGCATGACCCGCTCGGGTGGCTCCTGTCTTGGCCTCGCCACCCGAGCTGCCCGCGCCCCCACCCAACAGGCGACACAGTGATTTCGGGAATCGCCCTGCTGCCTGCCGGGACGCGGCACAGGCAACCCGGGTGGTGCCTGCCTCGGGGTGGCACCTGGCCTGGCAATGCCACCCGGGCGACCCACGCCCCTGCCCGGCAGGCGGTAGGGTGATTCCCAAAATCGCACTGCCACCTGCAGGGCGGGGGCGCGGGCCGCCCAGGTGGCGGGGCCGAGGCAGGCGCCACCCGGGCGGCCTATGCCCCCACCTGACAGGCAGCAGGGTGATTCCCAGAATCGCCCTACTGCCTGCTGGGCGGCGGCCCGTGCCGCCTAACTGGCATGGTGGAGTGTCGGGCATTGGCGAGGAGGGAGGGTGCCGGTGGGACGGGTAGGGTGGAGCACCCGAAGGGTGGGGCGGGGCGCGAGCACCCGGAGGGTGGGGATGGGCGCTTGTGCAAGCCAAGAGGAGGGTGCCAGTGGCAGGGAAGGGGAGGGGAGGGGTGGGGCGGGGTGCGGGTGCCCAGTGGGAGGGGCGCGGCCACCCAGTGGGAGTGGCGGGGCAGGGCAATGCGCGGGCGCCCAGTGGGAAGGGAGGGGAGGGGAGAGGCGGGGCTAGGTGCGGGCACCCAATGGGAGGGGAGGGGTGGGGCGAGGCCAGGGGGGGTGCAGGTGCCTGGAGGGCAGGGATAGGGGTATGCGCCGAGAGGAGGGGCATCGTTGGGAGGGGAGGGGAGGGGATTCTGGGAATCGCCCTGCCACCTACCAGTCGCGGGCGTGGGCCAACCGGGTGGCGCCTGCCTCAGTTGCGCCACCTGAATGGCCTGCGCCCCCGCCCGACAGGTAGCAGGACTATTCCTGGAATCGCCCTACTACCTGCTGGGAGGGGGTGCGGGCCAACCGGGTGGCGTGGCAGAGTGTCAAGGCTTGGCCGGGAGGGAGGGCGCTGGTGGGATGGGTAGGGTGGAGCACCCGAAGAGCGAGGTCGGGTGCGGCACCCAGAGGGTGGGGAGGGGGGCGTGTGCTGGCCGGGAAGAGGGCACTGTTGGGAGGGGAGGGGAGGGGAGGGAAGGGGTGGGGCAGGGCGCAGGCATGGGGGGCCAGTGGGAGGTGTTAGGACTTGCGGTCCGTGCGACAGGCAGGGCAACTGCACCGTGTGAAGTGCGTGCAAAATATGAAACGAAATGAGCTGGGAAATGACTTCATAAGGTGTTGGTCGACATGAGGGGGTAATCCCATGAGTTGGGCAGGCCGACCATCCTCTTGGGCAAAATAAGACATGTTGAACGAGTCGGCTTGGGTGTTTTTTGTGGGTTGGCCAGGTGACACATTCCGCCACCCACACGTATATATTGGAGGTCGTTTGGAGGCAAACGACCATCATTTGATCAACACGAGGTCGAATAAGGAGTTCTGTAGTGCGTGGATGAGCCCACACGATGGGTGGAACTTGGGTGTAAACTCGTTCACAAAAGTCATTCGGACAGTCGTTCAGGAAAATCATTGGGACTGTTGTTCAGGAAAATCATTTGGACAGTTGTTCGGGAAAGTCATTTGGATAGTCATTTGGGAAAATCGTTCAGACAATCGTTCGGGAAAGTCGTTCGGAGAGTCGTTCAGGAAAATTGTTCGGACAGTCATTTGGGAAAGTCATTCGAACATTCATTTGAGAAAATCATTCGGACAGTCATTTGGGAAAATCGTTCAAACAGTCATTCAGGAAAATTGTTCGGACAGTTGTTCAAGAAAGTCGTTTGGACAGTCGTTTGGGAAAGTCGTTCGGCACAGTCGTTCGGACAGTTATTCGAGAAGTCATTCAGAAAGGTCATTCAGAAATGTCGTTCAGGAAGGTCGTTAAGGCAAGTCGTTTAGGCAGAACTCGGGCGAGGTCATTCAGGTGACTGGCACGAGGTCGTGTGGCGACCCAGGAGAGGTCGTTCGGGTGACTCGGGCGAAGTGGTGTGGCGACCCGGGTGAGGTTGTTCGGGCGAACCGGGTGAAGTCGTGTGGAAACTTGGGTGAAGGCGTGTGGCGACTCGGGTGAACGAAGTTGGGTGAATGGGTAGACGTGCAGACGGGCGGCCGAGCGAGGGCGCACCGTGCACGTCAGAATGAAGAATCGTGTGTATGGATGACCCGAGTAGGGCACGTCGTGCACAACAAAATGGAGGAAACGGTGAAGTGTTGAGATTGTGAAAGAAGGTGTGACTCTTGCGGAGGTGCCCGTGTGTGGTGACTTGGTTACGATGAGACGCGCCCAAGTTGGGCAAACAACACGATCGGGCAATGAGGTGAACAAGGGTTGGTGAGTCGTGCGGTGACTGTGCAGAGGCACCAACGAGCTGGGCAACCGAGTTTACCGAAGTTCAAAAATTGGCTAAGTGTAAATTTGGGGTTTCCCTAGATTTAACTTGTACTTGTAAAAGAAGGTTAAATATATTGATTCTGTCATACTCATATTGCAGGGAGTTGCCCCTCCCTTTATACTGTTGTGCATTTCTGTTGTATAATGTTGTTATGTGAATGTTATGGGCTTTCACTTGTATAGAAGAACACATCAATAATACTTTGTAACGATAATAAGACTAAGTATGGAATGTTAGGCGTAGTCTACAATCGTAAGTATTGGTGAAAAGAAAATGGTTGTTAGTTCCGCACCTCGCTATAATCGGTTGAAAGACTACCGCAGGTGTAGGGGTGTGATAGGTGGTATCAGAGTTGGTGAGCTAAATCAAGGAGCTGATTCTATGAATACCAAAGACTTGGTAGGGAGTTCAAGTTTTGCAGGTGACATGTGGAATATCAGGGCGATTCAGGTGAATGGTGAAACAGGTTTGGCAGAGGTGAAGCTTTGTGCTTGGGCCAAGCAGAATGACAAGGCATGGCAAGTTTGGAAGAATGCGAAGTGAAGCTCTTGCTTACCTTATACAGGTTGAAGCAGATGAAAGAAGAGAACCCCCAGATTCAAGATAAGCTTGAAGTCTTTGAAAGGAATGTTGAAGACGAACTTCTTCAACTTGGTTGGGCAATGGAGCAAGATGAAGTTGTAGATTGTGCTAACAAGGAAGAAGAAGCCATGATGTTTGAAGATGTTGCAAATATGACAATGATGGAGGATGAACTTTAGATTGATCAAGTTGGACCAGGATTGTGCAGTTTGCAGACATGGATGAATGAGGATACTCATATGGAGGGGCCTCATGATGATGAGGTAAGTATTGATACTTGTGTTTCATCTTAGCATTTGGTGGATGGACCGTATGCAGGGAAGGGAAAAATCAGTTTGCCGATGCAGGGGAGGATCTTACCATGGATGACTATGATGAGACCTTGTGTGGAGAAGCAAGGATTTTTTACTATTGCAGGACTTGTTGGGGTCGTTTGTGACCTTATGGTAGAAGGTGAAAAGGCCCGTGACAAGGGAGGAACATGATGATCGTTGCAGAGGATTGGGTCAAGCTTTAGCGACAGGGAGAATTGGCTAAGTTCCCGGCATGACTCATGGACAGATTGAGGAGGGAACACACTTGGGTATGATGATGCTTGGGTGGACTTCTCATGGCCGAAACCAAGAGCAAGTCTTGGTGGAACCTTTAGTGGGGGAGATATGATGGAAGGGACTGTTGATGATGATATGGTTGGGTGACCGAGTTCAATAGACCAAAGATTGCAGACTTGGATGAGGATGGCCGATTGTTGTGATGGGTCTACTTGGTTGGACGACATGGGGAATTTACTCATGGACATCGAGCTGGAGACATGGAGCATGGCAGTCTTATGTAGCGACATTATGCGGGAACAATTGTAGAGGTGTCATATGGACATCCAACGAGGAGTGCCAAGGCAGGGATGTTGTGCAGGTAGATTTGCTGGTGTGACATGGAGATGTTTTATGTATGAGCTGATGGAGAGGTTGTGCAATCTTGCACAACAAGTCCATGGACTTGGATGGAGTTGTGAGTAGACTGTGGAGCATTCCTACTACGTGGAGAGCTAAGGCATTTTGCAGAGACCTTTGGGCCGAGACTTGTATGCTTGTTGAGATGTTGGTTTGGGATGCCCTATGGAGCTCATGATGACATGAGGTTCTGACTTTGAGGGACTTCCTATATGGTGGACTTGGAGGATCTTATGCATTGAGGAGCTAAGCTCAGAGAATTTGATGCAGGATGGGGCGCATAATTTCAAGTACATGTATGGGAATGGCTTGAAAGAGTGAATTGATGTGGAGGATCGATATGAGACACTTTGGAGTGATGGAGTTACAACGATGATGATCCCTTGGTGGCAACACTTGGGCATGGGTTAAGCCAAGACTCAACCATTTTTGACACATGAGAGTTGATTGATCTATGATCATGGGCAGCACATCGATAGATGAGACAGGTGTATACTTGTTTTTATGGCAGGCTTGAGGGATGGCACATTACAGATATGATGGAGGTTGCTTCATGGACCTGGATGTGGCACATCGAGAGTCGAAGTTTGATGAGATGGTATCTTCATATTGAGGAGGCACACATATGGATGTTTTGCAGATGGATGATGTTGGGATAGATGTGGCTGATTTTATACAACACATTGACACCAAACATCATGGACAACATGTTGTAGATGAGATGGAGGCTACTTCATGGACATGAGCATGGCTTACACTTGTATGGAGATGGATTCTTGATCGAGTTGAGGATGTGACGAGATGTTTTGAGAAGTGATTGATGATGGCATGAGGATGTGCATTCTCATGGTTTGAGCGTGACAGTTGGATTAGCTACCCAACTAGTTTGAGTCATGAGGGGATCTAGTGTAAAGAGATGTATTAACATTCTGTTGGAGTATCATGGCAGCAGTTCACATGAGGATGATACATGATGAGGTCGACACGATATGTTGTAGGAAGCATATAGCTTGAGATGGGGGGACCGGCCTTCCACGATGGGGAGCAGCATGTGGAGATTGTGACAGGGTGGTTGATGATCATGGATTGAGATGATTTCCGATGTATGACATACCGATGGGGTGTATACCTTGGTATGGTGATCTTGGTGACAGATGGTTGTCGGGATGAGATATTGTCGAGGACGACAATGACTTCTAGTGGGGGAGGATGTTAGGACCTGCGGTCCGTGCGACGGGCAGGGAAACTCCACTGTCCGAAGTGCATGCAAAATATGAAACCAAACGAGCCAAGAAACGAGTTTATAAGGTGTTGGGCAAGTTGAGGGGGAGGTCCCTTGAGTTTGGCGGGCCGACCATCCTCTTGGGCAAAACAACACATGTTGAACGAGTTGGCTTGGGCGTTTGGTGTGGGTCGGCCGGGTGACACAGCCCGCCACCTGCACGTATATATTGGAGGTCGTTTGGAGGCAAATGACCATCATTCAATCAACGTGAGTTCGAATAAGGAGTTCTACAGTGCGTGGATGAGCCCGCACGATGGGCGGAACTTGGGTGTAAACTCGTTCAGAAAAGTTGTTCGGACAATCATTTGGGAAAATCGTTCAGACAGTCGTTCGAGAAAATCATTTGGACAGTCATTCAAGAAAGTCCTTCAGAAAGTCGTTCGGGGAAACCGTTCAGATATTCGTTCGGGAAAGTCGTTCGGACAGTCATTCGGGAAATCGTTCGGACAGTCATTCGCGAAAGTAGTTCAGGAAAATCGTTCAGACAGTTGTTCAGGAAAATCGTTCAAATAGTCGTTTGGGAAAGTCGTTCGGAAAGTCGTTCAAGAAAATCATTCGAACAGTCGTTCGGGAAAGTTGTTCAGACAGTCGTTTGGGAAATTCATTCAGACAGTCACTCGGCATAGTTGCTCGGACAGTCGTTCGAGAAGTTGTTCAGAAAGGTCATTCGGAAAATTCATTCAGGAAGGTCGTTTAGGCAGGTCGTTTAGGAAGAACTGCAGTGAGGTCGTTTAGACGACCCGAGCGAGGTCGTGTGGCGACCCGAGTGAGGTCGTTCAGGCGACTCGGGCAAACCAGGTGAAGTCGTGTGGTGACTCTGGTGAAGGCGTGTGGCAACTTGGGTGAACGAAGTTGGGTGAATGGGTTGACGTGCAGATGGGCAGCCGGGCGAGGGCGCGGCATGTACGCCGGAACGAAGAATCGTGCAGACGGACAACCCGAGTAGGGAGCGCCTTGCACGATGAAACGATGGAGTGTTGAGATTGTGAATGAAGGTGTGACTCGTGTGGAGGCACCCGTGTGTGGCAACTTGGTTATGATGAGACACGCCCAAGGTGGGAAAACAACACGATCGTGCAATGAGGTGAATGAAGGGTTGGTGAGTTGTGCGACGACCGTGCGGAGACGCCAACGAGCTGGGCAACTGAGTTTGCCGAAGTTTGAAAATTGGCTAAGTGTAAATTTGGGGTTTCCCAAGATTTAACTTGTACTTTTAAAAGAAGGTTAAATATATTTATTCGAGCAGACTCATATTGCAGGGAGTTTCCCCTCCCTTTATATTATTGTGCATTTCTCTTGTATAACGCTATTATGTGAATGTTATGGGCTTTCACTTGTATAAAGGAGCACATTAATAATACTTGGTAATGAAAATAAGACTAAGTATGGAATGTTAGGCATAGTCTACAATCATAAGTATTGGTGAAAATAAAACGATTGGTAGTGCAGCACCTCGCTATAAGCGGCTGAAAGACTACCGCAGATGTAGGAGCGTGACAGGATGGGAGGGGAGGGGAAGGGCAGGGTGGGGCACGGGCACCTGGTGGGAGGGGAGGGGCAGTGTGGGGCCGGGTAGGGCGCGGGTGCCCGGAATGTAGGGATGGGGGTGTGCGCTGGGAGCAGGGGCGTCGTTGGGAGGGGAGGGGCGGGGTGCAGTGCGGGCACCCTGTGGGAGGGGCGGGCCGCGGGCGCCCGAAGGATGGGGATGGGGGCGTGCGTCTAGAGGAGGGGCGCAGTTGGGAGGTGGGGCACGGGCACCAGTGGGACGTTAGGAATGGGGGCGTGCGCCGGCTGGTAGGAGGGTGCCGGTGGGAGGTGAGTGGCGTGGGCGCCTGGAGGGATGGGGTAGGGCGCAGGCACTCGAGCGAGGCCGGGTGCTGGTGGGTCGGATGGGGCACCCAAGGTGTGGGGTGGGGTAAGCAGCGTGTCGAGGGGGGCGCTTAGGGGCGGGTGCTGGTGGGTGGGGTGGGGCCCTCAGGCGGGGGGAGTCACAGTGTGGGGTGGGGCATTTAAGCAGGGTGGTGTGGGTCAGGGCACCTGGGGGAGGGAGGGTGCCGGTGGGTGTGGAGGGCACGCACCGGGGATTGGGGTCAGGGTGCCGGGGGCGAGAGGTTGGATTGAGTTTGATCAGGCCCACCATGTTTGCAATGGATGTAATTGTTGTTTTGGCTCAGAAAAATTATTAATTTAAAAAAAACTTTTTCATTAAACTAATTTAAGATGAAAATTTTCAAGGAAAAAAATTTAACTTACCTTTCAATTGTAAGAATTCTTCGTTGAATATGTTGTTGATAGCGATGAAGCTGCTCCAGAAATTCACAAGTCTTTCAACGATTTTCAGAAAACTTGGATGTGATGTGAGTAATAGTGATAATGAAATTTTAATATATAAGTGAAATTACGGAGATGTTTTACCATACGGTTAATGTGGGATAATTTGTTTTAAAATATTATAAAGCAAATATTGTAGAATTGTTTTACAACGAGTTGAATGTGGTATAATTTGTTTTAAAATATTATAAAGCGAATATTGCAGAATTGTTTTACAACGTGTTGAATGTGGGATAATTTGTTTTAGAATATATTATAAAAATCTAAAAAAATTCAATTGTTTAGTAAATATTATATACTTTAACTATTAAAATAATTAATGTAGAAGTTGTAGTTTACAATTTTAATTTTAATGATTTATTTCATAAAAAAATTTAGTTTACATTTTTCAATAAATTGTAGAACAAAATAATGAAGTTAAATAAATATAATAAACTTTTTGGAGGGAAATATTTTCGTGAAACTTTTTGGAGGAAAATATTTTCGCGAAACATTTTGGAGGGAAATATTTTGGAGGGAAAAATTCATTCTTTAAGCTATATAATATCTTTAGGAGACTCTCCATTTGTATCATTCAACATCTTCTATTTGAAATGGATGGATTGTTCTGATAGCTAAGTTTCGATTTATATACCATCAACATCTTCATCGCGTAACAACTGTATTCATATTGATGAATATAGCGGGAATTCTTCCACTATGAATAGAAAGTCAATTCTTCTACTTAGTCCTAATTCTAAGGACTATGAGAACATCACCAATGAAAGAGGGGATGGATAATTTCAAATAAATAAAGAGTCACAGATTCCACTTATTCCTACTTCTAAGGACTATGAAAGCCGCAGTGATGAAGAGCATGATGGTGAAGTTCAAAACAAGGGAGTGTCACGATGTCAACTTAGTCCTAATTCTGAGGACTATGAGAGTAGCAGTTTTGGAGAGCATGATGGTGAAGTTCAAAAGAATGGAGTGTCACGGTGTCAACTTAGTCCTAATTTTGAGGACTATGAGAGCAGTAGTTTTGAAGAGCATGATGGAAAATTTCAAAAGAATGGAGTGTCACAGTGTCCACTTAGTCCTAATTCTAAGGACTATGAGAGCAGTAGTGATGAAGGCGTGAAAACGAATTTCAAAAGAATGGAGTGTCAAAGTGTCCACTTAGTCCTAATTCTAAGGACTACGAGAGCAGTAGTGATGAAAAGCATGATGTTGAATTTCAAAAGTATGGAGTGTCACGGTGTCCAGTTAGTCCTAATTCTAAGGACTATGAGAGCACCAATGATGAATAGCGTGATAACGAATTTCAAAAGAATGGAGTGTCAAAGTGTCCACTTAGTCCTAATTCTGAGGACTATGAGAGCAGTAGTGATGGAAAGCATGATGTTGAATTTCAAACGTATGGAGTGTCACGATGTCCAGTTATTCCTAATTCTAAGGACTATGAGAGCAGCAGTGATGAAGAGTGGGATGATGAATTTCAAAAGATTGGAGTGTCATAGTGTCCACTTAGTCCTAATTCTGCAGACTATGAGAGAAATAGTTATGAAGAGAGTGATGATGAATTTCAAAAGAATGGAGTGTCACTGTGTCCTCTTAGTCCTAATTCTAAGGACTATGAGAGCAGCAGTGATGAAGGACGGGATGATGCACTTAGTCCTAATTCTAATGAGTATAATGGTAGCAGTGACAAAGGAGAGGATGTAGCATCTTCAATAAGTAAACAGTCACATTTTCGACGTAGTCCTAATTCTATGGAGTATGCGAGTAGCACTGACAATGCACATGAGGAAGAATATCCATTGAACATCGAGTCAGATTTTCCATTCAGTCCAAATTCTAAGGACTACGAAAGTAGCACTGAAGAAGGAGAAGATGAAGAATATCCTCCAAGTCAATGTTTGAAAAGTAGAGCTGATCATAGTGTGGATAACATTCCTCTTAATGATGATGAAAAGGCTTATACAAATGATGATCCAATGATGGAGATGTTGCCAATAAATATTGTATCGAGGAGTAGGAGTAGATCTTTTCATATCAATGCAAGTTGTTCTACTTATACAAGGGGTGGATCAGAATATTTGACAAGAAGAAGTTCTATCAGTGCTCTCATTTCAAGTGAATGTTGCCAAAAAGATTGCTTGAAACATATGGATTTCAAATTTGCATTAGAAAGCAGGAAGAGATATTTTTCAATGAATAAAAGCATGCGAAATTCATATTTAGTTGGGTGCATGCAATCTACATTTTCAGGTTATGATTATCATATTGGGACTTTATTTATCTGTAGAAAATCTTTCAAAATGATTCATTTGATTGGGAATTTTCGTCTCTCAAGAATTCAAGAAAATTTGGAAAAGGACCCCACATTTTATTCAGAAGTACATCATAAAAGACAGTTTGGGCCATTATCAAATACCACAATGTCATGGATGAAAGGTTTATTTTCAAAGCATGGAGAGTGTATGCCAAATAGAAAGACAATACGTATTCTGAATAATTTTTCAAGACGAGAAATCTACAACTTATATAGAAAATATGTAGAAGGTGCTAAGGGACATGGCGAGTTTATTACATATCAATATTTTGTGAAAGTATGGAAGAAAGAATTCAACAATGTCCATATTCCTAAGAAGACAAGGATGGGGATTTGTAGTACATGAGCTTTTCTAAAATCAAAAGGGGACAAATATGAAGGGTCAGAAAGAGGTAAGCATTCATAACTTTAGCTTTTAAAATTGTATAGTCATCAACTATGGAAACATATTTCTTAATGAATTTCTTTTATGTTGTGTAGATTTTATTGTCAAAGAACTTCAAGATCATCGTGAACAAAAAACAAATGAAAGGAAGAACTTGTACAAGCATCGAAAGAAGTGTTATCATAATCCAAATAAATATTTGGGTTTGATAATTGATGGTATGGACCAGAAGAAAACACTTTTACCACATTTTGTTCGCACACCCAAAAATTTACAGGAGGAAAAATTTATTCAGTTTCACTTGGTCGATTGTATGGTCTTCAATGGGAAAATGTTGCCAAGGGTGTACTTCACAGCTCCAAATATTCATAATGATTGAAATCTTACCATAACCATAATTCATGATGTGATTTCTCATTTTTCTAGTACTCTTCTTGAAGCTTTGTATCGACAATTGGACAGGACTTGCCGTGAAAACAAAAATCAAGTTGTTTTTTGATATCTAAACATGCTTGTTGAATTGAAAATTTTTCAGAAGGTAAAGGTTGGTTTCCTTCTTGTTGGGCACACTCATGACCATATTGATCAGATGTTCAGTCGTTTTTCAATCATACTGAGGAGGAAGCATATTGGGAGCTTGCCATCACTAATTGAATGTCTTAAGAAATCATACATGTCAAAGCCTACTTTTCATGTGTTGGAAGAAACTATTGACATGCGAAGGTTTATTCTAGGATGATATAGTGAGGGGAAATGCATTGAACAACTTAATGACATTAGCTTCCAACATCAATTTCGTATCAAAAAAATTGATGGGAAAACACTAATATGAGGCAAGAAGTATTCAACTACTGTAGAATGGGCACCATCATCAGGTTTGCAATTTTTTAAGTTCATTCCAGATCATCCAATATTTGCATCAAAAATATTGTTATTACAATCATTTGGTGAAGTTAGAATGCACACAGAGAAAATAGAGATATAAATTATTATGATTTCCTAGAAGAAATTAAAAAATGTATTAGATATACGTATGAGTACTTTGACATTACTGATTCAGTTTGGTGGGAGTCATTTTTCAATAATCAAATTGATATGATTTCAACAACAACAAATGAAGTTATACCTTTGGAAAATCCATTTATTTGGCCACAAAATGTTTCAAATGAACATGAGGAAAGAAACATTGTTGAATAGCAACAATCTCAAGGTATTATTAATTCTTCACAAGCAAAGGAAAGAGAGATGTATATTGGTTCCAGAAGATCTTGTGCACAACGTGAAACCATTGAAGACCTTTACAGGGATTCAGTACATGATAGTAAGGAGGGTTACATGATTGCATTGCTAGCAGATGGAGATCTCAATGGCTATCCATTCTGGGTTGCTAAAGTTATAAAGGTCTTTATAAAAAAAGACGATGTTACAAGTGTTGAAGTAGATTGGTATGCCACAAATACACACCCATTCAATGGTGTGTATAAGCCAGAGATGGTAGTTGAAAAAAAAATGGTAGAAAGAGAAAAAGAAAGTGTACAAATATAAATCGCTGCTGCACAGACATATTAAAATTGGAGGATGTTGACATAATTGTTTATGACTTCAATTTAACAAAGATGATAACTCTTCACTTCAAGATGATAGAGATTCTGAAAAGGTTGTTACCAGAAGGAACAATGTTGAGATGGGAGTCTACTGAAACTAGTCATAGATCTAGAAGAATTTTGAAACTTGAAATGTTGGGCATGCATGTGGACTCAGATGGGGCACTAGTTGATGAAAAAGAAGGATATGGAACATCTTCGTCATCATCTAGTCACTCATCGGAAGATGTGAATTTTGATGGTGTGCAAGAAAATATGAGTGGTTTTGAATAACTGTTTTAAGACAGTTTATATAACTGATGTATGCATCGTATCGTTAAATAAAATTGATGATTTCCATATGGTGTTAAATGAGAAGTTGCGAGGAATTTTTATGTTTTTGGATTATATGTCTTAATTATGGTAATTTTTATTGTTTAAAATATCTACAACGCAATATTAATTAGAGATATAATGTATGTTTTATTCAATATACAAATAGCGACTTTTGAATTCATTTAGTGATGTAATTCGTTCATAATGTCATGGTTTTTTAGTTTTATAGTTGAAAAAAATTCAATTTCTTTTGTATCTAACATGTTATGGTTGAAAACATGTTGAATTTATACTTAGGAAAGAAAAATGATATTCTACCAGAAACATTAATGTGTTTTTTCCTCATAAACAACTTTGTTTGGCACATAAAAATTTGGTTTTACTAACATTTTTTAAAAAGTTTGAAAATTGACCCTAAAAAAAAAAAAACATTGTTCCAGTATCATCACTTTTGTTTTGAAGCTATATTTTGCATGAAAATTTTGTAGTAAATTTCATAGTCACTGCCATTTTTAAAACATGTTCAAAATTGACCCCTAAAAAATAAAATCATCGTTCCAGTATACACACTTTTCATTTTTAGCACTATTTTTGATGTTTTTTCGGGGATTTTGGGCCAGAGTTCCCGTTTTGAGTTTATAGTTCCCATTCCAAAGTTTACATAGATGGAGTATGAAGAAGCAGGGGACGAGCCTTTTGTCAGGCATGTCGATGGACATATGGAAGGGAACTGTGGTGTGTGTAGTAGGGCCTAGTGGAAGCCGAAATTCGACATTCCTAATGGCACTGAACAGGGTCTAGGAACCACCCATCGACTCCGTCTTCCTCAAAAACCAGAACATCACTAACCTCAAATTGCTTTCTCTATGACACTATAGAAACCACTTATTTGTGGCATTGATACCATAATGGGAGGATCTATTATCACAGAATTTTGCAAGTTGATACTACTGCAGAATATTATATGATTAAAAGAAATAATAGAAAATTAGCTCCATAATTTCATCTTCATTAGAATAATTGCATAGTAGCTACCGAAGCGTTTAAAGAAATTTCTTATGCATTAGGTCATCTATCTGATAAGTGAATGAGGTAAATTTATGATCGAGAGAGAAGCCAATGGCTAGAAATTGCAAACCATACAAAACAAGAAAAGGAAAGTATGGTTTCTAAGGAAAGGGAATTAAATGACATATCTAGCCACAAAGAAAAAGGTTGTGCATATAGAAGAGAAGAATATGAGAAGAAGACCTAGAAGGGAGGCAAGTTCCTCCACATTCTAGATAATAGACCAGAGGCATGTGAATATAGAGAACTAGAAGTGGAGAACACAATTACAAAGGGAAGGAAAGTTGGCATCATTTGTTCTTCTCATAGAGAAGAATGTGCACGTGTTAAATAAGAGTAGGAGAACATGTTGATGAAGAGCATATTTGAGCATCTCTCCATGGTCTCCCACAGCATGAAAAAAATCCAGAGAATCATGGACCTCATCCTTTTGTTAGTGGATGGGCAGATTGTGGAGACTCTAAAACCCAACCAGTTGTGCAAAGAAAAGAATCCATATGCTCTTAGCTTAGTTGAATTTAGCTCTTGAATCTCACCATCACAACCAAAATGCAATTGAATGAAATGAATCGTAAATTTGTAAACAATTAAATAGAATGAAATTTTATGAAATGAATTCCTCTCAGGTTAGTTTTTTGTCAAAAAAAAGTTTCTTTCTTCAGAGCACCCCTGCTCTAGAGATGATGGAACTTTGTTTAGCTAATGACTTGCAATATGACGATCCACTGTATGTAAATTTTTTCGAAGCGGTGATGTATTTGAATATATTTTCAAAGCAAGAAAGAATATTGGTATGAGAATCTTGTTTTTAAATACATGCTTCAAAATATTTAAACTCTTAAACAGTAAAAGGGATTTATGGCTTCATTTTCTTCTATTCTTTTCTTTATGGAAGGCTATGGCCAATGCAGGTTGTATGTGGATACCAGGATTAATTCTACTCTCGATACAAGGACATGGAAACCAATTCAACCTATTTAGTGTTAAGCAACATCGAGTATGGAAGTTTATGGCAGTCTCATGGAGTGAGTATGCGACATTTTACTGCGTTTTCACTTTATTTACCTTTCATTATTTGTGCTGGTTCTGATGCCCAATTTGATTTTCTTATGTTTTGGTCACTTTGTATCATTAAAATTCCATGTTTTCCAAGACATGTAAGATTTTTGGTTTCTTTAAACGAGCATCCTATAGGATTAGGATGTTCCCAATGAGTTTTGAACATTTGTCCAATACGCCTTGTTGATTTTGGATTGTCATTGCGCCTTATCGCTTGAATTTTTATCTGGTTTGACATTTTATTGATAATGAAATGCCCTGATTTTAGAAATTATTTGTATGTTAATTTTTAAAAGTATTTAGGAAATTTATCTCCAGTAGCCACACTTCAAACAATGGATTTCACACTAACAGGTTTAAGGTTTGGGTTACTTATTTGGTTGAAATTTCCAAATGTTTATATAATTTCTCAGGTGTATGGCTTCGATTATTTATTTGGTCAAAATTTCCCAAGATTTATATCATATCTCAACCTTTTGCAATTCATTTCATTTGAGTTTAATAGATCATGGTAAGGCTAAGCCCTATTAAGCTCACCAACTCTTTTACTATGCTTCATGAATCATAATTTAAATGGACCCTAAATTTGATTCTTTTCCTTGAATAAATCCTCTTATTCAAGCTCAACCCCAAGTCATAGTTGAAATTTTGACATCTAAATAAATGTGGCTAGGCAGTGATTTTGATACCCTAGCCCTTGCAATTCACACAAAACTATCTTTAAAAAAAGGATCATATCCTTAAATTGATAGCCCTTGGAATCCATCATTAAAGAGAATATCATTCTATCATATTTATAATTGGTCCATCAAAACTTTGATGGGGCGAAATATGAGTTAAGGAGTAGAGAAAGTAATTTTCCTTGACATTGCCTAGAATATTTTGGACGTTTGGGGGCACCCCGTGTGACACTACCATCACCACACCTGAGTTTTTTTGGTAAAGTTCCACTGTAAGAGGAATCCATAGATTCACCTTTCTCAACCCATGACCATAAATATGATTCTTCCTGAACATTTCTCCTAGATGATGATAAGGACATATAGTCCTTAGCATCATTAAGTATGGATTTTATTTCTTCACCTGTGCTCCACCTTGCCCCTCCCAATTTTAAATAAGCACCATTTTCTCTTGAATGCTTCCCTCTGATTGCAAAGTTATATCCATACTCGGAATAATCGTCTTGATCTTGGTTCTCATGCTTCTCCACTTCTTCTAATATATACAGTCAGAAAAATATTACCTCCCTACCACCACAAATAGATGAAAAAAATCTCCTACATTTTCTTTCAAGCTCCACAAGAGCAGTACTATAAAATTATTGAGTTGTTTCTCCCTCTTCAATCACCAGTGCAACATCTAAGTTTGGACCAGATCCATTTGTTATGTATGCAATGTTGGCTTCAGAACTATCAAGGTCCCTTAATGGTGGGGCATCTCCACATTGAAAGAAAATGAGGGACACATGAATTTCCAGACCAAAGAAAGGTAGAAATTAGTCCATTCACATAAGCATCTAAAAGGAAAAACTAGTCTGACCAAACCTGGAGAGATTTCATCACTCTCTCCTACGAGGACACCAAAATATAAATGTGAAAAAATTACAGAATGATCCACACAGTCATTACACTTATTATGATATTTCTTTTTTACAAGTAAAAATTACCATCTTCCATTCTAATTTATTACCAATAATGTAATATTCCATATAGTTTTCCCACTGACACAATAAATCAAATCTAAAACTATTAAATAAATGGTAGATATAAGACAATCTAGCACTAGTTCTCCTATCAAAGCTCTCAATTAGCTCAAAAGTGTCCAACAATTTCAAACACTACAATGGTACTATGGCCACTATAAATAACCAAAATATAAAACCTTGAAATTTCTAACATGGTACTTCTAAAAAATGAGGATCTCAAAACCTAAATTTTGTAAAGAACCATCTATTCCTCCCTGCCTCTAATTTCTCATCAAAGGAAGCTTTTGCTCCCTTTAGTGTCGCCACCTTCTTATCTTGGGTCACCACTTTATCAAAGGTAACCACATTCTTCAACTGCACATCCAAACTATACATAGTGAGCATGATGTGGCCGTAGTTAACAACCTTGATGAAAGCCTTCAACCTTGATTTATTCATCCTTTTCTTCGTAGAGTCTTTTCTGATGACCTTCTTAGGGTATTTCATGATACCTTCTACAAGGAAATGGTCATATTCATGTCTAGAAATTCCATCATTAAAGGTTTTAATGAGAACAACCTTTCGACTTGTGAAGCATCCCTGCAAGAGAAAGACAACAATGTTTTTCTTCAGAAACTTCATGATTCCTGTTGATCTCCGTCTGCCCACTCTTTCTCTCCCTCTTCTATCCCTCCTCCACTCTTCTTCTTTACACTTATTATGATATCGATATCAAAAAATTACAAACATTCAAAGCTTCTACATTAATCTCACTAGCGATGTTTTAGTATAAGTAATTATAGCTTTCCATAATGTCAGACAATGTTTCTTCAAACTTTTTCCTATATGTAGAAGAATTTCTCATAGGAGCACTAATATTGAAAAATTTTAAACATATTTCTACCCCATTGTTTCTAATGTATGCTTTAGCCCCATACAGAAATTACTTGCATACGAATTCTAAAAAACATAGAAAATAAACAATGTGAGAGCATAACACATATACACAGAGATTTTCCCCTGGATCCAAAAACCGAGACTACCAGCTTGATTTTTTATTATGTTACTTTAAATTTTACAACAAATATTTATACATGTTGAATCATCCAATACCATGGATAGAAAACCATCGCGTCCAAAACCATGGACCGAAAACTATTGCATCCAAAACCATGTGCGAAAATCATGCACAAAACCATAGGTAGGTCCACCCAACCTAACATAGGGTCCAAAACCAAAATTTTCTGGGGCGCTATCCCAAACACCATAGAGTGGGGTTACATGCACCCCTAAAACCCCCTGTGACCCCCCTGGCTATACAATCGATGCAACAAAGGGTGGGCTTCACCCCTCTTCTAACCCCCCGGTTAACTACATGGGATAGTCGTGGAAAGAATATAACACAACCCAACATTCTCCCACTTGTTGTTTTCTTTCCATAGGGGACCACAAGAGAGCTTAGTCATTTATCCAGCCTTGCAACGCCCATTGTTTCTCAACACCAAGAGAACTTCTCAGAGCTCACAGATTTTGTCAATTCATCTGTTGTATTCTTCAAAGTGTCCACCTTTACCAGCAACAACTTTTTTCTTCTATCATATTCCTCACAAAGTGATACTTAACATCAATGTCATTTGTCTTTGAATGATATGCATGGTTCTTTGCCAAGAAAATTGCACTTTGGCTGTCACAGTCTATCCTTATAGCTCCTTGTACTAACCCCATATTTGAACACAATCTCTGCAACCAAACTACTTCCTTGCTTGCATGAGTGGCTGCCATGTATTCTACCTCTATAGTTGATAGTGCCACTGTAGATTATTTCTTACTCATCCAACTGACTGCACCTCCAAATGGGTTAATCACATACCCACCTGTAGATATTCTATGATCTACATCTCCAGCCCAGTCTACATCAACAAAGCCACGTATATCCAACACTCTATCAAATCGTGGTCTTCCCTGGTAGCACAAACCATAATTACTAGTGCCACACATATACCTGAAAATCCGCTTCACTGTTGTCCAGTGCTCCTTCCCTAGTTTTGACATAAACCTGCTCAATACTCTCATTGCATGTGCAATGTCTGGTCTAGTACAAACCATTGCATGCATCAGGCTACTGACTGCACATTCATATGGAACATGGGACATGTCCTCTTCCTCTTCTTGTGTCTTGGGACATTGTTCAGTAGATAACTTTACACCTATAGGAATAGGAACCTTCACTAGTTTACTATCCTGGATATTAAACCTCTGCAATATTGTCTCAGCATACTTTCTCTAGTTTAAACAGAGCTTCCTCTTTGTCCGATCTCTTTCAATTTCCATGCCCAAAATATAGTTTGCAGCACTAAGATCTTTCATGTTGAATTTGGAGGACAAATGGGTCTTCAAATCCTGGATAATTTCATTGTCATTTCCTACTAGCAACATATCATCCACATACAAGACCAGATAAATAACATGCTCACTAATTAATTTAAAATACACACAGTGATCTGCTTTTCTTTTGGTGAAGCCAATTCCTCGTATAAATGTATCAAATTTATGATACCACATCCTTGGTGACTATTTTAACCCATACAGAAACTTCTTTAACTTGCATACCAGTGCCTTCTTACCCTTCACCACAAAGACTTCAGGTTGCTTCATGTAATTTCCTCTTCCACATCCCCATGAAGAAATGTTGTCTTCACATACATCTGTTATACCTCAAAATCAAAAGCAGCAACAATAGATAAAAGTAATGTAATAGTAGTTACCTTGGCAACAGGAGAAAAAATATCACCAAAATCAATTCCCGACACCTGGGAATAACTTTTTGCTATTAACCGAGCTTTTTATTTCTCCACCTTTCCTTCTGCATTTGTCTTCTTCTTGAACACCCATTTTTTTCCAATGGGTTTCCTTCCAGCTAATAACTGCACCAGATCCCAAGCCTCATTTTTGTGCAAAGATGCCATTTCATCAACCATGGCCTCTTTCCAGAATTTTCCATCCTCTGAATCTAGTACTTCCTTCACAGTTCTAGGATCATCATCAGTAATAAATAAAGAAAAAATTAAACAGAAAGCAGATGGAGTATACCTTTCTGGCTGCCCTCTTTTTCGAACTGATCTTCTCACACTTGGTGTTTGTGGCTCTTCATCTTCTAATTCCTCCTCTATTGTAGAGTCTGATTCCTCCTCCTTTAGATCAAACTCTATCTTCTCAGGTTCCTTTGGTTGGACTTCATGTTAAACATCTTTCACCTCGTTGAACAACACATCTCGATTGTACACAACCTTCCTTGTTACTGCGTTCCAAATCTTATAACCCTTTAAACCATCATTATACCCAATAAATATGCAGTTTTCAGATTTACTATCCAACTTGGTTCCTTTCTCCTTTTACATATGCATCACATCCAAATACCCTCAGATGTGGAAGAGAGGATTTCTTACCAATCCATACCTCTTGTGGAGTCTTGCCTTCGAACATTGATGAAGGTGATCTGTTGACCAAGTAACATGTTGTCTCCACCGCTGTTGCCCAAAACTCATGTCCTCACCCGGTGCCACTGAGCATGCATCTTTCCCTTTTTATCAACATCTTGTTCTTTCTTTATGAAACTCCATTTTTTTGAGGTGTATATGGAGTAGTCTTCTACCATGTTATACAACACTTCTTACAGAATTCTTCAAATTCCTTACTAAAAAAATCTCCACCATTATCTATCCTCATCACCTTTATCTTCTTCTCGTCTGGTTTTCCACTAGAGCCTTAAACTCTTTAAACTTGTCAATGACTTCAGATGTCTTCTTAAGGAAATATATCCATGTATTCGTTGAGAAGGCATATATAAATGATACATACCACATGGAATTACAGAGTGATGGAACCTTCATAGGTCTAAACACATCACTGTGCACAAGCTCTAATATCTGTTTCACCCTCTTACCACCAGAGGGGACACTCACCCAATTCTGCTTCCCATATACACAATTTTCACCAAAATCAAAATCCAGAGAGCTATCACTCATACCTTCTACCATACCTTTACCATGAAGTATTCAAAGGCTCTTCTCTCCAATATGTCCAAGCCTTTGATGCGACAACATGGTCTTCTCTTCAGAGACCATTAGATTTTCTACTCCACTTTCAGGAACCACGGAACTGTTGCACCCATTAACAACAGTGCTACCTTGCAGCTTGTACAGAGTTCAAATCCAAACTCCTGATATCAATACCAGTGCTCCCCGAACCATCTTGCAGGTATCCTTCTCAAACACTATTTTTACACTTGCATCATCTAGCTTTCTTATAGAAATCAAGTTTCTAGCCAATGCAGGAATATGTAGGACACTCAGAAGTGTTCTAACCCTTCCACCTTGCAACTTTAACTTTACCTTTCCACCGCCAAATATTCTAGCCTTCCTATCATCCCCTAAGAAGACATCACCACCATCGTACTTTTCATACTCGTAGAACCACTCTTTATGGGGAGTGTAGTGAAAAGATGCACTTGAGTCAATCAACCATGCCTCATGATCTACATGTGTACATGAAGAAGCCAAGTACACATCCCTACCTTCATATGAGGTGGTTTTCACCTCTATAGAAGGAGCATCATCAGATCCCTTTCCTTTTTTAGGTGCTTTAGATTTACAATCCCTTTTGTAGTGCCCTTTTTTTTTGCATTTCCAGCACACCACCTTTATAGGCTTTCCTGGAGATTTAGATATCCCTCTAGATTTAGATCTCCCACTCGATGACTTATTTTTGTTTATGTTCCGGGACTATCATCGTATAGACAAGGCATCACCATTCTGGCTCTCCATAATTTTCCGTCTCGTCTCCTCCATTAGCAAGGATAAGACTATTTCATCAAACTGCAAGGTAGTAGTATTTCTACCTATTGCAATAACTAGACTATCCTAAGAATCTGGTAGAGAACACAAGAAACTAATGCATTTATCTTCATCTAAAATTTTGATATCAACAGTCGATAATTAGCTTAGCACAGTATTAAACACATTCAGATTCTCTATCACCGAGTCTCCATCTTTCATCCTTAGGTTATATAGGTTTTTCAATAGGAATAGTTTATTCACCAGAGATAGATTGGTACGAAGTCCCTAACTTGTCCCATAAAGACTTCATCATAGCTCTCCTTGATACATTCAACAATACTGAATCTGAGACACACAATCATATTGTGCTCTTTGCCTTCCGATCCAACTTCTTCCATTCTTCATCGGACACTCTCGTTGGTTTAGTACCCAGATTTACCACAATCCACTGATCTTTAGCCATTAACAGATCCTCCATATTGAGTTTCCACAACTCAAAAACACTGACCATTAAATTTCTCGATCTCTATCTTTCCGCTACTCGCCATGTTCTTTCACCACTAGAATCGATCTCACAGATCTCCCACTAGACAGGGTCTACCACAAGCCTAAGAAAAACCCCTCAACAACGAAGGTGTCCCCTTGAAGCCAAAATAGCTCTGATACCAAATGTAGGTTTTAACCCCGTACAGAAATTACCTGCATACAAATTCTAAAAAACACAGAAAATAAATAATGCGAGAGCATAACACATAAAACACATATACATAGAGATTTTCTCCTTGATCCCAAAACCAGGACTACAAGCTTTATTTTTCATTATGTTCCTTTCAATATTACAATACACATGTATACATGCTCAAGCATCCAATACCATGGACCGAAAACCATCCTGTCCAAAACCATGTGCAAAAATCATGCACAAAACCATACGTAGGTCTGCCCAACCTAACATAGGTTTACATGCACCCCTCAAACCCCTTGTGAATCGCACTTCTACACAATCGGCACAACAAAGGGGGGCTACACCCCTCTTCTAACCCCCTAATTAACTACGTCAGCTAGTCGTGGAAGGAATATATCACAACCCAACACTCCAGTCTTCTTCTTTACACTTATTATGACATAGATATCACAAACTTACAAACGTTCAAAGATTCTACATTAATCTCACTAGTGATGTTTTAGTATGTCATTAAAGCTTTCCATAATATCAGACAATGTTTCTTCAAACTTTTTCCTATATGCAGAAGAATTTTTCATAGGAGCACTACTATTGCAAAACTTTGAACATATTTCTACCCCATTGTTTCTAATTCGTAGTCTAATGCAATTGCACCAGAGAGTGGATCAGGAATGTGGCTTAACAAAGGCTGAAAGAGATAAATTTGAGGACATGCTTTGTCCTTTTATTTCCATAATATCTCGCAATGATGCTTCAAACTTTGTACTATATGCAGAAGCATTTTTCATAGGAGCACTTGTATTGTGAAGCATATCAAAATCTAACATCAGCCTTGCAACTTTTGTTGGAATACACATCTCCTTTAGATTCAAAGACTCTGTAAGTACCTCAACTACCTACAATGCATCCAAGGTACTGATTAAGTTGTAAATAAAGCATATTGTGAAAGTGCTTAATCAAGACACAAGATAAGGCCTACAATGACATCATCATCATGACAATAATACCCTACCAGTTGTGTCAGTATTCTATAGAGTAAACTCCATTGCTTATTTTATCTGATTTCTCTCCATGGTTAAAGCATGAACCATGTCCTCAAATTCACTCTATGGTGCAATTACATTTGACTACAAATCAGAAACAACGGGGCAGAAAATTATTCAACTTCAAACTCAAGGAAAATTAATTAGATGTTGACCTTGCAAAGTATTTGGTGAAGTTTTACATTAATAAAAGTCAATGGGTGTTAATGTCTCAAAAATATTCAAATGGCCTTTAGTAAAGTATTGAAAAAAAATGATCCCAACAGATGATACAGTGCTTGCGCTAGTTCCTCTAGTAGTGTACGTTGTAGTTGAGACTTTCTCAGTATTTGGACTCTTTGTACTTTGTTGTCATAAACGTGGTCATATCCGCTCAGGTAACAAAATATACAGTCAATAATTGAAGATATGATGATTCAAAATCAATATATTTATATAAAATATTATTTATTTCATCCAAATATGTGATACATCATTCAAATAAAACTAAATATATAGTCAATGTTCTTTAGCTAGTCTAGGCGACTCTAAACAAAATTATTGCAAGTTTTTCTGACAATTACAATGAATGTTATTTGGAAGGTATAAGAAATTAGTTTTGAAGTCTACACACCCCATTAAGGTTGTTTAACACATTAAGGAAGACCCAAGTGTAAAAGAAAAAGATAGCCTTTAATAATAAATTCGAAATAATATATATGGTCATCAATATTGAAGTATGATTCTATATATAATTTTCATATGAAGGGTGACATATCTTCATGCAAACATTGGTTGAAAACCTGGGGTGTTTACTAGTAATTTATGATAGTAAGCATATGTTTAGATTCACCCCTGTGAAAGGATAATGAGAAAATTCCCATATTACCCTTCAAGTATTTTTTCAATATTTATATATAATTACAAAAAAGGAGAAACTGATCAACACACAAAGAAATGCAGGATAGAGATATTCATGCAAGAATTTGTCAAAAAAGGGTGTGTTTATTAATGACTACTATTATCATGGCTTGATTCTAAAATATTCAGGCTTACCTGTCAAACTGTTACACACATTTTCATATTTCAAATGCTCACCAGTATATTTGTGTCTAATCTCAGTTTTGCAGAGTATATTAGTATCTTCATTGGTTAAATCTAAAAAAAATCGTTTAGAAAGAGTTAAAATGCCTATAGGCTTTATAGCCTTCAAAGCATTTAAATTGGAAAACATAAAAATGAAATAAAGATGCTAGGAATCAAATACACTCACTAACAATGACAACTTCAATCATCAAAAAATTACAATTAAGGTCCCTCAGTAGATTCCATGGAACATGTCACTTAGTCACATGATAATGAAAACTTGTTTCATATAATTCACTTCCATGACCCCTGATTTCAGTAGGGAGAATACATATAATATGGTAATAGTTATGCTCCACTGAATAAACTCTGATGGTTTGAATACTCCTTTAGAAGGCTAGCCAGCTGAAGAACAAAGCCCATTGGAACATGGGGAGCTAATCACCATCATAAGTGTGCATTGTTTGAGGGCCTTGACAGCTCATCAATAGAATCTAAAAAACAAGAGAATATAACAACAAACACTTTCATGTATAAGGTTTTAAGGCATTGACATTAGAATGAGTTTATATTACATTAGAAAGTAAACATTGTTAAAAGTCACCTTGTATACTTTGAAACCACCTTAGTATTCTTATGGGACGACTCTCTGTCAAACTTAATTTCAATAATGAAATTATGCATTAATCATGTAGGTTGTAAATTATAACCTCAATCCAAAACCTCTAGGGAAAAGAAACATTTATTTAAACCTGAAATTGAAAGAAAGCTAACTACTTGTACAGAAATCACAACTCGAATAAAAATCCAGAGAGTACACATTAGCACTAGAAGATACTAAAATAAATGACTATCTTCTTCTGCTCCTCTTTTCCATATCTCTATCACTTTCCTTTTCCCTCTCTCTTTCTCTATTATGATCCCTATCCCTCTCTCTTCCCTTGCCCCTCTCCTTGTATTTATCCATATCATTGTCATTATTATCATTTTCTCTATTGTTGCTCCTCCTTCCCCCCCTTCCAACATCAGAATCATGAAGCCTATCTCTATTACCATCTCTTTCATGATAAATATAAATAATATCAGGATCTCACTTGCCCATGCCCATTGAAAACCTTCTCCCTGTCCTTTCTTTCCCTTTCCTTACTTAATCTGTGTGAGGGACTCTTTCTATGTTTCCCATCACAAAGAAAAATAAGTAATCCACAAAGATATTAATCATATAAATACCAGTTATTATAAATATGACTTAAAGTGCGCTGCAATTTCCAAGCACAGGATACTTCACATGGAACCCACTTCAATCAAATGAAATGAAATAGATATACAATTTCATGCAATAGATATACAATTTCATGCATTACTTTCCATGCTAGATGAATGTCTGTAGTATCAAGAATTTGATCTACTGTCTTTATTAGTCACTGGATCTATTAACCCATATTCAACTTCTAATCTCTTTATTGGGGAAGAGATTTTTCCTTCAATTTCTACAGAATTCTTAGTGCCACGTTCTTCAAGAGACTCATGATACTCCATGAGTTTTACCTCCAACTAACATACATTTTTTTCTATTATTACACATTTACAGTATCAAACCACATGATATATATATAAACGAACAAAATAAATTATCGTCCTAGAGGCAAGGAGAACAAATTGCAACCATCCATTCCACTATCATTAAGAGTACAAGAAATGTTGTCCATTGTAACATCTTGTTTGTCTAGTTTCCCAGAACCCCCGAATATGTCATCACTGCCAAAAGAAGAGTAATTCAAACCAAGTACCTTAATCACTTCCTTTTCCTCTGTATAAGTTCCACAATCCTCACAAGTCGACTTTGAATCCTGTAATACATTATGTGTTTTCATAGAATTTCTTGTTAAAGGTTTTAGATCTAGTTGTGGGATTAATGAATTTGAGGTCCCCACGACACTAGAGTTTTTGGTAAAGTTCCACTACAAGAGGCATCCATTGATTCACATTCCTCAACCTGTGACCATAAATATGATTCTTCCTAAACATTTTTCCTAGATCTAGACATATAGTCCTTATCATCAGCAAGTATGGATTTTTTCTTCACCTATGCTCCACCTTCCCTCTCCCAATTTTAAATAAGAATTAGTTTCTCTTGCATGCATCCCTTTGATTGAAAATTTATACCCATACCTAACATCCTCATGTTGATATTGTTATTATGCTTCTCTACTTCTTCTAAGATAAAAGAAAAGAGAAACCATTACCTTCCTAACATCACGAATATTTAAACCATTTTACCTACACCGTCTTCCAAGCTCCACAAGAGGAATACTAAATAATTATCGAGCTACTACTCCCTCTCCAATCGCCAGAGAAACATCTTGATTAGGACTAGATCCATCTATTACATCCATAAGATTGGCTTTAGAACTATCAAGGTCCTTCAATGGTCGGGCATCTCCACATATTGAATGAAAAGGAGGGACACTTGAATTTCCATACTGAAGAAATAAATCTCTCAATCCATTATCATAAGCATCTAAAAAGAGAAACTTGTCTAAGAAAACCTAAAGAGCATCAATCATTCTGTCCCTCAAAGATCTTGCAGTAATCCGACCAGTGATGTTTCGGTATAAGTCATTAAAGATTTCCATAATATCAGGCAATGTTGCTTCAAACTTTGTCCTATATGTAGAAGCATTTTTTATAGGAGCACTTCTAATGTGAATAATATCATAAAATAACATGAGCCTTCCAACTTTCGTTGGAATAGGCATCTCCTTTAGAATCAAAGACTATGTAAGTACCTCAAATACTTTGCCATCTATGTCAACATTATCTATAGAAAATCCCATTTCTTATTTTATTAGATTTATCTCCAAGTTTAAAGCATGAAGAATGTCCTCAAACTCATCTCTTTGGCCCTTTGTTAAGGTACGTTCCTAATCCACTCTCCTTGTCCTTCTAAGAGCTTAAGCTATAGTTGAGTCTTTCTCATGCTCATGCACATGTTCAAATTTATTCACACGAGTGGGGGAACTTAGATGTACTCCGAATTGAGAAACAATATTGTTGTGGAAATATGTCTATAAGAGTTATTGCTTATAGTGAAATATACCTATTCTTTCAAAAGCATCAAGCAAATCATGTTACAAAGATTCGGGGGAGGGATTTCTTTAAAAATTCAAGTTTTAGCCTACCTTTAGGATGGGTCATTTCCTATGGAATCATAAAGAGCCTAAATATTTATTGTATGAAGGCCAACAAGAATAAATGTATACTAAACTAGAGCAATCAATGCTACATGTACAATGTTGAGATTTGGATTGAATAGCCTTTGGACTATATAAGTTTTTAAGAAATATCTGAAAGGAACAAATAGTAGTATTTTAATTGTAGACCCAAAATATTCTTTAATGTTTTCATAAAATTAGAAAACATGAAGAATCTGAATCTCAATCCAAGTTAAATGCACTTTATCTTCATACATGATTTGTTTTCATCATGACTATCCTCAACATGTTCTATTATTTGAAGTGACATTTCATGAATTGGCATGCATGTTTTCCCACATTTTTGTTTTTATATCCCACACTATTGGAATCTTGCTACATTTGGACTCCTCTACTTCCCCAGCCTACATGTTTTAAAGAAGCTAAAAAACAGTAATGATATGTTATTTTTCCATAAGTTCTTCTCATTTTTTGGATGAATTATGTGGAAATTTTAGCATGCCAATTATGTGGCAGGAAACAATGATCCATTATTCTTTTTTATCATCTCAAGTTTTTGAGTTAACATGCTTCCACTGTACTGGTTCACTACACCTATGTCATGTAAAGATAGAGTTAAGTGGGTTTTACATTTGATTTCCACTATATTCAACAACTAAATTATATGTTTTGTGTGTAGATTGGATGATGGGATGATGCACAGTGATTTCCACTAGTTCTCTATTTTTCATATACTATCACAAGTGCACAAATACAAACTCAATTTTTTTAACTCGATAAGAAAATGATGCCATCGGTATATTTTTTAGTCACAAGGATAACTATGTATTGGCGCTAGACCTTGAGCCCTTCAACTCATCCTTTCCTTACACAAGACAACCATCTCCTATCAGTAACATATTCAATTTTTGAACTAACATTTGCCTTCAATACTATTTCATGATAAGGAAAGCATGCAACCATTGTTGGACTTCCTTCCAGCACACAAATAGCACAACAATGCCATTTTTATTTCCTTGGTTAATATATTGTATCATTGTGTTTTATAGTAAATTCATTGTTATTCTATGCACAATAAATCTCTATCAAATAGAAGAGAAGGATGACTTGGCTATTTTAGAGATATATAATATGAATTAATTAAAACTTCATAGGGCTATTTTGATTCTCATTTTTCTATTTCACTTCTTTAGAGAAAACTATATATTCAAATACCAACTCGCTCAAATGAAACTAAAATAGAGAATCTTAATTATGAAGATGTTTCTCTCTCCATACCTTGCAATAACGTTATTTTTTTTAATTATGCTTTAATTTCACTAATAATAACTTAGATTTGTATATTTCTTTTAGCACCAAATTGAAATCATGGTAAACATATGAATATCCTATTAAATATGACCTAAATATGATTCAAGGAATTTCACATTTATTCTAAGAATGTGGCAAAGTAATTTCTATGGTGTGAACTTTTATTAGAGGCACTGTTTGTTTGTTTGTTTTGGTTAGAAAATGGAAGGCTACATGAAAAGTTATTGGAGAAAGGATCGGGAGACAATGTAGAGATCACGTCTTGGATATGATTCATTTTTTGTTGGAGATCCTTCAGGAAGTTGAGCCATCAACTTTGGAAATGTTTCTAGTAGGTATTCCTATGGTTTTTAATGTTGTGATTCTTTCACCTCATGGTTAGTTTTAGCAAGAAAATGTTTTATAATTGAAATGTCCAATCCATGATATCTTATTTTTATTGTTTGATTGTATTTTGAACATTTATTTTGATTTTTCTTTGTATTCTAACTATGAAATTTAAAATACTTGGTATCATGTCTCTTTAAACAACAACCAAAGCTTGAAGATGAAATTAGTATTATATGATATTGGTTGAAATCCTTTCAACTATTTTGTGTTGAAATGTTTTCATGACTATTCCAAAATTTTACTTTCATGTTTTTATTTGAGCACATGTTGTGTAAATACTTGACCAAGTTCATGAATTAGAGAAAAAAAAACTGTTGCAAATAAAACGACAAGAATTAGACATCACCCCTTCGATTATTTGTTTTCACAATTTATTTATAGCTTGAGATTTTTAGCATGTAACTTAGTTGGCATGATTGTGCCTAAGCTTTCATTGAAGGCTGAATATTAAGTTACTAAGGTGTTGTTTCTATGCTGATGTTTATTTATTTATATAGGTCATATGGCCACAGTGGGCACTGTCGCTCAACTGAAGAAAATTTGTTCAGGTTTCCTGCTTTTATGGGGAAGAATGGATTTAAAATTGTTGATGTTGAGGTATATGTGATATAAATTCTTTGTAGTCTACTTTAGTTTATATTCTAATGTTCATCATCTTTCAGGTCTTACACTTTGCACTGTACCTTGTTTTGTTTTCAAAAATTGAACTCAATATTGATGGTAAGGACAAGGAATTGAAGAAAGAGGAGAACACTAACAATGGAACAAAAAATTCAAAAAGGGAGAAAAGAGAATTGGCCTAGTGATACCATTATAGCCAATATCCTTCGTAAGACACAAGTATAGAGACTGATGTTCAACTCTCCAAAGTTGGTAAATTCACCTGCAATGACTTGGAAACGTAATGATAATGTTTTGTAGTGATGAAACAAAATTTCATGTTTAAATTGTAGTCCAACTAATGTTAAGTTGGAAAGCCATATTTTACTACTTGACATTTCCTATAATATAATTTATATGGTTGAAATTATCTAGAATTGTACTTGATATTGTTTAGTATTTTTATTAACATATGTAACTTTGCATTTTCATATTAGATGAACTACTGCACATTGTACGACATTTTTTTAATTTACTGGGAAAATCATACTAATTAATTTATGTTGATTAATAATGAACATATAAAATCAATCTAAAACTACTAAGTTAGTAGTTTAGATTAATTAATGATGAATACAAATAAAATGAATGTACTATTAAATTAGTTGTTTATAAAGCTTATTAATGAAAATAAATGAAATGAATATAAACTACTAAATTACTTGTTTATATAATGAATATTAAACTACCAAAAAAATATAAACGACTATTGCAAAGGATTAATTTGGACTACAAATGACAACTAAATTTTCCATATATACGACTATTAGTATCTAATTTCTAGTGTCTAATAACATGACAAAAATTTACTCACATTTCTTTGATCATTAATTGATTTCAAACGACTATTAAAATTTGCATATATATAACTAATAGTAGTTAATTTACAATATTTTATAACATGACCAACATTTTAGTAATTAATTGGTTTTCTCGGAAGATCATATAGTAATATGTTATGTTGTGTATTTGGTCATTAATTGTCCCAATTAATGACTAAATCAATGACTAAATTAATGATCAAATATATTACTAAATATACTACTAGATGATAAAATTGAGACAACCAATTAATAACTAAGCTAATAATGACTAAATGTTGGTCGTGTTATAAGATACTATAAATTAGCGAGTATTGGTCACCAACTCAAAAATAGTCGTTTATATGCAAATTTTAGTCGTTGTTTTAGTAACTAATTAGCCATTTTGTACTAGTGATCTTCCAACAAGGCCATGACATTATTGATCCCTTTGTTGGTTTAAATCATATTGAATATCTTTCTGTATTATTAATTTCTCAATCTTAGATTCCACTAGTTGGTCCTCATCAAAAGTGTTGCATGACTCTTTTGTCTCTTTAATAGATTGACAAGAGAAATAAAAAGAGACTTGATGATACTATTGTGGAGGTGGAGAGATAGACAAGTTTCTGCATGTAGTTAAAATGTACTCTTCCCAAGAGGCATATATCGCAGTTGTTGCTAAGATTCGAGAAAGTTCTTCGAAGAACATCCTTCAAATTCTTAATTGTCTGTGAATTACTCCAACTATTTGATAATTTCTATCGCGCAAACAGATTAGTAGAAATTTTTCTATTTTTATTTTTTTCTAAATTAAATATGAAAAATGATATTAATATGATTTTAACCATGCATTTAAAAATGAATGCAACTATCATGAGTTGTTTAAACTTTCAAAATAAACACCTATGTTTACCTCGCTGGCAATGACACGAAAATGTTGGGTGATTTAATTTTGAGTTAAATTCCTGTCATTAGTTGTCAACCTGGGGTTCGTAGACTGATTGGGGTATACTAGTACTATATGTACTAGGTGGTTATTTATTAGAACAGATTAATATAATGAAATTAAAACCAATTTACAAAACAAATTAAATCAATATAATCCAAACTAAACCAAACCAAACATAAAGAATTTAAAATCACACTTACATAAAGGAAATCACACTTACATAGAGGAAATCCCACTTACATAATTGAAATCACACCACACTTGCATGAATGAAAATCACACCACACTTGCATAATTTAAATCACACTCACACCTGCTGAAATGGAATCACGCTTGCTAAAACGAAAATCACACTTACATAAAATGAAAACACACTTGCTGAAAATAAATGAAATAACGTAACTATACTATGTTACCAATATGTACAAAGATGTGAAAACTATGGCTGATGGTGTTCCTCCATTCCTCAGCAAGTAGACTGGACAACCATGACATCTTGGATATCAAAATGATTATAACAGCCCTTGTGAAAATTCCATGTAAAAATATATAAATACCACGGATGATGGGACATGTATTCCAAGCTGAATGATGGGCATGGCATCCTAGTGGGTGTTCATTTGGTTGTTTGTGGTTAAGGAAATTGGAAAAGGTAATGGCTAAGGAATTAAAGAGGTGAAAGGTATTTCGACACATTTATTTATGAAAATAATGGAAATTAGGAGAAAAGGAAGGCGAAAGGTCATAGGTTGCATGTGAGGAGGAAAATGAAGGAAACAAATGAAAATTTGGAGAAAAAGGAAGGTGAAATGTCATAGGTTGTATGTGAGGAGGAAATTGAAGGAAAATAATGGAAAATGAAGAAAATAGAGGCCTCATTAATAAAAAGGCTTTTGAGGATTAGTTGGAGGGCTCTTGGATCAAGCTTCTTCCTTTCAGTGGCAATCTTTTGTCAGTTTAGTTCTGGGAGCTATCTCATTATTCTCTCTCTCTCATACTCTTGGATACTTAGGGTTTTATTGGAGCACTCTTGGAGGGTGTGGCATACTTATATTCTTGGAGAAAGAAGGCGAAGGAAGAGCACGAAAGTGTAAGAAGGCATTGACATCAGCAGCTACATCAGATTTGATTGCAGGTACAGAGTTTCATGTTTATTTTCCTCAGTATTTTTGGCATGCATGACACATGCATGTGGTTTCTTCATTGTGATCTGTCATTCTCATGGAGGATTTCCTAGATCGACAATGGATTACCTAGCCTTGCCATTTCCTAGATAGCCATGGTGATTGTTGATTTACATTCTTTTGTTTTTTTTTGGTTGGTTATCATGTTTCCTTAGCTTGGGTTGAGTGATTAGTTTGAGGAGCCCTAGTTGAACAAACACTTTGGAAGCCCTATAAAAACTTGGGTTGAGTTACTAGTCCTGGAAGCCTTGGTTGAACAAACACTCTAGAAGGCCTGTAACAGCTTGGGTTGAGTTACTAGTCCTGGAAGCCTTGGAAGCCCTTGGTGGGTTGAGTTACTAGTCTTGGAAGCCTTGGTTGGACAAACACTCTGGAAGCCCTGTATAAATTGTACGTTGAGTTACTAGTTCTGGAAGCCCTATATAAGCTGTGGGTTGAGTTACTATTTCAGGAAGCCTTGGTTGGAAAAACGCTCTAGAAGCCCTGGAAGGCTTGGATGGAGACCAATCTAATGATGGTTTTTGGTGATGTCTGACCCTGACTTGGAATCATTGTTTGATGGGTTAAGGTGGGTGGCCTTTGGAAGCCCTATATGAGTTTTGATTAATGTGTTCTCAGAGATCCCGCATTCATGCTTGGAATGTGACACAGAGGCGATTGGATTAAGAGACACTTGGATCAGCCAATATATGGCTAGGTGGAACATGCTAGTCCCATCACAGGTTGGTTCATTGCATTTATTAATGAAAAAATTAATTCCCTTGATTTTCATGGGAAAATGTACTAATGTATATATGGATTTTGATGGATGATATGTTTATTGTACTTATGTTCCTATGATGTTGTTTATATACACACTTACCACTTGGAAGGTCTTACAAAGTGGTATCAGAGCATGGTTCAAACACTTAGACTGGATGGGCCCTATTGTAGGTGAAATCAAGAACAAAGGTTAAATTTTAGACCTTTCTTTCATATTTGTTATAAATTTTCTTCTCTGGCATATTAGAACTTGAAAAATTGTCCATATTGAAGGTAAATCCCACTGATAATGGGGTCAAAATTTTAGATATTACTTAACAATACTTTAGGAATTATGATCTAAGGAAAATGACCTTCTTGAATGAACTTTTAAACAGTTCATGTCGAAATTTCTGCAATAATTCATCTTCTGTAGGATTTCAAAAGCTAAAAAATTATGCACATTGAGGGGCATGACCCTAATTATCTAGTAGAAATTTCCTATATTGGGTCATAATATTTAGGATATATTAGTAGAGGGAGTCAAACCTTCTGAATGCTCCTAAACTTAGGCCTCAAACAAGTCACCCTGAAATTTTTGTTATAACCTTTCTTCTAGGAACTCTTAGGAGCTGAAATTTTTTCCACAATGTGAGAAATCCCACTAATATTGTGATAAAAATTTCAGACATTTATTCTCTATATTTTAGGGTTTATGATCGGTGGAAGTAGAGATTTCTCGATACTCCTAGAATTGTGCACCAAATATGATTGTGTTGGTATTTTTGTTATAACTTTTCACCTATGAAATCTCAGAAGTTGAAACTTGAACCATAGTGAAGGGAAATACCACTGATCATATGGTTCATTTTCCATAACTTGTAGTGCTACAGTTTAGGATATATGAATTGAATCATTCACTATATTTGGTTGCATTCAAAGTGTTTGATGAAATGCTTAAATGGTTCAATGATTAATTGCATACAAACTGTTTGATAAAATGCCTCAATGAGTATGTTGTTTGTGGTTGGGGAAAGTATTGATGTGTAATAGTATTATTGTAGTTGACATATGCTTACTTGTATGCAAATAGTTTTCTATATTAGTTTGCATGTAAAGTGTTTGAAGAAATGCTTACATGTAAATGTAATAGTATAATAGTTGTTTGAACGAAAATGTAAAAGTATGGTGATTGTTTGAAGAAAATGTTATTTTTTTGGATAGGATAGTATTGTAGTATGATAATATGGATGTATCCGATCTATGCATATTTTCATGCAAAGAATTTGAAGAGTTGCTTGTAAGGAAAAGGAAAAGTGGCATGCTTTTAGTTATTATGTTACAAGTGGTATAAGTGCATTGTTTTTTACTTAGTATGATGCAAATGTATGAGAAATAAAAATCATTTTCTTTTCAAGGGTGGTTAAAGTTAGTAGAGCTTTGGAGATCCCATTTCCATAATTGGACATTGGAGATCAGGCCATCATAGTAGCTTCCTCATTCTACCTTAGTGTGGACCATGGATAGTAAGGGGGTATGCTTATAGGTTGTTAGTATTGGTGAATGATGATTTCAAATTAATAGACACGATGTCTGGATTTTCGGAACATGTGACAAACATTTTATGAATTATATGTCTCTTACATGTTGATTTCATGATACCTACTTACATCCTTGTATGATAGGTTACATTTTTTAATATTTTGATTACATGTATCAGTCTTGTAGGTTGATTACAATAATTAATCGCTTATGTTCAACTACATGCATTTATGCATAGGTGTAGCTGATCTGGCATTGCTTATGCATATTGTTGTTTGCATGTGGCAATGTGTATAATGGATTAATGGTTATTGTTATGCATGCATGGTTGTGGCTATGCTTATGCATGTATATTACGTTAGACATTCCTTGTGAAGTGATTGTATGTAATTTAGGTCGTGGTGATGCTCCTGGTTGTTATGATTCTAATGAACTAGTTGAGATAGAGCAAGGGATGCAGGTCATCATAATCAGGTTGGAGGATTAGGCTTTGGGATAAGAGGAGATAATCATACAGGTTTTGTATGTTTGGCATGCAAGTATATAAGTTAAGGATTATTATATGCATTAGGTTTATGAACATGTATTTGATGTTATGGTTACATTTGCGATACATTTTAGATGATTAGTGTGGTTATATGCACGTGTCAGATAGTCAAGAATGATAGTAACCTGTAATTGTATGTATTTCTATTGTTGCTTTATATTAGATAACTTGATGATTATTTTGTATTTTGTTGATGAGTATGATATATAGCTTATTGTTGTTATATGCTATTAACTTGATGATTAGGGTCATTTCAATGAGATATTGATGTTGTACTTGGGATTGGTCATATGCGTGATGGTTATGTTCATTACCTTGAAGATCTTGATCTTATATGTATTGTGTTAACCTGGTTTGATCTATTCAAATGGTTATGGTTGCAATATTCAGGTATGAACCGACATATTTGTGAGATGGTGTCATATTAATCTATATTGACTTTGCATATGTGTGTGGGTTTACGATGTGAACATGTTAGTTAGATATTGTTATGGCTATCATCATATTATGAGTGCTTGATCTCATATGTTGTAAACTTATATCATCATAACTAGATTGATTGTGCAAACAAGATCACCTCCACTGAGATAAATTAAGGTATCCGTTGCTTATGTCATATATGTGGTGCTTGACTATTGATTATGTCATCTAGTTGATTTATTTAACATGGTATAAATGTTTGATGAATTACATAATATGATTATGTGTTAAAATGATCGTGTTTTAAGATGATTTAACTAAAATATATGTGTTGAGACAATTGATATGTACTTGAGTATAGTAGGTGATAGTTGTAGTATTACAACTGATGACTATCAGTTGACTAGGGACTATGCCATGATTGTTAGTCCCGCTAACGGTTGATTTCAAACTAATAGATATGTTTGTCTTGATATTTGGAACATGTGGTTGACATGTGTGAGCAGTTGCAGCATAACATACTTGGTATTAGCATGACAAGGTAATAGTTGATGTGTCTATATAACTAATAGTTGCATGGTGTGACATCATATAGTAAGCCTCGATTCCAACAAGGTAAAAAGGTAAAAGAAAGAAATTGGGCAAGAATTCATTTGGCTATGTTTGGAAACACTAATTTTGAACAAATGAGTGATTTTCACACATGAAGCCTTATTAAACTTAATTTTGTATGACATTATGTGGATATGTGCTATATTCATGAACATGCACTTGACAAGTATATTGGCTAGTCTTTAGCTATAAGTTAATCGGTTAAAGGATTAGAGTCCCTTCATAGATGGTTTGGATGTGTTCTATTGCAAGTGGCATGCTTGGTATTATATGAGGTAACTAGTGTATTATTATGATTAATTATACATTGACAATTATGTGTTTATGGCAGCAATGCTGGGAGTTGCATGGCAAGAGAGGTTTCCATAAAATCTTGAAGACGGCTCAGGTTTAGTTTTCCTTGGGAAATATGGGGATTAAGTCATGGTGTTAGTCTTGTGCTCTTGGTCTTTTCAGATTGATTTGTGGTTTTCTTTATGTCTGGTGCAAGGCCTTGCTACTTTATTGTGGTGGCATATAGTTATGGGCCTGCGTGGTATTTTCTTGCTTTTTTCTTCTCTTCTCATTTATTGTTTTGAGTCTTGGGAATTGGTTGGGAAAGAGGAAAGTTGATGGAGCTCGAGGAGAGATGTGTGGTACTCAAAAGGTACTATAATATTCAAATGAATCTCAATGCATGAGTAAGCACAACGGAAGGTAAGGCTATGACAGTTAGTTTGATTGGCTAGGTTCATTGTGGTAAATGGATCATAGTAGTATAGTCATGAGAAAGATAACAAGAAAATGCAAAGTAAATGGATTTGAGGCATAATATGCCTTGGCTATGTCGGGAACTGTTGTTCTCAATGTTGCGCATGTGTTTCACGAATTAATGAATTTCTCTTAACCTAGTCCTTATGTTATCTGGTAATTATGTTACGATCATGATTATGCTGATGCTTATATATGTATAAATGAATGTATGTACCTATGGCATTGTCTGAAAGGTTCATCAGAAATAATTCTTGTTGAGGAATGATTGCTTATGTAGCCAAATGGCATGAAGAGGTTCCAGGTCTGACGAGGAATTAAGTGGAAGAGTAGTCACAAAAAATATATGAGGTCAATATCATGTGGATATGAATTGATATTGTATACTTGTATTATGCCTATGTTTATGTTATGAGAGGTAGTGTTGAAGGATGTGTGCACATGCGGTGTTGTGTATATATAGTGTGTGTGCATGTTGTTTATGTAGTGTTATGTACAAGATGGTACATATAGTGTTGTATGAATGTTACATATTCAATATTAGGTATAGATGTTGCTCTGTACATGTTGGATATGAGTTATTGTTTACATATTGTACTGTGTGCATGATGGATATGCGGTATTATATACATATGGTGCTATGCACATGCTCTATATGCAGTGATGTGTATAGATGATGTTATGTGCGTGTTTGATATGTAGTGCTATGTACAAGTGGTGTTGCATGCATGTGGTACATTGGTACTATGTACATATGTTGTGGTGTGCATGATTATACAACTAGTGCCATGTGTGCGTGGTGCTGTGTGCATGTGGTGCTATGTACATGTCATGCATGTGGCGTTGTTTACATGTTGTGTCACATACATGTCATGCGTGTGGTACTGTGTACATGTGGTATTTTGTATGCATTGTATAGTGGTGTAGTGTACATGTGGCATTGTGTACACATTGTGCAGGTGGTGCCATGTACATGTGATGTTTTTCACATGTTGTGTAGGTGGTACAGTGTACATGTGGTACTGTGTACATGGTGTACATATGGTACTGGTGCACATGTGTTATTGTGTGGATGTCATACATATTGTGTTGAGGGCATGTGGTATTATGTATGTGCATCATGTAGTCATGGTATTGTGACATGTGTACTCATTGTGTGGTACTCTGTGTAGGTACATGTGTTGGGTGGTATTTCACATCAGGTATAGATGGGTGCATTGTATTGTATACATTGGGTGTAGGTGTATGTGTTGTATGTCAGGTGTAGATGCATGTATTGCATGGTGTAGTGTGCCGTGTGGTTATATGTGTGTGATGCACACTATGTGTCTATACACATGGTTGAGGAGAAGGCTCTGGGCATCCATTCAGTGTAGAAACCAATCTAAAGTGTGTATGGAATAAAGACAATGATAGAAGCTAAGGATTGATGAAAGGATAAGTACCAATATTTTATTTCATTTTTATTATGCATCTAATTTATGACTATGGTATATGATGATTAAATGTTATATATGATTTTGGTTATGATGGTTACATGTGGTTTATGATTTTGATGGTTACATTTCAAGCTAACATGAAGTGATATTTTTATACATGTTGATTTGGTAAAATATGCTATTTTGACATGTTGTGACAGTAAGTGAACATGATTGCGAATGTACCTTATAGACGAGCTACCAATGAGGTATTATTTTAAGTTATTTCAATTTATTTTGAATCTAATGGAAGTTATGTGCTTGGTACAGGAAGCATGAAAATGCCTGGTTGGGTGGTTAAAATCAACCACAATAATTAGTAGTAACAAAAAAATAAATTGAAACATGCAACAACATGCTGGTAAAGTATTCAGGAGCAAGGCCATTATGGGACAATGGTACCCAATAGTGTCCATTGATTTTCATGAGCATGGTATGACCAATATGATGGTTTTAATGAAGGGACATGCCTTGGTTGTTGTATCTTCTGATGTGAGGAAGCCTTGCCAAGGGATGGACTATCTGAGATGGGGGTGCCAATGAACTTGGAAGATGAGTGACTGCATGGAAGAGGTGAACAGATTATTGAGGGACTGTGTACCAGAGAAGGGAAGGTCATAGATGGATTTGTTCTAGTCATTATCATTTCTAGATGGAATCAGATGCACATTGGTAGTACGCCCTAGAACAATGAGCGGGTAACTATTCATTGAGACGACAAGTGGCGCAGTTTTATAGTGATGTACATTGGATGCAGATTTGACTTTGCAGTGGATTTTGGAATTCCTAGGAAGGCTTTGGATCCTGGTATTACTTTGAGGGTGGAGGTGTGAGCCTTTGGATTTCCTTATTGATTGATACATGCATCGTATCCATTATTTGTTGGTTAATAAAATGTGTATATGTGTATATCATTGCAAATACCGTAATGAGTTGTGTTGTAATGCTCCAATATGTGGTATGCTTTTTCTATTGTCATGTTTTCATGATCTTTTTCTTTGAGTGGGTCATTCATCATAAATACTGCAAGGCACTCTGTTATAAAGCTCCATGGGCAATATGTTTCTTTTTCAACAACCATGTTGGTTATAGGTGTCATTGAACACCGAGGAGGGGACGGTTATGTAACAGCCCTTGTGAAAATTCCATTTAAAAACATATAAATACCATGGATGATGGGACACGTATTCCAAGCTGAATTATGGGCATGACATCCTAGTGGGTGTTCATTTAGCTATTTATTGTAAAGGAAATTGGCAAAGAAAATGACTAAGGCATTAAAGAGGTAAAAGGTATTTCGACACATTTATTTATGAAAATAATGGAAATTAGTAGAAAAGGACTGTGAAAGGTCACAGGTTGCATGTGAGGAGGAAAATAAAGGAAATTAGGAGAGAAAGGAAGGTGAAAGGTTACAGGTTGCATGTGAGGAGGAAATTGAAGAAAATGATGGAAAATAAGAAAATAGAGGCCTCATTAATAAAAAGGCTTTTAAGGATCAGTTGGAGGGCTTTGGGCTCAAGTTTCTTCCTTTCAGTGAGAATCTTTTGTCAGTTCAATTTTGCAAGCTCTCTCATTATTCTCTCTCTCTCTCATACTCTTAGATACTTATATTTTTCTTGGAGCACTCTTGGAGGGTGTGGCATACTTGGATACTTAGAGAAAGAAGGAAAAGTAAGAGCAGGAAAGCACAAGAAGGCATCGACATCAGTACCTACATCATATTTTCTTGCAGGTACTGAGTTGCATGCATGTTTTGCTCACTAGTTTTGGCATTCATGGCACATGCATGTGGTTTCATCATTCTGATCTGTCATTGGCATGGAGGATTTCCTTAATCAATAATAGATTGCCTAGCCTTCCCATTTCTTGGATAGCCATGGTGATTGTGGATTTAGTTTCATTGTCTTATTTGGTTGGTTCTCATGTTTCATTAGCTTGGGTTGAGCTATTAGTCCTAGAATCCCTAGTTGAGAAAATGCTCTGGATGAGTTGTAACATCTTGGGTTGAGTTATTAGTCCTGGAAACCCTGGTTGAACAAATTCTCTTGAAGCCCTATAACAACTTGGGTTGAGTTACTAGTGCTGGAAGCCCTGGTTGGACAAATTCTCTAGAAGACCTTGGTGGGTTGAGTTACTAGTCCTGGAAGCCTTGGTTAGAAAAATTCTCTATAATCCCTGTATAAGTTGTGGTTTGAGTTACTAGCTGTGGAAGCCTTGGTTGGACAAATGCTCTGTAAGCCCTATATAAGCTGTGGGTTGGGTTGCTAGTTTTGGAAGCCTTAGTTGGACAAACACTCTAGAAGCCCTAGAAGGCTTGGATGGAGACCAATCTGATGATGGTTTTTGGTGATGTCTGACCTAGATGTAGAATCACTGTTTGATTCGTTGAGGTGGGTGGCCTCTTGAAGACCTAGATGAGTTTTGATTTACATGTTCTCTGAGATCCCACATTCATGCTTGGAATATTGCATGTGGGTGATTGGCTGAAGAGAGACTTGGCTCAACCGATCTATGGTTGGGTTAACATGGTAGTCGCATCACCGGTTGGTTGATTGCATTTAATAATGAAAAAATTCATTCCCTTGATTTTCATGTGCAAATGCACTGATGTAGATATGGATTTTGATGGCTCATATGTTTATTGTACTTCTTTTCCTATTATGGTGCTTATATGCACATTTACCGCAAACGGTGTTACAGTGACAGTATGCATTTCATAAAATTAAGTTACAAGATATTACAAGAATTCTCTATCTTCACTTTACAAATCACATCTTGGATGGAACATGGAACCTCCAACTAGCAACTAATAACCTCCGAACCTTCCAACCCTAACTAACAACTCTAACACCTAACAACCATTTGTATGAAGGGCACACTCCTATTTATATAAAAATTGAGGATAACTATTCAATAAATATAGATCCTTAGATATCTCCTAAATCCACATTTACCTCTTGTGGTCACAACCAATCTCCTAAAAATATAAGATATGAATCCTCTCAAAATAATCCCATCCATGATTCTTCTCCTTTGAATGTTCTTAGTTAATGATCCACGTCTTCTACAATTATTCCAAAAATCTTCATGATTTGGAATTCGAAATTCGAATTTATGGTTGGGTAGCCAAATAGGACCCTTCTAGAATCTCGAACTAGGCCTAAAATTTCACTAAACTCATAACACATTTACATATATATGAAAACATGTTAATTTCCTAATATTTAATCATAAATTCTCTAAAAATACTTAAAATCAATGACTTCGAAAATAACAATGATAAACCCATACAATCATGAAAATGGTTACTTAATGTAATGTTATGGGGTTATAGAGTCTTAGAATGAGGGTAAAACGATGGAAATGTGGTAAACATGGATGACATTTTGGAGACCCAACAACACCTTTATGCTTTATCCAATCTTAGAATCTTCCTCTAGCTGTGCAACTTCATGGATTTTTCTCTTCCATCCATTAAGTTTATCTAGAATTTTTATCTACAATTCTTATCATGAAAGAATATTCCAATCTCATTTTCTAAGAGATATTTGTTTACACTTCTTTGGAAAGAATCTCATTTTCAAGATGTCTCATTTCCAGTACTTACATTCCATTCGCTAGTTTAATAAAATATTCATTTACTTACATATTCTGACATTTTTCATGGCTTTTCAGCCTTATTTTCAATTGTGACTTAGTCTAACCAGAAAAAATGTATAGTGATAGAGGGATATTACAATAAAAGTGCACTCACTAGAAATTACCTATTTCCTTATTGCATGCTTCGATATGCCATTTCCATTTAGGAATGTTGTGTGTTTTCCATGTTGAAATAAAATGTGTAATTTTAAATTTAAAAATCATTTAACTATTCAATCTAATTTATTTTAAGTTTCTTTATATATATATAGATATAGATATAGATATTTAGAGAATATATTTTGAGCCATTTGTTTTGATCATTTGTCATGTTTTTTATATTTGTATTCCTTTTGAAATTTAACTTAAGATTCTAAGTAAAATTGTTTAGTTTTCTTTAAAATACATAATCACATGAACTTAAAGAATGGCCTTTCCTTTCCATATATTCCATTCCACTTCAATAGAAATCATGTCAAAAAATTGGCCTATCTATTTTATAAAACGTTATGACCTAGGACTTACCCAAGCTTAGAAAATAACTTGCATTAAAAAAAATAATGATATTTATGGTATTCATAACATAATGACACACAAGTCAGAATTTGCAAATATTAAATTTAGAAATAATCTACATTAATTCAAATTATTGGCATGGGTAATAGTATATAATTATGTTTAATTTGAAAGTGAATGTATCTCTTATATTTAACATTCTAATAAAAAATAAATATGCATTCATAAGTGGTTTTAGAAGGATATGGGAAAGAAAAAAAGGTAATGCAAGAGAAAAAAATAATAGAACAACGTATTAAATATATATTGATAGCAATGCACCTATTACAATGAAACAATCCTTGTAAGCCAAACCATAGACTATAAAGAAAAGAAATCAACCAAGAAAAACAACCTACTCCTAATGCTTCAAAATATTATACATTGCTCATATATTTGGAGATATACCATAAGATAGAGATGGTTGGTTCTAATAAATATAATGACTTATTTTAAAACCCAAGTGGAAGGAAAGAATAAGAAATTGAGATGGAAAATAAAACTGAAGAATATTGATGTACAGGACTTAAAAATAATGGAGAAGTTGTTTTATTGTTTCGATTATATTTTTATTTAGGATTTATTTCCGATTATTTTAGAATATATATGATTTACCTAACTAAATGTACTTCTATATATTTGTATTGGGTTTTTATTTATCATTAATGTGAGAAAACATTATGGTAGCCTCAGGGGCTCTTCACTCGAGGTTTGTAAAGTTACATTCAATTGGTTTTGTCTTTCTAATTTTTAGTTGGTATCAGAGTGTTGCAGTTAAGTTTACCCCTTTTGGATGAGGCTGACACGGTGAGCCTTTGTAGATAAGAGAAACTAGTAATCATGGAGCCTCCTCTAATAGTGAGTGTATGAGTGAAGATTTGTTAGTAGACTCAATATTTTCCATATTTATGAGTGGATTAGTGTGATCATATTGGAAGGTTGTATTGCCTATTTAAGGATCTAGTCACTGTCTTGCATGAAGTTGAGCGAAGTGGATCTTGGTGTGAACTAGTGGAGATAAGAGGAGTTGGGAATTTTTAGGAAAAGAAAGGTCAGAGCTGACCTGCACACCCTCAGCCAATTATACAGTGCATAGGTTTGGACATTGTACTACTTTTTTAAGAAAAAGTGAGCATATTGTGTGGTCTCTATTAAGGAAAAGTGTGCATATAGCGCAACTTTTTATGAAGAAAAAGTGAGTAGATTTGTGCATATTTTATGAAGGTAAAGTGTGCAGATTCTAGCAAACTTAATAAATCCATAAAAGCATACTTGCAAGAGAAATGTAAATTGTTATAAATTCATAAAGTTTTGTAAGTTTGCTAGAATGAAGTAGATAGGAGTTTGTAATTTTGTGTTGTGTTAGACATGGGCATCTTTCCAAATACTGCTATACAAATAAAAGTGATGAAGCTAGGAATGATAATGACATAAGACATTCAGGACATTTTGTAGGACAAGGGCCGAACTTTGATCTTAAAATATTAAGTTGTTTATATATAATTCTTCACTATCTACTAAAACAAATAATGTTAATGCTTGGTTTGTGGACTATGGAGCTTCAATTCAGATGACATGCAATAAGGACTAGTATGAAAAACTCAAGAAAATAAGCAATGGAGGAAACATATACCTTGGATATGATCGTGCACATCAGATCATGGGATATGGAGATATTCTAGTGACCTTAACAAATGGCAATGTCAAGCACATTCATAATGTTATGTATATGCCCACGATCAAGAAAAATATGTTCTTTGTATCCACAATCACAGATCATAATATGAAGGTTGAATTCTTCAAAACACATTGCATAGTAAAGGACTTGCTGGATCACTACAAACCAGTTTCTTTAGGAGTCAGGGTTGGAGGCTTGTACAAGCTTGATGTCACCAACAAAACTCATCAAGCACTCACTTCTATAGCAATGTCGAAAGAAATTCTTTCGCAGTAGAGGTATGGTCATATCAATTATCATGATTTGATGTTGTTATAGAAACAAATTATGGTTGAATGAATCCCTATGTTAAAGAATGAGTATGATTTTATGAAGGTTGTGCATTAGGAAAATTTCACATAGACGAAGTCGCCTCTAATTTTGATAGGAGAAGAAGAGAGGTATTATAACTTGATCATTCTTATGTTTTTGGACCTATGCTAAACAACTCCCTAGGAGGTTCTTATTTTTTTTTTTCATTAATAATTCCAAAAGGTACACTGGGGTGTACTTCCTTAGGGAAAAGAGTCATGTATTTGAGTATTCAAAGAAATAAAAAACATGGAAGAGAAGAAAAGAATGAAGTTCATAAAGATCACCCATTGAGATCAAGGGGGAAAATACAGGTTGGGGAACTTCGTCAAGTACTACAAGGATCATGGAATAGTACAACAATTTACAATACTCTACGTTATCGCTTTTTCTATCACTCATATCACAAGTGCTTCGGGAGACATAGAAAGATTCCTCGAGACAACCTCTAGATTGATTGTAGAGCAGTACCTAGGACATCTTATATATAGGAGCTCTTTAGAAGTTTATTAGTGACAGGTTTCAACAACACTCCAATTCTCATGAAATTAAAAAGATAATAAAATGGGGCTTCATTCAAATAGGCCTTCATTAAGGTAAAATCAAGCCAAGACATGGATTTGAATGTTTAAGGGGTAAATTAGTCCAACCTCAAAGATAAATTCCTTGCTTTGGTCGCTAACAAACAAAGAGACGCAGCTTAATATTTGCACTATCATAAAGTGGAGAGGAGGAAAGAAACGAGGGAATTTGATGCATATGGATGGAAGCAAACATAATCCTAAGAAACAATGTTCCAACAAAAATATGGAAGAGGGAGGAGGTGGAATGGTAGAAACAGTGGAGTGATATTGAAGGTTTCATACCAGATAGATCATGTGTACCTTTATCACCAAACAACATGAGTAAATCTAGGCTCACATAGGTATTGCAGATTAATTGAATAACATAAGTAAATATGTCTTGTAAATAGGTACCACAGGTTACAGATTAACAGAAGTAACTTTGTCTTAAGCATAGGGATTGCTTTCTATTTAGCTGCCTAGATAAATCCATGAATCATGGAGAAACTGACAGTTTCATTACACTATTTCAGAGAAGGAAAAAAAATATGTGAAATGATATTCACAGAGAAGAAAACATTTTGCACATTGCCATGATTTGAATCACCAAAGCATTTCATTAATCATCAAATGAGTCCAAATTGACTTGTCCATTTACATTCAACAATCTACAGCTCAAGTCCCTCATGAACAAGCAATTAGAACCAAAATGGAACCAAATAATTTCGACCATTGCGGGTGAAGAATTCTGAAACATGTATTAACTATTTCTCCCCCCTCTTTATACAGAGAAGGGGGGGTTGTGAATAAACATTTACAAAATCTAAGGGCCATATGCCTGATTGACTAGTTGCCTCATCCTATGATAGTTCTTCTACCCAAAACGATTCTAAAGGATTTGATTCCTTTCTTGAAAATAGATAAAAATTATAGAGTAAATAGAAACTACACTAACATAGAAACAAGGAAAGCTGAATGACGATGGAGGAAAATGTCCTTCTGTTATTCCCGTGAAGGCGCTTGATCAGGCCATGTCTCTACCATGACGTGCCTTTCTTACTGCTTGGTCGATTCTTATTGCTTTCACCTTAACTGCCCAACTTCTCCACTCTCTAGAGTTGGTAGTGATCAACTATGTTTGCTTGTCACGGAGTAGAAGCAGAGTTTGCCAGCGCATTCCTTTACATTTATCCCTAACAGGAGCTCCATGTTGAGGCATTAAGCCTTTCTAAGTTCCCATATTGATTTAGCATTGCACGATTCCTTCATTTAATACCTCAATTACTGAAACATCGTCCTTTAAAGCTTTGTAGTGCTCTATCCAAACATTATTGCATCAAGACTTTTATTCTTAAATGTGTTACATAACAACAAGTATTGATGCTCCTTGGCCCCTTTTGGTTTAGCCCCTTTCAGTATTTCTTCATCATACGACTGTAGGTTGTGACCTAGGGCTCGACCTTTATATCAGATCTCACCAGTCGGGATTTTCAAATTGGGGATTCAACTTCGAGTTAGGGGATATTAGGTTTCACCGATTGCAAATCACTGACCACCTCTTGTGCTTAGCCCTTGGTTCCTTTCGCCTTTCATGTGGCTATAGGCTAGCGCCTGTGTTGGAGCCCCTCTACATCAGAAGTTTCTAGTCAAGGTTTCTATATTGGAGCAGTAACATGTTTTAGATATTCAATTGTGATAGCCCTTCAGTACTTAACTCTTGGTTCCTAAGCTCTTTATGTGACTTCCGGTCGGTCCCCTTATTGGAGCCCCCAAATTAGAGGTTCAAAATGAACGATTCCCTTTCGATGCACACCACAACCACCGATCGTCGATCACCCTCCATGACTAGCCCCTAGTTCTTTGAGCTTTTTATGTGACTGTGGGCCAGTGCCTATTGAAGCCACTTTCTCGGCGAATTAGAATCAGGGTTTTAACCTTGATGTAATAACATGCCTCAACCCCAAATGTTGATTTGTAATCTCCGACATGATGTCATCCTCTGCCACATGTCACCTTGTGAGTGGTGACACGTGTCACATTGTTTAACCCCTTATGACCCCTCAACACGTCAAATTTGCATGCCACGTGTCCACCGTACTGCCATGTCATGCTGATGTCAGTGCCACTATGGATTTATCAGGACAAATGGTATTCCACCACGCGGACTTATAGAGGAGAGAGAAAAAGCCCATCTAACCTTCATTTTTCACTGATTTCCTCTGTAAATCACTTTCGGCCTTCCTGGTGCTTCAACGCTAACATATCGCAACTCTGATATCATAATATTTTAGAGTTGTCACCTCTCTGGTAGTAATAATTCATGATATTATGAGCGCGATCATTCTTCGTCGATTTCCATGGACCCCTAATTTGTGATTTGTGATATATCTATGTTGTTGCGATAGCCAATCTCCGATTCAACCCACTGATAAGCGTGATCGCTACCTGATTCGCCGATTTGTGATTTGCGATATGTTCCTAGACCTTCGATCTAAAATTATTTCCTTATTTCAAAGGTGACAAAAACCTCATCTTTAATAGGTCATATATTCTAATTTAGGGTCCATTTGAGGAGTTCCATACACCATTAGAAATATCATTCCGAGCACTATGTAATGGAGGGGGTAGGATTTCTCATTGAGTGATTCTGTGGCTTGGAAGATGATTGCAAAGTTTACTTCTCATTTTCACTTTGGGCAACTGAAAACACAATTTATAGTGAGTGAAAACACTCTACACTCCACAGTATAATAGTGTTACAAAAAGGAAAACCAATATGTTGGTAGAGTGTACACGGACTATGATCAAAACTAAGAACCTCTCAAATTGTTTTTGGGAAAAGGTCATTAATACTATTGCTTATTTAAAGAACAGAAGCCCAACAAGGTTTCTTTATCTCAAGACACCATATGAAAGCTTGTATCATTTTAAAATAGTAGTTCATCATTTGAGAGTATTTGGGTGTAAGGCCTTTGCACATATTCTGAAGGAGAACAGAAAGAAACTTGATGCTAAAGGTATCAAATGTATTTTTGTAGGATATTGTTGATAATTTAAGGCATATAAAATGTATGATCCATCTAATTACAAAGTATTTGCGAGTAGAGGTAATTTTCATTGAACATGTACATGGAGGAAATAAGGACATGAGCTATGAATGGTGGAACATACTTCCTGAAGTTGAAGACAATAAAGTAGAAGTAGAAAATAGTGAGCAAGAAAAGCTTCAAGAAGAATCTAGTGATATGGGCATCACCAATAGTTAGATCCCATCCAGGGGTGGAGAAGTACCTTCAAATAAGAAGGGTGAAGATAATAAAGTGTGAAGGAGATCCACTAGGCAGATTCACCTACCTAAAAGGAATAAGGACTATGCACCAATTGGATGTAAAATCTTCTTTTCTGAACAATGATTTTAAGGAGGTGTATTTGACACAACCTGGAGGTATTATAAAAAAAGGATAGGAACATGTAGTTTTCAGATCAAATAAAGCTTTGTATGAGTTAAATCATACACCTAGGTCATTTTCTTGGAAGATAGATTCCTTCTTTCTTCAACAAGGTTTTATGAGAAGCCAAAGTGATCTAAACCTATATACTGAATTTGATACAAAGGGGGAGTAGTATTGATTTCTTTGTATGTTGATGATTTAATTATTACAGGATATTCAGTCAAACTAATTGATAAAATTAAGGAGCATACGTCACAAGTATTTAAGATGAAATATCTCGTTAATTTACACTACTATTTAGGTCTTGAAGTGTGGAGAGATGTTGGTCAAAATTTTGCCTCTCTAGGTAAGTATGTCAGAGAATTGACTTAAAATTTTAAGATGGATTAGTGCGGAGCAACTTTTGTTCTAATGCAATAGAATGTGAAACTTCATTTTGACGATGATTCAAAGGAAATTTATGGTACATTATATAAGGATCTAGTTGGAAGCTTGAATTATCTTATCACAACGAAACCTAACATAACATACTATGTTATTGTGTTTTGTCAGTTTTTGGCTAAAACTTTAGAAAGTCATTGGAGAGCAAATGAAGAGGTACTCATGTATATAAAAGGAACAATTAATTGTTTTCTATAGATTCACTTGATTTTGAAACAACATGTTACTCAGATTCAGACTCGGCTGGTAATCTAGATCAGAGAAGATCTACTACAGGTTATGCTTTTAGCATTCAATCCGAGGTTGTCTTATGGAGTATCAAGAAGAAACCTACTATACCTTTTTCATCTACTAAGGAAGAATATAAATCTTTATGTGCACTAATGTGTGAAGTTTTTTGGCTGAGGAGAGTTCTTCAAGGCATTGGATAAGAACAAAAGGAGGCCACAACTATTAAATGCGACAACTAGAAACAATGTAAACTTTGAAACGGGAACTATAAATTCAAAACGGGAACTCTGGCCCAAAAACCCCAAAAAAACATCAAAAGCAGTGCTAAAAACGAAAAATGTGTATACTGGAACGATGTTTTTTTTTTTAGGTGCCAATTTTGAACGTGTTTTAAAAATGGCGGTGACTACGAAATTTACTACGAAATTTTCGTGCAAAATATAGCTTCAAAACGAAAGTGATGCTACTGGAATAACGTTTTTTTTTTTAGGGTCAATTTTCAAACTTTTTAAAAAATGCTAATAAAACCAATTTTTTATGTCTCAAACAAAGTTAATTTTTAAGGAAAAAACACATTAATGTTTTTGGTAGAATATCATTTTTCTTTCCTAAGTATAAATTTAACATGTTTTCAACCACACCATGCTAGATACAAAAGAAATTGAAATTTTTTCAACTATAAAATTAAAAAACCATGACATTAAGAACAAAGTATATCACTCAATGAAATCAAAAGTCTTTATTTGTATACTGAATAAAACAGACATTATATCTCTAATTTGATATTGCATTGTAGATATTTAAACAATAAAATTTATCATACTTAAGACATAATCCAACAACATAAAAATGCTTCATAACTTCTCATTTAACAACATATGGAAAACATTAATTTTATTTGAAGATATGATGCATACATCAGTTATATCATCTGTCTTAAACAATTATTCAAAATCACTCATATTTTCTTGCACACCATCACAATTCACATCTTCAGATGAGTGACTGGATGCTAATGAAGATGTTCCATATTCTTCTCTTTCTTCAACTAGTGCCCCATCTGAGTCCACGTGCATGCCCAACATTTCAGGTTTCAAAAGTCTTCTAGATCTATGAGTGGTTTCAGTAGACTCCCATGTCAACACTATTCCTTCTGGTAACAACCTTTTCAGAATCTCTATCGTCTTGAAGCGAAGAGTTCCTCTCTTTGTTAAATTGAAGTCATAAACAAGTATGTCAACATCCTCCAATTGTAATATGTCTATGCGGCGGCGATTTATATTTGTACCCTTTCTTTTTCTTTTTCCACCATTTGTTTTGTCAACTACCATCTCTGGCTTATACACACCATTGAATGGGTGTGTATTTGTGGCATACCAATGTACTTCAGCACTTGTAACATCCTCATTTTCTGTAAAGACCTTTATAGCTTTAGCAACCCAAAATGGATAGCCTTTGGGATCTCCATCTGCTAGCACTGCAATCATGCAACCCTCCTTAATATCATGTACTGAACCCCTATAAAGGTCTTCCATGGCTTCACGTTGTGCACGAGACCTTCTGCAACCAATATACATCTCTCTTTCCATTGCCTGTGAAGAATTAATAATACCTTGAGTTTGTTGCTATTCAACAATGTTTACTTCCTCTTGTTCAGTCGACACATTTTTGGCCAAATAAATGGATTTTTCAAAGGTATATCTTCATTGGTTGTTGTTGAAATGATATCACTTTGATTATTGAAAAATGACTCCCACCAAACTGAATCAGCAATGTCAAAGTACTCATATGTATATCTAATACATTTTTTGATTTCTTCTAGGCAATCAGAATAATTTATATGTCTATTCTGTTTGCGTGCATTCTGAACTTCACCAACTGATTGTAATAACAATATTTTTGATGCAAATATTGGACGATCTGGAATGAACTTCAAAAATTGCAAACCTGATAACGGTGCCCATTCTGTAGTAGTTGAAAACTTCTTGCCCCATATTAGTGTTTTCCCATCAACTTTTTTTATACGAAATTGATGTTGGAAGCTAATATCATTAAGTTGTTCAATGCATTTCCCCTCACCATATGATCCTAGAATAAACCTTCGCATGTCAACAGTTTCTTCCAACACTTCAAAAGTAGGCTCTGGCATGTATGATTTCTTAATACATTCAATTAGTGATGGCAAGCTCCCAACTTCCTTCCTCCTCAATGTGACTGAAAAACGACTGAACATCTGATCAATATGGTCATGAGTGTGCCCAACAAGAAGGAAACCAACCTTTACCTTTTGAAAAATTCTCAATTCAACAAGCATGTTCAGATACCCAAAAGCAACCTGATTTTTGTTTTCACGGCAAGTGTTGTCCAATTGTAGATACAAAACTTCAGGAAGATTACCAGACCAATGAGAAATCACATCATGAATTATGGTTATGGTCATATTTGCATCATTATGAATATTTGGAGCTGTGAAGTACACCCTTGGCAACATTTTCCCATTGAAGACCATACAACCGACCAAGTGAAACTGAATAAAATTTTCCTCTTGTAGATTTTTGGGTGTGCGAACAAAATGTGGTAAAAGTGTTTTCTTCTGGTCCATAACATCAATTGTCAAACCAAAATGTTTATTTGGATTATCATAACACTTCTTCCGATGCTTGTACAACTTCTTCCTTTCATTTGTTTGTTGTTCGCGATGCTCCTGAAGTTCTTTGACAATTAAATCTACACAACATAAAAGAAATTCATTAAGAAATATGTTTTCATAGTTGATGACTATACAATTTTGAAAGTAAAAGTTATGAACACTTACCTCTTTCTGAGCCTTCACATTTGTCCCTTTTTTATTTAATAGAAGCACATGTACTGCAAATCCCCATCCTTGTCTTCTTAGGAATACGAACATTATTGAATTCTTTCTTCCATATCTTCACAAAATATTGATATGTAATAAATTGGCCCTGTCCCTCAGCACTTTCTGCATATTTTTTGTATAAGTTGTAGATTTCTCGTCTTGAAAAATTATCTGGAATATGTATTGTCTCTCTATTTGGCATACACTCTCCATGCTTTGAAAATAAATCTTTCATCCATGACATTGCAGTATTTGATAATGGCCCAATTTGTCTTTTATAACGTACTTCTGAATAAAATGTGGGATCCTTTTCCAAATTTTCTTGAATACTCGAGAGACGAAAATTCCCAATTGAATGAAACATTTTGAAAGCTTTTCTACACAATAATAAATTCCTAATATGATAATCATAACCTGACAATGTAGATTGCATGCAGCCAACTAAATATGAGTTTTGCATGCTTTTATTCACTGACAAATATCTCTTCCTGCTTTCTAATGCAAATGTGAAATCCATACGTTTCAAGAAATTTTTTTGGCAACATTCACTTGAAATGAAAGCGCTGATAGAACTTCTTCTCGTCAGATATTCTGCTCTACCCCTTGTATAACTAGAATAGTTTGCATTGATACGAAAAGGTCTGCTCCTACTCCTCGATACAATATTTCTTGGCAACATCTCCATCATTGGATCATCACTGCTGCTCTCATCCTGTTCTTCATCACTGCTGCTCTCATAGTCCTTAGAATCAGGACTAAGAGGAGATTGTGATACTCCAATCTTTTGAAAATCATCATCCCACGCTTCATCACTGCTGCTCTCATAGTCCTTAGAATTAGGACTAAGAGGAGATTATGACACTCCAATCTTTTGAAAATCATCATCCCGCGCTTCATCACTGCTGCTCTCATAGTCCTTAGAATCAGGACTAAGAGGACATTGTGATACTCCAATATTTTGAAAATCATCATCCCGCGCTTCATCACTGCTGCTCTCATAGTCCTTAGAATCAGGACTAAGAGGACATTGTGATACTCCAATCTTTTGAAAATCATCATCCCGCGCTTCATCACTGCTGCTCTCATAGTCCTTAGAATCAGGACTAACTGGACACTTTGACACTCCATTCTTCTGAAAATCATCATCCCGCGCTTCATCATCGCTGCTCTCATAGTCCTTAGAATTAGGACTAACTGGACACTTTGAAACTCCATTCCTTTGAAATTCATTATGACACTCATCATCACTGCTGCTCTCATAGTCCTTAGAATCAGGACTAACTGGACACTTTGACACTCCATTCTTTTGAAAATCATCATCCCGCGCTTCATCACCGCTGCTCTCATAGTCCTTAGAATTAGGACTAAGTGGACACCGTGACACTCCATTATTTTGAAATTCGCCATCATGCACGTCAAAATTGCTGCTCTCATAGTTTTCAGAATTAGGACTGAGTGGACACAGTGACCCTCCATTCTTTTGAACTTCACCATCAAGCTCTTCAAAACTGCTACTCTCATAGTCCTCAGAATTAGGACTAAGTGGACATCGTGACACTCCATTCTTTTGAACTTCACCATCATGCTCTTCATCACCGCTGCTTTCATAGTCCTTAGAATCGGGACTAAGTGGAAGAATTGACTTTCTATTCATAGTGGAAGAATTCCCCCTATATTCATCAATATGAATAGAGTTGTTACGCGATGAAGATGTTGATGGTGTATAAACCGAAACTTCACCATCAGAACAATCCGTCCCTTTCAAATAGAAGATGTTGAATGATACAAATGGAGTCTCCTAAGAATATTATATAGCTTAAAGAATGAAATATTCCCTCCAAAAATTTTCGCGAAAATATTTCCCTTCAAAAATTTTCACGAAAATATTTCCCTCCAAAAGTTTGTTACATTTATTTACCTTTATTATTTTATTCTACAATTCATTGAAAAACATAAACTAATTTTTTTTATGAAATCAATCACTGAAATTCAAATTGTAAACTACAACTTCTATATTAATTATTCTAATAGTTAAAGTATATAATATTTACTAAACAACTATTTTTTTTTTAAATTTTTATAATATATTCTAAAACAAATTAATCCCACATTCAATCCATTGTAAAATAACTCTACAATATTCGCTCTATAATAATTTAAAACAAATTATCCCACATTAATCGTACAGAAAAACATCTTCGTATTTTCACTTATATACTAAATTTCGTTATCACTATTACTTACCTCGCATCCAGGTTTTCTGAAGTTTGTTGAAAGACGTGAATTTGAGGAGCAGCTATATTGCTATCAACAACATATTCAATGAAGAATTATCGCAATTGAAAGGTAAGTTCAATTTTTTTTTCAAAATTTTCATATTAAATTAATTTAACGTCGAAGAAGATTTTTTTTTTTAAATTAATAATTTTTCCAAGCCAAAATAACAATTATGTCAATCGTGAGCATGGTGGGCCCAATCAAACTCAATCACCCAATAAACGTGGGTGGGCCGTCGTCGTGCCCCCTTCCCCCAACCCATTACCGATCTTTCCCATTCACCCATGCCCTCTTCCCCCTTCTACCCTACCCATGCGCCAGCCCTTGCCACCCCCAACTCACCCACCCATGCACCCTTTCCCCAACTCTTCCTTCCCTACCCCACAACTCTCCTCCCCATAAGCCCACCCCCTGACTCCCATTCCCCTCCAATCTCAACTTCTCCCCCCCTTCCTTAACGCCGGCCCCATGGGCCCCACCCCCTAACTCCTTCCCCGTGCCCACTTTACCCCCCCCCTTCTGCCCCTACCCCCCCCCCTCTGCCCCTACCTACCCGTACCCTACCCTACACACCCCCAAACCCCCTACCCTACCCTACCCGTACCCTACCCTACCCCCCCCTACCCCCTACCCTACCCCTACCCCCCCTACCCTACCCTACCCCTACCCCTACCCGTACCCTACTCTACCCCCCCCTACCCCCTACCCTACCCTACCCCTACCCCCCCATCCCCCCACCCTACCCCCCACCCCCCACCATTCCCCCAACCCTACCCCCCCCGCCCTAACCCATTCCCCACCCCCTATCCCACCCCATCCCCACCTGGCCCACCCGGCCCACCCCGCCCACCCGGCCCACCCGGCCCACCCCGCCCACCCGGCCCACCTGCCCTACCCGCCCTACCCGGCCCACCCTGCCGCCCCTCCCCCTCCCCCGCTCCTCCCCGGCCCCCTCCCCCTCCCCCTCCGCCCACGCAGGGTCACCCCCGACCCGCCCAGCCCCGCCCGACCGGCGGCGGGTCGATTCCCGGAATCGACCCGCCGCCGGTCGGGCGGGGCGGGGCCGCCCGGGCGTTGCCCTGCGCGAGCGGAGGGGGAGGTGGAGGGGGCCGGGGAGGGGGGGAGGGGGAGGGGCGGCGGAGGGGGCCGGAGAGGGGTGGGGGAGGGGGAGGGGGAGGGATGGGGGAGAAGGGGAGGGGGAGGGGGACGGGCAGCGGAGGGGGCCGGGGAGGAACGGGGGAAGCGGAGGGGCGACGGAGGGGGCTGGGGAGGGGCGGGGGAGGGGGAGGCGGAGGGGGAGGGGCGGCGGGGTGGGCCGGGTGGGTGGGGTAATGGGGTAGGGCGGGTGGGCCGGGTGGGCCGGGTGGGCGGGTGGGCCGGGTGGGGCCGGGTGGGCGGGGGGGCTGGGTCGGGCGGGGTTGGGCGGGTGGGCCGGGTGGGCCGGGTAGGGACGGGTGGGCCGGGTGGGGATGGGGTGGGATAGGGGGCGGGAATGGGGTAGGGCAGGGGGGCGGGGTAGGGGTAGGGTGGGGAGATGGGGGGGTAGGATAGGGGGTGTGGGGGGGGGGGGTAGGATAGGGGGGGTAGGTTAGGGGGAATGGGGGGGGTAGGGGTAGGGTAGGTGGGGTAGGGTGGGGGGGATGGCCGGGTGGGGGTGGGGTGGGATAGGGGGCGGGGGGGTGGGGCGGGGGCAATGGGGTAGGGCGCGGAGGGGGGGGGTAGGGGTAGGGTGGGGGGATGGGGGGGGTAGGATAGGGGGCGTGGGGGGGGGGTTAGGGGTGGTAGGATAGGGGGGTAGGTTAGGGGGAATGGCGGGGGTAGGGGTAGGGTAGGGGGGGTAGGGTGGGGGGGATGGGGGGGTAGGGTAGGGGGGGTAGGGTGGGGGGGATGGGGGGGTAGGATAGGGGGCGGGGGGGTGATGAGGGGGGTAGGGTGGCAGGGGTAGGATAGGGGGCGGGGCGGGAAGGGGGGGGTAGGATAGGGGGCGGGGCGGGAAGGGGGGGGTAAGGGTAGGGCGCGGGTAGGGTGTGGGGGGGGGGGGGTAAGGGTTGGGGGGGGGTAGGGCGCGGGGATGGTGCGGGGGGATGGGGTAGGGGCGGTGCGTGGTGTGGGGAGTGATGGGCGCAGTGGGGAGGGGCGGCCGCGGGGAGGTGTAGGGGGTTTGATGGCGGGGGATGGGGGGGAGGGGGTTTTGGGGGCGGGGGTGTGTGGGGACGGTAGGGGGTGGGGTGAGGGGCGGGGAGGGGGGAAGCTTAAGGGGTTGTGGGGGGCGCGTGGGTAGGGGCTCGCCCATAGTTGCCTAAATGTCTACTTAGCCTCATTATCCCTCACCTGACCTCCTGCTCGCCCATCGACCCGCCTGCCTGTTAGAGGTGGCTGGGCAATTCTGATTATACAAATAAAAAATTTATGGTATATTTTTGTTATTAATTTAAGTTAATATGTTTTTTTATTTACTAATTTTTGTGTTTTTTAGGAAAATTGCATCAAGGAAAATTTCTGTGAATCTTTCTGGACCAAAGAGTCTTAAAGGTGTATCTTCAAAAAACATTGGTGAACGAACTCCACCTGAGCTCATTCCTACAAATATTTCAAGTGCTTCAAGTGATAAGAAGCTAATCTCAGATTGGAAAAGTTCAAAAGAGGTGAAATTTCCATCAAGAGTCTGGTATGTGAAAGAAAGAGAGAGCACAACTATGAATATATATCTATACATTGATATACCCCAAAATAATGAAAATTTGGAGGTGATGGGAAGAGTCATAGATATGTGTTCGGTACCAAACACTGAAGTTGTTTACGTACTTACAAAAGCTCCCAAGTCACATGAAAGGATTAAATACCGACTATCATATTCATTATATGACACGAGAGAGGTATCTACAAAGTTGTGTAAACAAATCGTAAATGAGATGACACAAAACATTGTAAGTATTGTTATTTGTATTTTTATTTTGCGTTTTGAAAGTGTCTCGCTATATTTTTTTAACTTTGTTTATATTAACATATGATATTTTGTTGGGCAGAATTTTGTTGAAAGCTGTTCAATTAGGTTGGGAGGCATTCATTACATAGAGAATGATATCATGAAAGTTGTCAGCCATTTTTACTCAGTGTCAGAAGAAGATATGGAAAACATGGAAAATGTAGTAATTGATGATGCTACAAAACTACATCCAAAGAATCAGAAAAAAAGGCCTCTGGTGGATAAATCTAGCAAGGGTAAACAAGTTACTTTTGAGGACGATGAAGTTGAAATTGACAATGAAGCATATGTTGCCATTACTGAAGATGACATTGGAACTAAAGAAGGTCGTAAAAGACCAAAAGTAACAATGCCCAAGAATAGATCTCTTGAGAATGTTATGACGAAAAAGAGTAGAGTTGAAGATCTTGAAGTAGTCATTACCAGCAGTCAAGAACCTAGTGAAACTTCAAAAGAAAGCAGAGAAATCATTACACCAGGAGCTGATTTAGATGATGGCATAATCAAAACAAAACAAAATGCCATTCGACAGAATTTGACAAAGAGAAACTTAATTTATGGTGGTCGTACATTTCAGTTAAATGTCAGACAAACCTATAAGGCAAGTGAAGGACAATGCCAATATCAAATCAGAAAGCCACATCATTTGCATGTTCACAACTTGAAGACATTGATGAGGTACAATCCATATGCTCATGTGGTTAGTTATGTGCTTCTTGTTGATCCACTTCAAGTTCCCAACAAAGAAGCATTTGATAAGTCAAAATGTTTTGAATACAATTATTATGTGCTTGGGGGGAACCATTCTGTTGAAGCTCAAAGACAATTGATGGAGGAATATCCTAATAACCCACATTTTGAAACAATGAAATGTGTCATTTATGATGGTTTAAATGAAACAGAAGCAAAGTTAGTGTCATTGGATCATAATTCAGATAATGAATATAGGATGTCTATGACTTTGATCCAAAAGGTTAGATTTATTCATAGTGAATTCCTAGAAAAATGTGGTGGCGATAAGATAAATATTACTGCATATTTCCGAAAGGAATGTTGTATCGAAATAGGCTATCAAATTGAAGAGAAAACCAATTCAAAAGGTGGAAAAGACAGCAGATATAGCGATTTATTCAGAGGTATTGATAACATTTTCCAACTGGTATTTAGAACTGGAGATATTTGGAATTTGATTGATGACATTTTTAGCATGTGGGAAGACATTGGCATTAAAAACCAGAGGGTCAAAAAGTCTAAGCCATTGATATGTAGCAACAATAAATCAGCTCCTAAACTGAAGCAACTTCCAGACGATATGACCATCACGCCTTGGAGGGCGATGAAAGGAGTGAAAGATGAAAAAATTGTCAAAAAAATATTATCTCGTGTGAGGTCAGGGGAATTATCATTGCAAGAAATGTCTGAAGAATTTCAAAAGTAAGTTTGTTGAATTATTTTTACTTATTTCCAGGATTATAGTTATCTTTTAAATAAAACATGTTGTTATTGGTAGTATTTGTTATACATATCATTATATTAACTTTTTCTTACTTTATCTATGCAGTCACAAAGTTTACATGGAAATTCAGGAACAAATGGTTAAACTGTTGAATGAAGATAGTTGGGATGATGTTGTACGCAACTATCCAGATTCAAGTTCTACATCAACATTAAAAGATTTTTATCTTGCATTTAAAAAGGTAACTTGATTTATACATTCAGTTTTAATCATCTGTGTACTATTTTTAATTTAAAACTTACACATACATTTGTTTGTTTGGTAAAAGATGAAAAAAGAAGATAATGGAGCACCAGACAATTTCAAGACTTTTATTGAAAAAATAAAGATTGAAAGACTGAGAAAGCAACGTATTAAGAATGTTGTACTTGATCCAACTCTTAATCATTTCATTTGGAATGGGCTAGACACTATTCAATATCAAGTAATACAAGGTGACTGTGAAGACATTGCTAAACTCGTACCAAAAAGGGATTATGCCCTGGTTATTGCAGATATTCCCCATGGTTTCAATATTCCAAACATTTACTATGATAGTGACCCTTATACTTATCAAGCTTTTAATAAAGTGGTGGTGGGATTTATGGAAGTGACGTCATCACCATTATGGAGATTTGTGACATTTCATTCAGACACACAATTGGCAATGGTATTGTCAAGCTTCAAGGGGAAAACAAATTCAATGATGCAGCTTACATGGTAAGATGTTTAAAGGTATCTTTGATTAACGTTGAAAAATTCATTTATGTACAAGTTAATTGAACTTTTACTATTTTATGTTAGAGGCAAAAGTCAAATCTTCTTAACAATGAAGATCAACAATTTATAAATGACTGTGAGTTCATTCATATTGATAGTTGGGGAAAAGATGATAGCCATATGTCTATGATTTTTAATCGGGTGGAGAGAAAGAGTCATAGCCAAACACTGACTTATGATGCTGTTGTGAGAAAACTAACATATGAAGACAAAGAAACGAAAGGAGAGATAGTTAACATTTATCAGAAACCACAATTATTGACTAACTATCTTATAGACATATGTTCAAATGAAGGAGATTGGGTTCTGGATTTATTTTCTGGCTCAGCTAGGTTTTGCCACATGGAATCGAATTTCAATATGTTCTTTTTTTTAATTAATATGTCATTGTACTAATTTACTTCATTATTTTTTTGTGCTTGATAATTAGGTACAACACTAGCATGCTGCCTTCAAAAAGGAAGAAATTGCATTGCAATTGAGAAAGATCCATTACAATGCAATTTCATTCAGCAAAGAATTAATGCTCTTCAATTTCTTCCAGATGAAATGCAAGAAATTGGGTTGAGGAAAGGGGACTTTAATGAATCACGTGTGGCAAAAAAGGCAAAGGAACCCCAACCAACATTACATGGAATGTTTGGAAAGACATATATTGGGAGATTTGTAGACATCAAAGACCCATTAGAAGAGGAAATTGCGCAAAAGGAAGCAGAAAATATTGTGGGAGACGACAATGATGAAACTCTAGAGGACGAAGAGTTTGGATTACGTGACATTGTTGATTAAATTTAAATTATACCTGGAAATCAAGCTTTGCAATGTTTTGACTCTGACATTTCATGAAAAGAATAACCAATGAATTAAAGTTGTTATGTGTTCAATATTTGTAATTAGTGATTTTAGCATTGTTTTTTAAGTTAATTATTATTTTTTGAAAAAAAAATTGTTATTATTATTTTTTTGACATGAAATTCATAAAAAAAACTATTATTTGACCATTTTTAGTTAATATTTTTGTATAAAAATTGTGATTTTGACATGTTAATTCTAGCAAAAAATTATCAAAACGTTTAGTTTTTTTGTTATATTTATGTTAAAAATGGTTATTTTTATGTCCATTGTTAAAAAATGTTGTTTTTTAGAAACACTTATTTCATGTGGATTGAAAAATTAATTAAGGATGTATAAATATGTAGATTATCTAAAATTCAAACTATCGACTTTCTAATTTAAAAACGCAAAACAATAAAAACCCCCTAAAAAAAAAAAATTAAGATAGAGAACAAGAAAATATGAATAAAATGACGACTTCAAAAACTATCAAATTTAGAAAATAATTTTTTACATTTCACACAGTAGAAAATTAAAAGTCAAAAAATAGGTCTTTTAAAAAAAGGGTGTGATGTAGAATACTCACTTTTTAAAATCAGCATGAAAATCACTACCATTCGAAAACTTGATTTCATCCTTGAACATGAAAAAAAAATAAAGTTCCAAAAACCATGTTCTAAAAAAAACATGTGTATTCTGCATCACCACTTTTGAAAATCGGGTCATTTTTTTGCTATCTCTACGAAACGGGTAACAGTATCAGTTCCCGTTTCAAAGTTTACATTGTTTAGAGCTCGATCAAGTTGGAAAGTAATCCAATGCATCATGAAAGGACAAAGCACGTTGATGCTCGGTTTTATTTTATTAGATAAAAGATATAGTCTAAATAATTTTTTCTTAGATATTGTAATACTTGTGAAAATTTTGTTGATATTTTCACCAAGCACCTTGGGAAGATGAAATTTGAATTGTTTAGGGAGATATTAGGTGTGGATTATAATCCTTTCCCCATTAAGAGGGTTACAAAGAAATAATGGAGAAATTTATTCTATTGTTTCAATAACACTTTGATTTAGGATTCAGTTCCTATTATTCAAGAATTTGTTTGATCTCCCTAACTAAATGTACTCCTATAAATTGGTATTGTTTGTTTTTTATCACTATTGTTTGTTTTACATTCAATTGGTTTTCTCTTTCTAATTTTGAGTCAAGTAAAATGTATTTATTCATTTGAAGACATAATCTTGGAAGTATATAACACATTTTCCATAACTAGACTCTATGATACTGCTGAGTGGACAACAGTTTGAACAAATTGTCTTGGAAGTATAGAACACTTTATCCATAACTATTCTCAATTATACTAATGAGTGGATGAGATATTTCACATATATTCATGATTATTATTATCTTATATCTAATTGGTGTGAGGAATTAAGATATTTCAAGGCCATATACAATAATCCTTTTCTTCCTAAAGTTAGATAAAATTATTCATGACCCATCCAATATGAAAAAAAAACACTTTAGGAAGAAATTGTCAAAGCCATGCAAAGTCCTCTAGCCATCAATGGTTTATGAGGTCATGAAACATGGAAATATTTTCAATTTAGAAACCATTTTTTGTTTCCTTTTTGGTAGAAGTTATAAGGAAGTTCCAAAGTTATTGCAAAGTACAAACTATTCCTTGTTTTATATGTTTTATACCTCTTGGTTGTGATCTATGCTCACAACTCAGTTATAAAATTAGTGTGGTCTTAATCATCATGATCAGAGTTAGTGTGGTCTTAATCATCAAGATCAGAGTATTTTTTTTATCATAACAACACCTTATTCTTATCTATTTTAACCATCTATGAAAGTACAAGTCAGTTATTAATATTAATATACTCATATTTGTCATTAAAGCCTTTATATAAATCTCTTTCAACAATATTCTTAAAAGCCATTTAGAAATAATATTATTACATTGATGATATTCCACCCATATGAAACACCTCACTATTCAATATATTTATTATAGTTTATATGGTCTTAATAAGCATGAAAACAAGTTGTGTTAATACATTGCTAGCTCATAATTGTATAACCAGCGTCAAAAGTAGCAGTGCCCCACTTAAAGGTATACGTGGAATAACAAATTTTACTTGAGTTGTGATCCAAAGGGAAAATGTGAAAATATCATTTTTACACTTTGAAGTATGATTATTCAAATATCATTGAAAATGAGAAAGATAATAATTTATTTTTCATCTTAACATATTGCGTGAGAAAAATGATATTTAAAACCGTTTATGAAAATGTTTGAAACAAATAACAATAAAAAAATGTATGAAGTAAAATGAGATCAAACACTGAACGCATAGCCATCATGATTAATAAACATTGGAATCATAGCCATAACGATTAATAAACAATTAACGTTTATGTAAAAGGAATAAACCATTAATAAACAATTAAATTTTAAATTTTAAATGTTATTTATTTCAAACGATTTTAAAAGTTGAAGTTACAAATAAAATAATTGATAAATATGTTAACTTTATTGTGAGAGATTATTGGAATAGCATCGTGCAGTATGAATTATCCCTGCAACATTTTTGATGGGGACTGAATTCATCCGGAGGGATTAAGTAGAGTTTTGTAGGTAAATGAGTGTTGGAGAGTTTTTCTTATAGAAAAAATTTAATATTTATATTAAAATAATATTTAACTTATAATTATTAAAATAATATTTAATTTACAATTTTTGAAATGATTGTAACGAGATTAATTAACAAAGTGTCACCAAATAGTGACACTTTGTTATTTAATTTAATTTTAATTATTTCAAAAAATGTTGGTGAAATATTACTTCAATATAAATATTTTTTTATTTATTTTTGAAAATTTGACAATTATTCCATTTAATACACAATCCAATAATTTTTTTCTTTTACCTACAAATCTCTAATTAGTCTCTGATGATAGATATAGTCACTATCTGAAACCTTGAACGGATCACTCATACTACCGAGTGATATTCCAGAAATCCCTGAGAATATATTAAACTATGAAATTCTACAATCACTCACAATTAGTTCCATTGCAAGTCCAATATATACAGAAAGGTCACATGGGATTCTTTTAAGTTACACCGGAGAAGTAACATTATAGGTAGAAGCAGAGAGGTCACATGGGATTTTTTTAGGTTACACCGGAGAAGTAACGCTATACGTAGAAGTAAAAATTATTTTAAGAAATCTTAAAACATTTTAAGCTAATTATATGTGTGATGTTTAAAAACGAAAAGGAGTTAATTACGCGTATTAATTATTTTATATCAAACTTATCTTAAAGATCCTTTAACTGTAATATTTGAAAAAAAAATGTCACTTCGATTTAAGAAATAATAATAATGCTTACTGGTTGGAGAAATTGTAGCAAACCAAAAACCTGTCTATTTACTGCATTCTGGTTTAGGAGGTCGACGAAAATCCCATTTACTCTGTGGCTGCGCTCTCCAAACAGATGATAAAAAATACTCTGGAATCTATATTATAGATAAAAATTATAGATAAAAACAAGTTGAATCTGTAATATAGGTAAAAGAAGTTGTTTTTTAATAGAGATTATAAAAATATAGTCCGAGTCATAAACATTTCGAGGGTCTGTCTAAAAATTAATGTTCTCAAAACTATCACATCAAAAACACTATGAAGGGTTTTGATTTTTTTTTTCTTTTGAAAATATAGCCTTAAAATATGTAAGCTTTATATGTTGAAGCTTTCTATGTTGTTGTTGGAGGTAGTGCACACTTAAACTTACCATGTCAAAAACGCAATTTAACATCTGTTAGCTAATAACAAGCCATTTTTTTTAAAGAGATTATAAAATGGACTTTAAAACCTATGGAGGGTTTGCTACTGTAAGCAATTACAAAATGGACTTTAAAACCTATGGAGGGTTTGTTACTGTAAGCAATTACAAAATGGACTTTAAAGCCTATGGAGGGTTTGCTACTGTAAGCTTTATATGTTCTTGATGATTCATGGAATGTTGACTCAAACATTATATTTGATAACACAATTTCGGTAGAAAAAGTTATGTTTGTTCACTGAAACATACTATTTCAAAACACAATTTAACTCTAAAAGTTATTTTTTCTCTTAACTAACTACAAGTCATAATGCCAATCCACATATATCAATTACCAGTTATAACATCAATCAACTTATATTAATCTTTTTGCACTTCTAAGTTTTGATTAAATTATTCCTTACCTAAGTAGTTAATTGAAACTGAAATCTGTACCAATTTCACTAGGAAAGACAATGGCAATGATGTTTCTTAAAACTGAAAGTGAAATCTGTACCGATATTTACTGGAAAAGACAATGACTATGATATTTGTGGCTACAAGCATTAACACCAATTATTGATTAAGATATTCCTTAACTAATTTGAAATTTAAACTAAATCCATTTCTTGGAATGAACAATGTAATCCATCCCATACAAAATGAAATCCATTTCGATGGAAAATCAGTCATTACTAATGATGACATTCTTATGCAAATCAGCTCAGCACAGCTTAGATGCTTATATATTCCATAGAAAATTTATTGTTTAAGGCTAATTTACTGCCCATCCATTATTTATATAAACGCTAAATAGCACCTTCACTATCATACTCAGAGAAATTTTCTTCCATGACAACACTCACTAACGCCACAACAAACATAATTGCTGCTACCAGGGGGATTCGCCATACACTTAGGAAGGGGATCACTGCAATCGCTCTTCGATCCGCACTTGGAATTCCCACAACTGTAAAACGTTATAGCCTCTGTCAGAGTTCCCTGCTCTGAAAATAATAAGAAAACGACGATTAATTGAAATCTACACATTGAACGGTTATTGAAATAAAATAGAAAACGACGATTAATTGAAATCTAAACATTGAACGGTTATTGAAATAAAAAAGACGGATTACAAAGGTCTTAAACAAAGGAACGTACCATATGATAGCAAGATGAAGAAAGCCAGTATTGTCAACCACAAAAATATTTTCAGGGTCATAGTTCCTGCATTCACACTCCCCATTATCAAATCTAAAACTCCTCTCCTCAACTCCAGACAACCAAATCAAAATGCAGAGGGAGACTCTTTTATATGTATATATATATGGTAAATATGCTGCTGGTGGTATATACGTCATCAAATTGCTATGGTGTATAATTCATACCTTTCACTATTTTATTTAGAATATGATGATCTATAAACAGGGACCACCGCATTAAATATCGCATAGCAATATAAATATTGCTAAATAAAATGCACTCCTAAAATAGTAAGTCATTATTTTAGAATCTGATGATATCTGGACTACGATCACATTAAATACTGCATGACGATAAAAATTATTCTCTTAAAATACTATTTAAAAAATAAAGTAATAAATAAATTATGTCATTTACAAATATCAAAACTTTGAATGCCCTCAATCTATTTAAGTCCGTTCAACACGTTGTGAAAAGAGTGAACATGTCAGTAAGCTATTTAAACGCTTATCGTTTCGACCAGCCCATAACTTACACGGAAGGTGCCCAGCTTTTAACCGTGAAAATTAGTTGTATATTACTGTTGGGATGTCAGGAATATGTTGCCATGTATATTACCGTTGGGATGTCAGGAATATGTTGCCTCTTGTATTTGTATTCAGTACACGCATTGCAACCTCTGCAACCTCTTGTTGTTGGAACCATAAGCCGTGGGGATTAAGTGTTTGCCACGAGATCTTAAGTGTGGGTATACAATACATTTTAGAGCGAAAAATGAGTAAGAGACACGTAAGTTTTTTAAGCAATTTTTTTTTCATTTTAGTGACCATGTTTAAGAGTAACTTGAGAAGTTAAAAGCAACCCAAAAAACTGAAATGGGAAAAACGTGGTTAATTTTGCCAAAATCGCAGATGACCTTGTTTAGTTTCTCCAAATTTGTTTATGTTTTTTTATTTATTGGAAATAAATAATTAGAGTCAAAAATTCAACATGTCCAACAAAATCTCTCACAAGGCAAAATTCACTTGACCTCAGAAAATTGTAATACCTTCAAATGGACGTTAGAGAGGCTCTTTGACAAGGAGAAAATTACAATTCACAGCCTTCATAGTCATGAATTAACACATTTAATTCAATGTGCACTTGCAAAGTGCAAAAGAACAAAAATTAGGAAGTCTGAAACATATTGCTTTCCGGTTAATGCTTGGTTTGACGAGGAATGCAAAAAGCAAAGGAGAATGTGGAAAAAGTCAAACAAAGATAACATAAAGCTCACATCTTACAAGTAGCTATTAAGCAAGAAAAACGCTGATCTCATGGTTTCAAGGAGGGAAGAACTAATCTTCCTTGGGAAAAATAATCCCAAATTATTTTGGAAGGAGCTCCAACTGAAAAAGATACAAATTGGAAATAATATTACAACTTCTAAATGCTTTGACTATGCAAGACAACTCTATGAGTAGGTTCCAAAGGCTGACCCTCCCCCTTGGTCAACATCGATACTGAACTCTTCACCGTACGAGAGGTAGAGATGGGTATCAAGAAGTTGGGTGTCGGAAAAGCAAAAGACTTCGGTGAACTCCAAGCAAAATATCTAAAGTGGAGCTCGAAGATTCTTGCACCTCACATTACAAAAATCTCCAACAACATCATATAACAAGGGCTTCCCACAGATTGGACAACTAGTCTGGCAATACCTCTTTTCAAAAGTGGTGACGTCAATAATCCCTCAAATTATAGGACCATCATGATAAACCCTTAGTTAGCAAAGCTATTTGGAAGCATGCTAGAAAATAAAATTAGCAAGTGGGCAGAAGAAAGAGATAAGCATGCTAAAGGGCAAGACCCAAACATTCCACAGTTGATCATTGCATAACATTAAGACATATCATTGAAAAAGTTTGGAAGAAAAAGGGAGAAGTCTTTTGTTGGTTTATTGATTTCAGAAAAGCATTTGGCACGATTCCTAGGGATAAACCTTGGCAGAGAATGGAGGAACTTGGTGTTCCTAAGCATTTGAGAGCAGCTGTGCATAGGTTGTATGAAGAGGTGAAAGTCAAAATTAGAACTTCAGCAGACACTCTTGAAAGTTTTAGAAGTGATATTGGGGTCAAACAAGGTTTCCGATTGTCTCCTACCCTTTTTGGTTTATATGGACAAACTTGAGGAGTGGTTAAATTCAGAAGGGGGCGATGGTATTTATTTGTGCAAGTTTGTTACAAGGTTTCTTTTGTATGCAAATGACCTTATTCTGATTGCTAAATCAACTCTTGGTTTGCAAGAGCACTTACTATCCCTTGAGAATTTTTATAGAAGTGTGGGGATGCAGGTCAATATTAGCAAAACAAAAGTAGTGGTCTTCTATAAGAAAAGGAAACATAACCAACATAAGTTCTACTTTGAAGGCAACATTTTGGAAGAAGTTGCGGATTACAAGTACCTTGGAATTGAATTCAACGAAAATCTAAGTTGGAATGGTTGCAGAAAAAAAAGAACTTTGGGGGGTTGGAAAGCATTTTATGCTTTTCAAAATAGGTGCAGAGAGGCAGAGTTATGGGACTGGAAGACCACTCAAACTTTTTTTGGGCCTTCTAGTGATTCAGGTGATTCTCTATGGTCGTGAACTGTGGGCCAGCAGTGCCTCCGACATGTAGTGGAGACTAATTGAGAAAATTCAGAAGCGTTTGATTACAAATAAATTTAAGATTAAAAGTGCAGTTCCTTATGATATTCTGTTAAGTGAAACAGGGATCACTCCTATTGAAGCAATTGCTATGGTGCGTGTCATAAGGTATTTAAAAAAAATTGAGCAAATGGAAGAGGGTAGATGGCCTAAGGTTTTCTTTAATGATAGATTGTGCAAGAGCAAAAAAACTTGGATGCAACAAAATAGCAAGTGGTTTAGTAAATGGGGTATTTTCTTCAATGCGTGTCCCATAAACAACAAAGAGATAAAAAAATTTGTTATGAAAAGTTCCGCAAATGTACTTGGGATAAGGAGCTAGGAAGAAATAAAAATTACTATATTGAAGTGTTTAATCCCACTCATAATCATCAAACAAAAGCATACACAGAGACAAAAATTCTTATTGCTCAGTTAAGGACTAATTCTCATCAACTCCATTGTGAAACAGGGCACTGGAAAAGGCCAAAGGAAGTGTGGGAGGAAAGTGTATGTATTTTTTGTTCTCTGGAAAAGTGGAAACTGAAAAAAAATTCATTTTAGAATGTGAGGCCTTCAAAAGCAACATGGAAAGTTATGCAGATATGCTGGCAGCTAGCTCTTGGGATAGTCTAATTAACGAGGGGTTTCTCGAGAAGCTGGAAGCATTTATTGTGAAGCTTCATAGAAAAAGGACCAAAGACATCAAGCAGATGAAGAAGCAATCTATCCCATAGGCTATGTTTAGCCTTGTGGACGTTAAAATAATTTCTTTCTTCTTCTTCTTCTATAATGGGATGGATGCCAAGCATTTGAGCAAAGATGGTGGGTGAGTAGCCAAAAAAAACTGAAAAAATTGATAACAATAATGAATCTAAAGTTGTAATAGAACAACACATATATGACCAGTAACAACTTAAAGTGAAGTTTTGGAGTTGGCTAATAAAAATGAGCTAACTGTAGATTCATGCATAAGCTAAAGATGGCTGATGAAAATGAGCTAACTGCATATTCAACCACTTTTCCAATGATGTGCAGATTCAACCACTTTTCCAATGATGTCCAGAGATGTTTCGTTGATGGTTCATGATCTGAATAATTAACTTTAAGGTTGGATAATATTTGACATTAAAAAATAAGTTAGAATGGATTTCAATTCGATCATAATCTATATTTATTGATTGTTGTGATCTCAACGTCTTAATTTTATGATTTAATAATATTTGAAATTGAAAAATGAGTGTTTTCCTCCTATATCATAATATATTTAATAACCTATTTAAGTTATATAAGTTGTAGTTTAATTATTTTTTAATGTTGTAATTATATTGTTCTAGAATTTTTGTATATTTTTCAAATAAATTTACTTAAAATTTAATATAAAAAATTAACATATAATTTTAACAATCATAATTATATTGAGATTAAGTTTTTTTATTTTTTTTTAAATATTGTATAGTTTCCAAAAAGAAGCCCTCAAAAATTAGAAAATATTATTGAAAACATGAAACCCTTTTTTGGAATACAATATAGTGTTGCTGAGACACTACAAAATATTCCAATAAAAGCTCTCAATTTTAATAAAAAATTTGTTGAAAATTTTAAATAACTTTTTAATAATTAAATAATTTTTTAATAAAATATTATATCTATAAGAATATAAATTTTAAAATTCTTTTTTAATCAATATATTTTGGTAAAATTGTAAAGATTATATTTTACTATATTTATTTTAATATAAATTTATTTTATTAAGTATTTCAAAACATTTATTAAATTTTTTAACTATTTAAAAAATATTTAGTCATTTATAAAAGCTATGTTTATTTTTAAAAATCTTAAATAACCATTTTTATATTAAATATTATATATTATTTTGTATTTAAATTTTATTATGAAATTTTTTAATATAAAAAATATATATATTTTTATTAATATATAATATATATATTTATATATATATATATATATATATATATATATATATATATATATATATATATATATATAATATTATTGTTTATAAGATATAAAATAATGCGTAACACGGTTCAAACATTTACTATATATACACATTTTATTATTATGAATTTTAATTATTTAATTATTTATTTATTTAATTAATTAGTTTAGAGTTATTATTATTTATTATTTAATTTAAAATATAATTTAAACATATTTTTAGTTAATTAGGTGAATAAGTATGTTTATTTTATAATAAAGTTTTTTTTAATTTAAATTTAATTATTGAGATGGAGTGTGGAGATTTGATATGGATGAAATATTTTAGAATATTCATTATAAAATATATAAATTAAAAGTTGAGATTTATGTTTAAAGTAGCTATATTCTTTGTTTATATAATTAAATTGATTAATAAGAAACATGTCATATGAATTAGTTGTGAGTTTGGATTTTTTGTCACATGGCTTAATAAGACATAGTATGGGACAATGGCATTATAACAAAGTCTATTAGAGAAATAAGTATTTAAATGTATACATGTTTAATTTATATATTAATCTTTTATAATTAATAATAATAATAGCAATGATATTATAATTTACTTGTTTTTTTAACATTTTCTTTTCCTTTTCAATTACACTAGACATATTTTTCCAATAATTATTTTGATATTTATTATGGATTGATTCTTATAGACATTTACTAACCATTTAATTTACATGGTTATTTTAATAATTCTTTTTTGGTTTTCCCTCAATAATCTTCTATATTAAAATTCAAAATACGTGATGTTTGTCAACCACTCTCCCTGCTACTCCATGAATAGATTTTTTAGCTACGAGAGCCTAAATATAGTGCATAATATTTTTCCATTCAGACATTATTGTGAAAGGGATAGAAAACCATACATACCAAAAAAAGAACATAATTAGTAAACATCTAGTAGCGTACATATCAAGGTGGCAGTTGGAGACGACTCACGGGCAATGTTTCCATTGGGTTGGTGCCTTCATTAATATGGATCTCAAAGTGTTCCACTCATGCCTAGAGCTCATTTAGGTGATGAATTATCTGTCATTGACTTCTACACACCTTAGCCAATGTATCCAAGATCTCAATTTGGTTTTATTGGATATAATCGATATATACCACTAACTTATTTTTGTCCTCATATCTATGTTCCCACAATGTAACATACCCCTTTAATCTCACAAGAAAATGCATGGAGTTAGGAATTTTTTTCGTCATTTACCAATGTGAAGAATTCTAAATCACTTTTTATATTCCCTCAATGATGATTCAAATAAACATTATTATTACATAGAGAAATATTAGTAGAACCATAGTGAGTTACACAACCTTTACTACCATTGTTGTAGCATATTAAATTAAACTTTAGAATGTCACATTGCATCAATTCCATGATAATTTTAACTCTGTTAGTTAATCACATTTTTGATAATATAATCATCATGTTATGTAGGGAATAAAAAATAATAAATCACACCAACAAATACCTATATACCCTAGAAATACCGTATGGTGAAAACCAACAAATGTTTAATTTTATTATTAAATGCTCATGAGGGTGTTTACCACTCACCCATTGTCTTGTAAGGGAGTCCTTCTATTAACCATTGTTTTAAAGTATTACGAAGAATTACCATTTAAATTGAAACATAACTAGCTATAGTCTAATACAAACATCATGATATGATTTACCCATGAAGCCATGAACATTAAGTCTTTGCAACCTAGTTCTTTGCATTAGTGGATCATCAGATAGTTGGCATTCCTAAATCTGCATGGACGATCAAATCTTTATCTGCCACAATGTTAAGTGTGAATTATCTTTTGCATAATTCACCATCCTTTTTTATCATTGCTCTCATTAGCACACTTGATATCATGATCAGATAAAACATAAAATATTAATTAACCAATAATCAATATTAATTAGTGATAGTTCAGCATCTATTCATGTGCATGGATAAATCATAAACATAATGTAATGAAATATCCTATTTAACATCATTGCACATGCATTAGTAGCAAGCAATCACTATCAAATGTCATCTTTCCAACAAAACACTAGCATAATATTACATGGACTATCATACACTTTCAAAAGGAAAGATAGCATACTTGATAGATTTGAGACTTCTGCAATCTGCATTTGGTGTGGCTATGTCTTTCAGAGTCATGGCATTTTACTGTTTTTTGTATCGACATTCTGAACACATCAATCTTTGTCTTCTTCACATATCTAATCCTGATGATGAACCACAGAGGCTGGTTCGACACGTCGATACACAAGATAGTAAAATGCAATGACTAGGGAAGACATAACCACACAACATACTTGATATTGTTCTTGTGTATGCAAATGCATAACAAGCTTTCAGGAGAACTAGCCCAAGAAGCAATTTTCTTTGTGCCTACTATTATGTTTTATTTTCCAAAGTGATTAACACAATAGATTCTATAATTATGTATGTGAATGCATGTTGTTTTCCAAAAACATATTTTCCACAAAGAGCTATTTACAATGGATTTTATGTATAAAATGTAAGCTTTATTTCAAATAAAGTAAACATGGTAGTTACAATTTCGTGCATGCAACTACTTGTCCTCTCAAATAGAAAATAACATGATAGCTTACTATTTTTACATGTGAAACATATATTTCTTTCAAGGATATCAAACATGCAACATATGCACGCAAAGAAACACTCTCTTCTTACCAAAATATCTAGCCCAATAACTATAAATATCTTCTCCCAAAAGGAAACTAATACCATAGCTACTCCTTTAGGTGTGTAAATGCATATTATTCTTCACAAAAGAAGTCTAATACAATCAATATTATGCGATTTCACCTTATTTCTTGCCAGAAATAAAAAACCCAAACTATGTTTCTCATGCACGCGAGTGTATATAATCTTCCAAAAGAATCTTAACACAATAAAGCATACGTTTACCCATTTTCTTCTCCAAGAATCTAATTTCGTATTATATACAAGAACTTGTTTTTCTCTTCTCTTCTTTTTGAAGAGTTCTAACACAAAAAATATTTCCCTGGATAAAAATATATACATTTATTTTCCAGTAATTTTTCTTTTCCAAAAGTTAGCTAATTCACTACCTATTATGCATGCAATAAAAAATATTTTCCTATCATTTCACACATCAGAAAAATTTATCATTCTCAAATAATGTCAGACCAGGAGGTAACTCGTCAAAATAATTCATGATATTTATCCAGGTTGGTATTTATTATATAAATGAGGGTGAGACTGTTCATTTCATCTCCTCGGTACTCTTCATATTTTCTATTATTTGTTTACATCAATTACATTTATTCACCCAATCCTAATGATTAGGTGTCAACATTCCCCCCTTAATCTGAAGGGATGTTTGTGAGTCCATTGGTGAGTCCAAGCATTGTTCTGAATCTTTCAAACTTTTCTCTTCCAAGTGCTTTAGTGAAGATGTCTGCAATTTTCTCATTAGTGGAACAAGGGAGGAGATGGATTGTTTTTTCCTCAACATGATGTCGAATCAGATGATATTTAGTATTGTTCAATCATGGAACTTTGGATTCTTGGCCAAATTTATTGCTGATGTATTGTCAATCATAAGTGGAGTCGATTGTACTTGATTTACCTGCAAATCTTCAAGAATTTTCCTAAGCCACAAAATTTCTTCTGTTGCCTCAGTTGTTGCCACATATTCTGCCTCTGTTGTGCAATCTGCTGGAACTGATTGTTCGCGTGATCTCCAAGAGATAGCTCCTGATCCAAGACTCATAGCATAACCTGATGTAGATACCCTAGTTTCCTTGTCTCCATCGAAGTCTGAATCAGAGTATCCAATCAAACTGAAGTCATCTAGCTGTGTATACTTGATTCCAAAGTCTTGAATTCCCTTCAAGTACCTTAGAATTCTTTTTGCAGCAGATCAATGTCCCTCACAAGGCTTTTGCATAAACCTAGAGAGGATTCCAACAACAAACAAAATGTCTGGTCTGGTAGTAGTTAGGTAGTTGAGAGTTCCTACAGGCTATCTATACTTTGTTGCATCCTTAATTTCTTTTCCTTCCATGGATGTGAGCTTTGTGTTTTGTTCCATTGGAGTAGTAAGAGGATTGCATTCTGTCATTCTAAACCTGTACAACAGATCTCCAATGTACTTCTTTTGAGAAAGGAATATGGACTTTGGATGTTGAGTTACTTCAATACCAAGATAGTAATGAGCATATCCCAAATCAGTGATTTCAAAACCTTTCCTCAATTCCTTCTTTATGGATGCAATGTAGCTTTCATTGTTCTATGTCATCAAAAGATCATCTACATATACCACAAGATATACAACTGTTTTTCCAACCTTCTTGACAAAAAAAGTTGCATCATTAAGATCACAATGTTTGAAATTGAGTTTCAGAAGATGCTCAGTTAGTTTTTCATACCAGGCTCACGGTGCTTGTTTGAGGGCATACAAGGATTTCACAAGTTTGCATACTTTATGTTCATGTATTTTCATAGAAAATCCTTTAGGTTGGGACATAAAAACATTCACTTTTATATTTCCATTCAAGAAAGCCGTTTTTACATCCATTTGATGGACTTTCCAACTGTTCTGAGATGTTAGGGCAAAGAGTGTCCGAATGGTAACCCATTTTGCTATGGGGGTAGAATTATCCTCATAGTCAACCCCGTCCTTCTATGTAAAACCTTTTTCCACAAGCTTAGCTTTGTGCTTGTCAAGCAAGCCATAAGCTTTATACTTGTTCTTGTAGACCCACTTGCAGCCAATTGGTTTGGTTCCTAATGGAGGATCAAGCAACTTCCAAGTGCCATTATTTATCAGGGCATCATACTCCTTTTGCATCACTTCTTTCCATTCATCATGAGAAGCAACTTCTTTGAAGGAAGTTGGTTCAGAATCTGTAGACAAATTCAATTCACAATCATAAGAAACATCCGTATCAACAGGTGAATAAGAGTCATCAACATCACCTCCATTTTGTCGGTTTGAATTTCTAGTTCCTGTCATTCCAAACTCATCAAGATGAACACTTTCAAGTGTCTTTGTCAGCCACTTTGGGGGACATTTCTCAGATGGTCTAGGCTGCTCCATTGATTGAGTTGGGATTGAATCAATATTGAGTCTCCCAATTATATCAATCACATCACTTAAAGTATCATCCATTGTTAGAGTTTCACACGGGGGAGAGAGTGCTTCAGAAGAAGATTCCATAGGTTTATCTAGTATAGGAATCCCCCCTTCAAGATGTGGAATCTGATTACCAAATTCTTGAAATCACTTTGCATTTTTGAATCTATCCAAGTGATGAAGTAGCCGCTCAACAACATTGTCAGTTTTGGATGTTTTAAGAAAGATTACATCTCTAGATACAACAAACATTTTATTGACTTCATCATAGAGACGGTATACTTTGGAGGTCTTTGAATACCCCAGGAAGATACACTTATGACTTCTTGCACCAAGTTTTTTTCTATGTACCTTCGGTATCAAGGCATAACATGTGGAACCAAAGACCCTAAGATGCTTTACCGGAGGAATGTGCCCATACCACATTTCATACAGAGTCTTGTTTCTGATACCATTAAATGGACATCTATTCTTTATATATACAACACATAGAAGTGCATCAGCCCAAAAGATCAATTTTACATTTTCGAAAAACATCATGGAGCGCACCATATTTAAGATTGTCCTATTCATTCTTTTACCTACATCATTCTGTTGGGGATTATAAAGCACGGTTGTTTGATTTTTGATCCCATGTTGGAGAAGATAGTTTTCAAATTCATTTGAAGTGTATTCTTTTCCATTAACAGTTCGAATAGAGAGAATATGAGATTGTGCATCATTTTCAATCCATATATGAAAGTTCTTGAATGTTTGAAAAGCATCAGATTTTTCCTTCAATAAATAAACCCAACACATTCTGGTGTAGTCATCAATAAATGGCATCATATATTTATTTCCATTTGTAGAAGGAACAGGCATTGGACCACATAAATCTTAATGAATGAGTTCAAGTTTTCTATGTGCTCTTCAATGTGAGTCATGAAAAGACTGTTTGCTATGCTTTCCTAGAATGCAAGTATCACATTGCTTAAGTTTCCTAGGAATTATAGAAAAACGAGTAACACCATTTTTCTTCAACAAGCAGAGGCTGTCATAGTTCAAATGTCCAAATCTAGCATGCCATAATAAACTTGATGGAAGTGTACCTTCTTCATAATGAGAATTGTATGAGAAATGTTGTGCATGAGCAGAGGTACCTTGCAGCTTGAGAAGCCTTTCTTCTTCTATTCCCCTCATGATAAGTCAGTTCTTAGATGCTTTTCTCACCTCAAGATTGCCATCAGACATATTAATGGAGTGACCTTGCTAGCGGATGTGGAACAAGGACAAAAATTTTCTCTTTAGTTGTGGGAGATATAGAACATGATGCAGAAGGAAGTCTAGAAGACTAGGCAATTTAAGCCTGATTATGCCAAGCCCTGATGGCTTGAGTTTCGATTGGTTTGCAAAGTATACTGCTCCATCAACATTGTCATTAAATTCTTCAAAAAAATCTTTTCTATGAGTCATCTGGAAAGTTGGTCTTGAATCAAGCAACTAATCATTTTACCAAGAAGCAAGTGAAGCATTAAATAAATCTTCATTTACTCCAATATTACATTGTGCCACAGTATAGTGAGCAGATTCAGGGGCTTTACCTTTGTCTATGTCATTAGTTTTACCTTTGGGTTGTTTTCTTTGCTACTCAATTTATTCCAAGGTAACTTGCATGTGGAGGCATCATGTGATCCATTTCTTTGTAGAGTTTGCAGTGAAAATCTGACTTTTCTCCTTGAGAGTGTCTGCCCCCCCTGGCTCTGAAATATCTTCACCTTCAATGACATTTTCCTCTCGAAGAATCTTGGGAAAGATTCTTTTCTTTATGAGCAAGGCACACAACCTCTTCAGAAGATTCAGGGGTTGTCTTCTTTCCAAAATCTTTCTCTCTTTCAACAAATTTTTTCACAAGATAGTCACAGGTAATATCTTTGAGATTTCCATTTACTTGCAATGACTCAAGATAATTGAAGTAAGTAGGATAAAGTGCCTTGAGAAAAGAGATAAGAGGAATATCCAATTCAACCTTAGTGGCTTTGATATCATGCATTATAAATTTTACTTTGGATGCAAGAGTAAGAGGATCATTATTTTGTAATTCAGGAGTGGAGTTTAATCATGAGTCGAACAAGTTCAAGTGCAAAGTGTGAGTCATAGAGTTCTTTCAGCTTTTGTAAGGCTTCGGAAGCATTTGAAAATGGCAAAATATGTCGACTCACCTCTTCACTTACAGATGCTACAATTAATGCATAGGCTTTGTTTTTCTTATTTTCCCAAATGGCGAACCCCTTGTTTGAGGTAGGCTCTTTTTTCTCTTTGTCTCCGTCTCCAATACACACTCCTTTCCACAGCTCATTGAAAATGAGGGTGTGTTTTATCTTCCAGGACCGTTCAGGATAGTTCTCCTTACCAGTGAGAACTACTCCACAATAGATATGATTAAATGCATTGTAAAATTTGAGTGCCGTAAAAAAAAATGCTTTTGCTGGCAAAATTTTACTCCTAAAAAAGATTTGATTCTAATATATGGAGATAGAGGTATCACTATACAAAATGTAATATCATACACTGTAATATCATTCATTGTAATAGCATTCACCATTCACCGACTCTAACATTCAATGTCATACACATATACAATGCAACAACAACACAACATTGCAACAACAACGATATATCCCACAGTGATATTTCAATCTCCTTTATTTTGAACCAAAAATACCATGTGAGAAGGACAACTAAAATGAGAAACTGTGTATTACGAGCAGTAGCCAACCTTATATTCCATACACCAAGGTTATGGTTGTTCCCTCTTCACGCAATTTCTGAGAGCTATTGGTCTCAGGGTTTTGGAAACCAAGAAATTGTAAGAAGCAGATCAATAGTCTTGAATTGGATTTTCTACCCTTGGATGAATTAGAAGCAGAGCAAATCTTGAGAGCTGGAAAATGACTGACTTCTACTAATTAAAACCAAGGTAAGTCTTGGGAAACCTTATTAAACTACCTGAGGAACCTCAGGAATTTTCAAATTACAGCACTAGACATCTTATATTAGATGGGTTTCCGTGCTACAGGAATCAAGGGTGTAAAGGGTTTGCAGAGCCACCCTCGCCAGTGAGTAAGGCAGCAAATGACAGTGCATATGGTGTGAGTGTTGAGAGCAGATATCAGTGTGTATGACAGAAGATAGCAATGCCTATGGTGTGGAGTATGGAGCGTATTTGACACTGGATAACAGTGCGTATGGTGTGAGTGTTGAGCAGTATTCGAGTCAAGCATTCCACACAGAAAAAATGGTGATACCACACAACCAAAATGCAATGTTTATGTAAAACAGAGGAAAATGTTGGGCAGCAGCAGGAGCAACAATGCTTTTATGAAAACACATATCACAGTGTATTAACAAAGACAAAGGTGTGAGTTCTGCAAAATAGGAAAAATGTAGGAAAAGTAGGGAGTTACAGAGCAGAGGGAAGCAAAAAATGGCCACGGATCTGATACCATCTCAGACCAAGAGGTAACTCCTCAAAACAATTCATGATATTCATTCAGGTTGGTCTTTATTATATGCACGAGGGAGATACTATTCATTTCATCTCCTGATGACTCTTCATATTTTTTGTTATTTATTTACATCAATTACGGTTATTCACCCAATCCTGATGATTAGGTGCGAACAATAACACAAACCATGGTCATTTATTCAAAGGTTTTATGTGAACTCTTTCTCAAAAAAAATTCGATAATTACTAACATAATTGTTCTATTTTTGTGCATGTTAATAACTTATTTATTTTTAAGAAATATGGAACTTAATAGTTATTTATTTGTGCATGCAATTAATTTATTTCATTTCAAGAAAGTTAACATAATATTTATCTCTATATGTATATAACACATTAGAGGAAATATCAACATAAAATTGCCCATGAAATTTTCATGTAATTTCCATGTCATACTACCTAAACCAATCAAAATATTTTAAATTTAAAATGTGGTATATGTAAAAAAGAAAAATAGGGAAAACAAGAAAAACAATTATTTTACCTGTATTTTTAGCTTATCTCTTTATAGGTTTACCCAAATTTCAATTGTAGAAACTCATCGGATGCAGAATTAAATTCCACATCCAACAAGTATCCCATTATGAACACTTTTGAGAAGACCCACATTGAAAAAAATTAAAGATACATTAAAAATGTGTGTTGAACATGCTTTTTTAACGTATCTTTAATTTTTTCCAATGTGAGTGTTCTCGAAAGCATGTATAATGGGTACTCCTTATATGCGGAATTTAATTATGTATACAACGAGTGCCTACACTTGAAATTTGGATAAATTGATAAGGAGATAAGCCAAAAATACAAGTAAAAATAGTAGTTTTGTTCTTTTCCCTTCATAACTAATAACTCTCATTTTATTATTTTAACTATTATTTATTATTTTTCCTTAAGAGGCCACTTTTAGGGTGAAATTTCCTCTAGTGCCTATTCTTATTGCACTGAAAAAATCTAATGGAAACACTCTATTTTTTCCTGTTTTAGCCATTTACTTTGGGAGAGTTTTCCAAATAGATGGAAACAATTTTTTGAAAACCAAAAGAAATTTTGTTTGGAATGGTTTCATTAAAAAAAGCTCTATCATTTTTTACATAGGTTTCATGGTTAGGAATATTCAAATGAATCTTCGCAACCAATGTTTCTAGATTTAAATACTACATAGTTTTCTTTTTTTCCTTAAACTTTGGACGTGGTTTTAGAGAAGTTGTAAACAAAATTTTCAAATCAGGAAGAGGGTTATGGCTAGTGTGGGTTCATATTGAAAAACATTTTTTGTTTTTTAGACATCTATCATAGTTTGGGAGATACGTCGACATATTTGAATCCCATTTTCCAATAAATCATGAAATTCACACAATTATTTAGCCATGAAAATATTTCAATAATTCAATGCACATGAAAGATTTTACGAATTCAATGAGAACAACTTTTACTCCTCTATGCATAGAAGTCCCTAGAGGTTTTCCCAAGAAAACAATCTCAACTATTTATCATATGATTTTTTTCAAGAAAATAATTTTCATTCTTATTTCATTATATCACAATATAGAAACACAAAAAAATTCATATATCACAGGTAATTATCTTTTAATTCATGCTTGGAATCCATCCCTCTTCTCTCTTGGCTCCATTCTATATGTGTTCTATCATTAGTTCTCATAGTTTCCAATAGGCTTACAAAAAGTAAAATTGAGAAAATGTAATAGCTTTTCTAAATCCTAAAAGCATTCCATAGATCACCCATAAATAACTCCATAAGTAAGATTTTTCCTAAATCCTAAAATTACTCCATAAAATATCCATAAATCACTCCATAAATCATATTTTTCTAAATTCTACCATCACTCAATAAATCATCCATAAATCTCTAATGCTTTTCTTTTCAAAATAATTTTTGTTTTGCCTTATAAACAAAATATTACTCATCCATATTTTTTCTAAAACAATTACTGATTATATCTAAAATTCATAAAATATACTAATTTGAAAAATATAATTTATTTATATAAAATAAAATATAATTTTTCCTTGAGAAAAAATAAAATTAATTACTGCAATATTATTATAATTAAGAATTACAAAAATATTCTTAATATAATATCAACATAAAAATTAATAATATTTAGTTATTTAACGATTCTTATTTCACAAGAGCTTTTAATAATATTTAGTTATTTAACGATTCTTATTTCACAAGAGATTTTATGGTACATTAAGCCAAGGATACTACAAGGAGGATATCCAAATTGGCAGGGATTCCTCTCAACTACTATTGAATTAAAAAGAAAAATTAAATAGCGTGACCTAAATAAATATCTCCTTTCCTCTTCATGCTTTCGGAAACCTCTGCATTAAATATTCCTCTCTACTAACCCTTAACTCTTACTTTATATTAAACAGAAGATTCCAGGAGGCAATGCCACCTGTAAAGACAAAGGTATACAGGTGGAAGACCATGAGCCTCAGGACACTGCAGGTGGCAAACAAGCAACGAAAACTGACTTTGAAGATTATGGCTGGTGTCTGATCATGGAAGAAAATCCGCCATCCTAAGACACCTTGCAGCTGCATGCTACAAGTCATGTGTCCTGTTCGGGATCTGAGTTTTGTTTCTTCAGTTTTACAATGGTTAATATTGGCTACTGTTTTTGAATTCTACAATGGTCAATTTTGGCAGACCTTTCTGAATTTTACAGTCTTTTTGTTAGTAAATTTTGAGTTGTGGAACTGTTTCCCCTACGTGGGCAGAATGAATTGAATTTTATTTCGCTCTTGGACTAGTTTCCCCATCTGAGGAAGTCTAGACTTCAAAACTTGTTTAAAATAGTCATATGGTTGACCTAGTCCGGTAAAAACCGATGCCTCTCTGTAAATTATGTTTTTATTAATAGATTAGTTTTACATAGAAAAAAAACTCCTACTTTATATTAGAATATTTTCAATCCATTTTTTACTTATATTTTTTTTATTAGAATAATTTCATCTTTATAAAATGGGGTGAAAACAAATGAAATTTTAAGAAGAGGAAGTTTGATTAACATGAATACGTGATGATAAGATGTTAAAATAAATGAAAATTGATATAACGGTAAGGATTAAAGAAATTTGTAAATGTGATAAATGTGATATTGATGTGATTTTAATTGATATTTCGTAAAGATATTAAATGTATGAACCTAATTTATAAATAGGTTTCATTTAGTATTATATTAAAATTTATTATTATTAAGATGATAAAATGTTTTATCACAGACTTATGGAAATCGAAAAGATTTATAAAAAATATGTTTTTAATTTAGATTTCAAGTAATATATGGTTTTTTTTAACATTTTAAATATAATATTTTACTTGTTTACATAGTTTAAAATAGTGAGGAAATTTGTGTGGTGTTTAAGCAACTCTTCGTGCAATTACTATGGGTATTAAAGTTGGTTGGTGGAATGTTAAACCCTCTCGATATCTTAGCTTTCTAATTTTCAATTAGAAATTACTAAAAAAGATTTTTAATTATCAATTTATCTAACTATTATATCTATAAAATTTATAAAATAAATTATTTATTTATTTATTGAGGGTCTTTTATAGTATATTATATTAGATATCATGTTTTACGATTTAACTGTGTAAATAAAGCCATTGATTTAACTATGTAAATAAAGCTATTGATCTATGACTATTTTCATGAGAGGTAGTGGTAACTGACTAATTTCTCATGATTTTTGAATAGTCCACTTAGCACTCATTGTGTCGGGTCATTCATTTATGACTATTTCCATGAGAGGTAGTCATAACTCACTAATTTCTCATGATTTTTGAATAGTCCATTTAACACTCATTGTGTATGGTCATTCGTCTATCACCATTTCCATGAGAGGTAGTCGTAACTGAATAATTTCTCATGATTTTTGAATAGTCCACTTAGCACTCATTGTGTCGGGTGATGCTCACAGGGGTGAAGAAGTGGGATTGAAACTAGTGAAATGAATTACATAGTGTCAATCATCACTTCCGGGGCTTGCAACTGGTAACTAGGACTTCCCGGGAGGTCACCCATCCCAGATCGCCTTTGGCTCAAGCGTGCTTAATTGTGGAGTTTTCCCCACAATCAAGCCCACTTAGCTTGCAAAACCTTAGCAAGTATTGTGCCTCATGAACCATTCAAGTGGAGCTCCCTTCACTCTTATGTATTTAAGTATTGAGGGTCTTCCACAGTGAATTATATTAGATATCATTTTTTGGGATTCAACTGTGTTAAGAAATTCATTCATCTATGACCATTTCCATGAGAGGTAGTCATAACTGACTATTTCCTCATGATTTTGGAATAGTCCACTTAGCATTCATTGTGTCAAGTGATGCCCATAGGGGAAAACTCCACAGGTAAGTGGGCTTCATTGTGGGGAAAACTCCACACTTAAGCACACTTGAGCCAGATGCGATCTGGGATGGGTGACCTCCCGAGAAGTCCTGGTTATTGAGTGAAAGCCCTGGATGTGATGATTGATGCTATGTAATTCATTTCACTAGTTTCAATCCCACTTCTTCACCCTTGTGAGCATCACCCAACACAATGAATACTAAATGGACTATTCAAAAATCATGAGAAACTAGTTAGTTATGACTAACTCTTATGGAAATGGTCATAGATGAATGACTTGACATAATGAGTGCTAAATGGACTATTAAAAACTCATGAGAGATTAGTTAGTTACGACTACCTCTCATAGAAATGATCATAGATGAATGACTTTCTTAACGCAACTAAATCCCAAAAATGATATCTAAATTATTTATTATAAAATTGAATTTTTAAAATTCTAAATTAAGCTTAAACGTTTCTTCATAATAAAGCATTTAAAATTATATTGCAATATTAAAATTTATAAAATAAATAATTTATTATAAAATTGAAATCTTTACGTAATCATTTTTTCTTAAAAGCATTTATAAAGCTATATTGCAATTTGGAGCATAATTTTTCCAATATTTATTTCATAATAGGACACATTTAATGTATATTTATACAAAATAGATATGGTATAGTTTAAAATTATTGTTTCATAATATGAGACATTCCATCACATTTAATCATACAAATAGTTTAAATATATTTATACAAAATAAATAGTATATAATTTAAAAATTCTCATTTTATTAGTATCAAAAGGTTTATTTTATTTGTATAATTTTATTTTATTTTATTAATAAAATAAAATAAAATAAAAATTATGTTTCATTATTATTGTGATTTTATGATTTTATGGATGAATATTATGACTTATCAATACTACATGTTTAAAAAATCATAAGTCATTTTATATGACTTCTTTTTTTCCAAAATATTTAATTTTATTTAAGGGACAAAAATACTAAAACTAATTTTGAAATAAATCTTAACCTTTTTTTGTGTATATTATTAAAGAATATCTTAGAATATTTTTTGGAGGAAGTCCTTATTAACCACTTAAAATAGAACTAATAATTAATAGTTAAATTAATGTTATGTAAGAACTATATCAGAATAGTCAGGTCTAAATATTTATTTTTCAATATTATTAAAAAAAGCTATTTTTCAAAGATTCCATTTGACCATAACTTAAATGACTTATTGTAGCCTTTGCACAATACAATGCCACGTGGATAACTACTTCTTTTGCAACAAAACTATTCAAAATTAAAATCCATGAAAATAGCTCATAGAATCCATAAAATCAATGAAAATAGCTCATAGTCACAAAATTAATGTATTTACAATTAGTTACTTGTCAATATAATTTAAGAAAGTATTTGCATAAAAAATGAGATGAATATGATGTAAATAAATAAATTTACCAGAAATTACTTCTAGAATAATTTATATATTCCTTTGGAATTTAACAAATAAGAATAAAAATGTAAATATGCGAACATACTAATAGTTACTATCCACTAAAATTTATACAAATCTTCATGCCTAAATAAACAACTAATTTCTCCCCTTCGAAAATCAATTTATTAATCCCTATCAAAATAAAAATATAACAGTTAATTTTACTATTTACCATTATTAATTTAACATTAACTCATATAAAACATTCTTACGAATAATAATACATACAAAACATTCTTACCCGTAATAATATATACGTAACATCCGGTATATATACGTATTTATCCGTTTCCTAACTCTACCAAATTCTTATTTATTGTCGTTGAAGCTCAAGTTTGAAAGACCTACTAGTTTATTTTGAGTTAGTTTGAACACACCTATGGATTAAGATGTCCCACAATAATTATTGTATTGCTGATTGGTTATGTTTTTTAATATTTTGAGTTAGTTTGAACACACCTATGGATTAAGATGTCCCACATAATCCCACAATAATTATTGTATTTCTGATTGGTTATGTTTTTTAATAATATATTTTAAATATATAGGTATTATTTTTTACTCATATTTTTTTAATAATTAATAATAACAATAATTAATAATAATAGATTGAAAATGAAGTTATGAATTATATAATTTTTAAGTTTGCCATACAATAATCTTAATGTTGAATATAAATGAAATAACCACAATAAAATTTATATATGCATAGGCATACTAAATTCTTCAAACTCATTTGTTTACAAATGTACATGCATACACTTCAATTATTACCTGCTTTGTCAGAAACTTGTAAAATTTCGATATTCAATTAAAATTTCCTTAACAAATTTTGTTTTATTTTGTATTTGTTATTTTTTCCAACTCATAGTAAATGTATTTTGTATTAAAAAAAAAATTATAGTTCTCTGATGGTCAACATAACACTACAAGAATTTCAGTGACGATTTAAAATATTTACAAATTATATATATATTATAAAGAAATATTTTAAAAATTTATATTATAAATATTGAAAAAACTCCAAAGAAAAAATATAATAAATAGACTGTAAAATTATTGTAAACTTCATGCCTCTTGACCAACCTATTAGACGCGATTCATATATTTCCATGCCTATTTCTTGTGGATTGTTTCTTATTTTATAAGTTTTTTGGATTCTTATTTAAATTGATGAACAGTTAGCTGTGAAACATTTTACATCTAATTTCTAAATCTTTAAATTTATCATTTTTGTTGCATCACAATTTCCGTTAATGCAATATTTTGTTTTGTGATTCTCATCATAACCATGCACTTCAGATGCAATAGAATTTTTGTTGATAGAGAAAAGATACTCATCTATTTGGAGAATGAAAGACAGACATTCTCTGGCGGAATAGTTTACTCGGTTATTCATTATCCAACAAATAGTCTAATTGTCATTCTTAAATTCAAAATAAGAATAGCACAAAGTCAGCTACCTATAATTCTTGAACAAACCACAAATTTCCTTACATACAAGATTTTTGTTGCGAGGTTCAAAGGGATTCCTATACATCAAAACTATATGGTTAACACAAGTGTTAAGTGTTATAGAAAAGGGAATTTAAAAAACACCATGAAAAGGATTGGAAAGATGGGAATGCTTAGAAGCTCAATGTTTGAATCCATTAAACCCAATGAGCCTCAAATCGTTACGTCCTCTTCATATGAAATGCAATCCTTGAATCAAGTGACAAGCCCATGACTTGGCATCATTCCATGACATGTTTAAGACTTCTTTGCATGTCGTTCTCCCATTTTTACCCCCATTCCGACAACCTTTGTCCCTTTTGAATGCATTTTAAAGAAAACAATATTTTTGGAATAAACCAGGAGATAATTTCATTTCTACACTAATCATTAGAATTCAAGATGCATAACTATATGCTACCTTCAATTAGGAGTAGGATGCAAGAAATCTAACTCAACATGGATAATTTTCCAGGTGCAACTACTCTTTGTTACCGGGTGCAGAAACACCCACTCGCTAGCTATTGCAACTCCGGATTGCCAACGTGTTGCAACTACCTGATGTCACTTGCTATGACTTACCATACCAATGTATTGCAATGGCTTGCTATGACTTACCATACCAATGTATTGCAATGATTTTGACATGTTGGGACTGTGAGCTCATGATACCTTGCTGCAACTCCTAGTTGAAGAAAGTCATGTTGCAATTCCAAAAGTTGAAGAAAGTCAGGTTGCAATTCCAAAATGCTTACACCAATGTTGCAACTCTTTGCTGTTACATCTCACCTTCGCTTCACTACAGCAATTTTTCCAGTGCAGTGCCACAACTCTTAGTCAAGTGGCCAAACTTTGGACATATGATACAGCGAATCAAGTTAGTTGCACAACTATCACTAACTTGACCAACCAACCAGTTTAACATATTATATTATATTATATTATATTATATTATATTATATTATATATATATATTTAATGCACTTACATCATTATTTTTTTAATACTTGATTGGTTAAATAAATTGGAAGTCTTATTTCATGCTTGATGGCACGTGTATACGATAGTGGATGCATTATCATCATATGTCTCTCTGAGTAGAGAAGCAATAGCTGCAAATGGTAGGTGTGTAACAGTCTTCGACACGGGGAATGCATCAGCCATAATCTCAGGATTTGAGGTTGTCTGGGGCGCTAATTGATGGCGGCTGGGAAGTGACAGTTGTTGGCTGGATGATTTGAATTTTGCATAGTTGCTAGCTGTGAGATAAATCATTCACAAACAAAATATGAAGGGAGTTTTTCTTCAAATTCGGTGTCATGGGAGCATCCACACAATCCTGACAGCATGCAGCTTGCTAAAATAATCTCCGTGAATATTTGTATGCTTGAATTACAAGTGATAAAAAATTCTTTGAATGCTACTTATAATTCAAATGGGTCTTAAATTATTTCCATTGAAAGATAGTTAGTATGAGGGTGCATTGTATAGGATTTATATCGAGTGTCGGCTGCCGTGGAATCTTGTTAGGTTGAGGAGAGTTTGTATTTCAGGCTTAAGACATTTTTGGATTTCGTGGAATTTTTTATACGGGGCCTCCGTGGCAGGAACCTAGCTGTATGAAATTATTCAGCATTTTTACTCATATTATGTGATTGGCCGAAATATAATTACTGTGCGCATACCTAACTCAGTCACCAGCGGATTTTACTTTTTTCTTATTCCAGTGCATTATGTTTTATTTCATTTTAGCTGATAAGAAGATTTGATTTTTCGCTTTCTGCTTTCCAATTAAAGATAATGCATAGACGTACATGAGATAACATAAGCGATTGACTATGTTCACTATGAGTTATGGATAGTTTATTTGTTGTTTAAATTTTCGGTTCTGTACTCTTCCTCTTCCTCTATTACAGTGATCAACGTTGATTAATCGTTGAGAAAGACGCTATTACTCTATTTTATGTATAATTTATTTTAATATAAACCCAACATCAGCTGAAGAGTTAACATAATAGGTTTCTCAAAACTGCAATCCATTTCCTATGCACAAGAGAAGTGACTCACACTCCAGGCTATTTACGTTCATTAAGATTTTCATCAAATCATTTAGTCTACGGCCGATGCAAGAGAATCTTTAGAACTTGATTTGCACTTGTTTTTTTGTGTTAGACATGTGATATATACTATCTTTTCCATTAATCACCATTTGCATTGGATTTTACCTTAAACATAACTTTGAAGGTCTTTGTGGATGCCTATTATACTGAAGATCATTTGGTGTAACGACTTTTTGTAAGTTTTTGCATCTTCTTTTAGATTTTCCTGCTAGCATTCGACCCATATGTATATATTTTAATTAGATTATTATTGGTATTAATTGTGTGCATTGCTTTTAGATTTAGATTTTCATGCTAATATTCTACCATATGTATATATTTTAATTAGATTATTATTGGTATTAACTGTGTGCATTTCTTTTAGTTTCATAGATGCCTTGTTCTTAGATTTATAGATGAAGCAGGCAGCTCAAGTTCTCCATTTCTTTTCTTTTTATTATGATGCAAAATTACAACCAGTCAAAGCTTTTGCTTTGCTAGATCTAATCATACTTTGATGTAACCAATTAATTAACAACCAAACAACAAATACATTTAATGATGAGGAAAATCTCCATTCAATATACACAAGATAAATAGGAGTTAGACCTCTCCCTTAAAATGAATTTTGTTTGATATGTTTGTCTAACAAAGTCTTCATTAGCTTCTCTAATCATTTTCAAAATCATATAGAATGAACTCCATCATGTTGTCTCATAGCCCTCATAAAGGTGTACACAAGTTCCATTCCCGAGTTCCACTCTGAAACTCCTAAATCATAGTTCTATTGAATTCAGTTACTGAACAACATCTAGACACTGCTAGATAACCTCATTGGCATACAACTCATACATTCACCGACTAATGAGGTACCCTTCCCTAGATAGACAACTTCTAAACTATTTGAACAACCATCCATATGAGTTTTACTTCCATTCAATCTCTTAAAATAGTAGCTTCAGACACAATCATTTACCTGTTTGCAATAACTAAGCCAATAATAATTCTATGGATGGGCTTCAATCTACTAAGATACATGGGTGCCAACAATTGTAGTGCTAGTTGTATAGGAAAGTCATCTAGATGCTAAATGTATCTAGAGCCAATTTTTACAAAGTGACCTCTTTATGTGATTTTGGAAGTTCATCATCACCAATTTTACAAGCAAATTATATTACTAATATTTTAACTACTACACCACAAAGATGCAAATGATCCATGCTATCATTATAAGCAACCCCTACATTGGAATCTGTGTAGAGTTCATGGGCTTCCAATATTGGCTAACCTTCACTTTCATGTTCTTTTGGATATCCCTCTTCATTTTCTAAACTCAAGATACATATGAAAGATTATCGAAATATGTTGGATGTATCAACGCACAAGCACTAGTTATTCACTTGAACGAGAGTAATGTTGGGTAAGCTCTAGTCATAAGCTCATTTACCAAGGTACCTCACCTTCTAATGTCAAAGATTGGAGCATGGTTGTTATCGAAAATTCACACTACTAGATTATTCGTGCCAAACTCAACTTACAGGAAATGCACAAAGAAGTGCTCCCAACCCCATAAAATGTTAGTGAAGGATCGGTCATCTTCACCCACAAATCACCTTATCTCAACAACTTTGACATCATATTCCACTCACGAGAGTTTAATCTCTTAGCGATATTTCATTATTTGAATGCATCACGACCAACACATATTCTACTTTCAAAGCAATATCAAATGATCATAACCACAGAAATGCATCATGACCAACACATATTCTACTTTGAAATAAATATCAAATGGGCATAAGCACACAAATAAGAATACCCAACTAGAATTCGAAGTAGTAGAGATTAAGGTCAAGTTATGTGATCCAAAAATTTTTGTGAAGTCAGACAAACTTGAAGTTTGTATTTAGGAAGAAACTGAGTTTGTTGTGAAAAAGTTGAATCATTGGTCGTGGATTCAAGTGTCAAAGGCATTTCGGTTCCCAGAGGTCAGGCTTCAAGTTTTACATAAATCAGTAGTTCCAACGGTTAGAGATATTTGAATGCAAGAAATGTGTGACTAACAGTGTCTACTGCCATTTTGTTTCCTCTAGGTACCTAGTTTTCACTAAAATGGACTGAATATTTTACCAAATGCTATATGAGGAAATCAAGTAAAAAATACCAAAGTGATTAAGCAGTGCAAATCCTAAGAAATCTTACTGAAAAAGGAAGCAACATACATGATTTAGAGACCAATCAAGCATATATATAACCCTAGTGGCATAACACCTACTATGTAGCATAACTCCTCTAGAAATACTTATGCAATGATAGCTCCCATAATATTAATTTTGATATTGTTGATCCTTAGTCGCAACATCCTCATCTTTAGTGTGCTCGAGTCAGTTGTCGCCAAAGAGTTAAAATGTATATTAAAGTCCCATATTTGCACATAGCCATTAGCATCCTTTGTTGCAACAATAGATGACTATGGTTGCATTGAGCACATGCGATTTATGAAACCTTGATGAACCATAGTTCCTCACTTTCCCACCAACCCACTGAGAAGAGCCACAAAAGCCTCGAAAGGAATCCTCATAGGCTATACTCCTTGAAACAATTAAATGCATCTACAACCCATAGATCTATGAAATCAAACATAGAGGAACACATAAAAAAAATTACACACATTTTAATTCAGTCTATATCATGTCTAGTCTAATCATACAACAAGTATCTCTCACATCTCTCTCACAGATATTTGGGACCCCATTCACAAGAGTTAACCGAAAGTCACTAGCTTCAATACTAATTTAGGAAACTAATGCATGCCAAAACTCATTTTGCATTAATTAAACACACATATAAATACATAAATTATTGGTTTAATATATAAATACTATCTTAACCATACAATCAATTAGTTGAGAGAATATCTCAACCAAACACCAATGTAGGAGATATTTTGGTTGGACTAGATCTCTCAAATACAACTAATTAAAAACCTAAAAACTCACACAAAAATTACATTTAATGATGAGGAACATCATTTAATGTGAACAAGTCAAGTATGAATTAAATCTCTAACACCCTCCATTCATGAGTATGTTTCTCTGATATTTTTGTCTAGAAAAGTCTTCATTAGCTTCGAGTAGACGGTGCTGGACCCACCAACATTAAAGAGGTCTCCCCGATGTGTGGTCTCAATTATACCTTAAATTGTTTGAGATAGGAACCCATCCAGAATATGGCTCAGTTTTTAGTTATCTTAAATATATTCCTTGGCTCTAACTATCAGCAAGAGAGAGGAGTGAAAATGTCGCTTCAAAAAGCAAGGGGGTGTGCCTGGTAAGTGAACGATCGTATGCGTGTCAAATTTCTTTCAGTGCATAGGGGAGGGTAAGTGAGCCTCTAAGAGAGAAGTAGTAGTACCACCCCAGTAGAGACACACGTGAGAAACAAGGCTCCGTACAACATCAAGAGGAATAGTCCACAATGATGTGTCATATATTGCAAACACTATAACAAGGAATATTTGTTTAATATCCATCAGAATAGTCCACGAGGATGCGACAATGATAATATCAATTACAACACATTCTAAATATGGTAAGTACCAAAATAACCAAAATAACTTGACTATTTTAGTATAGATGAAAGCAAACATGAATTACAAACGTTCAGAGAATAGTCTTACAAATATCCATAATCCATGCATGAAGAACATGTGGGCCCATAAGGCTTCTTTATATTAAGTAAAAGTTCCAAGACACATATATACAATGAACATCACTAGCTCAAATAGTGGAGCATTAGATCCACTCCTTGCTCCTTAAAAGAACTACCTCATCTCTCTAATTCCTTGCGGGATGAGGCAAGGTGAAAATTCCTTTGCTCTTACAACAAAGTCGTATATATAATAATGGGGAGGTGATGCTTCACCTTCCTTTTGACTCTTCATATACCCTCATGACTGTTTGACTTCTATGACCTTTCAAGTTTACATGACTCTTCATATTCCATACATTTACTTCGGGATTTCATTTTACAATAAATTTTTGAAATAGGAATTACATAATTTGCCATAATGGTGTGGGATGTGATAGCTCACAATATTACATGAAATGACACTACTAACATAGACTACTTGATAATGTAATAGTTTCAAGCCACTTCTGCTATTGTGTGTTGAGTGTCTACTTAAGAATGATTTTCTTTCCACCTATACATGGCATAGTGATAAGGACTATTCAATGATATCAAGTCTTGAGTTGTGATTGCAAACTACTGGCCCTTTTATTTTTCTTGATTGATCAGCTTGAACATTCAACTAAAAATATGTCTTTCAACATGTTTCTTTCCTTCATGTCCTTCTTAATCATCTAGCCATGTTATGCCAAGGTACCTCCATCTAAAATTCACTCATGAAGAGACAACATTATTGAGAAAAACCCATAGTGTAGGATAGTGTATATTGATCCATTGTCTGATTCGGACCTAGGGAAAAGGCTAGGAGAAGGGAATAGTGAATTAACAATTATGAAGTTCAAGGAGTAAGGTGTGAACATTAAGCTAAGACTGCATAATGCATAATCCAGGTTGGGATGGGGAAGAAAATTGTGCAATTATGGGAGTCAGGGTGACAGGCATACTGTGTCATTCTGGGAGATAGAGGAAGATGGGGCATTATGCAATGTCAAGAGTCATGGTCATAGCTAGAGGACCGAGATTAGACAATGCGTATCTTAGGTAGGCTAGCTAAAGCTAGGTTTCTTGGTTGGGAAGCTCTTAAGAACATGGCTAAGTGCGGGATCGGTGAGACTGATGTGAACAGTGATAAAACTTACACTGTGATCACAAACTTAGAATACTTGATGACACAACAACATAGAACATAGAGGACAAATGAATAATGAATTTTGCTTAGTGTGATAACTTATGACAAGTTATGACAAGTGTGACACCAAAGATACACTTTTTGATGCATGTGACAACACTTGTACCATAGTACTTGAAAATTTGGAAATGAGCGTGATAGATGTTTACATGGTTAGAACACCTCATTTACACAAATATGACCTCTTAAACAACCAGAACATGCTTAAACACATTGTGAGAAAACTAGCATGCACAAAGACAACCTTTTCGTATCTTGCAAAGGGGACAAAGCTCCTCGCGAGAAAACACAAAAAGAGTTTCAATATTTGCAGAAACAATGTACAAGACCAAGGAAGGGTCGATATTGAGTGTATGCGAACATTTTGGAGGGTTTTGTAGCAATGAGAACACTTGGTGAAGCACTAGTAGAATTCCAACTTATTTTTTTTGGTTAACTATTTGTTCAGAGCCTTGGTTCCCAAGGTGTATTGATTCATCGTGCATATTAATTTGGTCCCCCTACTTACCCTATGAATAAACATGGTCCCATTTATACCTCTTTCGATTGAACAAATCATAATATTTAGTGATTTCACAATGTTTCAAGGTGGGAAGGGTAGTGAAGTTCATGAGCTTAGGATTTTTAAAGTATGTTTTTTCATGTTTTTTCATCTATCGTGTTGCTAGACTACCAGCAGGCTTGTACAGTACCCCGGTGGAGCCACTACAGGAACACAAACATTGCTCCACTTCTAGCAAGCCTGGACAGTACCCTGGTGGAGTCACTACAAGAACACAAACATTGTTGCACTATTAGCAAGCCTTCACAGTAGCCCAAGTCAGTTGTTTGCTTCATCTATATGCATAGTATGTCTTTCTCTTCTTGCACATTTATTTATTTATTTATAGGACTGTGCATTGGCACTTATTAATTTTATGGGAGGAAGAGGGTTCCCAACTTATTGAGAGAAAACGAGCTTGTTCATTCAGAGAACATATAGAGACCTTTGATTTAGGTTTTCTCATTTAGATGTTTCGACATCTCCTCCTCTACTAATTTGATAGGCATGAAAATAATGAAACAAAAACACCAAGTGTGGTCATGAGGTTTTCCTTAATGGACATAGGTTGATGGTTTAACAAATTCTCTCTACACACATGGATCATATTTTTCATTGGAACTTCATCGACTGACATATATAGGAAACACAAGGAAGATGGATAAAAGGTTAGTCAAATGTTGAAGTATCATAAGACTCTCTTTTAACTCAGCTACACACAAAGAAGCGAGGAAACATGTTTTTATGCAACATTTATTTACATGACAAAAACAAACAACAAAATAAAACAAACAAGAAAAACCCAAGTACATAATGTAGGCCACAACCCCAAATCATTAGTGAAAATAATGCTTTAACTCTTGGCCATTGATGGGGAGAGATTCAATATTCCCATCTAGCGATTGCAGATGATAGATGTGTTGGAAAATATTTTCGTAAACAGTTAATCTTGAATTCTACAGGGATTGAAACTTGGCAAGTTTTCATTTTTCCTTGTGACATTGGTCCCACTCCAAGACTCTATCAACCACACTAAGGTTATTCTTCCATTTATACTTCTTGTCAAACCAACTCTTGATATGACTCTGGTGAAGGAAAAAAAAAAGACTTTTCCTTTTATCTTTTCTTCATGTAGCTTATGAAGAGTATCCATCCTATGCTCAACTAGTAGACATGGCTTTCCTTGGGAATCTTGCAAAAGTTGGAGAGGAGGCAAGTAGATTTTAAGGGGAAGCATGAATTCTCTTCCATACACTAGGAAGTAAGGGAAGGTGTTTAGATAGGGATTTGGTGTGACTCAGTTAGTCCATAAAGAATTTACCAAAGTGGAGTTCGAGTTTCTTTGTTCTAAAAGGATGGTACTTTTGTTGATATGGAGAAGGTTCCTATTTGTAGATTTAGCAAGACCATTCCCCTACGGATAGTAATTAGCTTAATGATTCAATATAGTTCCATTTTCTAGTGAAAAATCATATAACTTTAATAATGAAAAGTATGTTGCATTATCAAAAGCAAGTTAACCCGGAATGTCAAACATCGAAATGATATTCTTCCTAAGGAATTTGATGACTTCATGATGATTCACTTGTTTGAGTGGAACCTCTTTGGTCCACCATGTTCCGTAGTCCATAGCAGTGAGAATATAGTAGTGCTGATTTGAAAAATACACAAATATTTATTCAATGAAATCCAAGCCCCACTATTGAAAAGGTTCTTCCATTGTGATAGGAGGAAATGGAGCGGATGACTTCTTGCTTTGATCGACACACCTTTGATAGAAGAAGCAATTGCAATCATAAGCATGAGAATATTTGACTAATGTATGCCAATAGAAACCAAATCGAATATCCTATGCATGGTTGTGTTAACCACGAAGTGTCCCCAAGCTAGTCCATCGTGGAGATCACCTCTAAATCGTGTGCTTCTAGGCAACTAACCAATACTCCATTATGATGCTTTTCAGAAAGCACCCCAAGCACCAACTGATAATATAATGATTTAAGAATGAGTGCCCTCTTCTATTATAAGAATAAATGAGAGGGTACAGTTCCATGCTCAAGGTATTAGCGCTCATCTATGTATGAGGAGTTTGCAATTGTAGTGGGTGAGGCTCGCTCAACATTATACATTTTTATCTCCTACTCCCATCTGAAGGATCTTCTTCTTTTTCATCCACTGCGTCTCCTTCTAGGCCATGACCCTTGATTATGTCAAATGGATTGAATTCCAAGGCATACTCCTGTAAACTGGTCATCCAATTCGCACTTCCTTTTCCCAACTCATTTTTAACGAATAATGGTCTAACTGCTGTGTGCGAAACAAAAATGATATAATTGTTTTTCAAGAGATAGGGTGAGAAATGCTTCACTGCCTTGTATACTACATAATCTTGTTTATCAATGGCAGGGTAGTTAATTTTAGGTCCTTGGAAGTGAGTTCTCATGAAATATATTCCCCCCTCATTGTTTTGATCATCCTTTTGTGCCAACACAATGACGAGAGAAGTGTTGGAAGCAAAAGTGTAGAGAATTAAATATTTTTTGAAATATAGGACATACAATGCGAGTGCTTCTCCAGTGGCTTTCTTAATATGGGAGAATGTGTCATTTAACCTTTTATCCCATTTGTTTATCACATCCTTCTTAATCATCTCCTGTATAGGTTTCACGATCTTCAGGCAATCATAGATGAATTGGTGAAGGGAGTTGATTTTCCTAAGGAAGGATTATGTAGCTTTCTTGTTCACATGGAAGGGAATCTACATAATTACTTTGAACCTCTCTGTGTCAACTTTAATCCCACTTTTAACAATGATATGGCCTAAGAGGTTCCCCTTGGACACTATGAAAATACTCTTTTTGGGATTAAGAGATATCCTATATTTGCAATATCACTAAAAGAATTTCTTCAAGTTGCGTATCTGGTCAGATCTCTTCTTAGAAAATACCGTGACATCATCGAGGTAGACCACTACACTTTGTATGATCAGTCAATGAAATGTGATGTCCATGTCACATTCAAATGTTGTTGTGACATTAATCAACCCAAATGGCATTCTTTTAAATGAAAATGAACCCCACTTAGTAAGAAAATTTGTCTTCACTCTGTTAGGCTATGACACTAGAAGCTTGTTATAATTGAAATACCCATCCAACAAAGGAAACATCTCTGACCCCAATATTATTTCCAATTTTTTCCATAGATGGCGTGGGGTAATTTTCTTTGTCTGAGGTGTGGTTCAAGTTGCGGAAATCAAAACACAAGTGGATTTCCCTGAACTTCTTTCTCACTGGGACCAAGTTTGATACTGAGGTGGAACGTCACACTTTGTATATGATCCAAGCATCCAACAAGTTTCTCAACTTTTTTTGAATTAAGGGCTCAAGCATTAGATGTACCCTTCACAAAAAAAAATGAAATGACTTGGCCCCTTGTTTGAATGGAATCACGTGGTGGATTATTCGTGTGTCATAAGTTTTTAGGTCATCATATGTCCATGCAAATACATCTTGGTATTGATTGTATAAGCAGATGAAATCCTTACACTCTTATGTTGTGCAACAAGGACCAACATTGACATACTCCTGATCCTTTAATGCTATGATATTTATTTTCTCGTGCAACATCGTTGACTAATGTGTTTCCACATTGACTGGTCCTCGAAAAATGTTCTACAAATCATCTAGCTTTTCCAATGATACCATGCCTTTTGGAACGAGGTTCTCTTTTCTTACATAGGCTACATCCTGCAATGCTTTCTTGTGCTTGTCTTCGTTAATAGACGCATCGTTGAATACATCAACATTTTCCATAAAGTGCAATATATGATGTTTATCATTAAAAATGCATAAATTAGTAACATTATCAAGGATGGATGGTTTATAAATAATTTCTATAGAAAAGTTGTCCCTAAGTAGTGAAAACGTATAAAAAACATTTGTTAATGCATCTGCAACTGTGTTGCATATTCTAGGAACATAAATGATGTTAAAAGCTTGTAAATGCAAAATAAAATTCCATAGCTCTTATTGATAACTTTTCATGTTAGGTGACCCATAGTGTATAGTATCACGTACCTATCATACAATAATTTCTGAGTCACCTACTTCTTTGAGAATCACAATTTTGATGTCGATGGCCCTTTGTAAATAAAACATGACTGCTTCATATTGTTTGGTGTTTTTCGTGCACTCTAATTCTAAGCAATTGGTTATTGGATGTTTTCTTTATCATGGGTCTACTAAAAAAGCCAACTCCAGAGCCCTCCTATGTTTTGGAACTGTCAAAATACAATGTCCAAAAATCATATGTACAAGGATTGTGTGCTACACTAGTATTGCTATTACTACTACTACTAACTGTATATATGTAAATTTCATGAGTTGGACTAGGAGTGAACCCAACTATGTTCCTAGTGGAACTCAAGATCGTAGAGCGAGATAGCACCGCAGATCAATTTCCAAGTAGCAGTTGTCAAAGATGAGATCTACAAAATCCGTTGGCTCATTGTCACCCTCTAATGGAGTACCATCTATCTCATGTACCACTTTGATTTCACCAAGATCTGATTGTTTATGTCTTGTACGGAAGACACGAATGTGACTAGTCCATTTCAAAATACCCATGTAACTTGTTGGGTCAGTCTCTGCTCAATAATACACCATATGCTTATGGAAAGTCCACAATTACTATATTTATACATTTGGGAACTCAATGATCATATGATAAACAAAGAACCACATTTTTCAGCTAACTGATTGCTTGGACAATAGTCTTGTCACGCTGAATGATCTTTGCATCCATTTTACCCCACCTTGTGTTGATTTTCTTTGTGATAGATAAAAGGAATTACATTGACCAATGCACCAGAATCAACAAAGCAAGTGTGTACATTATAATTGAAAATTTTAAATGTTAAGAGAAATTGAGGGAAGATTGTGTTTACATCAAATGTGAAAGCATTGAGTACAAACTTAATGGAACCTGAGGACTTAATGAATTCAAATCCCTTTTGCGAAGAAGAATCACTACCTGATACAGATTGTACAAGTGCACGTAGCACCATGTCCCACAGGACTACAATATTTGTCAATTCGAAAAGTGATATATTTTCTTGAGATTTCTTCATCTCTTCAACTATGTTGTAATCTAGTGTGGGAGAGATTTATGAAGTGTCTAGGGAAGTTGGCTTGTTTTCTACTTCTGAGTCATGGAATTACTTTTACTATTTGCAGAAGTACTTTCCATTGTAACTTCATTTCCATACTTCTTCTAGGTGTTGTTCCCTTAGTTGATCATTAGACTTATCTTCCTTAACAAATGTTCTTTCAATTTCTTCTTCACCAACTCTTGTGTGGGAGATCGCCCTTAGCTTTCAAAGCTATATCGAGTGTTGTGCTTCTAGTTTTGGTCCTCACTCAGTGGTTATTTTTCCGCATTACTCTTTCTGGCTATGAGTAGAAAATTGAATGTGTTCACTCCATGCCCCATGCTTGGAGTATCTTCAATTGAGTAGTCTTTTCCTTTAGTTCTGCAAGCTCAGTGTGCTCATTCGTAAGCAATGTATCAATAAAATGATAAACTGTAGAATTCATGTTGTGGTTCCATTGTGGGCATGTTTTCTTTTGAATTATTTTCTAGATGAAATGAATAGTAATAGTCCATGCCCATAATCTCGATATTTAGCATGATGTTTGATCTTTGCACAAGCTTGGAAAGGTAATTGTTGTTGTTCTTAGAGTTGGCAGTCCTTCTCAATAATTTGAACTTAGGAGGATTGTTTCTCACTATGGTCTCGATTTAATTTCAGTTTAATTCTTCCAACTCATTGGACAGAGACTTGATAGTGCGGGTCAAGATCTCTAGGTCAATTGATCCTTTTTCCTTGGCCTTGCTTATTAAGGCCTCAAACATTTTCCTCATTTATTTGGATTCCTTTCTTGATTCATCATATGTGATGAATCCAATCAAACATAATTCCTTTTCAAATGTGACCGCTTCTTCAAAAGTCTTAGCCAGATTTAGTTTTGCAATTCTTTTCATGAAATGTGAAATGCTTGTTTGTCAGGAAGATGTGAAATAATCGATGTGATGGGGTCGTAACATTTTGTGTCTATTAGAAATCTATTCAAGATAGGATTCAACCTATGATTAAAATATTTTATCTTTTATTTCTACTCCATCTTGAGATTTCCTAGCTCTTTTAAAAGAATAGCGACAATTTTATCATCAGCGAATTTTTCAAGAAACAGTCTCTTAAAACGCCTCCAATTTTGGATCAAGTTCGCAGGAAGGCTATGATACCATATAGTTTCTCTACAATTTAAGGTACATGAAAAAAATATGAATGCAACATCATCATAACGTACCTCAATTGTTTACAGATTTAGTTAGAAGTTTTCTAGATGGTCCTCCGCTTTAATCAATTTTTCAGGGTCATACATCATTAGTAGCATCTTCAAGTACCTTGGAATTTTATGCAACACATCCGATAATGCAAGTGGGTCCTTAGTCATCCAGTCGTGGTCTTCTTATGTCATATCTTTGTCATTATTTTTCCCTTCTCCATTAGAATATGATTGGTTTTCTTCTTCTTCATTTCCTAACCCATGGAATGTATCATCCAAGAGTACCATGCTATCATTGTCATCACTGTTGAAGGTTGGAGGTTCCTCTAGCTTTTTGCATTTTCTTCAGAATCGACTAAATCTTAAGGGTGGTGAGAACCAAATTCTAGACTATTGAAGCCACTACCCCAGTGGGGGTGGTTGGTTCTTCTTTTGGAAATATGGAAGATTATGTACTCCGGGAATCAATTCAATAGCTCTTGCAAACTTTCAGGTGATGGGGAAGATAACCTAAATCTGGTTGAAGAGATTTCGAAAGTTTATATAGTCTTGGGATGAGGATAATTACCAACTTCACGAATGTGCATAGGGGAGGTGTTTGGAATGTTACTGATTAGACCAGACGAAGTAAGATTGGGGTTGGTGAGGTTATCATCCATAAAAATCTAGTTGCCTTCCTTCTAGCACCAGAAATATTGAAAGTGTTGCACCTGCCAACATTTAAGGGTTCTTCTTGATGTGTGGTCCCAATTAGACCTCACACCACTTGCAATTGGAGTCTCATCTTGAATATGGACTAATTATCAAGTATCTTAAAGATATTCCTTGTCTCTAATTGTCAGTAAGAGAGAGGAGTGCCAATGCACCTTCGAAAAGAAATCTGGTGTGTTTGGTGAGTGTTCGATCTTATGCGTTTCAAATTTATTTCATTGCGGGGGGAGGAGAAGTGAGCCTCTAAGAGAGAGGTAGTAGTACCACCTTGCTAGAGACACATGTGAGTGATAAGGATCTATACAATATCAAGCGAAATAGTCCCTAGTGATACGATGGGAACTGTAACCAATTTAACAAGGAATATTTTCTAATATCCAGTGGAATAGTCCATGAGGAAGTGACAACGTAATATTAATTACATCAGATTCTCGACATGATAAGTACTAAAATAACCGAAATAGCTCAACTCCTTTGTCAAAAATGAAAGAAAACATAAATCACAAGCATTCACTGAATAGTCTACAAATATCCATAATCCATGCATGAAGAATGTGTTGGCTCATAAGGCTTCTTATATTAAGTAAAAGTTCCAAGACACATGTATTGATCTAGGTGGATCTTCAGATACATGGCATCGAAAAGCTCAGAAATAAAAGTGCTCAGAATAAAGTCAACTTAGGACCAAAGCATAGATCTCATCATCCTGATTCCGACGATGTAAACGGTACTTCAATCCAAGTCTGAATGTTCAAGTTATCATGAAAGGAAGGTTGTTGTGTTCCTTAAGAAAATGAGGATTTTTCCTTTAAAAATGGGTTTAAGCCTTAAGAGTCAAAAATCGTAATTAGAGGACCCATGGAGGTGGACTTAAGCAGGGTGGAGCAAAAACCCCAATTGCCAATCTCTAATTAAATCGGCATCGGTGACCGGAGAGCAATCAGGTCAGAGGAAGGTTATATATATATATATATATATATATATATATATATATATATATATATATATATATAGGCGATGGCAGGGGCCGACTTGCGATGCGATCAGCAATAAATCATCGGGCCGATATGTGAGTGGGATGTCGATACGATTCGCCGACGCCGATATCAGTGATCGGAAATCGGCGGTTGGCCATCCTCGATTAACAAGACTTTTGCACCCTATTATGCTGATTGTGATGTTGGGTCTGGACCCGATAAGGAATATACACCCGATTAGATAAATTTGAAGTTCAGATAAATGGGTTTTTACTGGATTTTAATGCTTTTTAGAGATTTCTTGGTATATATCCCTTTAATGATAAAGAGGCCATTTTAAGGGACGATTGTGCCGCCAATCCTTCTACTCCACCTGCCTCTATTTTGAACCAAGACAGCCTTGATTTAAACGGGATTTTGTCCAAAAGACCCATTATAAAAGCAGGATGGCCAAAAAGGCACGTGGGGAGGAATTTGTGGCATGTTGTTTCATTTGGCAGGAGACTGATAGTGCACCTCATCTGTTTTGGAGAGGTTTTAGATGTTTTTAACCCCTTTCAGTACCACAGATGCTTTGATGTTGCCCACTTCTCCATTTCACAACCACATTTCAGAATGGAGGTATAAGCCTCTTGTATGCAGTTGATGATTGTAATTCTCTTCTTTTCATGCCATTTAATATAAAGGCCTCCCCATTGTTTGAGTTGGGCTTGGATACGTAGTTCAAATTGGAAGAACTCTGTTAGCAAGTCTTGGTGTCTTCTTTTTGTGCCTTTTATATGATTTCTTCTTCTTTTCATGTGTGTACATTAAGTTTCGGTGTTAATATACAATTTTTACATGTGATTCTTCTCATACATATATAAGAGAAAGCATCTTGGATCAAGTGGTATCAGAGCAGGGCTTTTTAGATGTCAATGGCATGTTTGTATGCTAACAAGAAACATGATTCAAAGAGGTGAAGGAGAACTAGAACCTTTCAATCCTAAAGTAGGGCATGCACTTCGAAGGAGAAACATGGTAGAAGATGAAGCTCATCTTGAAGAGGAGCGTAATTTTAGAAATAACTTCTCTTTAATGGCAGAGAATACCAGTCAACTGGTTTTAAGGCTGGAGAAAGCAGAAGAGAGGAACCCAGAAGGAAAAGGTTCAACACATGGGAATGGTAGAGAATAACCCCCTCTTTCTCCTTCTGGGAGTGAAGGTTCTCCTCCCTCTCACCACCATAATCATAGAAATCCAAAGGATGAATCTAAGAAACCCTTCCTTAAACTAGATGTTAAATTTGATCTACCTATGTTTAGTGGTGAACGTAACATAGAGAAACTTAATAATTGGATTAGGAAAATATAGGTCTACTTCAAGATTCAGCAGATCGTGGAGGACGAGGCAAAGATCCAATTGGCCACTCTACGATGAGAAGCACTTCTCTCGTTTTGTGGGAGATCAGTAAGAATGTGGGTAAGATCTTTTCCTCATGGCCTGATTTCACTTCTGCGTTAAAGGAACAGTTTTATCCCTTAGGATACAAGCAAAAAGCTTTGATGAATTGGCAATATTTAAAACAAGGCAAAGGGCAGGATGTTGAGAGTTTTACAAAAGAATTTAGAAAGCAAGCACTGAATCTAGGCATTACACTTGATACACCTGAAGTTGTAACTAAGTATATCTGGAACATTGCATGGTTACATTAGGCATTCATTTTTGTTGTTTGAACCAACCACTATTGATGCAACTAGTGTGAAGGAAATTCATATTGAGAACAAGGGCAAAAATGAAAGAGATGATCAGTATAGAAAGCCATCGTTCAAACCTCCCAATGGAAAATCCAAAGTGAAATTGAAAGGGAAGGAGAAGAAAACAGCAACAACCAAAGAAGGAGAGTGGCCTTACTGCAATCACTTCAAGAAGGAAGGCCACGATGATGATCACTGTTGGAAGAAACACCCAAAAAAGTGTCCAAAGAAGTATGGAGGAAAAGGGAAGCTTAAGACAGTGGTAGTGGCGCAGCAAGACCTTGGATCGGATTAGGGAGATGAAGCGTTGATCATCTTTTGTAGGAACAAAATGTACTCTTACACCTCATGTTAATTATGAATCGCATGAAAGCACCAGTTTTGTAAATGAGACCCTTTCGAATGATCGAAAAAGAATTGAATTATTTCATATTAGAGTTGTGTAAATAATACCCAAGTTGAAACTCTGTTGATACTGGGTCCCAAGCAAACTTAATTGCAGAATCCATGGTAAAGAAACTTAGCTTAGAGACAAAACCACACCTGAAACCTTACCTACTAGGATGGATACATGATAAAGAAAAATTGAATGTTACCCAGCAATGTAAAGTCAAATTTGTGATTGCTTCTAAGCTTGTAGATGAAGTAGAGTTGGATGTAATACCATTGGATATTTGTGGCATGGTGTTAGGAAGCCCATACCTATATGATAGGAAGGCATTATTTTTTCGTCATGAGAACAAATATCAAATCACCAAGTATGGGGTAGAATATATAGTAAGGGATCATCAAAATAAAATCAATGCCAACAGTGTAAGCACTAGACAAATGAAAATACTGGTGAATTTCGATAAAGGATGCATGCTTATGGTTGTAAGGGAAAAAGAGGCAGAATCGATGTTGCTTTCCAGGGCTGTGATCGAGAGCATAAACAAGAATTATCTAAATTGATTTCTAATTATGATGAGCTATTTTAGGAACTAAATGGATTGCCTCTGAAGAGGGAAATCCAACACGAAATTCATCTACAGCATGATGCTCCTCTGCCAAATATTGGCATGTACAAGATGTCAGCTATTGAGATGGAGGAAATCAAGAGACAAGCGTAGGAAATGTTGGACCAAGGCATCATCAGGCTGAGCACCTCTCCATGTGGTTCACTGATTGTTTTAGTTCCAAAGAAATATGACACCTGGAGGATGTGCATGAATTGCCACGTGCTCAACAAGATCACAGTGAAAAATCGCTATCCCCTTCAATGCATAGATGATTTATTAGACCAATTAAAGAGTGTTGTTTATTTCACAAAGTTGGATTTGCACAGTGGTTATGACCAGGTCAGAATTGTGGAGTAGGACATGTGGAAAACTGCCTTCAAGACCAAGCAAGGGTTGTTCGAATTGATGGTGATGCCATTCAGACTTTGCAACACTCTAGCCACTTTTATGTGGGTTATGAATGATATATTGCAGCCTTTCATTGATGATTTTGTTCTTGTATATTTAGATGATATACTTGTCTTTAGTAAGAGTTGGTTTGAACATGTGTGTCATGTAAAGAAAGTGCTTCATGTACTAGAAAAAGTAAAACTCTTTGTCAAATTGTCAAAGTGTGAGTTCGGGAAAACCTCTTTGGGTTACCTAGGTCATATTGTTGGTCTTGGTTAGTTAAAAATTGATCCCTCTAAAGTTGAAGCAATTGTACATTGGCCTAAGCCTACTAGTGTAACCGAGGTCCTTAGCTTTCTAGGTGTAATCTAGTATTGGAGGATATTTATTGCTAATTTTTCTATTATTACAGCACCTTTGTACACCTTGACAAGTGTCAAACAGGCCTTCCAATGGGGAGGAAGATAGCAAAATTCCTTCGAAACATTGAAGGAAAAGATCAGCACCATGCCAATCTTATCCTTACCTGATTTCCAATAGCCATTTGAGATCGAAACTGATGCCAATAGTTATGCCATGGGAGCTATACTGATGCAGCAAAAGAAGCCAATTTGTTACCATTCTGAGAATTTTTCTCAAGTTGTGATAAACTATCCCACCTATGACAAGGAACTTTATGCCTTGGTACAGAGTGTGAAAAAGTGGAAACACTAGTTGATTGGCAAGGAGAACATCATCCATATAGATCAATAGCCCTTGCAGTACCTTTAGTCACAATCCAAGTTGCAACAATCTCATCATTTTCAGTGGATGGGATTTCTTCAACAGTTTCATCCGGTAATAAAGTATAAGAAGGGCACTAACAATAAAGTGGCTGATATTCTATCTTTCCACTAATCTATGGTTCACAGGTGGACAACTATCACTTGCAGGGGAAATTGTTGTATCACCTTGGTAAATTATGTATTCCCAGAGGGGAAAGAGTGCATGTAATTCGAGAGGCCCACACCTCTCTTGCGTTTGGACACTTCGGTGTCGAAAATACTTTATGTCATGTACAAATATTTTGCTTTTGGCCTCATATGAAAAACATTGTGACTTGCTATGTAAAGGGTTGTGTGATGTGTTCTATTTCAAAGCCCTCTAATAAAAAACTTGGGCTACATACACCACTCCCTATTCCATGTCATCCATGGGAAAGTGTGTCAATGGACTTTGTGGGAGGTTTACCTTTGTCTAGGAAAACTCACGAATATTTGTATGTCATTGTTGACCATTTTAGCAAGATGTGGAGGACGATGGACATCAAATTGAAAAGAAGCATGAAATTTCTCCCATAGACTAATGGATAGGCAGAGGTTGTAAATCATACCATGGTACACTTATTACGACGCTATTGTGGGAAACATCCCAAGTTGTGGGATGTGCATCTCCCCTATGTACAACATTCCTACAACTGAGCAGTGCATTCATCTATGCACCATTCACCATTTGATACATGTTATGGTTACCTACCAAAGGACCCTTTCGATATGGTCTTTGGAAGGGAAGATGGCTCCAGTGGATGTAATGATAGAGACAAAGCTCAACAGTTCATTCAGCGCATCCAATTGATTTACCAAGCAGTGCAAGTAGTTGGAGAAAATTCAATCCCATTACAAGGCTCAACATGATAAACACCAATTCAATCATCAATTCAAAGTGGCCGAAAAAGTTTGCTTGCACATCAACAAAGACAGGATGAAGGGAGAAGGAAAAAAGTTGCGACAAATCCGGTATGGACCATTCACCATTTTGGAGAATATTGGGAACAATGCCTTTCATCTTGACTTGCCAGTATATATGTAGATGTACTCAGTAGTGAATGTGGAGAACCTAAAGCTATATGAACCACCTTTGATCATGGACATTGATAAGGTGGTCACAATTCCTACAGTGGATGATTTTGCACCAGAATATCTTGATGAGTTACCTGAAGACATCATCCTTGACAAAATAACCAGGACTTCACAGTGAGGAGATGTAGAATACCTCTAAGTTGGTTTCAAGGGAATGCACCCAGCAAGGCCAGATGGTTGGAGAAAGAGAAATTCAGGGAATAATTCCCTCCCTTTCCAATTGGCTAAGGGAAAGCTTTTGGCAGTCCAAAAGATCCTCAATGGGGAGGATTTATCTAGGTGGATCTTCAAATACAATGGCATGGAAAAGCTCAGAAATAAAAGTGCTCAGAATGAAGTCAACTTAGGACCAGAGCATAGATTTCATCATCCTGATTCCAACGACGCAAATGGTACTTCAATCCGAGTCCGGATGATGAAGTTATCTCGAAGGGAAGGTTGTTGTGTTCCTTAAGAAAATGAGGATTTTTCCTTTAAAAATGGGTTTAAGCCTTAAGGGGCAAAAATCGCAATCGGATGATCCATGGAGGTGGACTTAAGAAGGGCACAACAAAAACCCCGATCGTCGATCCTTGATTAAATTGGCATCGGTGACCGGAGAGCAATCAGGTTGGAGGAAGGTTATATATATATATATATATATATATATATATATATATATATATATATATATATATATATATATATATATATATATATATATATATATATATATATATCGACGATGGCAGGGGCTGACTTGCGATGCGATCGGCAATAAAGCATCGGGCCAATATGTGAGTGGGATGCCGATGCGATCGGCCGATGTCGATATCATCAAACGAGGATCGGTGGTCGGCCATCCCCGATTAATAGGGTTGTTGCACCCCAATATGCTGATTACGATGTCGGTCCCAGACCTGATAAGGAGTATACGCCCGATTGGATAAATTTGAAGTCTAGATAAATGGGTTTTTTCGAGATTTTAGTGTTTTTTCGGAATTTCTTTGTATCTATTTCTTCAATGATAAATAGGTTGTTTTAAGGGATGGTTGTGCCACCGATCCTTATACTCCACTTGCATCTATTTTGAACCAAGACAACCCCGATTTAAACAGGATTTTGTCCAAAAGACCTATTATAAAAGAACGATGGTTAGAAAAGCACGGGGGGAGGAATTTGCAGCACGCTGTTTCATTTGGCAGGAGGCTAATAGTGAACTTCGTCTGTTTTGGACAAGTCATATATGTTTTAGTCTCTTTCAGTACCACAGATGCTTTGATGCTACCCACTTCTCCATATGAGGTCTCCATTTCACAGCCATATTTTAGAATGGAGGTATAAGCCTCTTGTATGTAGCTGATGATTGTAATTCTCTTCTTTTCATGCCATTTAATATAAAGGCCTTCCCATTGTTTGAGTTGGGCTCGGAGATGTAGTCCAAATGGGACAAACTCCATTATCAAGTCTTGGTGTATTCTTTTTGTGCCTTTTATGTGCTTTCTTCTTCTTTTCCCATGTGCACATTAAATTTCAGTGTTAAGGTGCAATTTTTACATGTGATTCTTTTCATACATCTATAAGCGAAAGTATCCTTGATCATGTATACAACGAAAATCCCTACCTCCAATAGTGAGGCATTGGAGCTACTGCTTTCTCCTCAAAAGAAGTAGCATATCTCTCTAATTCCTTGCAAGATGAGCCAAGGTGAACAGTCCTTTACTCTTAAAATGAAGGTGTATATATAATAATAAGGAGGTGATGATTCACCTTTCTTGTGACCTTTCATCTACCCTCAAGAATTTTTTACTTATATGACCTTTAAACTTTACATGACTCTTCATATTACATACATGTCCTTTGGGCTTTCACTTTATAATACAATTTTGAAATAGGAATTAAAAAATCCACCATAATGGTGTGGCATGTGATAGCTCATGACATGAGATGACATTACACTGCTGACAGAGAATACTTGATGATGTGGCAATCTCAAGCCATTATTGTGACTATGTGTTGAGTGTCTTCCTGAGAATGCTTTTATTTCCACCTTTTCATGGTTTGGTGATAAGGAATATTCAATGATCTCAATTCTTGAGTTGTGATCACAAACTGGTGTCCCTTTTCTTTCTGTTAATTGATAAACTTTCATCTTGGGATACAAAGATGTCTTTCAGCATGTTTCCCTCCTTCTTTTCCTTCCTCACCATCTAACCATTTTATGCTAAGGTAAATGTATTTGTAATTCACTCATGACAAGATGACATCAGCCTCAAAAGTGCCTAGTCTAGGATAACATAAATCGATCTATTGTCTAAGCCTGAACCAAGGAATAAGTTGAAAGAAGCCCTCAGTGACTACATAGTAGCGCAATTTAGTTAGTAAGATGTGAACCTTAAGCCTTGAGGATATGTAGTCTGTAGTCCAGGCTGGGATGAGGTAGAAAACTGTGTAATTTTGGGAGTCAGGTGGATAGGCTGCGGGGATGGGCAATGGATTAGCATATTTCATTTTTTGAGGAGACAGAGGAGGTTGGGCCATTGTGCAATGTCACGAGGAAAGGTGATAACTATAGGACTGAGACTATGCAATGTGTAATTCAAAGAGGTTGGGTGAATCTAGGTTTCTCTGTAGGTAAGTTTTTTAGAAAATGGCTAAGTGGGGGATTGGTGAGATTGATGTGAACAATGATAAAAATGAGATTGTGATCACACACGTAGAATGCTTGATGACACAACAACAAATATAATCTAGGACACATGAATCATTAATTTTAATTACTGTGACAACTTCACAATGAGTTACAACAAGTGTGACACCAAAGATACACTTTGTGGCAACTGTGACGACTCTTGTGCGAGACTGCTTGAAACTTTAGAAATGAGTGTGATGAATTTTCACATGCCTAAAACAACTCATTCACAGAATGATCACATCTTGAAACTAGTATAATAGGTTTAGAAACATCTTATGACAGCTAACATGTTCAAAGACGTATGTTTTCCTATCTTGTAAAGGGGAAAAAAATCCTTGAGAAAACACATGGAATGAGTTTCAATGTTTGTGAGGACAATGTACAGGATGTAGTAAGGCTCTGAAATATAGCATAGGCCAAAACTTTAGAGGGTGTTGTAGGAGCCACATAATCATCTTCGAAATCACATAGAGTGAAAATCATCAAGTTATCTCATAACCATCATAAAGGTGTAGGAGAAAAGTTGGATTCTTGAGTTCCACCCGTAGACTCCTGAATCACAGATCTCTTTAATTCAATTACTAAACAACATCTACAAGACATTGCATAAAATCATTAGGATACCATTCATATCATAGCATCCCCGTCTTCATTGCACTTGGGTCAATTGTCATTAAAGAACTGAAATGCATATTAAAGTTCCAAATGTATACATAGCCATTATCATATATGTTTCAACAATAGACTATTACTTTTTCAATGAGCGCATGCGATCTAAGAAAATTGATGAGCCAGGATTCATATCTTTCTCACCAACCCACTAAGCAGAGCCACATAAAAACACCAAAGGAATCCTCATAGGTTGTATTGCCTGTAACTATTCAATGCATCAATAACTCACCGATCTATGAACAAATAATTTTTTTCAAAGACATGTTAATTCAATAGATCAACACTAATCTAATTGTGCATCAAATAATTCACACATCTCTCTTGCAAATATTTGATCCCTCCTTAAGGGAGTTAGCCGAGTGTCACTAGCTCTGATAGTAATTTAAGAGGCTAATTGAACACCAAAAATTATTTTGCACTACATTAAAGGCACATATAAATACATCAATTTTTCTTTTAAGATAGAAATAATATCTTATCTATACAATCAATTAGTTGATAGAACATCTCAATGAACACCAATATATGAGCTATTTTGGTTGGACTAAATCTCTCAAGTCCAACTAATTAACAACCAAACAACTCACACAACAATTACATGTAATGATGAGGAACATCATTCAATATGCACAATATAAGGAGTTAAATCTCCAAAAGATATACTCCCAGTAGTCACGTTGTCCATTCAACTTTTACTACAACTACAACAAATTTAATCCCAATCCCAGTACTGACATTTGTGATGGTCACTATCATGAACTAGAAATATGATCCCGATAGCTGGTAAAAACAATTGGAAAAGAAATTTAAAGTGACTAGACTAAAATTCCTATAGGAGCAACTAAGTTGGGTTTAATATTTTCGATCAGATTTGTAATCCCGTGCAAATGCAAATTGTTTCATTGTGGTTCTTTTTCATATACGAAAGCATCAATATTAACAACCTAAGAGGGCTCACAAAGTTCTTGGGAACTATTATTTTTGTAATGTAATGGGTGCAATAGTGATGAATTTATTCAAAGAATTTTTAATTAAAATGCTAAATGCATATAATTCCACCGCTAGCAACATCATAGGGCTGCATTATGTTTTTTGCCAACATTTTTTCCTCGTCATCCTAGATTGTATGTGAGGTGATCAACATGATCTTGCCTGCGTCGTTATAATAATATATCTGAAATGGTTAATAATTCATATTGAATCTTGAGATTTGTACTCTGTTTAATATTGTAGACTCCAATTGTGAAGAAGTATCTAACTAAATTTTTGTTGACTACAATGATGCGTATGTTTGGAGCATTGTTGTTTGGTGTAATTTTTATTATTATTTAGCATAAGACATTTGTATAAATGGTGATTATCTGAAAGAAACATGTCCATACATTTATTCATTTTAGTCTTTATATGTTGCTACTAAAGTTATGGTTAAGTACACATTTGCCTATGCCTTTTAAGGGATGGATTTCTTCGACCATCTTTGTGTAAACTTTTAAATGCATTAAATACCATAATTGTAACCATCTTTTCATGTTTCATTCTTCATGCAAATCTTCAAGCTACAGGGTTAGCATGTTTCAACAATAATTTCTTCAAATATCATGGTTTTCATCAATAATTTTTTCATGCCATGGTTGGTCCATCTCCATTTTGAGAGTAAACCAGGGAGAGTAAGAAATATTTTCAAAGTTAATTATTATATTGACAATAATTTTTCTGTTGATAGTGTGGTGTTAATTTTTATCATTGGAGTTGCTTTGGGGAGAAGCAAAAAACCACAAGATTAAAAATTAGGGAACTTCAAAGATCCTTCCAAAAGTAAAATATGGCTAGAAATGTAGAAAATCGGGAAACTCCCATCACCATTACACAACAATTGCTATAAAATGGATCTAATCACTAAATATGTTATATTTTTTATAATTCTCTCCAAAATAACATTTTATTTTCATTATAGTTCAATGCTATAATGATGACAGAAATTATGAAGAATATATATATATATATATATATATATATATATATATATATATATATATATATATATATATATATTTGAATATATCTTACAATTTAAATATATCTTATGTTTATTATTTATGTGAAATACTTTAATAAATAAGAGTAAACATGAACAGGTGTAGATTTATGTGGTTTGTACCCTTCAAGACTTATGCAAGTTATTTTTTTTTCACTAAACAAATCATTTATCTACTTCATATATCAATTTACAATTTTTTCACTTATTAGATATTGCTACAACTTTAATTTTGTTATTCAAAAAATACTCCAATTGTCATTTTTAATGTAGTTATGCAATTGCATCTTGCAACTTCTAGAGATATAACACTCGATTTTGTTATTGTGACGACTTTGTTATTGTGACGACTCTCTTATGATTATAATTATAGCTTAAATATTAAGTTAAAACTTTTAAAGATATAACACTTGGTTTTGTTAGTGTGACGACTCTCTTATGATTATAACTATAGCTTAAGTAATTAACATTGCATTAATTCATTTTGCATGTTTGACTAATTACTTTCTCTTCACATTTATTTTTACAAAATTACTATTGTTTTGGTTGTGTGATTCTTGAATTACAAAGCAACAAGTTGTACAAGCAAAATCATGAGTTATAAAGAAAATAAATTAAAGGAAAAACACCGACTATTAATGCTTATATAGAAATTAACCAAGGTAGAAAAACCTATTATGAATGCTTATAAAGGTTACAAATTTCCCATATATCAAGATATGAATGCTTATAAAGGTTACAAATTTCCCGTATATCAAGATACCTCTTACTGCTGATAACTGTAATGTGTTATTTCAAAAGCCAAATGAAATGGAAGAATAAGAAATTAAGATGGCAAATAAAATTGAAGAATCTTTATTTACAGGAAAATGTGTTTATTCCTTTGAACGTATAGACATTGAAGCATATTATAGCTTATTCAAAGTTGTATCCTTAGATAACATTACTAAACTATTTATGGATAAATTTTCAAAGTCATGCAAAAGTGGTTTAGTTACATATGATTTATGAAGCCATTGAGCACCGAAAGATCTTCAATTCGGTAACTATTTTTTCTAACTCTCTTGTAGAAGTTAGGGGAAGGTCCAATGTGCCACACATACCATTTATTTGTATTTTTATATGTATTTGTAGTTATTGGCTGTGTTCTATGTATGCAACTCACTCATAAGATTGTGGTGATCTTGATCATCAAAATTGTGGTGTTTTTATGTTTCTCTCATCATAAAAATACCACCCTACAAGTATCTAGAGTCTAAGGGTACGGAAATAATAACAAAACAATTATTAATTGACATCTAAAAATTAACCATTATTGAAATTTAAAAAAATGATTACAAAGCTTTCAAAGAAATGGTTGTACTATTGCAAGAAATGAAAAATGAAAAAAAAGAAATCTAAACTATCAACCGAAAACCGTTTTCATTCATAGATCTCCATTCAAATTATTGATTTTTGGTTTTCATTTTCTTTTCTTTATCAGAATTTGCTTGACAGCCGCTTGCTAGACCGTTGCCGCTGCCGTTTGTGCTATATACGTCATCGGATTCCTGTTTTTATTAAATTCTAAGATTTAATTTTCATAACTACAGCATTAAATATTACGTAACAATAAAAATATTACAAACTAAAATACATGCTATTAAAATACCATTTAAAAAATAAATTAGTAAATAAACGAACACAATTTTATTTAAAGTAAATAAATATCGCATTTTGAATGCAATCTATTTTCCATTTAAGTCCCTTGAACACGTTGTGAAAACACTCGACATGTCAAGTAGCCAATTACTTACACATAAGGTGCCCAACATTAGGTCAAGAATATGCTCTACTTGTTTTTAGTACAAGCATCCTGCAACCTCTGTTACACATCCGGCATTTTGTTGGAACTGTAGGCCGTGGTGATTAAGAGTTTCCCCACGGGGTCTTATATGTGTGTATACAATACATTTTATAGTTAAAATTTAATGAGAGAGAGATATGGTTTTGTACTACAGTTTTTGCTTTGAGGTGGCGATGTTCAAAACCCATTTTTGTAACCGAGTTTTTGCTTTTAGTTGACGATGTTTAAAAGTCACCTCAGAATGCTAATGTTTAAAACTCACCTGAGAAATATAATAAAGAAAATAGAAATATTATTGACTAATAGTTAATGGAAAACGGTTGAAAGATATCTAGATACAGTTACAATCAGTTAGTAACGAATCCACAAATCTTTCTAAATTTGGGTTGGAAACAAAAAAACCCTAAAATCTGGTAAAGTTTAGAGGGAGCTTTCACATTTTCCGAAGTTAATGTGGAATCACGTCCAATTAAATCTTAGGTGCTTGTATTTTGGTGGTGTCGTAGTTTGTTGGAATGGAAAAATTTAGGGATGAAATTTAGCAAATGGTTTATTTTTTTTGATATTTAAAAAAAAAAATCGCTACTTTTTACATACATATGATTAAATAAATAATATTCACTAAAAATTACGAATTTTAATAATAAATTATATATATATTTTTTAATTAAATATTCATCTATATTCTATAGATATAACTTTTCAAACAAAAACTACATACCGTAACTACGAAAAATATTAAACCTGCATCATTTACGTGCAACCTCAGCTGCTTTTACCCTATACAAGAGACCATAGCATCTTCGACCAAAAAGAGGACGATGGATATAAATACTTTCTTTTATTTAAAAAGAAGCTCACCCTGAGTGACACATGGATGTGGCAAAAGAAATGCATGAGCCATTCGAGCTAAAATACTAGGAAAGTGTGCTCAATTATGTGTTTTTGAAGCATTGGCTTTGTTAAAAGAAAAGTACTAAAAAATGGTGATATTATCATGTTTTGGGGGGGGGGGAATATCGAAAATGCCGAATTGGAGTCAAATGCCTCCCAACTGCCTCATGTTCTCTTCTTCCCGATGAGCTATTTTATCATTTCAGGTCGAAAGGAAGTTGGCTTCTTCTGGAGAGTGTGTGTTCTTGTCTTCTTACTATGCAAAGTAAAAGAGCAGAATATAGATATATGTTGACTATCATTGCTTTGTTGCGAAGACTTCTTATGTCCATATATAAGTTAGTCATATTAATTTTTTAGAAAATATTTCCACGGTTCTTGTGTGTATAAACATAGGTTAAATATATTTATTTTGTGTGAAAGATTTTTTATGCATCTCTTGCGAAAAATTAGATGGCTTCTGTGTGGAAGATAGAAAAAATTAACTCTGTTATTTCTGGAAAAGATTACATGTGAACCTTGCACATGAAAAGAAAAAGAATCGATGATAATTTTTTGAAGTAGAATACATGTGAACTATGCACATAAAAAGATAAATGTGTCAGGATATTTTCTTCAAAAATAATATGTATTTCCATGCATAAAAGAATAGCGAATTGTGATAAACTTTCTTGAAAAAGAAATATGCATCTCCATGGACAAAAGGAAATAACTATGGTTTTAGTTTAATTGGAAGATTACATATAAATTCTTGAGCATGAAATGATAAGAGTCAAGATTACTCTTTTGAACGCTTGCATGTGAATTATTTTCCATGAAATGGTAAGAACCAAGGTTATTTTATTTAAAATTTTCTTATGAAGCTTGTGTATACAAGGATAAGAACACATGCTAGTTTTTTAAAAAGATTATATGTTGATATACATAGAAGTGAAGACTATTGTGATAGATTTCTTTAGAAAGAATATGTGTTCATATGCAGAAGAATAATAACTATGGCGTTAGCTTCCTTTAGAAAGAGAATATGTGTTTACATGCATCAATATAATATTTTTTAGGTTAATTTCTTTTGGAAGAAGAATATGAATTTACATGCAAAAAATCATATCTAATGTGCTAGTTTATATTATGTAGGTAGTTGCGGTGGTTGTTCTTTTGGAAAATAATGTGTTTTGTGCAACGAAATATTAGTTAGTGAGATGTCTATATTTGGAAATATTTCTCTTTTTTTGTGCGAAGAGATGGTGATAACCATGAAGATTCGTTTAATTATTACCATGTTCTTGTGTTATTGTGGGAGAAAGAAGAATATAATTATTTCCCTTTCTCATGATACATGTGAAGTGGGGATAAAAAATCATGTTTCCGTAATATCTATGTATTTTACTTTATTTATTTGATATTTGGATGTATAGATGTGTCATAATCGAACACATGTAAAGATAAATAGACATGTTTTGTAGTTATGTGTTTTTAATTAATTCATGTGAAATGTGAGTAAAAGAGGTGTGTCTTAATACTTTATATACATCTTATTTATGCACGTGAAAACATGTTTGAAGCATAAATAGTAAAGATTTATTATTTGTTTGATAAATATTTTATGTATTCATGATGTTAGATTCTGTTGACAGTAGTAATTGCAAGGATTGTGGTTTATGTGAAATATAGATTATATTTAACATTATGGCATGCGACAAACTTATGGTTCATGTAAATTGAGGGAATGTCAATTGGAAGATAATCTACTGCAGGGAACCACTAGGTTACAAAGACATAATGTTCGAGGAATTGTGGAGTAAATGATATCATGATTACCGTAATAACTTCTAGCTATTAATGATAGTGTCCAACGAATGGACTCATTATCATTTAATGAGGGATGAACATCCTCATGAAATTTTTAATAAAATACATGTTTGTTGGTTTTTCCCTTCTCCAGGGTATATCGGTGCTCATTGATGTGTTTTCTTATTATTTCATTCTAATGATGTTTATTCCTTCCAGAATGTTGGCACTTACATCATAAAATATGTGATTCACTATACTAATTAGTTCAATAATAAGGATGAATGTTTACAGTGAGGAGTTTTATGTTAATAAGCTGCAACAATGATTGTTACATTATGTGGCTTGTCATGCCATTTTAAAAGTTACTTCATGTAATGACGATGATTTTACCTAATGGTTTAATAAATAATATGGACTAAGTTGTTGAGAATACTACAAGCTAGTAAATTCCATAAAAAGTTCTTATCCTATATATTTTTTTCATGAGGTTTACTAGGGGATGATGTACTCTCCAAAGTATAATGTGATGGATACAAAGTATTTGAACAACCCAAGTGGACTCAATTTTTTTATGAAAAGGATGTGTGTAAATTTGTAATAAAAAAACAAATATATTACCAGAAAGCAATTGAAAATAATGTTTTGAAGTTAGTTGATTGTAGATTCAAAAGATAAGCCAAAATAGCTAAAGATGCTTTACTGATATCTAATAATCTCAATACTTAAATTTACAATTTAATAATATTTCACATTGAAAGATAAATCAAGTTTTTTTCATTTCAATGATAATAAAATATATAATATATTTACTAACTATTTAGGACCTTAATGTCTTAACTTTATAATAATATTTGAAATTGAAAAATGTCTTAAATTTATAATTAATAATATTGGACAGAGAAAAAATGAGTTGAATATATATATATGTATATCTATATATATATAATATAATATTATATTATATTATAGTTTAGTTTAATTAATTCTCAATTATAATATATATATGTTAGGTTAAATATTTCAGAAAACATTCTCAACCTTAATAAAAATTTATTGAAAATTTCCAATAATAATTTTTTAATAACTTTTTAATATATATCTATATATATATAATAATGTTATTTTTTAATAAATTTATAATATATATATGTATATATATAACATTATGAACCTTAATATTATTTTTCAATCATTATACTCTTAAAATATTTTTCAATCAGATTTTACGTTTGGCAGGGTTATAAATATTCAATTTATCCTCAAATCATATAGTATAAATTTATTTCAATATAAACGTGTTTACTATTTATAACTAGCTAATGTTTTATAGTATTTCTTAATTATTAAAAAAAATATTAAATTTAAATTATATTTATAATATTTTATATTTATTTATACATAAATTTAATATATTCTTTAAATTTTTTAAATAATTAGTTTTATTAAATGGTAGGATGTTTATTTTGGATTGATTATTAGACGATAAAAGAGGAGATTATCCTAGAGAATAAGGATAATATTAAAAATATTATTATCTCCAAATTTAAGGATAGGTTGTGGAATGAATAGGAGAAGAGGGGAAAATGAACCTATTATATTATCGGGAGGTGAGCAACCCCTATTGCTAACTGGAATTATGTTTTTGTCTTGACAAGTACTAAAAAGAAAATTAGCATTGCAAATAGAAGAACTAATTCCCATGAGCTTGGAAGTGAAACCAATTTTGGTTTATTCCCAAAGCCCCCTGGGAGAAAAGAATTTGTCATGTTTTCAATATTAAAAACACTTTATCCTCGATTCCCATCCCTTAATCACATCCATTCTCATTTCCAAAACATTTTCCACACCACCAGCCTTTTTAAGTTTACTATAGTAATTTAGAAGTGCTTCTTTCCCTTCTTTTTTATCATAAAAATAAAATATTGAAAAAATACAAATAATTTATTTATTTCTTTAAATATGATAGAGCACATTAATATTACTTAAAATTAATCATCATCATCATTACTTTGTATCTTAATTTTGTTATTAATTTTTTAATATAAAAAAATATTTTTTTATCACTATTGATATATAATTAATAAATATGTAACATTATTCTTTATAAGATATAAAATATTTTGTAACACTAAAATATATTGTACCGCTCCTATATAAATAAAAATCACCAACTAAATTGGAGAGAGGCATGGTCGACAAAGGAAGTGTGTAATATCCCTTCCCTTAATAATAAATAATAAATAATAAATAATAATATAATAATAAATAATAAATAATAAAAATAATTAATAAGTAATAATTCATAATTCATAATAGAAATAATAAATAATAATAAATAAATCACTTAATAATAAATAATAAAAATACTAAATCATAAATGTTAAATAATAAATGATATTAAAAATATATACAAAGAAAATAAATAAATAAATAGTAATAACCATACTAAAACTCTAAATAAGAATAAATAGAAATAAAACAAGAAAACTATCAAAAAAAAAGGAAATAAAACAAGAAAAGCTAAAAATCAAAAGAAAAGTAAAGAAATAAAACAAGAAAGCTAAAAAAATCAAAAGAAAGTTGCATGTAGACACATGGAGTGTGTGCATGTGGTTCCCCTTCCAATGTTGTTCTATTTAATAAATGGTGAGGAACATGAGAGGCATTCCTGCATTCCATCAGTCTGAGATTCTATCTTGCATTCTCTTGGGAGAATGGTGTTCTAAGACGTAGGAGTCACTGGCAGTGGTACGCTGATTGAGAGCTCGGGGGTGGCCAGTTGTAGCAAATTCTTGCAAAATTGAGCCTACGGTTGGGCAGAGAGTTGTCCCCAAAACCTTGTTGCAGTAAGACTACTTATACGATAGGTAACCACAGGTAAGGACTATTCATAGTTTGAATTTAGTTAATTAATTACATGTACTCTTATTTAAGTTAATGTTAATAAGTTAATTAGATATTTATTTGGGTTGTTACATGTGGTATGGGCATCTTAGAAAAAAAAAAATTGTTTTGTTGGGATTTTTAACTGGACTTGTTTTGAGAGTTACAAGATCATTACTTCCAGGAAGCCACATGTCTTTTTTTTTGTTCTACAAATCCTCGCTATACACTTAAATTTTTTTTATTCAGTGCATACTAGCTGCATAAAAAAACAAGGATTTTATTGGCAAAGACACTTTCAGAAGTTTTTGTTTTGGACTTTTCTTTCTGTTTTTGATTTATTGCGTCTCACAGACAACTAAATTGGCGCATGGATTAATGATGACAACGAGAATCTCTCACAGTTTTTCAAGTTCTATGTTCTAAATAACACATTTACTAGGTCACTGTTTATTTTTTTTCCTTGAAAATGTAAATATGATTGCGAGGTTTAAATAAAATTATGAATTTGTTCCTTGAAGCGCTATGCTATCCAGCTTCTTCAATTTCTCCTCAAAATCCTTGATCTGCTGATCTAATAGGCTCAACGCTACTAATTTGTGATTTATTCCACGTAAGTCTGGAGTTCCAGGAGCTGGTCTCGACTCCAGCCTTTTGATATCCAGGCTCCCTCTGGCTGTCCCCTGCATCTTTATGGGCTCACTGTTATCAGATTATCTGTCTCCTAAATCTCATTGCATTCCGAGCGCTCTCTTACGAAGAGCCAACCTGATCACCATGATTATTTTGTGTGCACGTTTTTTTTTTGCCTCTTCATTAATACATTGAAGGGATTCAATAATGCTTTATTTTTACTTCTTTATATTTTGTGGTTGTTTGCATGTGCAATTGCGCTGCAGGGATATTTTCCGTTAATTCTGTCTACCTATTTTAAATTTCTGTTCAGTGAGTCCTATTTAAAGACAATGATTTTGGATTTCTGAAGCAGCCCTCATCAGATCTTATTACAAAAAAAATTACTTTTTGTAATGGGCACTGAATAAAATCAATGGATTTGAATTCAGAAAAAAAATTGGGACAGTATTTGGTTTTGTAGATGAGCTTTTGTTTGGCTTTAAATGTTTTCAGTATATGCATTTTTAAGGACATTTTATAGCAGGTTCAAGATATCTGTTCTTCAGAACTAACTGGGAGATGTTTTGGTACCATGTATTGAAACTCATACGTTCAAAATTTTGGTAAGTTGCTTTTCTAGTGGAATTTCTGTTTTGTTTCAGCAACCTATGAGATCTGTTTTGACAAGCCCCTTGGGAAAAATGGAAATATTTTATATTTGCGGAAGGGTATTTGAGTTGATAATTACCTGTTTTGTTTTAGCAAACTATGTTTGACGAGTCCCTAGGAGAAATGGACAATATTTTAAGTTTGCGAGAGTTTTTGAGGTGATAATTATAAATCACTAGAACATGCTTTAATAATTTTATGGGCCATTCTAATCATATCTTAAAATAGAAAATACACCCAAGAATCACCGGGTATCGAGTACCTATATATTGTATATATTGTATATTCATTCCAAGGTTAGGTCTGGGTCCAAATTCTCAAGTTTACAACTCTGAATCATGTTGAAGCATGGATTGGTAGAGGTATGATAAATCATTCCGAGGCTATGCTTAACCAATTTGCTTGCAAATCTGGGGCTGTTTATCAGCGTAAGATAGGATTTCTATTCTAATAAACTAATTTATGTTGCTTGAGTATTCATATAAAAGTAGGATATGCCTGTTCAAAAAAAACCTAATTGAAGTTTTCTGAAAACTGGTTGATTATTTGAGTTGGCAAAGCTTAGGGCTCACTCGTAGCTTATTAGGCACCCACGTTTATTATGTTTAATATCATATTATACATGTTTATTAATGATGTTTAGATTATCTATGCCACGTTTTTGTTTAAGCTTCGTCTGCGTATTTGTAACGAACAAATGCAAACCCTCGCGATTCTCCGGTTCTGTTCACGACCTTTCCGTATCGATCGAACAGCGGAAACAGGTCATGCGTGCTCGTACGGAAAGTAATATTCAGAACAAACAGGGAATATGCATCTCTGATATCTGGAGGGCCCGATCTCCCGAAGTGCGACATCTTGTTCTAAATCAATTGACTGCAATGCAAGACCAGCAAATTCACTTTATTGGCTCAACCTCGTCATTTGAAACCCGCTTCTATTATATTACACTTACCATGTTTATTAAATTTTCCACTCAGTATATATAATATACGATTTCAAATTAATAATACGTACAGCTCTGTGAGTTGCTCTTTCTTTCTCACTAGTTTATTCAACTTTTAAATTAGTAATAATCCAACTCAACTCAGTTCTTCGCGTCAATTGGGAATTAGTCAATCCCTCTACCATTCCTACTCATTTATCTCTTGTATATTTGAAATGGCCCTCTACCATTCGCACTGGTTTTTTCGAGAGATAGTTAAAGCCCTCTATATGTCCGTTGTTTTATATTTTTTTTTGTTGGCACTGGAAAACTTATCATACGTTTTAAAAATCAAATTTAATTATATCATTAATGGTCATATATAATCATAATTCATAATAAATATTTTTATTTTTTAAATTATGTTATTGTGTTTTTTGGATTAGAAAAAAATTAAAAAATAATCAAATTCTTAATTATATTTCAGTAATATAATTTGTTATTAATAATGTATTTTCAAATATATTTTATTTTTTTATATATGTATATGTCATATGGTAGGTTTGTTTCTAGAAATGACTCATAAACCATTTTTTTACATATATTTTTAGAAAAAGTGTGAAGGAAGGTAAATTCACATTTGTTTTTATTATTTGAATATGTGATAAAAATAATAATTATTTTTATATTAAAAAAAGGAAATTGGTAATTTTGGTTGTATCTTATTAAAAAGATACATTTTTCTCTAATATGTATGATGTCCAAGACTTCTTGAGGCCCTTAATCTATGATGCAATTGTGAAACAGGTAACCTTAATAAATTCATTGAATTAGCAGAAAACATAGCAAGGCTAACTTATCTGAACTGTTGCCTGCGCATTCAATAGCTGAAATTGGACAGTGCTAAGGATTATGGTTATAAGTAATCAAAATACAAGAAAGCTATATTGCTAACAACAAAATCATACTAACACTGCTCGAATTTAGGTTTGTGTAATCTCTTTGTGGAGCATCCAGGTTACACCCATTGTAGACAAATATGATCCACAAGGGTACCTGAAATAAAGTGCATATATGTTCAAATTCCAAGCACCAAAAATAAGCTCCATCTCACGTCAAGAATTCAAAATGCTAAAATCATTATAGCTCTTAGTGTATTGTAGCCAATAAGTTTGTTCATATTTTCCTGGTATTGTTTCAATCTTTATGTTGTAATCAATGTAAAACGCGGTAGCTATTAAAGCTTTGTTAAGGGTTTCATATGGTGTTGCATTTGCAGGTGTGCTTGCAGGAGGCCCATCTTATTAACAAAATGATTATATTTTGTGTTTTGGGGAGGGATAACCTTCCCAGTCATGTGATCCGGTTCTGGGTCGGGTGGCGGTGTCTCTTCTTTATGGTGTGGAATATTTCTGTGGTTATTTGATTTCTTAAATTTCCTTAGAGTAATCATTTAATAGCTATAAGAATCTCAAGATACATTCAATAAATTTGTTTAAACAACTTATTTTGCAGTCCATTTAATTCTTTTAACATAAGTTATGATTGCTTAAACAGATACTCAAAATATTTCACTCTACAACACATAATTTCAAATTATCTTAGCATAAAAGGTCATGAATCTGTAGGCTTAATATTGATGTGACATATAATTTGAAAAGTCATCATGAATTTTCTTTCAGAATTGAAGTACCTTCTTAAAACAATACTGCCACTAGTATTTTTAAGCTTTACTCATTGGCATTTTGATTTTATGTTGAGACAATTCTCTAAGTTTTAATACTAAAAAATTAGTGATTATTGATAATTTTCATGATCAATCACATAGTTTCAAAATTGGCAATGGTTTGATTGCACGCCGAACAGTAGGGGAAAAATTTATCAGACAGTAGATTGAAATGAATCAAGAATCTTCAAAACTTTGTTGAATAAATTTTGCATGGTTAATACATACCTAGTTAAAAATTCACTGCATAATTATCACAACAATAATCTAAGTATTTTGGCTTTTATTTTATGCTTCTTCTGTGATGAATCTTGATATTGAGTGATTGATTACAGTGTTTGGCTATCGTTGCACTATTGATATGGCATGGTGGCATGTTTTTAATGCTGGGTAACTACTCACCACAGGTTCATTTTACAACACAGTTTACATAACACTTGAAGTATTTGGATAATTGAAGTTGAAATTTGTCACCAATTAAAATGCTCTAAAATAGTGAAATATGTCCCAATTCACAATAGATAAACTCTAATATCTTATTACCTTAGATGATCATTGTTCACTATCATATGTTCATTATTTTATTGTTCAATCTGATCTAAAAACACAACGATAACATTCCTTGAATGTTGATCATACTATTCACTAATTATTTGGGTTGGATTGTTGTTCTCATTATCCTTTAGCAATAGCAGTTACTTGGTTTCTCTGATCTATTATTGCAAGAACACAACTCTCTCAATATGATCTTCTAATAAATTTAATTTTACACTGCCATTGCCATTCAGATTACATGTATCTGCTCATTTACTACTATATTCTCAAGGGAAAATCGTACAGACTTGGATTTCAGTTTAGATGTTGAGTATAACGTTACATGAGGTTTCATGATTCAAGTTTAATTACATATAGTGGATAAAGATGTCAAAAGAGAAATGGAAAGGAGAAACTTGCTAATGATAGTTCAAGTGATTATGGCCAACTTGGATCGTAGAGAAGAAGTATCACAACAGGGGTAAGAAATCAGTAAGAAGAAAGAACCGATTTTAGAACATAATGGAAGAGTTGGTATAATCATGACTTGGTACTCTAAAGGTATCACTATAAGGTCTATCTAAGGATAATGCACATAAAGAAGAAAATATTGGCAATCAACTAATGAGCTTGAAAAATCAACGTAATAATGAAGGTTATTTTAAGGAACCTGTATGGTTTGATAAATACAATGATTGGAGAAGATAAGTTGTGTGCATAACAACATCTATAACAATGGGAGAGCCACGTTGTAAAGTTTTTCATAGGTGACTAACTATATGAATGAATTATGGATAACAAGACGTATGATAAGGAGATTTTATTATGTTGATCTCTTCAAACAAGAAAAGATAAGCGGATTACACTTGGTAGCTATCTTAATGAATTTATTTATCAGGTATTACCGAAGTTGGAAATAGTAACAAGATTTCCAACGTATATCAGTGTTATAGGGGAGGAGTAAAAACCACAATGATTGGAGGTGAGAAATTCAAGTCAATTTAATAAAATAGAATGATGTGAAGAAACTTCCATTTTTGAAGCCAATAGACATGGAATAGTAGGAAATGAAGACAAGTAGAAAAAGAAAAATATATTTATGAATATCGGGTAGGAGGAAATGAAGGGATGTTCTATCAAGAAGAGAATTATTTTAAAGGTATGAGTAGAGTTAGAAACATGATTGGTAATGGTGATGATCTACATCTTTTAAAATATGAAGGTGTGAAGTTGCATGATGACCAAATGATAATAAACGAGGAAGATATAGGAAGGAATGTTGCTAGAAATTTTATACGGATACCTTGAGAAGGATTGTGTACATAGTGACAAAAGAAGTGAAATTCAATTAATAGAGATTGAATTTGACTTATTATTTCATGAGTAGGACTTCCCATAACGTTAAAACAGGTCATTTCCACATAACACCTCACATTTAAGTTTCTCATGGACAATGATGGTAGTAGTATTTCCAACTGTTTCAAAATCTAATGTAATGATACTATGTAATAAGAAAGAGTCTTTTGCCAGCTTGAGGAAACTGAATCTATGATAAGGAAATCAAGTGGTATGGAGATATGAACTTTACGAACTCAAGAAAATATTTTTGGTGGTTGAAGTGCTAATTGTTAATAAGTCAACATGGATCAACAAATCCTCATGAAATAGTGTTTATATGCAATTGCATATAGCGATATTGGAATCAATAAACCGAAGGGTAAATGGATGTAAAATCAAGGGATTTTAATTTTGAGATACATGATTTAAATAATGATGGTATCACTAGTAATGAATTTCACCAAAATTTCCCTTGGAAAGGAAGAATATATGATGAGGGATTAAGACTCAAGATGATGAGGCTCATATGAAATTTAACGATGTACTTAGATAATTATACCATTGGTGTAAATGATCAACTACCTAGTAGAAAGAAGTCGAAATGATTATTGAAAAGTGATTGACAACTTGATGAAAACATATTGACGATGTTTCATGATATCATGGTAGGAAGATAATGATGTACATATGGTTCTTATAGGGATAATGTATCCATATGACAATAGCGATATGCATAGGTATTATGACGTTATGTCAAGGTATATTGACATATTCATTTACTACGTGATGATAGGTATTTAATGTTCAATACTCATGATGGATATGATATGCATAATGTGGCATAGGAACTATGATGCTATAATATGAGGATTATTGACATGTGGTTCATTTATGAGAAGTCATGATATGTCTTTAATATAATTATGTTGATGGTATAACTGAAGCATGTGATAGTTCCGTACAAATCTATGACATGCATGATCATGCAAGAGTACAAATCTATGACATGCATGAGCATGCAAGAGTTCGTAAGGTCGCGATTAACAAAGATGAATGTTCTCATGATGACATGCAAGAGCTGGCATGTGGATTATTTCCTATGATACTAGGATGGTATGGTTAATGCATGTTAAGATGTGATGATTCACAGGACTCCATAAATGGGCCGAGAGGGCCGGTTTATTTGATGATCTCATGCGAGCCCATACGCACGAGGGAGAATAAGTAACACCATATGGGCTGGGGACAAAACTCAATCAACACTACATATGCCAGTGGTTCCTTTGTCTTGTGTATAGCTCTTGATGGATAGCTCTTGAAGAGCTATGGGACCATCTTGAGGAGGCCAAGTGCCTGATGTTCTAGGCTAGGTGCCTGTTATTGGATTGGGATGTCGAAGTCTGGAAGGGATGTAAAGGACTTCGATGCCTGGGGTTGTGTGCCTTAGTAGTTGTGGAGGGAGTGGGCCAGCCTTGCGAGATGCCCGGGGTCATTGAGTACCGGACTGGATGCCTGCCTTGGGGCAGATGAGGTCTAAGTCAAGCGCGAGCCTTGGGGCCAGCCTTGGACTAGGATACAGACCGGGTCAGGCTTAGCCTGGTGCCAAAAGTGGGAAAAAGGACAGAGATTCCTTGAGATTTCCCGAGGTGTTGGGGACTTTTGATGCCTGCTGGTTATACTAGTTCAGCAGAGGGTGTTGGCAACATGAAGTAAATTCAATAATAAATAATAAATAATAAAAATAATAAATAATACATAACTCAACATAAGTTCGGGACGAAGTTCCTTAAAGTGGGAGAGTATGTAATATCCGTCCCCTTAATAATAAATAATAAAAATAATAAATAATAAATGTTAAATAATAAATGATATTAAAAATATATACAAAGAAAATAAATAAAAATTAAAAAAATAAAAAAATTAGTAATAACCATACTAAAACTCTAAATAAGAATAAATAGAAATAAAACAAGAAAACTATCAAAAAGAAGGAAATAAAACAAGAAAAGATAAAAAGCAAAAGAAAAGTAAAGAAATAAAACAAGAAAGCTAAAAAAATCAAAAGAAAGTTGCATGTAGACACATGGAGTGTGTGCATGTGGTTCCCCTTCCAATGTTGTTCTATTTAATAGACGGTGAGGAAGATGAGAGGCATTCCTGCATTCCATCAGTCTGGGATTCTATCTTGCATTCTCTTGGGAGAATGGTGTTCTAAGACTTAGGAGTCACTGGTAGTAGTACGTTGATTGAGGGCTCGGGGGTGGCTAGTTGTAGCAAATTCTTGCATAATTGAGCCTACGGTTGGGTGGAGAGTCGTCCCCAAAAGCTTGTTGCAGTAAGCCTACTTATTCGATAGGTAAGCACATGTAAGCACTATTCATAGTTTGAATTTAGTTAATTAATTACATGTACTCTGATTTAAGTTAATGGTAATAAGTTAATTAGATATTTATTTGGGTTGTTACAAAGTGTGGGAGCAGTTGGGGTTTGGGCATCATGGACTTTGCTTGACAAACCTACAAACACCATAGCCTGAGAAACGATAGGGGAATAATGACAAAGGATACTTCTGGAACTTGAAATGAGTGGTATGGCAGGGGGGATAGATCCCCTCCTATCGAAATGTTGCTACAGTGGAGACGAGTCATCATGGTGTAGCCGGAGGCAACAAAATCATGGGAAAGGGATACCAGTTTTGGCAGCTAAATGGTGAGTGGGGATGAGAGGAAAATGCCTACCCAGAGCAACCAAGAAACCCCGATTTGTAGTACGCAAAAGTAAGCTGGAGGAATATAGAAGATATATCAAGGACCACACCGTGATATGTAAGTTTATTGGGGCTTGGCCAACTGAGAAGGAACTGATCAAATGGATCCAGCAATGATGACAACCAAAGGGGCATATAGATCTCAACCTGGCAGAGAAAGGCTTCTTCTCGGTAATATTTTCTAACCTAGAAGACAAGGAGAAGGTTTTCGAATATGGGCCATATTTCTTCAACAATGATGGCCTGTTTATGAGACATTGGGAGGAATGCTATAACCTAGAACAAAAGAAGCTGCGGGAAACACCCATCTCGGTACGACTCTTCAACCTACCCATGGACTTCCAAGACCCTGAAATATTGTAAGGAATAGGAAACTCAATCGAAGTCTTTGTCAAAGTGGTAGACTCGACAAGAAAAGGTAGGTACACCTCATATGCAAGAATCTATGTGTACATAAATATCATTGAGCCGCTACCAGACTACATAGAGCTGGGATATCATGATGAGATATGGAAACAACCCCTAGACTATGATCATATCCCATTTAGATTTAGTAAATGCAAGGAATATGGACACCTATATCGTGCTTTCCTTTTAAATAAGCCACACAATCAGCCGAATGAGAAGGAGGAAGGATAGTCAACAACAAGATAAGATGGGGACGGATTCCAGGAGGTGCACAAAACGAAAAGAAACAAAAAAATAGTTGGTAACTAGAAGTCAAATCAAAATGAGAAAGAGCAATGCAACCATAATAGATTCACCACCGTTCAGGTGGACGAGATGAGGGAGACAAGCAGGGAACATACTAAGGAGATGGAAAGCATACAAACAAAGTAGATCGAGGGAAATAACCAAAAGAGATAAGATAGATGAAAACCAAAGAGAAGAGAATACCATGGAAATGGTAGAGAAAAACCCAATGGATATTGACTCCGAGAAAGAAGATCTCAATGTGGAAGAGCAGGTGATGAAACGAGTACTATACGAGTGGATACATGTGGATGAATAATTTATCCCAAAGGATCAAAAATAATTCTATAAGGAAACCTTTTAGTAATACAAGATAAAACAAGGATGGGCTATTATCGCTCACTGAGAGCACCTAAGGTCCCATGACAGACAAAGGAAAGAACTAGGAACCCTAGGAAAAGGGGGAAATAAAAAGGGTAGAAGACCAATGAATGAATTCATACAAATGGTGGGGGAAATATTAGTAAATTCAGGGAGAGTAGTGCCATTATCAGAGGTATTTCAACAACCCCCAAAATTGTTGAAATGATTATTACAACATGGAACATAAGATGCCTCAGTAGTAGAGACAAGCAGAGATACCTCAAAGAGAGATTGAAAAAGGATAGACCCAATATAACGAGAATACAAGAAATGAATATAAGTGAAAGAAAACTGAAAGAGATTTTGGAAAATACCAAACCCTAGTACTAGGTTATTGGACAGGATGAAAATGATAGTGCAAGAGGGTTGGCGATCATTTGGAACCGAGGAGAAATATGGTGTGAATACCAGGTCACCATCCTAAGGATCCTATCGGGAAGATTTAGAGTCATTGGATCGAGATATTGGGTGCTCCTCACAGGAGTATATGGACCCCATATCCCAGGAGAAAGATTGGATTTCCTCCAAAACTTAGGAAAAATGAGAAGCATATACTTGGACAACTTGTGAGTGGTGGGAGGAGACTTCAAGATGATCACTTCACTTGTGGAGAAAAGGCGAGGCATGAGAACAGTGGACATAGACATGGAGTTATTCGTGGACACCATAGTAGAGAAGCACCTAGTGGTCATCCCAACAATCAATGGGGTGCACAACTGGAGCAATATAAGAGGAGGGAATCACCAAATTGCTTCTAGATTAGATAGATTCCTAATATCTAAGTAGGTTATTAGCATAGATATATTCATAGAAGCATTGATTTTTCCCTAGGATTGAATTAAACCACTAGTTGATACGACTGGAATTGGATCCGAAAGCGAGCTTGAAAAATTGACCTTTTAGGTCTGAAGCCTTTTCGCTCAAAGACCCAACCCTCATTCAAAAAATTGATGCCTGGTGGAAGCAGAATGATCAATAAGGGAGGAACTGTATGCATACATTTGATTTAAAACTCATGGAAATTAAAAAGAAGATAAGGAAATGGAGCAAAGAAGAATTTGGGCACATCATGAAGGACCAGCAACATCTTAATCATAAGATGATAGAGATGCAACAAAAAATCGTTAAGGAAGGGAGATCAAAAGAGTTAGCAACAAAGGAGGATCAATTAATAAGTCAGTTGGAGGAAAGGCGGAAGGAGGAAGAGATTCTATGGAAACAAAAAACGAGGGTGAATTGGATATTCTAGAACAATAGAATATTCTACCTAAAATATGAAGAGGGGAATCGTAGAGTACAAGACGATGAGATGAAGGGGCTCCTAGTAAACCACTTCAAAGATCTCCTATCGGAACCACAAGAAGGCTGAATAGAAGCAATTCAAAGAATTTCTCAATATATACCTCATAGGGTCACATAAGAAATCGTCAAGGGTATGAAAAAAATAAGGCTCTCATGGACTGAGGGTTTATGGTAGAATTTTACCAAGCCACTTGGCACTTCATGGGAAGTGACATACTAGAAGTCATGGAGGAATCAATCTTGGGTTGCATTATATTCTTTCCATGACTAGCCCACGTAGTTAACAAGGGAGTTAGAATGGGGGTGGAGCCCCCCCTTCATTGCACTGATTGCATAGTGGTGGGGTCACAAGGGGTTTGAGGGATGTAGGTAACCCCACTCTATGGGGCAAACCCACCTATGGTTTTGTGCATGGTTTTCACACATGCTTTTGGGCGAGATGGTTTTTGGTCCATGCTTTTGGACATGATGGTTTTTGTTCCATGGTATTAAATGCTTCAGCATGTATAAATAAGTATTATAACATTGAAAGGAGCATAATGAAAAATCAAGCTAGTAGTCCTGGTTTTGGGATCTATGGAATCTTTGTGTATATGTGTTTTATGTGTCATTATCTCGCATTGTTTATTTTCTCCATTTTAGAATTCGTATGCAGGTAATTTTTGTACATGGTTAAAACCTACATTTGGTATCAGATTTGTTTTGGTTTCAAGGTGACACCTTTGTTGTTGAGGGGTTTTTCTCGGTTCTGTGGTAGACCCTATTTAGTGGGATATCTATGAGATCGATTCTAGTCATGAAAGAAGATGGCGAGCAGTGGAAAGATAAAGATCGAGAAATTTAATGGTCATAGTTCTGAGTTTTGGAGACTTAAGATGGAGGATTTGTTGGTGGATAAAGATCAAAGGATTGTGGTAGATCCGGGTACTAAACCAACAGGAGTGTCTAATGAAGAATGGAAGAAGTTGGATTGGAAGGCAAAGAGCACAATAATATTGTGTGTCGTAGATTCAATATTTCTGAATGTATCAGGGGAAGCTACGGTGAAGGACTTTTGGGACAAGTTAGGTACTTTGTACCAATCTAAGTCTCTCGTGAATAAACTGTTCCTACGGAAAACGTTGTATAACTTGAGGATGAAAGATGGAGACTCAATGACAGATCATCTCAACACATTTAATACTGTGGTAAGTCATTTAGCATCTGTTGATATTAAAATTTTAGATAAAGATAAGTGCATCAGTTTGTTGTGTTCTCTACCAGTTAATGGGATAGTCTAGTTATTGCAATAGGTAGCAATGCAACTAGCTTGAAGTTTGATGAAATATTCTCATCCTTGCTAACGAAGGAGATGAGATGGAAAAATATGGAGAGCCAGAATGGTGATGCATTATCTATATGAGGACGGTCTAGAACAGAAACAAAAATAAGTCATCGAGTTGGAGATCTAAATCTCCAGGAAAACGTGTAAAGGTGGTGTGTTGGCAATACAGAAAGGAAGGGCACTACAAAAGGGACTGTAAATCTAAAGCTCCTAATAAAGGAAAGGGATCTGATGATTCTCCTTCTGCAGAGGCGAAAACCACCTCAGATGAAGGTGGGGATGTGTACTTGGCTTCTTCAAGTATATATGTAGATCATGAGGCATGATTGATTGACTCAGGTGCATCCTTTCAGTTCACTCCCCATAGAGAGTGGTTTTGTGAGTATGATAAATTCGAAGGGTTATAACACTTCTGGGTGTTCTGCATATTCCTACATTGGCCAAACTTTTGATTTGTATAAGCAAGTTGAATGATGTAGGTGTAAAAATAATGTTCGAAAGTGATACCTGCAAGATGCTTTGGGGAGCACTGGTATTGATGCAGGTAGTTTGGATTGGAACTCTGTACAAGCTGCAAGTTAACACGATTGTTGATGGGTGCAACATTTTTGTGGTTCCTGAATGTGTAAAAGAATAGCTAGTGGTCTTTGGAGATAAGACCATGCTATGGCATCAAAGCCTTGGACATATTGGAGATAAGGGCCTTCGAATACTTTATGGTAAGGGTATGGTAGAAGGTACAAGTAATAGATCTCTAGATTTTTATTTCTATGAAAATTGTGTATATGGGAAGCAGAATTAGGTGAGTTTCCCCTCTAGTGGTAAGAGGCTGAAACATATATTAGAGCTTGTGCACAGTGATGTGTTTGGACCTGTGAAGCTTCCATCACTGGGTAAGTCTGCGTACTTTGTATCATTTATAGATGACTTCTCAAGGAATACATGGATATATTTCCTTAAGAAGAAATCTGAAGTCTTTGACGGGTTTAAAGAATTTAAGGCTATAGTGGAAAACCAGACAGAGAAGAAGATAAAGGTGTTGGGTTAGGACAAGAATTCTAAGCAGAGGTAGTGGAGACTGCATGTTACCTGGAGAATAGATCACCTTCATTAGCATTGGAGGATAAAACTCCATAAGAGGTATGGACTCGTAAGAAACCCTCTCTTTCACATCTGAGGGTATTTGGATGTGATGCATATTTACATGTTCCAAAGGAGAAAAGAACCAAGATGGATAGTAAATCTAAAAAGTGCATCTTTATTGGGTATAAGGATGGTTTAAAGGGTTATAAGGTTTGGAACCCAGTAACAAGGAAGGTTGTGTACAACTGAGATGTTGTGTTCAGAGAGGTGAAAGATGTTATTAAACATGAATTCCAACTAAAGGAACCTAAGAAGATAAAGTTTTAGCTAAAGGAGGAAGAATCAGACTCTACAGCAGAGGAGGAATCAGAAGATGAAGAGACACAAACTCTGGGTGTGAGAAGATTAGTTCGAGAAAGAAGGTAGCCAGAAAGGTATAGTCCATCTGCTTTCTGTTCAAATTTCTCTTTATCTATTACTGATGATGATCCCAAAACTGTGAAGGAAGTAGTAGATTCAGAGGATGGAAAACTCTAGAAAGAGGCCATGGTTGATGAAATGGCATCTTTGCACAAAAATGAGGCTTGAGGTCTGGTGGAGTTGTCGGCTGGAAGGAAACCCATTGGTAGAAAATGGGTGTTTAAGAAGAAGAAAAATGCAGAAGGAAAGGTGGAGAAATGCAAAGCTTGGTTGGTAGTAAAAGGTTATTCCCAGGTGCCAAGAATTGCTTTTGGTGATATTTTTTCTCCTGTTTCCAAGATAACTTCTATTAGATTACTTTTAACTGTTGTTGTTGCTTCTGATTTTGATGTAGAACAGATGGATGTAAAGATAGAATTTCTTCACGGGGATTTGGAAGAGGAAATCTACATGAAGCAACCTAAAGGCTTTGCGGTGAAGTGTAAGAAAGAACTATTATGTAAGTTAAATAAGTCTTCGTATGGGTTAAAACAATCATCAAGGATGTGGTATCAGAAATTTGATACATTTATATGGGGACTTGGATTCGCTAGAAGAAAAGTAGATCACTGTGTGTATTTTAAATTAATTGGTGACCATGCTATTTATTTGGTCTTGTATGTGGATGATATGTTGCTGGTTGGAAATGGCAAATAAATTATCCGGGATTTGAAACCCAATTGTCCTCCAAATTCAACATGAAATATCTTGGTGCTGCAAACTATATTTTGGGCATGGAACTTAAAATAGATGGGGCAAAGAGGAAGCTCTGGTTAAAGCAGAGGAGGTATGTTGAGACAATATTGCAGAGATTTAATATACAGGATAGTAAACCGGTGATGGTTCCTATTCCTGTAGGAGTAAAGTTATCTATTGAACAATGTCCCAAGACACAAGAAGAGGAAGAGGTCATGTCCCGTGTTCCATATGCAAGTGTAGTCGATAGCCTGATGTGTGCAATTGTCTATACTAGACCATAGATTGCACATGCAATTGGAGTAATGAGCAGGTTTATGTCGAAACCAGGAAAGGAGCATTGGATGGTAGTGAATGGGGTTTTTAGGTATTTGTGTGGCACTAGTGATTATGGTTTGTGCTACCAAGGAAGACTAGGATTGGACAGAGTGTTGGATATTCATGGCTTTATTGATGCAAACTGGGCTAGAGATCTCGATCTGAGAAGATCTATAGGCGGGTATTTTTTTAACCAATTTGGAGGTGCAATCAGTTGCATGAGTAAGAAACAATCTATAGTGGCACTATCAACTATAGAGGCAGAATACATGGTAGCCACTCATGCAAGCAAGGAAGTAGTTTGGTTGCAGAGATTGTGTTTAAGTATGGGGTTAGTACAGGGAGCTATAAGGATAGACTATGATAGCCAAAGTGCAATTTTCTTCACAAAGAACCCTTCATATCATTCAAAGACAAAGCACATTGATTTTCAGTATCACTTGTGAGGGATATGATAGAAGACAAAAATGTGTTGCTGGTAAAGGTGGACACTTTGAAGAATACTGCAGATGCATTTTCAATATCTGTGAGCTCTGAGAAGTTCTCTTGGTGTAGAGAAACAATGGGCATTGTAGGGTTGGATAAATGACCAATCTCTCTTTTGGGCCCCCGTGGAAAGAAAACAACGAGTGGGAGAATGTTGGGTTTTGTTATATTCTTTCCACGACTAGCCCACGTAGTTAACCAGGGGTCTACCCCCCCTTCGTTGTGCCGATTGCGTAGCAGGGGGGTCACATGGAGTTTGAGGGGTGCAGGTAACCCCAATTTATGGGGTCTGGGGCAGTGCCCCATAAAATTTTGGTTTTGGAACCTATGTTAGGTTGGGCGGACCCACCTATGGTTTTGTGCATGATTTTTGCACAAGGTTTTAGACACGATAGTTTTCCGTCCATGGTTTTGGACGCGATGATTTTCAATCCATGGTATTGGATGCTTCGGCATGTATAAATATGTATTATAACATTGAAAGGGGCATAGTGAAAAATCAAGCTGGTAGTCATGGTTTTGGGATCTAGGGGAAAATCTCTGTGTATATATGTTTTATGTGTTATGCTCTCGCATTGTTTATTTTTTGTGTTTTAGAATTCGTATGCAAGTAATTTCTGTACGAGGTTAAAACCTACAATCAAGGCAAAATCAGAAGGTATCTCCTATTCTAAACTCCACTTTTATAACTCTCATTCCTAAGACATCAAAATTGGAAGACCTTGAAGGATTCTGACCCATAGCCCTATGCAATGTCATATATAAAATTATAGCTACGCTTAAAAACCTCTTCTCCTGAATATCATCTCCCTAGAGTAGACGGGATTTGTCAAGCAAAGGAAAATGTTGGATGGGCTACTAACCTCTTAAGAGGTTGTCCATTTCCTCAAGGAAAAAAATCTAGGTGGAATGATGGTTAAGCTTGATCTATGAAAGGCCTACGATCGATTAAGCTGGGGGTATCTAAAGAGCATCCTTAGAGCCTATGGATTTATCCACAGATGGATAAACCAGATCAATCCTATGATATCCACCCTTGTCATCTCTATTATGTTGAATGCGACCCCTACCCAAAACTTTAACCCTACCCAGGGGCTAAGACAAGGTGATCCATCATCACCCTTCCTATTCATTATTGTTGCGAAAGGTCTAGGCAGATAAATGAAAACGAAGCCCAGGAGTCTATGATTAAAGGCCTTAGGATTTGGGAGGATGACCTTGCCATAACCCACTAACAATTCATTGATGATATCATGAATCTCTACCAAATATCATTTAGATAAGATAGCAAAATAATAGAAATCTTGCTTACCTTCAATTTTGCATTAGGGACGCAAATAAACAATGCAAAATCCCGTACCTTTTTCTTCAATAACCAAGGGAATGTTAAGACCTATCTTGCTAGGATACTAGGGTTCAGTACAGGAAACCTCCCCACTAAATACCTGGGCATGCCTCTATTGGAAAACTCTCTAAAACTGTCCTCCTCAAAGCAGTGCTGCAGTCGATTCCAATACACCAACTATCATGCATGGCGGCCCATAAATGGGCTTGTACCAAAATGGTTGATATCTTTAAAAAGTTCCTGTTGGGAGGGGCTCAACATAAAAGAAAATATGCCCTTATATCTTGGCAGGGATTGGTCAAAAGAAATATGGAAGGAACGCCTAGCCTCAGGGACCCATACATTTTAAAACAAGTAATGGGAGCTAAATTATGGTGTAGATGGATGGGACTTATGGCAAAAAATATGGACAAGAAAGTTTAACATTCCAGAGAGAACTGACAATATACTACGGTATAGAGACCCACCTAAAGGGTAAGAAATATGGAACTTGGCAAGCCAAAATCGAGACCTTATTAACCAACATGATTTTTGGGAAATTTGAAATGGCATAACAACAAGATTTTGGTAGGACTCATGGTAGGAAAGAGAAAGACTTATAGATAGGCAAGACCTCACAGACATATACCAATTTACCAATAATAACAACATCCAATATGTAGAGCAATTCTAGAAAGAAGAGCAAGGAACAGGGAACTGGAGGAGATGGAAGAACAAGGAAGATTGGGGCTAGGCTATAGAGATAGAGCAATGGGAAAAGTTTGAAAAACAAATGATATCAATACAAATCATGGTTAGGAATGACCTAGAAATTTTGAGATGGGACAACTCCACAAAAGGCACCTTCACCAGCAAAGTAACATATGACTTGAGAGCAGAACAAGGCCAATATGTACAAGGAATTCTTTGGAAAAGTATTTGGAAGGGGGGATGGTGGCTAAAGGTAGCCCATTTCCAATGGTTGGTATGGAAAGGGAGGATCCTCACCTGGGACCAACTTTAGAAAAATGGAATTCAGTGCCCATGATTATGATGGATGTGCCAACAAAACAAAGAGGATATGGAGCATATGCTAAATTCCTGTCTGTTTGTAGAACATAAATGGGGCCAACTGCAAGGAGTTTTCGAAAGGATGGATTGGGACTACCATAGCAGAAAGGAAACAATCCTTCTATGGCACAACAACATTTTCTCAAGTCCAATATTGAACCGACCATGGGGACTGGCCTTAGGTTTAAACCTATGGGCCACATGGAAAGAAAAAACCTCAAACTTTTCAAAAATAAAATCTCGACCCAAGAATAGGTACGGGAAGGAATAGTTAGAATCATCAGGGAGACTATACTAGTAGAACCATGGAGCCCTGAATATTGGCAAGCTCCCCCCCAAGAAGAAATAATCCTTTAAAAACTTAACCTAACGATGGAAATGTTGGCTCCAAATGCATGGAAAAAATATAGGATGGATATAGACTCCCCGATTCGATTCACCGCCCCTTGTGAAGGTTTCATAAAAATTAATTTTGATGGGGCTTCAAAAGGGGACCCACGTGCAGTAGTACTTCGTGGCATCTTCTAAGATACTCAAGATAACATGCAGCTCATTTATGTAGACTTTTGTGGGATAGCAAGCAACAACGAGGCAGAATTCACTACAATGGGTCAAGGTCTTCGAATAGCTATAAGAATGGGATATCGAATTGTTTTTGTGGAAACCAATTCTAGTCTGGTCAGAACCACCTTGGTAAAGCTTGACAACGCCACGTCATGGGACAAATTGAGCCAAAGTTGGAGGAGAACATGCCTTATACAAGAGATAGGGAAGCTTATTCACAAGTTTTATTATATAATGGTCCAACATGTAATAAGGGAAGGGAATAAAGCGGCTGACTTCTTGGCCAACTAGGGTTGTAACCAAAAAAATGGTTCGCTAGATATATTATGATCGGTATAGCCCAGGGATGACAAATTCGAAGCTCTGGAGGATATACTGATCCAAGATCGCAAGAAAACCTAGGAAAATGGGAATCCAAAAGGAGAAAACCCCGATCGGGGTGTCTACTGGAGGATGGCAGGGACGATAGACAGTTATGAGTAGTAAAGGCTGGGTACCATCCACCATCCCCCACATGCTCATGGCAATGGGTGCAGTGTCCCTTCACATGAATACATGCAACAATGGTGGGAAAGGAGGTAGGCATGGCAAGGACAAGGTGGGAGGCATAGTAGGTAAGGAAGGACAAGGGAGTGGCAATTTCACTGTTGATTGTGGAGTTAAGGCAGGACAGGGGATTGTCAACTACATTGTTGTGTGTGGAGTTGAGAGCTGGAGCACTGGAGTAGGGAGGCAGAGGCATCATTAACGACATCTGCAGAACAAGCACGAGTATATATCTTGCTCCTACAAACCTCTTGCAATGGCGACATGGTTTGTGTCTAGTTGGAGGGATCGGGAGAAACCTGGGAAGGGTAATCGGGGGAATTGGGGGACCTACTGTGCAAAACACCGCAGGCATTGTAGGGTTGTTGTCTGATTATGTATCCTTCCTATAAGGCTCCTGAGATTTGATGTAGCCAGTGGCGGGGAAGCCCCTCCTGGCAGCTGCATTGCGAAATCACATGATAATTTGGGTGGAATAGGAGAAGCTATGAACCGACGATGGGTAGCCTATAAGGAATGAAGAGGAGCAACGTAGTTTGACTCAGAAGAGGGGAATGAGAAGGCTCTCTTATGCATGGGAACCCTTGCCTGATCGAGACAGGGGACTGTCAACCACTCTAGATATGAGTGGCAATGGGAAGGGAGTAGTGAGAACACGCGAGGATAAGGAGACACGGCTCATTTCTAGAACGAGCTATCACCAAACCTGCGTATTGCTCGGAGAGTAATTGGGCTAAGAAAAGGATTAAAAATAATGCTGGCAATGAAATTCAAATCCAGAAGTTAATACCTCATTCCTGTGAACAGGTCATGTACAAAGTGGAGATGGCTCATCCTGCGAGAGGAAGAGGTTGTGGCAGACATGGGAGGGATCTTACAACAACCAAAGATCTGAGCACTTTGGAACCACGGAGAGGACAAAAATCTATTGAACAACTCATCAGTGAACCCGCTATGGCTTACAGGAAGGGAACGGATGTAGGGATTTGTAGTTTCCTAGAAGAATGGGAGGGAGAAATTAAGCAGCATAGCGAGACCGAGGAGGAAATAGAGAACTGGAGGGCCTTAGTCGTGGAACCCGGGAATACTAGAGGTTGAATAACTTACCTTAAGCATACCCTTTATCTCTATTGGCTTATGAAAAGCTTGACAGGGAAGGCCATCAAACAAACATCAGTGGGGATAGCTCTAACCCTCCAAGACATGCCCAACTATGAAAAGGATTTCCAACGAATCCAATTCCAGCTCCATAAATATAACATCCATCTAGATAGAATCCAAAGGCACATCCCATGCATCATCGAATTAACTGAGATGCCTGATGAAACTGCGAACAATTCAGTACTAGTCGAATCAACTTTGGAAGAGCAGCAAGAATAATTAGTTATTCTGATTTTTATTTTATTTTATGCAGATAGAATTTACTTTACATTATGCATGCTTATGATAGATAGACATATAGCGTCTTTCCATGAAATTGGGACATATTTAGCTTTGTTAAAAACACGGATACTTTACTATTTTTGGATGGCTTATAACGAGGATAAGTGGCCAACAAACTTGATTTTCTATCAGGCAAGTTGAGCCCACCTATCTCACATAAGTGGTGTAAACTTGTTGTTTATAAATAGAAAATGTAGGATCCGACCAAGCTTAACAAAAAATAAAAATCATGAACTAAATTAATTTAATATTTAACCCCAAACTATATATATATATATATATATATATATATATATATATATATATATATATATATATATATATATATATATATATATAATGATTATATATGAATTATATAATAATATTTTTATTGTAATTAACCTGTGGGTAATTTAATAAATTAAGAATTTTTGTTTTCATTTGGTAATTTAAAAAAATAAATTAAATATATTTTAATTAATTATGTTAATATAAATGTTTATTTTTAATAAGATTTTTGGAATTTTAATTTACTTATAACGCGGTTGTCTATAACGCGACTTTTTGAAAGCCTTTCCAGCGGGTTTTTCCGGTCGAAATCCGGCAGGAATTTATTGGAATCGCAAGTTTGATAGCTAGTTTCTGCACAATGAAAGCGTCCCAGGGGTTTTTTAGGGTGCTGAATCCAAATATGCAGTTAAAAAACCATTTTAACTGCAACAAATGAAGATTTAACCTCAATTTCTTCCGCCGGATTCCGTCACCGAAATCTCCAAAAAGTCGCATTATAGACAACTCCATAAATAACTATGAAATAAATGATATTTAACGGAATATTCTATAATATTTTGAATAGTATACGCAAACTAAGAGTTGAGATTTATGAGTTGTGATTTTTTAAATATATAGGGTTAATAACCGATAATATTGGCACATGGTATATAACAAAAACTATTTACAAATTGTCTCCAAACTTAAAAAACTTTTTTCGTGTTTTTTAATTCATTTATCATTAATAATAATAATAATAAAAATAAATTTATATTTTAATTAAAGTGTTATATTTTTTTACTTTAGTTATATAAAATATATCAAAGAAATGTCACAAAATAAATATTTTAATACTTATTATGTGTTTACCAATCATTTAATTTAATTTATATAATTGTATTAATATATTTCAAATCTAAATCAATCTTATATTTTTTTATTAAAGCAAAATTATCTTTATACAATAGTGATTAACAAAATGATAATTAAGAGATATATTCCGTCAGGGTTGGAGACTTACGTTATTTTAAGTTATATAAAGTGAGACACCAATTATACATCAAGGCGTTATGAGAAACTAAATGGGAGATAAAATCCATTAGATATTATGGTCTTCGAGAGAAGCTTAGGGTTGGAAACTTACGAGCAGCCGCCTCTATTTTTCTACTTAAGTTATCTTAAGTTATATATAATTTATTGGGTTATTTCGAGTTGTAATTTTTTCCGGTCCAAATTTTTATGGATGAACATTATTGTAATCGCTTTATGCTTATGAATATTATATTGTTGTGTATAATGTATTATTTTTTTATAATAATTTAAAATATACAAAATTAACATTTTTGTAATAGATTCATGCTCATGAATATTGTTCTATATAATGTATCACTTGTTTATAAGATTCTAAAATATTTTTAATATAATAGTTTATTTGTTTGTATGGTTTAAAATAATTGGTCAATGTGTGTTATGTTGAGAAATTCTTTTTGTGATGGTTACTAGTTGGAAAATTGGTGAATAGGTGCAATGTGAATGTATTCTGTGTGTAATGGTTAATTACCTACATAAAATTTGTCTAGATATCAATTTCTCTTTTCACTTGATTTTATATATATATATATGATATTGAGGTTATTTTGGGTTGTAACTTTCTTCACTTAGGTTTAAATTCTTACTAGTAATATGATGAACATTGTTGTAATACATTCATGCTTATAAATATTGTTCTATTGATTTTGTATTTCGTAAATTCTAAAATGATATATTACAAACAACTTCACTATAATCTTGAATTTTTTTCTCAAAAAATATTTATTATATAGAAAAAAAAAACAATATTATATTACATAAAGAAAATCTATTTAGTAAAGTTAATTTTTTGAAAATTTAAAATAAATCTAAATATTTTTCCCTAATAATTTTTACAAAACTAAATTCCAAGCATAAGTAAATTTTTTTCAATATTTATTACAAAATAAGAAAAACCCAACAATCTATATAAATTAAATGAACTTTTATACCAAATAAATCCTTTATATTTCAAAATTATTTATTTTAATAGTATAATAATAATTATTTTATTGATAAAATAAAAAATTCCAATTTTATTATTGTTTTACTAAATTCAATTTGAATATGTATATTTAAAGGATTAATCAATAATTAATAATTATTAGTGAGTGATATGAATTTAATATCTATAAAATATTTTTGGTTATAATTCTAGTTAGATTGTAGATTTATCTCAAAGGTAATTATGTTTTTTTGACGACTATTAATTCTACAATAACTACTACAAGTTACCATGTTTAACATTAAATTTTAAACTATTTTGTTATTTAATTTTTTCCTTTAATTCAATATTTAATAATTTATAAAAAAATTAATATTGTTTTTATTTTTCAGTTTTATTCTTTTAATTATGTAATTTGATTTGTAGATCATTTTTAACTTTTATATATTTGTTTGTTTATTTTAAATTAAGATTTAAGTAAGATATTTTTTTATTTATATTGTTAATTTTTTCTGTACTCTCTTTATTTATATATATGTTTCAAATATTCTCTTTTATGGGTTATTTTTGGTTATTTTTAAAATTTTTGTATCTAATTTTTTCATTTTTTTAATGGTTTTTTTGTCTTTTTCAATTGCTCAAAACTTTTTTATCTTATTTTTCAATTATTTTTAAATTTAAAATTTTATTTTTTCTATTATGTGTTTTATTTTTATTTTTAATATTCTTTTGTTGCTTATTTTTTGTTTTGTTTTTTCATTTCTATTTATTTATCTATTTATTTCTTTTTTATATTCTTTTATTAGTTGGAGGGTGTCAATACTCAACTAGCAATCCAATCACATACTATGTCAATTTGATTGTTGATTTAATATTTTTTGGTACAATGAATCAAATCTACCCTCATTGTGTGTTAATATCATGGTTGATTTTAAGGTTTTCATTTCAATGGGTCACGCCCCACTATTTGTCAATTTTATCATTGAGTTTTAAATTTCTATCACAATGTGTCAAGTTGTCTTAGGCTAAGATTTTAAAGTAGCTATACATTTAGCATTTAAAAAAATAATTACCCTCATTATTTGATTTAGGTATTTATTTTTAAAGTTTTTCTAGTCATGATATATCGGCTTAATCCCATGGTTGAAAATTTTGAAAATTTTAAGATGTGTTAGAAATATGATATTTTATTTTTAATGCCATGGTAAAGAAATGTCAAATTTTTAAACTCTTTTGGATTCATGCTATTTATCATAACACCATGGTGGAAAATTATTGCAAATTTTAGATTTTTTTGGATTAGTCATATTTTATAGTTTAGGCTATTGTGGAAAACTACTGGATGGAAATTTTAAGTTTTTTTGGGTAGTCATATTTTATAGTTTACACTATTGTGGAAAACTATTGGAATTGTAAGCCTTTTTGGAATCATGATATTTTTCTTTAATACAATTGTTAAAAAAATTTGGAATCTTAACCCAAAAAAAAGTTTATGCAACATTAGCACTTTTTGAGATCAGTGTAGTTTTTAATGTTTATTGCTCGAAGAGTTTGGATTTTACTTCCATTGTTAAAAAAAAAATGATGTGATGCAAGATAAATGCTATTCATTTTTTTGATATTTTTTCATGTTTATTGCACAAAAAAATTGGTTTTTCAAAGTTGCTAAAAAAAAAAATCAAAATTTTAACTCGAAGTTAGAAAGGAAAAAACATTGATGCAACATCAACACTTTACAACTTCAAGGTGATTCTTCATATTTTTTATGCAAAAACGGAGTTTTTTTGGCTAGAGTTTTCATTTTGAGGTTATAATTATCTTTATGTAATACTCATTTGTCAAAACTTGCAAATATTTAACTATTGTTGGTGTCTTTTGGGCATAGACTTTGTAAAGCCAAATATGTACACAAATTAAGTAATATGTGAAGCTAATCATAGAAGTCACTTGGGAAGTGATGCTGAGAAATTTCACATTTCAGTTGATTTGACACAATTATGGGTGAGGTGGTTACCTTCTGAAACTTCTCTTGAACTCCCTCAAAAGGAAAGTAGGGAGAAGCCAATATGGGAAAGAACTTGAGGCTGATATAAAAGGAGATTTTGAAATGAAGAGTTCTGAAAATGATGCCATCAATAAGAGGAATTTTTTAGTTGATTTAGTCAGTGGAATTCCCTATAAATGTTTGTTCCCAATATAAAAACGTTGGACTAAGTCTCATTGGGAACAGATAGCCTTGAAAGTTAAATTATGTTGGTCTCTGTTCTAACCACAATTGAATGCGAAGTTGTCTTAGGGGAGACACAGTAGTGACTAGTCTCATTGGTAGGGAGGAACATCCCTTCCCCTCTGACTTGGTGGTTCAACAATCAAGTAAATGAAGAATAACATATAAGTATTATTGGACCTATTTTTCTTGTTTAATAGTGGAATAAGATTGTACATTTATTCACAATGGAGTGATTGTGTGAAATTATTTCATTTGAAATTATTCATGATGTGAGTAGCATGTCTATTGAAAGTACATGTAAATGGCAAATCCGTGAGAAAAAAATATATTACATTTAACGTATTTTGGTCAGTCTTGAAATATCAAAATAATATCTTATCCTTTTTCATTATGGAAGTAGGGTTAGTTCCTATAGCCAAGTCAATTAGATTTACAACCCTCGATCACTACCTAGGGTCGTACAATGTAACAAAGAAAACCAATATTAGGAAACTATGTGCATAAAGCTAAATAAAATTTATAGATGTATATATCACTCTACATTATTGTAACAATTTGAGTTCAATTTTTTTTCTTTAAGATGGGTAGGGAACATTAACAAGATATGAAAATTATCAGAAAAGAAACATATGTATAATAAATCTGGTGAGATTTTACAAGTTGAGATAAATATTCTCATACAACTAGACCGCCAAGTTACCAAAAATTTTAAATAGCCCCTCAAGCCTTTGGAAGGATGAATTAATCAATGAATCTCACCTAGAAAGAAAGAGGAATTAAATAAGGATGTTAATATCATCATCTAAGGAATATACAGACATTGTTATACTGACAAAGGCCTTCTTAGTTTAAACCACATTGTCACAAAATATATCATAAATCATTAATGTCCAACATCTATACACATAATCTTATACATCTAAGAGAGCTCAAATAAATTTCCGCGCTTCAAAAATTGTCATAGAGTTAGTACAATGAACAAGAACTACTATAACACAATAAAATTTATCCAACTGACATGAAAACTACCATTGTTATTCCTTTAACACAAAAGATTTAAATACAAATGCGTGGACCCTCAAAGGGGGACATAATGCATAGGAAACCATTTCCCATAATAATAATAAAAAGTTGAACAAAAGTTATCGTTGTGTCCATCAAAAAATTTCCAGAAATAATTCGAAATCTGCTAAAACTGAGTGATTGTGAGACCCAAAATTACTATTGGTTGTTATAAGTATTCCTCAACATAATAAAAAAAAGGAATTGCATATGGATTATTGTTTGTAGAACCCCAAAAATGAGGGTTTCAATTTAAGGAATAAAATTCCCAAATAACACATAATTAACAATTGCATGCACTTGGAAAATAAAAGTCGAAGGTAAGTTGGTAAGTCTTAGAATCATTAAGTATTGGCCTCTCTAATGTTACAAATTTCCAAAACCCGTACACATTTCTTTATGTCTTCCCTGCAAAGGGAGAATTTAGGTGTTAGATGACGGCCATATAAAGACAAATAATGTAGGATTAATTAAAGGGAGGAGTGAGGATTTGCTTACCTATCAAAATAATATTTTTAACCTTCTCCTAGTGTGCATATGCCCCTACAACTGTTTTTCTGTTAGAATTAAAAGGGTTAATTTTAACACACTTATAAAATGAAAAAGAAGAGGAGAAAGACTAGTTAAGCTACCTGGTATTACCTGTTATAAGGTCAGTAGGTTAAATGTCCAGTTACAAATGAATTTGGATGGAACTGTGGAAAATATGTTGGCTCCTCGAAGCTCTAATTTTTTAATTTCAGCCTATAGATACATGGAATCCATTTTCGGGTTGAAGTCTCCTTTCATTTTAGAAATTTGAGTATAATCGTTGAAAATCAATTCTCTTAGCCAAACGACAAACTTACTGGAGTGGGGTTGGGAATGGGAATACTAACCCCTCAAGAAACCTCTTTGTCGCCATAGTTGCAGGGCCTCCATGGTAAGAGGGATATCAATAATGAGCCTCTCTCTCTTGCTCAGTACCAAAAGGGTAGAAAATTACCTTACTATTATTTTTATTCCCAATCATTGATTGAAACCTTAAGAGATGAGCATCATGGATTGGGGATTGCTCCAATCCTGAGAATAACCTCATGTCACTTGGAAGAAGTATGGGCATGTGAGGAAATTCGTATAAGGAACTAAGTATATAGACTGGGGTATTTTATAATTGAATGATTAATTTAAAATCTCACATCATAGGAAAGTGCACCACATTGCATTCAATAAATATAGATGTGATGCGAGGGGATTAAATGGATTTACATCATACCATAGTCATTGTTAAATTAATCCATACAAAGCAGAAGAGTCATTTCATAACTTTATAAACATTTTTTTTATTTTAAATGTTTAGTACAAGTAAATGTTAATCAAAGGGGTATTAATCATGTAGTTTGTGCTCTTGACAAAAGAAAATTTATTAAAGTATCTGTGTTATTACTGACATATGTTACACGTGGTATCAGAGCCAAGGTGACTACACTATGGCCTAATTGGGAAACTAAGATGTTAACAAAACTAGATTTGGTATCCATAGAGAAAGATAGAAATGAGGATAGCAAGTGCTAGGATGCTTACTGCATCAACAAGAGTTGCTATCAGTCCCAACTCAATAATAGTACAATGGGAAAACCTAGAAATGTGGGCCTAACTAGGATAAGAACCCCATACTACTATGATTGTCGTAGTGGAGATTATGTAACAATTATAGAATCAGGTGGAAAAACAAAGCGTCATTAATGAACATTGATAATATATCAGAAAATAAATATTAATTGTTTGACAGAATGACAAAATTATAGGAATTTATCCACAACCATTGATAACGGTAACTGGATAGAGTCCCACTGATGAAGGGAAAGAAGTTCCCCAAAAAAAAGCACTACATAGGAGTTAGGAAGTCAAAGAGGATCAATGTCAAAAAAAGAAGAATCCAGAAATAGAAACATTGTGGTCAGAAGAAGTAAAAATGTTTCAAAGTGGGGATGAATAAGAAATCATTTAGGAGAAGTTTCAATAGTACTTGAAAAACAAATACCTAACCAAATGTTTCTTTGATGAAAATTTGAATGAGTTATGTGACCTTTGATTAGGAAAAATCATAATGGATGAATATATCACTAATTTTACCTCCATTTTGAGGTACGTTAATCCTTACATATGTAAAGAAAAAGTAAAGGTACAAATATTTATAAGTAGGCTTCCCACATTTATTAAGTAATTTTCGGAATCTCCTCATCCTAAGACTATGGAAGACGTCATACGCAAGGTGTGGATATGTTACTAACATGTCAAATAGAAATGGGATGGTGGGAAAATATGGAAAAATAAGAAAAGAGAGAAACATCATCAAAATATAAAAGGAGTAAAGTCGGAAAATTCCAAGATCTCATTGAAAAATCCACATAACAAAACCTCAGGAAGAGGTTTCTAAAAGTATAAACATAATTAATAAAAGACAAATAACCAGTTTAGTAAATTTGAATTTGATCAATCTATAAGACCCCCACTACAATTTTGGGGATGTGGAGAGCCACACTATATTAAAAACATCCCCTATCGATGTAGGATAGGTCACCAGAAGTCTACCTAAGGAAAACGCGACATTAGAGAATCATTATGCAGAGTATGAAATGACTATCGCAGAATTTGAAGGTAAATATTTTAACCAAGTTCTGTCTATTTTAATTGACCTTGGAGCTATTTTAAGTTATATAAGCCTTAAGATAGTTGTAATATGTCAACTACAAATAGAAAAAAATAAGGACCCATCTCAAGTGCAGTTAGCCACAGGAGTCAAGAGGAGAGAAATGGATAAGGTGATGTTGATGGTGGTTGATACTGTCAACATATAGGGGATCACCCCAATATGAGGTCCCAATTAAACTTCACACCATTTCATGTCGGAGTCCCATCAGGAAATATGGCCTAACTATCTTTTAATTAAAGATTTAACTTGGATTTAATAGTTAGCATGAGAGAGGATCTCACATGCGCTTTTGAATTAGAAAGAGAGTGCATCTTGTGAAGTGTTCAATTGTAAATGTATTAAGGTTACGTCATTGCAAGGGAGAGAAAATGAGTTTCTAAAAGATAAATAACAGTACTAATCTAATGGAGGCACACATACATAAAAGAAAAATAAATTTTAGACATCAATTGAGATAATTCACTTAGATGCTATGCTCATTAAATCATCACAACACATTTTGAACAAGTTAAGCACCAAAGTCACTAAAATCATTCAATTACTGACATAGACCACAAAGTACATATGAAAGCTGACATAAACCACAAAGATTAGAAGAATAGCCTCAAAAATCTATGATTCATGCATGAAAATGTGTTGCTCGAAAGGCTTCAAGTATCAAAAAACATTCCAAGATATACAAGAACAATGAAAATCACTAGCTCCAATAATGGAGTGTTAGAGCCACTACTTTCTCCCCAAAAGTACTATCTCTGTCTCTCTAGTGCCTTCTAGGAGAAGCCAAGTTTAAAAGTATTTTTCTTGAGAAATTATGTTCATTTTATAACTTTAGGCATGAATCTTCAAATCCTCATGGATTTTAACCTTCCAACTTCTAATGACCTTTGGACTTCCATAAATTTTAAAGTTCCAATTGAATTTTGGAATTACATACAATTCTTGGAATTACACGTCTTTTGGAATTCTATACATGGATATTTTGTCGTTACATGGTTCTTGGACTTATAATTATTTGTCTTTACAATGATTACATGATTACATCACAACTTCAACATCATCATGTGGTGAGGACGTGCCAAATCACTAACATTGGTTACTTAGACTTATAATGACTAACGACATTGACTTCCTTAGAGAGGTGACAAGGTTGCCAACTGTGTCTTTGATTTTGCATGAATTTTCATGTTGTTGATGTATTTATCCTTAAAAGGTTCTTTGATCTTATGGATTCTTTAGGCTACTTCGATCATGAATATTTCAAGGTGTTCTTGTTTTTCAAATGCTTAATCTCACTATCCTCTTTTCCCAATATTCTTCATGCATCCTTTCCATGCCATTCTTTAAATATTTTGATTGCAAACACTCATGGAAATAAAACAACAACCTATATAATTTTCTATTCTAACATGTTTCATGCATATTTTGGGTTCATGACTTAGCAATGTACTTTAGAAAGGAGAAGTAAAATTCTAGGCCCAAGGGCACACTTCAAAAGGCTAAGTATCTAAAGAGATGAAGCTTCAGGGCTTTTGGATGTGCTAATGTGCCAAAGAGAAGAGAGATAACCCAAGTGAGGGTGCATGTTCGAAGGATGAAGGGGGATGATTTGGGCTTCCCAAGTGTGGTGTGCACTCAAGGGAGACAAGAAGGGTGCAGCGCACACTAATGAAAGTTGAAAGGATGAGGCTTTGAGTCTTCATGGTGTAGTCATGTGCTTAAGGAGGCGAAGGAGAGCACAAGGTGAGGGCTTGAAGGCTAAAGAGTTAGTATTTGAGGCTTCGGGGTGTTCTCATGAACTAAGAAGGGTTAAGGAGGGCACATGGTGCAATATTGAATGTTGAAGGAGTTAGTCATTGTGCTTCAATGATGTGCAATGTGCTCATTAGGGAGGAGGGAATTTTTTAGGGTAGATTTTGGAATGAGGAAGGGAATATGGCTTTATAGGGTACAGGGTGCACTTATGGAAAATGAAGTTTTTCGAATCAGGTATTAGGAGTGTTGTTTTATGCTCCGAGGCTTAATGGGTTCACCATGCAACTAAAAATTGTCTAAGTGACGAAGATAGAACAAGCAGTGGATACAATGATTTTAGACATAAAGTCATGTGCAAAACATATCAAATCATCAATATAACTTAGAAAAGCTTAAAAAGTGGTAAATATACATTAAAATTATATTGTACAAACAATCCCCAAGTATAACAAACACAAGGCGTCAGACTGCAACCAAAAGCATCATTTTAATACAAAGAAAGGTGTTATGACCATGAAGTGCAATAGAGATGAACTCTAAAGAATGTGAAGACACTTAATAATGATCAAGAACACGTGAAACATGTATAAAGACTTGAAATGAAACTTGAATATCAAAGAAACACTTGATATGAAATATAGGTAGGCTCCAAAATTTGAATGTAGTGAAATTTTGGAGGGTGTTGTAGCAGTGACAAGACTTGGTGAAACACTAGATGAAATTTAGCTTGTTTTCCTAAGAATAACTTCTCAATTAGATATTTAACCTTTCAAGAGGTATTTATTCACCATTTATATTATATTTTCTTCCCCTTTTGACCTGGTTATATACATAACACCTTCCTTAACATTATTTCGTTCAATAGAGAAAATATATGTCATATCATAATTGTTTCAATCCAGGAAAAGGTAATACGCATGTTGAGTCTATGATATTCAAAGTATGAGTTTCATCCTCGTTGTTACTTCACTGTAGGTGGGCCCAACATGTACCTAGACAGATTCACCATAGGAGCACAAACATTGCTAGCAGGCCTCGACAACACCCCGATGAAGTCACTTTCTTTACCTCCCTACACAGGAAGCCTTTCTCTTCTTTCACCCTTTATCTATTTATTTATTTAATAGGGTTATGCTTCGACACTTAGTATTTTCAATGGGAATAAGAGGGATCCCAACTTATTGAGATAAGATGAGGTTTCCCCTTCAAAGAAGTATTTCTATAAATTTTGATATTGGTTTACTCATGCTACATTTTCTCCTTGTCCTTTCTCTGCTAGATTGGATAAGAAAGAAAAACACCAAGTATATTTCACACCAACTTGAGGATTTTTCATACTAGAATAAATGAAAAATTAATAGGTTCCATCAAGGTTTTCCTTTCAGATGCATCACATTTTCCATTTGGATTTAGCTTAACCTCTAGCATTCCAAAAATAGTTAATAGGAACTAACATATATGCAAGCATTGTGGTTGTCACATCTCCTCTCCATTAAACCACAAATCCTTCCCAAGCCATTCACTCTTTCACACATTCTCTTATTTATGTAAATGACCAAAACACAAAATAATAAAAAACATGATTTAACATGACACACATAATATTAACATAGACCATAAAGAGTAGAAGGAAGGATTGTATAGGAAAGAAAACTCTGAGCTAATATTGGAAATAACATTTCAAATCTCAGTCATTTATGGGAAGGGGATCAATCCTCCTCTCTAAGGATTTAATCTTGAAAGTATTATGAAAAGGCTTTTCATCAATGGTGAAAGTGCCAATCAATAGAGCTTCGAACTTCATGTATTTTCCTTCCTCTTTGTAGGATTTGTCCCATTTCTATAATATGCCACCCAAATTGAAACTCTTTGCCCCTGCAGATTTCTCGCCAAACCAACACTCAATAAAATTGTGATGGATGACAAATATCTCTTTGGCTTTGATTATTTTTTCTTAAAGTTTGAGAAATGTATCTATCTTGATTTGAACTAGTTGGTAAGGTCTACCTTACGACTCTTGGGAGAGTTCCAAGGTTTAAAGATACAGGTTTGTACGAAAGATAAAATCATTGTTGTAAACCAGAAAGTAAGGTTAGCTTTTGAGGGAAGGCTTAGGAGTTACACTGTCAACCCATAATGAATTTATTAAAGCATTGTGTTTGTTCCTTTGCTTAGAGAAAATGGTTTTCTTGATTATTCGAATGATATTTTTGTTTCTTAATTTAACTAAACCATTTCCATATAAGTAATAGTTAGATGCATGCTTTAATACAATACCATTTCTATTGTGAATTCATAAAGTTTTAGTGAAGAAAAATAAGTCACATTATCAAAGACAAGAGACATTGGAATGCCAAACCTAGGTATAATGTTATGTTTCAAGAAGTGGATGACCTCTTGGTCATCGACTTGTCTTAAAGGGACTACTCTTGTGCACTGAGTAAAATAATGTGACACTACTAAAATGTATCAATGTTGCTTTGATGAAGCGGAAAAATTTCTCCAATAACATATTTTCCTCACTGTTGTAAAGGATCCTCAACTACTACTGGTAGTAGTGGGGAATATGACTTCTGATCTCGACCAGTGCATCTCTAACAAGTTTAGAACTTGGGAGCATAAGTGTGAGGATATTTGAATAAGGCGGGCCAATAATAACCAACCCTCATTACCTTATCGAAAATTGTATTACCCGCATAGTAACCACCTATCGGTCCATCGTGCAGATCTCTTAGTACCTTCTTTGTGTCTTGAAGCTCAAGGCACCTTAGCAAGACATATTCATCATGGATTCTGGAGAAGCACTCTAGAACGAGCTAATATGATAGAGATTTAAGGACTATTTCACTCTTTTGTTTTTTCGATAAATGTGTTTGAAAGGTGTCATGTTGTAAGAATTTTTGTATGTCTAAATACCATGGGACTATTGGTTCTTTCTGGGAACCTGTTCAACATTGTACATTTCTCTTTCCCACTCCAAACCTAAAAAATATTTTTCTAGAGAACTTATCACTTATGCTGTGAGCTGATAGAGGCTATTACCCTATTTGATATGAATTGGCATAAACTATACATCATATTATTGTAAACAGGTCATTGAATTTTCTCTCTTTTCACCTAGCTCCTGCTACAAAAAGAGTGTTCTCACCATTACATGAGGCACATATATTATCATGTGATCTTTAGGAGATAGATCCTAAAATATTTTAGGGCCTTATGCACAACATAAGTTTATGTATTAATGGCAGGATAATTAAGTTCTAGGCTCTATAAGCGAGCACTCATGAAATAAATACGTAGTTTGTTTCCTCCAACATCCTTTTGAGTTAGTATGACCCAAATAGATGAATCCTAAGGAAAAGTGTAAAGCTAAAAATATTTTCCACAATAAATACTAGATAATGCGGGTGCTTCAGAAATAACTTTCTTAATATGAGAAAAAGCATCATTTTCCCTTTTGTCCATTTATAAGTTGCATACTTCTTAATCATCTCCAATAACACTTTAATTATTTGAGCATAATCAGAGATGATCTTTCATAGTAAATTAATATTCTCTAAGAAACATTACATATACTTATTGTTTATGGGAACACAATATGAGCTATAGCTTTGAACCATTCAGAATTAACATTAATTCCAATCTTTGTAACGATGTGTCCTAAGAGAGTTCCTTCTAACACACCAAAGATTCCTTTCTAGGGATTGACAGAAATCTCCTATTTACGACAACACTTAGATATTTTCCTTATTTGGTGTACGTGATTTAATATTCTTTTGGAGAACACAGTCATATCATCTAAATAAACAACTACACCTTGACCAATCAGGCCCTCAAAAGCAATGTATGTTGCTCTTTAACAAGTATCACTAGAATTTAGCCTTGATGACATATGCTTAGAGGAAAATTATCACACTTGGTTCTGAAGGTGATGTTAATATCGTCTATTTCCACCATTAGTACTTGATTATAGCCAGAAATCCATTTAGCAGTGAGAAAATTTGAGACTAAAATACTATTTGGAGGATCTATTCCAAGGGTGGCACCAGATAGTTGTCTTTATCTAATGCCTCATTGAGATTGCTAAAGTTGACACATAGCATTATCTCACCAAAATTATTTCTGAAAGGGAGCAATTCTAAGCCCAAGTAGAATGTTTGACCTTCAAAAGGATCCAAGCTTCAAATAGAATCCTTGCTTCCTTTTGGATTAGGGGTTCCAACATTGGAAAAACTTTCCTTAGCTTCTGCTGAAACGATTTCACCCCCTTTTTAATCGGAATGAAATGTTGGATGATATGAGTATCATGTTTCTTAATATCATCATATGTTGATGAACACACATCTCATTAATATTTTATCATGCCAATAAAATATTTTCATTCTTATGTATAACAACAATTATCAAGGCTTACATACTTTGGACCTTCTTGAATTTCGAAGTTGACTTGTTTAGATGAAAACTTCGAGATTTGAGTCTTATTGTAAATTGGTCCTCTAAACTCGTTTTGCAGGTCATGGAATTTTTCCAAGTACACTACAACTTTAGGCATAATGTTTCCTTTCAATGCATTAGATACTTCCTACAAATCCTTGTCATGCTCATCCTACCCAATGGGACCATCTTTAAATATGTCTAGATTAGTCATAAAATGTAGTATATGTTCATGGTCATTGAAAACACAAAAAATAGTGATATTAATTGGAAGATATGGTTTATATTTAACCTCTATAGAAAAACCATGTTTCAAAGGCAACATTCTAGTGGCTGCATTCGTTAATGCATCTACTACAACATTTCTAATACTAGAAACATAGATGATATTAAAATATTTGAAATAACTAATAAATTTCAATAGCTTATGTTAGTAGTTTTTAAGATTTGGTGGAACATAGTGGATAGTGTTTTGTACCTGTCGAGTAACCACTTCTAAGTAACCAATTACCTTGAGAAACTCCACCTTTAGGTTGATGGTGCTCCTTAACCCAAGAACAAGATATTTTTATTCAGTAGCATTATTTGTACACTCTCACTCCAAATGACATGATAAGATGTAATTACCATAATGTAACACCCTTGTAATTAAAATAATTAGTTGTTTGATGGTTACTATTACTAGTGATTTTACTAGGATGGGGACAAACTGATTATGTTTGGAAAATAATTTTTAAATTAATAAATAAAGTTGTTGGTTTTATTTCTGGAAATCATGATGGGTGACACCAAAGTAGATGAGACTTGCCAGAATCTAAGAAGAATCAAATTCACATTGATTTTCCTAAATTTAAAATATATGGATATATATTATATCTCAGTGGGAGATAAAGACTGAGGATAAAAGTGTTGCAAGGAGAAAATAAGCCTTTTGCTTTTAGGAAAAAGAAATGAAAAGCACGGGCTGAGGGGAAACAGATTCGCAAAACGTAGGATGCTGCCAAGGAAAAATATGTGAGCAAGCTATTGTTAAATACACATTATGAAGGCTCTATAGAGGTTAATAGTGCCTCAAAAGTTATCATAGCCTAGGGGGAATCAACGGTGATTCAAGGTTGGGTGGTTTGGTGCCACAAGCCATATATTTCGGCATTTGAGGATTGGTTCTAGGATCGTATACTCAGTGATAATCTTAATAGTATTCATAATTCTGTAGTTATGGCAAAAGAAAATGAATGAGTTATGTTATGATGGTTTGTGTGTATATATTGGTTATAGAATGTATAATCTAAATACCATATGTTGAGAATATACTGTAGAATTATTATTGAAACAATTGTAGAATTTCTTGATATATGAATGGTCACATACAGTAGGTTGGTTGTATAGTTTGGACTTGTGTTTCTAATTAATCCTTAATTGCATGCATGCACAATGAAAGTATTTATGGTGCAGTGAATATGCGAATGAATCTTCTTAGTTTTAATGCATCTCTGATACAAGTAGTAGTACTGAAACAAATATGCAAGTGAATGTTCTTAATATCATGCATGCTTGATACAATTAGTTATATTGTAGTGAATAGATGAGTAAATGCATGGCATACTAGTTGAATGAAATATTTAAAACTATCTACAGAAAGAAAACATGTATCTCACTAGAATAATTTAGTTGGTGCATGAGACAGTATAAACAACAATAAATAAAAGACATATGAGTGGCAACATACATCCTTAGGGAAAAAATAACAAGCATAGGTTGCATGCACATATTGAGTATCTTCTAGTAAGATCATATTTTCTACTATAGATGCATAGAATAGAGAAGAAATGGGTGAATCATAGTATATATAATTGGTAAGAAAAAATTCATGTAGATGGTGAAAGTACTTTAAACTCCTATAGGCGTGTAGATGTCGCGATAGGAGAAAAGAACAAGAAAGGACACATGTGGTTCAAATAGATAATACTTAAATAAAATACAACTGTAGAAATAAAATCAATTTAAAGGAATTAGTTGGCTGTTGTCATGGATTACATGACCAATCTAAGAACAACCTACTGAATCAAGTGACTCCTAGTCGATTCATTGAAAATAGACTATTATTATGATATATTTTCCTTTCATAAGGCATAATAATAATAAAAGAAGATACAAATTATTTTTTCTTGAAGACGTAAACTATGTAGAACTTCATAGGAAATTAACGTGATGACCATTAGAGAATCCATAGATAGTTAACTCATTCTTGAAACAGTTCCATGCGCATTTCACTATGGTAAAAAAAGAAGAGAAAGTAAATTAACAGTTCATAATTCTATATACAGATATTTCCAATTTGGTTAGTGTTCCATACTCTTAATAATAGGTCAGATTGACAAAACCCCAGCCAATATTGCATTTAATCAACACCATGATATTCCACTAAAGTCAACCCATGAGCCTAAGGCTAGAAACAACCAACTAATAAGGAAGAAGGAAAAGAAATACATTATACATAGATTCCAAATAATCAATGATACTCACCATTCCATTAATGTTAATTTAATAATTTATTTCACTCATACAGAGGAACAAACCAATATCATACAATATGGTAGCATGCCTCAAGCTTTCCGACCGAAGCATAGGTCAATTGAATAAACTGAAGCACAACCATTGAAATAAGAGGCTTGAGGGCCATTGTAGATATTCCTTATGAAATGATGCAAAATGGAGATAAATATGCGTCAAGGTTGGCATGTAGTTGTGCCTTTCTAAGTGGGGACATTTTCCAACAAGAAAGACACGAAAGGAATGATATCCCCAAGCAACAAACCCTAGGGAATGGGGAAGTTTAAATTCAAGAGAGCACTGACCATGGAACAAACAATTAAATGTTAAAATAAGAGCACTCAACTCCCTCTAAGAGCATCCGAATAGAATTCCACAAGTGCGATTACATGTAATGACAACCTAAAACCCTGTAACTTGAAGAGGAGTTGTTATGCATAAGAAGAGACCTGAATATTTGAATGAATATGTGAATAGGGGTGCAAGGGAAAAAAAATCTAAGCAATCAATTTTTACCAGAGGTATCTTGCAAAACCAAGGAATTAGCAACCCTCTTGGAGACAAGACAAAATTGTTAGTTGGGTTTGGATAACAGAGGAAACAAATACAAGATTTCGGGAACATGAAAATTGGGCCACAAAAAATTCATCTAGGTGTTGAGAGGAAACCTCTAGGCCATAAGAAAACACTGGTCTCGGCAATGCCTTGGACCACACCTGCACCAGTAAATAAGAAACTTTCAAAATGGGAAGTAAATCAAATGACCCCTTATCAAACCTAGAAACTAGTAAGGGCATGGTGGAAAACTGACGTTAACATTAGCATTAGTTTAATTACCTAAATATGGTTGTATGGTGGAAAAGGTGGATACCTAGACTTTTTTGTGACCCTGTTTTTTCTCAAACCCTCCTTCAAAAAACAAATGTGTGATTTGTTAGCCTCTACAATGCCCCAGGCTAAGGAGGAGATCGAAAGAGGTAACTTCGAACCACTTTCAATTTACTAGATATCCCTACTGAAATAGGGATCTCTCTAAGGATTTCTCAATGAATAACAGGAAAATACATGGATTTTAGGCTAGATGTATAAGTCTTGTTTGAGTATTAAAAAATTTAGGGTTTTTTAGGTTTGTTGGACCAGGGAATGAGAGCAAGTTATTAGGTCAAGGTATCAAGTGTGCAGTAACAGGGATAAATAGGAGCTAGATAACAACGTGTTGTGGTGAACTTAAGATTTAGGCAATGCAGTATAGGTCTGAGAGTCTAAGAAATCATAATGAGCATGTCTTAGAATGAATTTATTAATCTTAAAAGAAGAGAAACACAAAAATGATTTTCCACATAATAGAGATTTGAATCTAAGAATTTTGCCTCTATGACTGTAAGGAAAACCATAAGAAGAAATCAAAGCATGTAAAGAGAGATGATTTCATCAATAAGAAACCGATATGAAAGTAAAATAACTACATAGACTCATTGAACAAGTATTTCTTAGAAATAACTGCAATTACTCCTTGATTAGCTGTATGAAAACATAAAGTACAAGTCTCTCCATAAAAATCCAACCCTTCTCACTGAATGAAAAATCATACATATAGACTCAAAACAACCATTTCCCACATTTAGGGGTTGAATCCCTAAGTGGTTGAACATTTCCCAAGAATCTCTCAATGAACAAGAGAGAGTAAGAAGGTCAAACACAAACTCTTCTTTTAGACTTTGATTTGAGTTTTGCTAGATTTATGAGGACTAATTAAGCACAAAAACAACCTGCCATGCTAATTTATTCAATAATTACATCATAAAACCAATATCTAGTGAAAATGAAGTGAAAAAACAGCTACAGGTATAAGTGTAGTGCATTTGGCTATAAGCATAACGCATTTTTCTATAAGCATAGCACCATCTTGAAAGAAGATTTTGGAATCCTTCGAGAAGTCAAATTTGCAAAGTGAGAGAACTGTCAACTAGAATTTTCTGTCTAGTTTCGAGAATTACTTCAAATTTTGGAAATGGCCCATAGGTATGCCTTCAACAATTTATTATCCCGAGGTGACTCTAGAAGCACAATGCCTGCTTCAGAATAGTGGGAGAAAGTGGCTTTTTCTTCTAACCAGTTTGCTGACATGATTCAAAAAGTGGATATATGAAATCCTTTGGGAAGTATTTATACAAGGATATATTTTTTTTAGTATTTGGAGCTCTAAGATGAAATCATAGCTCCAAGGTGTTGCGCTTATAGCTTTCCCTATGTTTTCAAAATACTAAAAAATCACCATAATTTTGAAAATGACAAAAAATTCTCCAAAGCTTCTCAAAATTGTTGAGTGAAGTTATGATATGATATCATATGCTATGACGGAGGCCTCAAAAAGTAAATCAAGATTCTCTTTGTCCTGTTGACCAGTTAGGTTTTCCTTGAGTTTTCTCTTCAAATCGTTGATCATAACTTGAGATGCTTTATTTCTTGTGTAGTAATGCATAGCCATATGCCTCTACAAGTTATTTTACTTGTTTTCCTTCTTGAGGAGCCTCTCCAGGTGTCCATTTACCTTATCAATCCAATAAACTCTATCTTCATTGATTTCTCTAGTGATTAGGTCGTCTACCATAATCTATTCTTTTGGTGGAGAAATCTCTCTTTGTAGCTTAAGGGCTCTCTTAGATGCTCTAGTTCTTGGTCTCCATTATGTACTTTTCTTTTATTTTCCTTTTGACACTTACATTTCCACCACTCATTTTCCCTTTGCATATTCTTTCTTTGAAATAGCTACTTGCTTATCCTGAATCATTTGGTTCATCTTCAATTACATATTCTCTTATTCATGGCATGCTATTTGAGCCTTTTCCTCTACCGATTCTCCTTTCAATCTCTTGATCTGAGACTCCTTATCCTTTATGATCTGATCTTCAATTCTTCCCTCATATCCTTTCTCCATAGCTGACACATTTGTACCCAGATTAGAGGACTCCTCATGCTGTGAGAAAACTATATGTTTACCTACTATAGGCTTGGCCCTTTCAACAATCCCTTGAGAAAGTAAAATCCTATCACCTTTGGAATATGTTTGAGACACTTATGCCCTGTCTTTCCTCTTGGCTTGTCTACTTGAAGAAGAAACCTCCAGATGCACTGGTGAGCTTGAATGTGTTTTTTCATCACTAGACCTAGTTGTAGAAGATTAAGGAAAAAATGAAATTGAAAAATGCTCCCAAGACAGATTTGTCGGTGCTAATTGATGAAAAAATAGAACTTTCGCTAAGCCATGATGAAGCAAACTAGTATAGTGATTCTCCGCCTACTTTTGTACATTTTCTTTCATTTATCCAGACTTTTCTACAAGTAATAGGACAAATTGATTTGTTGTAACTGGTGACATGCATCAAAAGTTTAATGTGATACTTATATATCCTTGAATACCTGCCTTCACATGTGAAATACTTCATGATCATTTTCATGAGAGGTGTATACATTTCCAACAAATTCTTGAATGGAAAAATATATGTTGGAGCTACCTTGTATTGCACCCTTAGGTACATCTTGTAGTTTTGAAGGTCAAGGTCTTCTCTTTTGAACCATATTTCTCTAGTGTTTGGAATCCCTGTAGTTGTGGAGATAAGTTGTCTTGAAATAGTTAATTGAATTCCTGCTATGGTCACTTTCTCCTTTTTAAGTTTGGTAGCAAAAGCACTAGTCAATTGGTCATGATACTTCAATTCTTCAACTTTCTGACAAATTGTAAGGCAAACTGCATCTTCAAATGATATCTTGATAAAAGGAGATGATAAGACATCATGGTTTGATATCGGTTCATGTATAATGACATGTCCTCCCCCATGCTTCCTTTGTTTAGAGGTTTCGCATTCCATGTTACCACTTAGCTCTCAGGATAGAGTTTGGGGTTTGACTGTGGGAAAACAAGAGATTTTCAATAGCTGTGAGGGAGTTTAGGGAAATCAGGGGGAAAGGGATATGAAAAATTCCAAGAAAATTTCGGGGGATAGTGAGGGATTTTAGGAAGCCAGGGAAAGTGGAATTATAGGATTTGGGTGAGTGGAAGGTTTCTAAACAAGGAAAACACAGTCCTGTAATTTAGACGGTGCAATATGTCTAGGGCTTGGATGAAATTGATGTGTTTTGGGAGTGGGTTTGATGGAGGATATTTAGGAGGGTGTAATTAGGATATATGATGGTGTAGAAAGAAAATCGGTATCAGTTTTAGCAGCAATTTGACATAAAATGATGAAAACCTTGCTAACTGCATTCAAAACTCTAGGATGTAGACATGATACATAATAAGCATAACTGAGAGAATGAGAGAAGATTGAACCTTAAGATAGATCACCAACTCCTCTTAGTAGTAGAACAATGTTACCATGATGGATGAAACTACTACAGGGGGCTAACAACTTTGTAGAGATGATGGATCAACTGCCACGTATATGTGTAGTTGAAACAAACTTATTTGCATAACACAGTTTGAGAACTCAAGTTATGGATGCAACAAAGTCTCTTGGTATGACAAAATCACCTTGATTGGATGAGATGGAGTGTTGGAAAGTGCAATGGGAAAATGGGGAGTGGATGAGAGTGAGTGATGACCCTTTATAATTGCAGAAAATTTATTTTCCCTTTGCAAAATGATAATGGACCCACCATAACAGTTATAATTGGACTTGACACTTTAGCTTTATGATCTTATAATGGTATTTCATTTGAGAGAATGAAATAAAAAACATGACCTTTAAACCATAGTTACCGAACTAATCTCTATTATTCCTCATAACATGAAATTCAATGGTAAAAGACCAGCTTTCAGGAATTACATATAGTGACCTAATGGTGACCTAACATAGGCTTACTAGGTGGATTATGAACAAAATGATTATGGGACTCTACTAATAATGATTTCACTTGACCAAGATAGTGCCCTTTGACTATGATATTGAATTTAACAGTAGAGACTAGCCTTCCTAACCGGTGATCAATTTTTAATTGAAAAACCTTCAAAATTAAAAGTTTGACTTGAAACCCTAAAAATAACTACGAAAAAGCACATTTGGTCACTAGTGAATAACATGACTGATAGGCACTAACATGATGGAGTCTGCCAATGCTGAAAAGGTCATCGGTTTATGTTTAGGCGGTAGAGTTGAACTGAGCTCTTTCGGTGGCAGCAAGCAAACCAATCTCAATAAGGTTGAAGTAATTTTAGGTTATGAATTGATCAGTAAAAATAAAAGCAAGAGCCACTTCTCTGTCAAACCTAAAAAGAGAATAGAGAATGAAGTGTAGGCATGAAAATTGGTAGCCAGGGATGGTTAGGGTTATACCCAAATGATCAGAGTTGTAGATCTGAACCAAGTGAAATTCAGCTCTTAATAAGTCATTGAAACAATAAATCTTAAGAATTGTGCCATCGTACCAGGTTCACATGGGCATAGATGTACATTTAGTAGTCTATTGGCCAGAGGTGACAAATAATTAGTTGGCAAGAGGGTTAGGTATTGGAGGTAGTCAGAAAGGTGTGAGTCATCTAGTGAGAGGGAGAACACACAAGGTACCAACTCATCCAAAAGAAAAGAAACATGTTTGCCTCTAGAGTGAATGCCCCACATGTAAACGTGCAAGCTATTCTGGGTAGAGTATTAATGGCCAAGGTTATCACCAATGACTCAAATACAAAGGGTGGGTATTTATGAAAAAATCATAGGGTCTATGAATAGTAACAATAGAATGGTTCCAAAAACTTTGGGATATGTACCATGCAGGTATACTCATAATCAAAGAGGAAAAAAAATGAAGGACTCTAACTTATGTTGTTATACATTAACTTGTATCATTACACAAGCCACTTGTAATCACTGTTTACCATGCATACATTTGACATTGTAATTATGTGGGGAAAGGAAAGAAAACAAAATTTGGGGTATGATTAGATGTTCATTACAAATGTTATCAGAGAAGAGCTCTAATTTGGAGGCTGAATTGGAGCATCAATGTTAGGAGTTGTGTTCACAAAAAACAAAACTAGATGGATGGTTGTTCTTATGTGCTTTTAGTTTTTTTGTAGGAAATTGAAATTTTGAGCAAGGATCGAAGAAATTCTGCCAACTAGCACAGGGGGAGAAGAAATTTATGTGGAATTGGGTTAATGAGGTAGTTCCATATTATTCTTAGAGTTGGTGGATATGGTAAAGACCCTAAAACTCGAGGTGGCACAGCTCTGTAACAGTAATGGAACGCTTTTGAAAGCTAGTGAAGAGAAGGAAAAGTTAACCGGGGACTAGACTGAGAATTCTAGCGGCAAGAGTGTGGAAATTGAAGGCATGAAGTAGACGGAGTCTGACAAGTTGAGAAGTGGAGGAGATTCTCATCTTGAGTCTATAAAAGTACACAATAAATGAAGAAAAGCAAAGTTACAATGTGAATTTAGGAAGATCAAACCACCAAATGTTTGGTGGGGAGAAAGAGGAGGATGAAAAATAATGGCTATTGAACATGATTAACTACTTTTAAGTTTATGAATATAAAAGTAACCTAAAGGAACGGTTGGAAATTTATCAATTGCAGGGTAAGGCTACAATGTGGCGGGAGGAGAGGAAGAGTGTTCAAATTTTAGTGAAAAAACAATTTCGTGGGAAGAATTTAAGAAGCAATTCAAGTCACACTATATAACTAAATGATATTATGATAACCACACTAAAGAGTTTCATGGGTTGAAGTTGTGGAAAATTACCATGGATGAATTTGTAAATAAATTCACTAACTTGTTGAGATACATGCCCTATTTGAAGGAGGAAAAAGCCAAAATCTAATGGTTTCTAAATTGTTTTCCGATCTCCTATAAGGAGAGAATTGAGTTTGGTAACTGAAGGACCATGGATGAGGTGGTCAGGAAGGTTAGGTTATGCTATTAGCAATTCAAAATTAAGAATGAAGATGGCAAGATATAGAAGGCTAAAGAAGGCAACAAAGTTGGTGGGGGCATGAAAAAACAGAAACCACTATACTTTAAGAATTTTGATAGAGATCACCAAGGGAAGAAGGGCATCAATGGAGAGGTACCCTTACCAATCGAATCTTATACTAATTCAAAATTCACATAATAGAACAACAAAAAAAGTGTACTTCCAAAGAATCGTTAAAATTATGGTGATGCGGAGAGTCGCATATGCGTAGGGACTATCCATATAATCTGTTGTCCATCCAGAACATCCAAGTAGTTCATGAGGCAAACATTGCCAATGATGTTGTGAGGATTATACCAAGGATCACGTTAACCTAGGAGAATTGACAAGCTGAACATCAAGCTACCATGATAGAAATTAAAGGTAACATATTAAACCAACATGTGTCTATTTTGATAGTTTCGGGGGCCAGACTAAGTTATATTAGCCCCCAAATTGTAGAAAAATGCAATTAGAAAATGAAAAATTTCATAAATGCATGGATCGTTCAGCTCGGAATAGGAACCAAGTGGAGAGTGACTAGACACGTGAAACAATGTCTGGTTGATTTTAATGGGTATTCCTCAATGGTATATTTGAACCTTCTTTCGCTCAAGTCGTATGATTTGTTGATTGCTGTGGACTGGTTAGAATATTAAGGTGATGTTATAAACTATTTATAAAAAATAGTGTCTTGTGTTAGTGTGGGTAGATTCCATAAAATAATCAGAGGAAAAAAAATATGGTATCAGTTTGGCAGATTTCAGCATTACAACTGAAAATAAAGTGCCATGAAAGGTTACCAATTATACTTGGCACAGATAGAAACGATAGTACAGTTGGCTAAAAAGGAAATTTTGGAGATATATTGATCATTAAGGAGTTCCTTGTTGCTTTTTCGTAAGATATTCTTAGATTACCCCCATCTCAAGATATAGATTTTACTATAAATTTAGTACCTGGAGTTGTTTCGGTGTCTAGAGCTCCATATCATATGAGTACCCTTATATTATTGGAGCTAAAGGTGCAATTACAAGAATTGCCACATAAGGAATATATCAGACCCATCATTTCTCACTTGGGCACTATAGTATTGTTTGTAAAAAGGAATTATGATACATACATAATGTGTATTGACTACTAGAAATTTTAAAAATTAATATTTAAAAGCATATATCACCTATCAAGGATAGATGATTTATTTGACCAAGTCGAAGGCGCAACTATCTTATCAAATATTGACTTGAGAACGGTCTATCATCAATTGCTTATTAAGGAGGAGGATGTTCAGAAAACAACCTTTAGAACACAATATGGGCATTACGAGTTCGTGGTTCTACCATTCGTCCTAACCAATGCACCTGCAACCTTCATGTGCCTTATGAGCAACATACTTCAAAAGCATATAAATCAATTTGTGTTATGTCTTCACTGACGACATCCTTGTGTATTATAAAAAGAAGGAAGAACATCAAGAAGAATTAGGGCTAGTGTTGTAGACATTAAAGGATCACAAACTGTACACAAAATGCAGTAAGTGTGAATTTTTTAAACCTAGGATACAATACTTAGGACATGTCATCCCTAAGGAGGAGTCGGGAGTTGATGCGAAGAACGCTAAAGCTATTCTAGAGTAGCCAATACAAAAAGATGTATCTGCAGTTCGTTCATTTATGGGAATTGTTAGGTAGTATCACAAATTTGTGAAGGAATTTTCTGAGATGGCCTACCCCATCACCTCATTGTATAAAAAAGGAGTGAAGTTTGAGTGGATGAAAAAATGCCAAGAGAGATTCAATAAATTGAAGGAAATGCTAACAACTTCTCATGTCCTATGTATAAAAGATCTAGATAAGGAGTTTATGGTACGCACATATGCATGTTTAGATGGTTTGGGTGGGATTATTTTGCAAGACAATGTTGTTGTAGCATATTAGTAGTAGAAATTGAAGCAACATGAGAAAAATTATGTTGTTTATGACTTAGAATTGGCTACAGTAATTCATGCCTTAATAATGTGGAGGCATTATCCAGTGGGAAAGAAGTTGATTTTGGTGACCGACCACATCACTCTTAACTAATTTTTTATTCAACCAAACCTAAATGCAATACGTTCTTGATGGTTTTCCTTCCTTAACGAATTTGAATTCGAAATCAAACATATTAAGGGGAAGGAGAACAAAACTGTTGATGTTAAGTTGGCATGCTCATGCCTCGATCACATATACAAGGACAAGTGTAAGGATGGATTTTGAGGAACAAGTAAGGTTGGTAGGGAAATGGGATCTACAATATCAAGAGTTACAAAATAAAATACAGTAGGTGGGGGAATCTGGTTATTGTATAAATTCTCAAGGATTGATCACCTACCAAAACACATGGGTCATTCCCAATAGGACTATACTAAAACAAATTATTTTAGATGAGAAGCATATGAAACCATATGTTGGCCACCTCAGATACCATAAAATGATAACTTCTCTTTGAAAATAGTTTGTCTGGCCTAGAATGAAAAAAGAAATAGCTAATTGTTTAAAAAAATGCTTGCAATGTTAGCAAGTGAAAGTAGAGCATCAACATTTTGTGGGTCTATTAAATCCATTACCCATTCCGAAATGGAAATGGGAAGTGATTTCCATGGAATTCATAACGAAATTGCCAAGGGACAGTTACCAACACAATTCCATTATGGTAGTAGTAGATACACTGACTAAGGCAACACACTTTATTCTCATGCAATATACAATTCGTACTGTAAAAATTGCAAACATGATAATATCACACAGGGACGCAAAATTTAATTCAAATTTCTGGAAATGATTATTCAAAAATTTAGGTACTAAACTGAACTTGAGTACTACCTACCATCCCTAGCAACATGGGAAAACTAAAAGAAATAATTAGATTTTGGGAGATTTTCTTCGAATGTAGGTAATGGATAGACCCACAAAATGGGAAGACTTTCTACATCTAGTTGAGTTCGCCTACAACAATAGTCATCAGGCATCAATTATAATGTTCCCCTTTGAAGCTCTTTATAGTAGAAGATGCCATACCCCACATAGCTAGAGTCAAATAGAAAAAAGATTGTCCTTGGACCAGATTTCTTGCTTGAAATGGAGGAGACAATGCAGATAATTCAACAAAACATTAAAATCACTCAAGACCGTCAAAAGATAAATGCATATAGATAGAGATTTCCTAAATATTTTTGGATTGGGTAGCATGTGTATCTAAGGGGCAAACCTCACAAGATAACCCTCAACACTGGTAGGTGTGCTAAACTAGGACCCCATTTTGTGAGTTGTTTGAAGTACTAGACAGAATAGGTCCAATATCATACCAGTTGGCTTTACCTGCTCATCTTAAAGTACATAATGTATTTCATGTGTCATTATTAAAAATATATATTCAATCCATTTCTCATATAATTGGTTGGCATATTTTACAGATGGAGCCCAAAGGAGACCTCTTTCCCTAACCACTTCGCATTTTGGAGTGGACTGAAACCATATTGCAGAATCAGGAAATTGCTTAGGTTAAACTGAAGTGGTGAAACTTTATGCCTGAGGATGTAACCTAGAAAAAAGAAGATGTCCTTAAAGCATCCTATGGAGGATTATTTTCAAAGGAATAATGAACACCAAGGATGGTGTTCTATTTAAGGGGGGGGAGATGTAACAACCCCATTGTAATTAAAATAATTAGTTGTCTGATGGTTACTATTACTAGTGATTTTACTAGGATGGGGACAAACTGATTATGTTTGGAAAATAATTTTTAAATTAATAAATAAATTTGCTGCTTTTATTTATTGAAGTCATGATGGCTGACACCAGAGTAAATGAGACTTGCTAGAATCTAAGAAGAATCAGAATCACATTGATTTTCTTAAATTTAATATATATGGATATATGCTATATCTCGGTGGGAGATAAAGATCAAGTATAAAAGTGTTGCAAGGAGAAAAGCATTCTTTTGCTTTTAGGAAAAACAACTGAAAAGTCTAGGCTAAGGGGAAACAGATTCGCAGAAGCGAGAACACTACCAAGGAAAAATATGTTAGAAAGATAATGTTAAATAAACATTATCAAGGCTCAATAGTGCTTACTAAGGCCTGGAAAGCTATCATATCTCAGGGAGAACCAGAGGTGATTGAAGGTCAGGTTGTTCAGTGCTGCAAGACATAGACCTCTAGCATTAGAGTACTGGTCAAAGGATCCTATGCTCATTGATAATATTAATAGCATTCATAATTATGTAGTATTGGCAGAAGTAAATGCGTGAATTATGTTATGATGGATTTTGTTTATATATTGGTTATAGAATGTATAGGCTGAATACTCTATGCTGAGAATATAATGTAGAATTACTGCTCAAACAATTGTGGAATTTCTTGATATATGGATGGTAACATATAGTAGGATGGCTATATAGTTGGAACTTGTGTTTTGAGTTAATCCTTAGTTTCATGCATGCTCGATGCAAGTATTTATGGTGCAATGAATATGATAGAAAATGTTCTTAATTTTCATGCATGTCTGATACAAGTAGTGGTACTGAAACAAATATGCAAGTGAATGTTCTTAATCTCATGCATGCCTAATAAAAATAGTTATATTGTAGTGAATAATCGAGTAAATGCATGGCATGCTAGTTGAATGAAATATTTAATACTATCTTGAGAAAGAAAAAATGTATCTCACTAGAATAACTTATTTGGTGCATGAGGTAGTGTAAAACACAGTAAATAAAAGACAAATGAGTGGAAACATACATCCTTAGGGAACAACTAACAAGCATAGGTTGCATGCACATATTGAGTATCTTCCCGTAAGCTCATACTTCCTGCTATAGATGTGTGCTGTAGACAAGAAATATGTGAAGCATAGCATGTACAACTCATAAGTTGTAATGCATATAGATGGCTAAAGTACTTTAAACTCCTACAGACGGGTACACACTGGGATAGGAGAAAAGAATAAGAAAGGACGCATGTGGTTCCGATAGATAACACTTAAATAAAATACAATTGTAGAAAGAAAACCAATTTAAAGGAATTAGATGGTCAGTATCATGGATTACATGATGAGTTTAAGCACACCCTACTGAATCAAGGGACTCCTAGCCTATTCATTGAAAATCAACTATTATTATGATCTAATTTCCTTTCATGAGGCCTAATGATAATAAAAAAATTACATATTATCTTTTCCTAAGAATGTAACCTCTGTAGAACTTCATAGAAAATTAACATGCTGACCATTATGGAATCCATAGATAGTTAACCCATTCTTGAAACCATTCCATGGACATTTCACTAAAGGAAAAAAAAAAGAGAAAGTAAATTAACGATTAATAGATCTCTATAATCATATTTCAAATTCGGTTAGAGTTGAATACTCTTCATAATGGGTTAAATTGAAGAAAACCAAGCCAAGATTGCAGTTAATCAACACCAGATATTCCACTAAAGTCAACCCATGAGCCTAAGGGAAAATACAACCAGGCATGAAGGAAGAAGGAAATGAAAGACATTATAGAGAGATTCCAAAAAATTAAAGGTAGTCACCATTCCATGAATGTTAAATTAATAATTTAGTTCACTCATACAGAGGAACAAAACAAATACGAACAATACGATAGCATGCCTCAAGCTTTCCAACCCAAGCAGAGGTCAATCGACTAAACTAAAGAAAAACCATTCAAATGAAAGGCTCGAGGGCCATCACAGATATTCCTTATGAAATGATGCAGACCAGAGATAAACATTCACCCAGGCTGGCATGTATTTCTTCCTTTTTAGGTGTGTGGCCTTTCCAATGGAAAAGAGACGAAAAAATGATATTTGCAAGGAGAAATCCCCTGAGAATGGGGAAGTTTGAAGCCAATATACCACAAACCTGGGAACAAATAACTAAATTTTAGAAAAATAGCACCCAATTTCCTTTGAGAATGTCCGAATAGAATTCCACCAATTTTCTTACCTGTAGTTACAACCCAAAACCATGTTACTTAAATAAGAATTTTTATGGGTAAGAAGAACCCTAAATATTTGAATGAATATGTAAATATGGATGCAAGCGAAACAAAATCTAACAAATCGATTTTCACCTAAAATATATTGCGGAACCAAAGTGTTAGCAACTCTCCTCGAGACAAGATGAAATCGTTAGCTAGGTTCGGATAACAGAGGAAACAAATACCAAAATTCGGGAACATGTAAATGGGGCCACAAACAAAATTCACTTGGGTGCTGAGATGAAACATATAGGCTAGAAGAAAATTTGGTCTCAACAACGCCTTGGGCCACACCTACAACAGTAAATAAGAAATTATCAAAATGGGAAATAAATCAAATGACACCTCATGAAACCTGGAAATGAGGAAGGGCATGGTGGGAAATCCACAGTGACATTAGAATTAGAGAAATTACATAAATCTGGTTGGATGGTGTAATATTTAGATACCAAAACTTCATCGTTGCCCCATTTGTGGTTAAACACTCCCTTGACAAGTAATTGAGACAATAAACCTTAAGTATTGTTCCATTGTACTAGGTTCACATGGGCATAGATGTACAAGTAGTATTCTATTGGCGAGTTCTTACAAACAATTAGTTGGCAAGAGGGTTGGGTAAAGGAGGAAGTCAACAACGTGTGAGTCATCTAGTGAGAGAGAAGAAACAAGGTACCAAGTCATCCAATAGAAAAGAAATGTGTTTGGCTCTAGAGTGAATTCCCCATATGTAAACGCGTAACATATCTTGGGTAGAGCATTAATGGCCAAGGCTATGGCCAATGGATGAAATGTGAAGAGTGGGCAGTTAAGATTAAATCATAAGGGGTATGAATAGTAAGAATAGAATGGTTCCAAAAACATTAGGATATGTAGTGTGAACGTAGACTCATAATAATAAAGGAAAACAAAAATGAAGGACTCTAACTTATGTTTTTATACATTAACTTGTATCATTACACGATCCACTTGTAATAACTATTTACAATGCATACATTTGACATTGTAATATAGTGGCGAAAAGAATTTTTTTTTTTTGTTATGATTAGAGGTTTGCTACATACTATGTGGGTATATCAGTATGAAAACTACTGAAGAGCCATCCTATGTTTTGAAACCATTGATGTAGATAGTCCATATATTATTAGATACAAAATTGGTTCCTATATTATTATTACTATTACCTACATACATAATACAAGTTTCATTGGTACCAGTTGGAGTATAAGGAAGGAGCTAGAACTATGTATCAGATGGGATAGGATATGGTTGTGTTTTATTACACTCGTGATTAGTTTCCAAGAAAAAACTTCTCAAGATAAAGTTTTCAAAGGCAATGGGCCCTTATGACTCTCTAGTGGTGTCACAGTATATTTCATGTATGGTTCACTCTCCACATGAATCTAGTTGTTTATGCCCTCATATGGAAGCCATAAGTGTGACCAATCTATAGCAAAATACCCTTGTAATTACTAAATTAGTCTCAACTCAAGAGTAAATAATAGGCTTCATGGATGTCCACAATTACAATTTTTGTACATTGGTGTACTTGATCAAATAATAAATGAATAATCACATTCTTGAGCTCACCAATAGCTTGGACAGTGGATCTATCAAGATGAATGATTTGCGCATTTGTTTTATTCCATTTAGAGTTAATTTTATTAGCAACAAATAATGGAGATACATTAACAGATGCACTCAAATCAACCAAACAATTAGGGACATTGTAATTAAATATTTTGAAAGTTAACCAAAGTGAGGGGAAGATATTGTTAGCATCTAACATTACAACAATAACCACAAATTCAAGAGTTCTAACAAACTTACTTGACAACTTCTAGGATGTTGAAGATTTATCATTTGATGAAGACTATTAGAAGGTTTGGACAACCCGTTCACACGATCTTACTATCTTGGTTAGCTCAAATACGGAAATATTGTCATGATCTCTCTTTAATTATTCAACTATGTTATAATTAATAACTTCACTTCTAGTAGGTAGTTTTGATGTGTCTAGAGATGTAGCTTTATTATAAACTTTCAGAATGATAGACTCGATTTTTCCACTAGTGGAATTGTCCTTATAAGAAATAGCATTTCCAGACTAATTTTTTGCATTCTATGCAAGACTAGTTGGTAGTGTGAGTCTTCTTAACAATTTATCCTTTAACTCTTATATAGTCACATTTTGGTCACAAATGTGCCCTTCTCTTCTAAAATTATGACAACTAGTTTGTTTCTAAGGAGGGACTTCACTTTATGGTGGTGCTTCAACACTCTTCTTGTCATTATTGAAAATAAAATCAAAAGTGTTATCTGCATGTCCAATTCCTATACTTTCCTCAACAATTGCATGTTTATTTGTTTCTTATGTCTGATTAGACTACTCATATGCTAGTAAAGTATCAACATTTTGTTCAGCTAGAGAATTCATGTTTTGGTTCGATTGTTGGCATTTTTTATCTATATTCCATTACTTATGGGAGGAAAAATGTATCCATGCGTATACTTTTAATATTCAACACAACACTTCAAATATGGGTAGATTTGGCAGGTTGATTATGGTTGTTATTATTCCTTCTAAATGGGAAATACTTGGGTGGATTTCTATTCGTAAAGGTCTCCTTTGAACTTCTCTTTAATTCTGAGACTTTCTTCCTTGGTGACTTTATATATCTGGTCAAGGATTCAGTATCTACAAAATCCTCTTCTTTAGCCTTATTTGAATAAGGATGAAACTTCTTTTAAATCTCCTAGGATTATTTAGATTCATCATTATATCCAATAACTTGAATGGTAGGTGAGTATTTCTCTATGAAAAATTATTTTGCAAATTTTGGATCCAATGTATTCCAATGTGAGCAAGTGAAAGTAGAGCATCAACATTCTGTGCGTCTATTAAATCCATTACCCATTCCAGAATGGAAATGGGAAGTCATTTCCATGGAATTCATAACTAGAATGCCAAGGACCATGTACGAATATGATTTCATTATGGTAGTAGTAGATACTTTGACTAAGGAAACACACTTTATTCTTGTGCAGTCTACTTTTGTTACTCCACAAATTGCATACATCTTAATGAAAAATCTTTTTAGGTTGCATGGCATACAAAAAATGATAACATCGCACAGGGACACAAAATTTACTTCAAATTTCTAGAAATCATTGTTCGAAAATTTAGGTACTAAAATAAACTTCAGCACTGCCTACCATCCACAGATAGATGGGAAAATTGAAAGAACAAATTAGATTTTGGAATATTTGCCTACCATCCACTAAAATGTACCCCTTTAAAGCTATTTATGGTAGACAATGTGATACCCCACTTAATTGGAGTCGACCAGAAGACAGACTGGTCCTCAGACTAGATGTATTACTTGAAATGGAGGAGACAATGCGAATAATTCAACAAAATATTAAAGTCGCTCAAGACCATGAAAAGTTATATGCAGATAAATAAAGTGTTCCTAAAGAGTTTTGGATTAAGGAGCATGTGTATATAAGGGTAAAACCTCACAAGAGCACCCTGAGTACTTCTAGTTGTGTTAAACTAGGACCACATTTTTGTCGGTTGTTTTAAGTACTAGATCGGATAGGTCCAGAAGCATACCAGATGGCTTTACCTACTCATTTTAAATTACATAATGTATTTCATGTGTCATTATTAAAAAATATGTGCTTGCCACATCTCATATAATTGATTGGAACCTTTTACCGGTGGAGCCCGAAGGAGGTTTTTAGCCCTAACCACTTCGAATTTTAGAACGGAGGGAAACTGTACTGCGAAATTCGGCCATTGCTCAGGTTAAAGTGCAATGTCGACACTTTACGCTTGAGGAGGCAACCTGTGAAAAATAAGATGTCATGAAAGCAACCTATACTGGATTATTTTCATAGGAGTAATGAACACTAAGGACGGTGTTAAATTTATCGGGGGGGAGATGTAACACCCTTATTGTAATTAAAATAATTAATTGTTTTGCGGTTATTGTTACTAGTGATTTTTCTAGGATGGGGACAAACATATTATGATTGGAAAATAATTTTTAAATTAATAAATAATTTTTTTGGTTTTATTTCTGGAAATCATGATGGATGGCACCAGAGTAGATGAGACTTTCCAAAATCTGAGAAGAATCAGATTCACATTCATTTTCCTAAATTTAAAATATATGGAGATATATTATATCTTAGTGGGAGATAGAGACCAAGGATAAAAGTGTTGCAAGAAGAAAATCATTCTATTTCTTTTAGGAAAAGCAACTGAAAAGACTAGGCTAAGGGGAAATAGATTCACAGAAGCCATGATGTTTCCAAGAACAAATCTGTGAGAAAGATAATGCTAAATAAACATTATCAAGGCTCAATAGAGGTGACTTGGGCCTCACGAGTTATCATAGCTCGGGGAGAATGAGAGGTGATTCAAGGTTGGGTGGTTCGGTGCTGCAAGACATATATTTCTAGCATTGGAGTATTGGTCAGAGGATCTTGTACTCACTCATAATCTTAATAGTATTCATAATTATGTAGTTGTGGTAGAAGTAAATACATGAATTATGTTATCATGGATTGTGATTATATATTGGTTATAGAATGTATAGGTTTAATACTATATTTTGATAATATACTGTAGAATTACTGCTGAAAGAATTGTAGAATTCTTGATATATGGATGATAACATATAGTAGGCTAGCTATATCATTGGCACCTTCATTTTGAATTAATCCTTAGTTTCATGCATGCACGATGAAAGTAGTTATGGTGCAGTGAATATGATAGTGAATGTTCTTATTTTCATGCACACGTGATACAAGTAGTGGTAGTAAAACAAATATGCAAGTGAATGTTCTTAATCGCATGCATGCCTGATACAATTAGTTATACTACAGTGGATAGACGAGTAAATGCATGGCATACTAGTTGAATGAAATATTTAAAACTATCTGCAAAAATAAAACATGTACCTTAGTAGAATAATTTAGTTGGTGCATGAGGCAGAGTAAAACATAGTAAATAAAAGACAGATGAGTGGAAACATACATCCTCACTGAATAACTAACAACCGTAGGCTCCATGCACATATTGAGTATCTTTCTGTAAGGTCATACTTGCTGCTATAGATGCATTTCGTAGAGAAGAAATGGGTGAAGGATAGTATATACAACTGGTAAGAAATAGTGCATGTAGATGGTGAAAATACTTTAAAATCCTACAGGAAGGTACACACTCGGATAGGAGAAAAGGACAAGAAAATACAAATTTGGTCAAGATAGATAATAAATAAAGTACAACTATAGAAAGAAAATCAATTTTAAGGAATTACCTGGTCACCATCATGGATTACATGACCAGTCTAAACACACCCTACTGAATCAAGTGACTCCTAACCGGTTCATTGAAAATCGACTATTATTATTTTCTTTTTCTTTTCATAAGGCCTATCATACTAAAACAAGGTACATATTATCTTTTCCTGAAAATGTAACATCTGTAGAACTTTAGAGAAAATTAATGTGTTGACCATTACAAAATATGTAGATAGTTAACCCATTATTGAAACCGTCCCATGTGCATTTCACTAAAGCAAAGAAAAAATATAAAGTATTTTAATAATTTGTAGTTCTTTGAATTGACATTTCCAATTTGGTCAGCATTCAATACTCTTAATAACATGTTAAGTTAATGAAACCCAGCAAAGATTTCATTTAATTAACACTATGATATTCCACTAAACTCAACACATGATCCTAAGGAAAAACACAACAAAGTATGAAGGTAGAAGGAAACGAATGACATTACACAGAGATTCTAAATAATCAAGTATAGTCACCATTACATGAATGTTAATTTAATAATTTAGCTCACACATACAGAGGAACAAACCAAATACAAAAAATACATTTTCATGCCTCAAGCTTGTCGAACCAAGTAGAGGTCAATTGACTAAACAGAAGCACAACCGTTCAAATGAAAGGCTTCAGGGCCGTCATAGATATTCCTTATGAAACACTAAAAAATAGAGATAAACATTCACCCAGGCCGACATGTAGTTATGCCTCTCTAGGTGGGGACATTTTCTATCGGAAAAGAGATGAAAATAATGATATTCGTAAGCAGCAAACCCGAGGGAATAGGGAATTTCGAAGCAAAGAGACCACCAACCTAGGAACATAAATTAAATGTTAAGAGAAGAGTGCCTAGTTCCCTCCGAGAGCATCTGAATAGAATTACACGGTTTGCTTACCTGTAATGACAACCCAAAACCATGTTACTTAAAGAATAATTGTTATGGGTAAGGTGAACCGTGAAGATTTGAATGAATATGTAAATAGGGGTGCAAGGGAAACAAGATCCAAGAAATTGATTTTTACCTAAAATAGCTTACGGAACCAATGCCTTAGCAATCCTCATAGACACAAGACGAAATTGTTAGTGGGGAATGGATAACAGAGAAAACAAATACCAGAATCCAAGAACATGTAAATGGGGCCACAAATAAAATTCACCTGGGTTGTGAGAGGAAGCCTCTAGGCCAGAATAAAATGTTGGTCCCAACAACACCTTGGGACACACCTTCACCTATAAATAACAAATTGTTAAAATGGGAAATAAATAAAATGACACCTCATGAAACCTTGAAATGAGAAAGGGCATGGCGGAAAATTGACGGAAACATTAGGATTGGAGAAATTACCTAAATCTAGTTGGATGGTGTCAAATTTGGATACCTAGACTTCATCATCGCCCCATTTCTACTCAAATCATACTTCAAAAAATAGAGTGTGATGGATTTTTCTAATGCTAAAGAGGATGTTGGTTTATGCTCATGTAGTAGAGCTGAACTAAGCTCTTGCGGTGAATGAAATCAAACCAGTGTCAAGAAGGTTTGAGTCAGTTTAGGTTATGAATTAAGCAAGAAAAAGAAAAGCAAGAGCCACTAATCTATCAAACCCATAAGGAGAATAGAGAATGAAGTGGAGGCATGAAAATATGTACCCAGGGATGGTTAGGGTTAGACCCAAAATCTCAGAGCTATAGATGTGAACCAAGTGAGGTTTAGCCCTTGATAAGTCATTGAAACAATAAATCTTAAGAATTCTACCATCGTACCAGGTCAACATGGGCACAAATGTACAAGTATTAGTCTATTTTCCCGTGCTAACAAAAAAATAGTTGTCAAGGAGATTACGTATAGGAGGAAATCAGCAAGGTTCAGGTCATATGGTGAGAAGGAGAACAAACTAGGTTTGAAGTCATCTAAAAGAAAAGAAATATGTTTGCCTCTAGAGTGAATGCCCCATATGTAAACGTGTAACCTATCCTAGGTAGAGTATTAATGGCGAAGGATATGGCCAATGGCTTGAATGCAAAAAGTAGGTAGTTAGGAAAAAACAATAAGGGCTATGAATAGTAGCAATAGAATGGTTTCAAAACCATTAGGATGTGTAGTGTGAAGGTAGACTCATAATCAAAAAGGAAGAAAAAAATGAAGGACTCTAGCTTATGTTGTTATACATTAACTTGTATCTTTACACAAACCACTTGCAATAAACGTTTACCATGCATACATTTAACCTTGTAATTTAGTGGCACAAGGAAAGATAATTTTTCTGGGGTATCATTAGAGGTTCATTACAGATTATGTGGGTCTCTAAGTATGAAACCTACTCTACAACCATCTTGTATTTTAGAACCATTGAAGTACATAGTCCATATATTACTAGATACAAAACTGGTTCCTATACTATTATTACTATTATGTACATATATATTACAATATTCATTGGCACCAGTTGGAGTACAAGGAAGGAGCTAGAACTATGTCTCAAATGGGATAGGTGAGGTTTGTGTTTTATAACACTCATCATGGGTTTCTAAGAAAAAAATTCTGAAGATAATGTCTACAAAGGAAATGACCCCATTATAACTCTCTAGTGGTGTCAAAATATATTTCATTTATGGTTCACTCTCCACCTAAATCTGGTTTTTTATGCGCTTATATGGAAGCCATAAGTGTGACCAATCTATAGCAAAATACCCTTGTAATTACTAGATTAGTCTCAACTCAAGAGTACATAATACGCTTCATGGATGCCCACAATTATGATGTTTGTACATTGGTGTAATTGATGATCAAATTATAAATGAATAATAAAATTCTTGATTTCACCAATAGCTTGGACAAGGGATCTATCAATATGAATAATTTGTGCATTGGTTTTATTCCATATAGAATTAATATTATTAGAAACGGATAATGGAATTACACTAATAGATGCACTCTAGTCAACCAAACAACTAGGACATTGTAATTAAATATTTTGAAAGTTAACCAAAGTGAGGGGAAGATATTGTTCGCATATAACATTACAACATTAACCACAAATTCAAGAGTTCTAACAAACTTACTAGACAACGTCTGGGAAGTTAAAGATTTATCATCTGATGAAGATTGTTAGAAGGTTTGGACAACCCATTCACATGAGTTTTCTATCTTGGTGAGCTCAAAGATTGAAATATTGGCACGAGCTCTCTTCAAGTCTTCAGCTATGTTATAATAAATAAATTCACTTCTAGCAGGTAGTGCTGATGTGTTTAGAGGTGTAGCTTTATTAGAAACTTTTAGAATGATAAAATTTTCTTTTTCCACTAGTGGAAGTTTCGTTATAAGGAATAAAATTTCCAGACTTAGTTTGTGCATTCTATGCATGACTAGTTGGTGGTGTGAGTCTTCTTAAAAGAGTATCCTTTAACTCCTATCTAGTCACTACTTGGTCACAAAGGGGCCCTTTTCTCCTAAAGTTATAACTACCAGTTTGTTATTGAGAAGGGGTTTCACTTTTTGTTGTTGCTTCAACACTCTTCTTGCTTGTATTGAAAATTAAATTACAAGTGTTAACTACATGTCCAATACATGTACTTTCATCATCCGTTGTAGGGTTATTTGTTTCTTATGTCTAATTAGATTAATCATATTCTAGTAAAGTATCAAGAATGTGTACATCTAGAGCATTCAAGTTTTGGTTCAACTGGGGGCATATTTTCTCTATATGCCATTACTTGTGGAAGGAAAAAAAGTATCCATGGCTATACTTTTAATATTCAATACAACACTTCAACTATAGGTAGATTTGGCAGGTTGATTATGGTTGTCATTATTCCTTCTAAATGGGAAATACCTGGGAGGATTTCTATTGGTAGAGGTCTCCTTTTTACTTCTCCTAAATTCTAAGACTTCCTTCATGGGTGATTTTAAAGATATGGTCAAGCATTCAATATCTACAAAATCCTTTTCTTTAGCCTTATTTTAAGAAGGATGAGACTTCTTTCCAATCTCCTTGGATTCTTTAGATTCATCATCATATCCAATAACCTAAATGACAGGTGAGTCTTTCTCTATGAAAATTTATTTTGCAGAGTTTGGAGCCAATGTCTTCTTCGTAGCTAATATAACAAAATAGGAAATGTTTGTTGGCAAGGAAGTTTTATAATAATCCATAGTGATTTAATTGTGAGGTTCCATGTCTGGGGAAAACTTGTTTAATATGTGGTTGAACCTTTTATTGAAGTCTTTGAATTTCTCCTTTTTCCCCATCTTAGTATTTATGATCTCTTTCGATAAGATTGAAGGAGTCTATTTATTTTCAATTTTTTTACAAAAATAATTTCTCAATCTCCCTCAAACCATTGATTGAATTAACAGGTAGACTATTATAACATGTTGTTACTCTACCTTATAATGTAAAAGGAAGAACCCTACAAGAAACACCATTGTATCGTACCTCTAACATTCATATATGCATGTCGAAACCATTGATATGTTATTCTGCCTTAGTCTTCTTTTCAAGATTGAACATACTCAACAAATTGTCTAGATGTCTAGGAATTCTATCAAGATTTTCCATAAGTGATTTGTAAACTATCATGAATATTCCACTAGACAGTTCTACATAATAGATATAACAATATTATATTAAAACTCTAAGTGTTCTACACTATTATTGTTTATTAAACTTTAATATATGTGGATTTAACTATAATTAATGCATGCATACAAATGGAAACTATGCATAAAAGTAGAGAACAAAAAAATAAGCACGCACACACATAAGACATATGGTATGTTCTCTGGGAAACCCTTTTGAGAGAAAACCTATTTGGGAGGTGAGGTCGCTTCGCTCTCTTTCTCTATTTGAAAATATGGATGTAGGTAAAAAGAGGTAGTATTTGTGGCCCATGGGTTGCTACATTGCACAGATCCTCTCTGTGTACTCTACATCCTATCACTCCCGGCTATCTTTTCTCAGTTATGGAACAAAATTTTCTTGAAAGAATGGAATGCATATTCTTCCTAGTGGGCTAGTTTTAACAAGGCCTGGTGGCCTACTAGTGTTTAAGTTTGACTATGTCAACTCTTAACTACATTTATAAAATAGACTACTCTAGATTATTTTACATCACAAACGTGTGACTAGTCCCTTTTCCAGGAATAATGAGGGCTAACACGGCATCCTCCCGCAATATATGTGTGAAATAGGAAGGTCAACTTCTAAGTGGCATAACTTTTGCATATGGACTCCGATTGACATGCTTCTTTTGTTGTTTGAAAGGTCTCTATGTGTTGAAGAGCATGAAAATGAATGGTAATAAAACATCAAATTTTCACACCAAAAAAATGTTTCTTGATGCCTTAAAATGATCCCAAAAGGTTTCAGACTCTGTTTCACAAACTTGGCCCCACTGGTAAAAACGGTTTTGTGCAAAGATTCCTCCACTTTTTCCACTCAAAATTCATAAAGATGGATGAAAACAATATAATGATCCAATTCAGATAAGGAAGAGAAGGTAAACCTTGGGCCACCCAATCCAAGTCTTGATCAGCTATGCCTTCGTCTCTTTTCTCCTCCTCCTTTTCTAAATTTGATGAGCCTTGTCCTTCAATGTTTAAATCGTCACTAATCTAAAAATCAGCTCTGTGATTGTTCTTCATAATAAATAACAATATATTCCTTGTATTATTCATGAATGGGTGGAATCATCTCTTATTGAACTATTTCCTCTGAAGACTATGCTAACTCCTCAAGAGTGGTGAAAACTAAATCATCCACTGATGCAATCAATGCACTAATGCTAGTCATTTCTTACTTCTTAGGATGATGAGAAAGATTATGAGAAACAATAAATAAATTGATATTTTGTGAAAACTCATGGGTTATAGGTTGAAGCACCCAAATCTCTTCATAGGAAACTTTTTAAGCCAATTACGAACTAGTATTAGAAGAGCATCCTACATTTGGAATAAGAGTTGGGTTAGTTCTCAGGATATTACTACCTTGTCCAAAAACTAAATTATTGGGATGTGAAGATTTATTGGCTGTAAATAATTGGTTTCCCTCCTATTTCCATAGTTTTGATAGTGCTAGATACTACTAAGATACAAAGGATCTCCTAGATATGAACTCCTAACTAGACCTCACACCATTTGGTGTAAGATTCCCACCCGAAAATATGACCTAATTGTCATTTACTTAAAGTTTTTTCTTTGATAAAGCAGTTACCATTAGGGACAAGTGTACATGTGCTTTTGAATGTACAAGAGGGTGTGCCTTTTGAAGTGTTTGATAGTAGATGTATCAAGTCCTTCATTGCAAGGGAAAGAAAGTGAGTTGCTAAAAGAGAAGTAATAGTACTAATATAATGGCAACACAGACACATAAATGAGAAAGAATCGTTAGACATCGAGTGTAATAGTTCACATATATTATATGATCATTAAATCATGACAACACATTTCCATCAAGTTAAGCACCAAAAGCATTGAGATATTTCAATTATTTTAGTACCTATGATTGCTAATAGAAACCGCAAACATTAGAAGAATACTCTCAAACCATCTATAATTCATGCATGAAAATTTGTTGGCCAAAAGGATTCACATATTAACAGAAATTTTCAAGATACATTAGTAAAATGAAAATCACTAGCTCCAATAGTGGAGCATTAGAGCCACTACTTTCTCCCTCTATCTCTCTAATGCCTTGTGGGAGAAGCCAAGGTTAAGAGTCTTTTGCTTGAAAAATGATGATCCTTCTACAACTTTAGGCACATCTCTTCATATCCTCATGGCTCTTGACCTTCCAAATTCTAATGAACTTTGGACTTCCATATCTCTTGTAATTTCCAATTGAATTTTGGAATTACATATGTCGATTACAATTACATGTCTTTTGGACTTCTATACATGCCTCTTTTGTCTATACATGACTCTTGGACTTCTACTTCTTTGTCTTTACATTTATTACATGATTACATCATAACTTCCATATCATCATGTGCTAAGGACATGATAAGTCGCAAACATTGGTGACTTGGACTCATAGCAACTCATGACATGGGCTTTCTTCAATAGGTGAAAAGGCTACCATGTATGTCATTAATTTTGCATGTAATTTTGATGTTTTTGATGTCTTCACCATCCAATGGGTCTTTGATATTATGGATTATTTAGGGTGCTTCTATCATTAATATTTCAACGTTCTCTTTGTTCTCAGGTGCTTCCTTTGACTATCGTCTTTCCTCGATATTATTCATCCATCTTTACCATGTTGTTCCTAGAGTACCTGTAATCACAATCACTCATGGAAAGTAAAAATTAGCTTAAAAAATATTCTATCCTAACATGTTTCATGAAAATTTTCTATTCATGAAACAAGACAGTGGTTTAGAAAGGAAAAGGAAACTTTTGGGTGCAGTGATGCACTTCGAAAGGCTGAAGGGTTAAATGGATGAAGATTTAGGGCTTTATGATGAGTTCATGTGGTTAAGAGGAGAGACATAAATCAAGGGAGAGAATTCCAGTTAGGTCTAAAGGATGAAGGGGGAGGATTCAAGCTTCCACTAGTACAAAATGGCTAATTAGTTACTAAAACAATGACTAAAATTTGCGTATAAATGTCTATTTTTCAGTCTGTGACCAGTAGCAGCTAATCTATAGTATCTTATAACACCCAAGTTTTAGTCGTTTTTAGCTTATTCATTATTTGATTGTCTCAATTTTATCATCGAGCAGTATATTTAGCCATAAATTTGGTCATTAATTTAGTTATTGATTTAGTCATTAATTTCCACAATTAATGAACAAATATACAAAAAAATATATTACTATATGATCATCTGAGAAAACCAATTAATGACCAAAGAAATATGACCAACATGTTGGTCGTGTTATACAATATCGTAAATTACCTACTAAAGTCATATATGTGCAAATTTTAGTCATTGTTTGAAACCAATTAATGACCAAAGGAATATGAGTAATTTTTGTTATGTTATAACATATTGTAGATTAGCTACTAATAGTCGTATATATGCAAAATTTAGTTGTCATTTGTAATGAAAAAATAATCATTTGCAATAGTCATTTATATTTTTTAGTAGTTTCATATTCATCATATAAATGACTAATTAAGTAGTTTATATTCATTTCATTTATTTTTATTAATAATCATTATAAACGACTAATTTAGTCATATATTCATTTTATTTGTGCTCATCATTAATCAATATAAACTATTAATTTAGTAGTTTTACATTGATTTTATGTGTTCATTATTAATCAACATAGATTAATTAGTCTGATTTTGTGACTAAATTTTAAAAGCAACATACAATGTGAATTGGTTTATCTAATATGAAAATTCAAAATTACATATGTTACTTAAAATACTAAAAAATATCACATGGAACTATAAATAATTTCAACCACAAAAATTATATTATGTGAAATGTCGAGTATTATAATATGAGTTTCCAACTTAACATTGGCTGGACTAGAATTTACACATGAAATGTTGTTTCATTACTATAAAATGTTATCATTTTGTTTTCAAGTCAATGTAGGTGAATTCACCAACTATGAAGACTTGAACATCAGTATTTATGTGTGTGTCTTATGCAGGATAATGGTTTTAAGGGTACCACTAGACCTGTTCTCTTCTCTCTCCTTTTGTATTTGTTGCTCCAATGTTACTATTCTCCTCTTTCTTCAAATCATCTACTTACTATCAACACTGAGTTCCTTTTTTGAAAACAAAAAAGCCTGGAGTGAAGACTCTAAGACATGAAAGACAATGAACACGAGAATATAAATGAAAGTAAAATATAAAATATTTATATTACATATACCTCAACATCAACAATGTTAAATCCATTCCTCCCCATAAGAGCAAGTTACTCGAACAAGTTTTCTTCGGTTGAGCGATAGTGGCCACTATTTGGCAAGATGACCTGTATAAAAAAATTAAAGTCACCATAGAAAAGAACATCTTAGTAACTTAGTATTCAACCTTCAGAAAAAGCTTAGGCACAGTCATGCCAACTCAGTTACATGTTAAAAATCTCAAGTTGTAAATAACTTGTTAAAACAAATAATCTGAGGTGTGATGTCTAATCCTTGTCATTTTATTCACAACAACAATTTGTTGTCTAATGCATGAACTTGGTCAAGAATATAAGCAACATGTTCTCAAATAACAACATGAAAGTAAAATTTTCTAATAATCATGAAAATATTTCAATACAAAGTAGTTAAAAGTATCTCAATCAATATCGTGTAATATTAATTTCATCTTCAAGATTTGGTTATTTAAACAGACATAATACCAAGTAATTTTAATTTCATAGTTAAAATACAAAGGAAATCTAAAATAAACATTCAAAATAAAATCAAGCAATAAAGAGAGGATATCATGTAATGGACATTGCAATTATAAAAAAATTGTTTACGTGTCCATCGATATCTTATCACACATTCCTAAAACATTTCCTTGCCCAAAGTCAAGGACTGAAGTTTCTGAAGGATCTCCAACAACAAATGAATCATATTCAAGACATGATCCCTATATTGTCTCCCCATCCTTTTTCCAATCACATTTCATGTAACCTACCCACACTAGAGTCAAGTAACAACCAAATGAAGGAATTGACATTTGTTATTAACTTTTATATGTATAAACTTTGAATATAATTTTTTTGGTAACATACTGATTCATATTTAAATCCTTCCTGTCATGAGAATGTATTAATCAAGTAGAACATCAGAAAAATTGACCTCAAGGAGTTCCTCTAACAATTTCTACAATATCAATATTTGTCTTGCTATCATATCCTGGATAGAAAAAAGAACATATCTACAAACAAAAAAGCCATATATTACTTATGTTCAAACTATGTATATAGTGTATTCTTAGGTAACATTTTAAGATGTCCCTCTACCTTTGCCAAAGTAGATTGTAGCTTGGTTAAACTCTTTATCGTTTCATTCAACATCAATTTCTGCAAGATAAATGTCAAAGATTATTCTTTCCCATTTCTCAACATGCTAGATATGATAAATTGAAAGTCACACAAAATAAAGAGAAAACCGTTTTCAAACAAAAACAAATAAACAAACAATGCCTCTAATAAAACATCACACCTCAGAAATTACTCTGTTTCATGCTTAGACTAAAGGTGATATTCTTTGAATCATCTTTATGTCATGTTTAATGGGATATTCATATTTTTACCACAATTTCAATTTGGTGATAACAGAAATATATAAATCCATGTTATTATCAGTGAAATTCAAGTATAATTCAAGAAAATAATGTCATTATGTCTACTTTAGTTTGGTTTGAGTTGAGTTGGTATTTGAAAATATAGTTTTCTCTAATGAAGTGAAATAGAAAGATGAGAATCGAAATAACCCTGTGAATTTTTAATTAATTCATAGTATATATCATTAAAACAACGAGGTCATCTTTCTGTACTATTTGATAGAGATTTATTGGCATAGAATAGTAATGAATTAACTATCAAACACAATGATGCAATATATTAACCAAGCAAATAAAAATGACATGGCTTTGGTATTGTGTGCTCGAAGGAAATCCAACAATGGTTGTGTTCTTTCTTTATCATGAAATAGTATTGAAGACAAATGTTGGTTCAGAAGTTGAACTCTGTTACCAATAGGAGATGGCTATGTTGGGTAAGGAAAGGATGAATTGAAGGCTCAAGGTCTATCTCCAATACATACTTATCCTTGTCACTACAAAATACAAAGTTGTCATCATTTGCTTATCCAGGTAAAAATAAAAGTGTTTTTGTATTTGTGCACTTTTGATAGTATATGAAAAAGACAAAACTAGTGGAAATCAAAGTGTGTTGTCCCATCATTCAATCTAACAGAAAAATTATATATTCAGTTGTTTTCTACAATGGAAATCAAATGTAAAACCCAATCAACTTGACATTTACAGGACATAGTCGTAATGATCTGGTACAATAGAAGCATGTTAACTTAGAAACAAGAGATGATAAAAGATAATAAGGGAACATTATTTCTTGCCAAATAATTGGCATGAATAAAATTTCCAGGAATTCATCCAAAAAATGAGAAGAAATTATGGCAAAAAAACATAGCATTAGTGTTTTGTACCCTATTTGACACATCTAGCCTAGGGAAGTAGAGGAGGCCAAATGTAGCAAGATTACAATTACATGGGATATAAAAACATAAATGTGGAAAAACATGCCTACCAATTCATGAAATCTCACTCTAAATAATAGAACATGTTGAGGATAGTAATGATGAAAATAGATCATGTATTAAGATCAAGCCCCTTATTGGTCATCTATTAGCAAGGCGGATAGTAATTTTTACTAGTAAAAAAAATATCATAATTAGTGTAGTGACTGTGTGGATCTTTTTGTGAAATTTTTTACATTTATATTATGGCATCCTTCTAGGTGAGAGTGATGAAAGTTATCCATGTTTGGTTAGAATGGTTTCTCCTTTCATATGAATGGATGGAGAGTTACCTTTCTTCGGTTTGGAAATTCAAGTGTCTCTACCTTTCATTCAATATGTGGAGATGACCCACCATTGAAGACCTTGATAGTTCTGAATCCAATCTGACATACATAATAAATGGACCTGGTCCAAATCAAGTTGTTTCTATGGTGATTCGAGAGGGAGAAACAACTCAAGAATTGTTTAATATTCCTCTTGTGGAGCTTGAAAGATAGTGTAGGAAAAATGGTTTATCTATTTGTGGTGGTAGGGAGGTAATTATTTTTTTGATTGCCTATCTTAGAAGAAGAAGAGAAGCATAAGAACCAAGATGAAGATGAGGAGTTCAGGTACGGGTATAAATTTTCAATCATAGGGAAGGATGCAAGAGAAATGGATGCTTATATACAATTGGGAGGGGGGAGGTGGAGCATGGGTAAAGAAAGAAAATCCATAATTTATGATGATAAGGGCTATATATCATTATCATCATCTAGGAAAAATGCTCAGGAAGAATCATCTTTATGGTCATAGGTTGAGGAACGTGAATGAGTGGATGCCTCTTGCAGTGGAACATTACCAAAAAATTTCGGTGTCGTGATGGTAGTGTCACGTGATGTGCCACCAAAAGTTCAAAATATTCTAGGCATTGTCAAGGAAATTTTCTTTCTCTACTCCTTAACTCATATTTTGCCCCATCCACATTTTGATAGACCAATTATAAATATCATAGAATGATTTTTTATTTAATAAAGAAGTCCATGGGCTAACAATTTAAGGATATGATGATTTTTTTAATTTTAATGGATAGTCTTTTCTGACTTGCAAGGACTTAGGTGTCAAACTTGCTGCGAAGCCAATGTTTTTCACATGTAAAAATTTGAGTATGAGTTGGGGTTGACTTTGAATGAGAGGATTTTTCTTAATACTATTTAGTCAAGGAAAAGAACCAAATTTTAGATTCCATTTGAATTATGATTCATGAAGCATAGTAACAGAGTTGGTGAGCTTAATAGGGCTCATCCTTGTCATGATGTGTTACATTCGAATGGCATGAATGCATGAATTTCAAAAGGCTGAGATATCATATAAATGTTTGGAAATTTTGACCAAATAAATAAACCAAACGTGATGCTTGAGATATGATGTAAACCTTAGGAAATTATAACCAAATACATAACCCAAATGTTAAGCCTAGTAGTGTGAAATCCATTGTTTGAAGTGTGGCCACTGAAGAAAAATTTCTTAGATAATTTTAAAAATTAACATACAAATAAATTATAAAAGCATCGAATTTCGTTGTCAATCAAATGTCAAATCAGATAACAATTAAAGCGATAACCCACAATGATAATCCAAAATAGACAAGGCATATTGGACAAATGTTCAAAACTCATTGGGAACATCCTAATCCTACAGGCTACTCATCTAAAGTAACTAAAGATGTTACCTTGCCTGGGAAACATGAAATGTTAATGATATAAATGAAAAAAGATAAATAATTAAAATTAACTATTAGAACCGACGCAAACAACGAATGATAAACAAAATGAAAGTGGGGCAAAATGTCGCATACCCACTCCATGATTCTTCCATCCACTTCCATACTAGATGTTCCACAAGACTAAGAAGGTAATTCCACTAGTGTTCGCATCCTCATATCTACAGTAGAATTCATGCTCATATCCACATATAACATGCATTGGTCATACCCTTCTGTAAAGAAAAAAATAAAATAAAATGAAGCCCGAAAGTCTTTTTACTGGTCAATAGTTTAAAGATTTTGAAGCGTGTATTTAAAAAGAAGATTCTCATACCAATATTCTTGCTTGATTTGAAACTCTATTCAAATACATCAGTTCCTCCAAAAAATTTACATATCGTGGATCGTCATAATTCAAGTCATTAACTAAATAAAGTTCTATCATCTCTAGAGTAGCAGTGCTCTAAAGAAAGCAACCTAATGCATTGATTTCTCTATCATGAAATTCAGTTATGCCTACATAAACCTGTATATACGGAGATGAGAGAGTGGGGATATAAGACATCGAGGTATGGGATATTTTGAAGTTTCCTTCGTTGCATTTCAAAACCAGAATAAGCAAAATCTACACTCATCTACGAGGTAAAAGAGATAAATATTCATTATGAACATCATGGAAAAAAACCACAGAAAACCTTTATCATATTTTCACATCTTATAGCAGGTTAACTTTTTAATTTAGGTAGTGTATATTTTCATTAAGTAATAGATATGAAACAAAGTCATTACATGGATTTGTTTCATATCTATTCGATATACTGAATCTGCAAACAAGACATAATAATGAACCAAAACATAATAGTCAACCTAAGCTACATCAATATATGCTTTGTATAATTTTTTTTTATGTTATACCTAACAACTAAGTAGCAAATGTAAACATCCTTAAACATTGAAACATGTTCTTCATAACACATGTAAAAGAAAAGTAGAAATATCATTTTTACCAAGATAAAGTTGTCACCCATTAACAAAGATTGGAGATTAGGAAGCCTCTCAAACAAAAAATTGAGAACACACATTTATTTAAGCAAAGGCACAACACATATGACTAGCTCCTTTAATGATTTAAGGTTCCCCATCATCTTAATAAATATGTCCACAAAGAAATTGTATGCATTATCGGGATATGAGTCCATTTCTAGTAAGGTCAAATTACTTCCATGTTGCATATTGAGTCTCAAGATAGAGCATGAAAGCTCTTGAAATAGTATCCCACTCACTCTCAAAAATTTCATCATGTATGCCCTTGCATACACATACAAGACAACTTGCATTTACAATGGTTTACATTTTATCCACATACAACTTGCATTTACATTGGTTTCATTGTAAAGCGTTGAAAGTAATAGTAAAATCCAGACTTACATGGTTTTAGTTTGAAGCAAAGTGATTGAAGAGGTTTTGTCCATATATAACGGATGTTTGATGGAAATTCAGTGACTCCTCTACTGAGGATCACAATCTCATGGAGTGCATAGAAGGTCAAATATTAATGATAAAATATTCTTTATGGTTTAGCTAGTCGAGTGGGGCATCTGATCAAATTGAATGAGCATACAAATAAGCTTCAAAAGGGGTCCTATGAAAGTTCTTTTGAATGATATCCCTTGGAAGCTTCAACATAGTACTTAGTATCATCATACAAAGGACCACCCAGAAACAAATCATCTAATCCTATCGATGTTTGAAGAACCAAGTCACCCATTTTCAGAAGACCATTGCTACTGTCATTTTGACCAATTATTTTAATGTCAACACATGTGATTGCTGGTAGTACTGACCCTGAATATACTTTCCTAAGAACCCCACAAAATAAGGCATAGTAGGTTGACACCCATCAGTTTTAAAAGAAATTTTTTGAATGTGGTGAAGCAAAATTATAGCTGTGAACATAAACAATTCCTCTAGCCTGAGAGCAGGTTTAACCACAAACAAGATACTCCATGGAAGATTTCCTTAGGTTGGAATAAATTAAGAGGTCCTACCTCTTAGTATACTTATCCCATTTTGGTGATAACCTTGCTTCTTCGCTCCAACTATCTCTCGTTTCCTTCTCCGAGCACCTGAAACAAGTAAACAACAACAAACAACAACTATGATAATAGACAAATTGCATTCAACCTACTTAACAAGTCAAGAAACCTTAAGCCATAAACATGTGAGATGACATATTATGTAGAAAATCAATCGATAGTTTCACATATTTGAAATCAAGAAGAAATTATAACCGTTGTCTTGATGTTATTGTTCTCCTTCGACAAATCTGGGTTCCCACACACTTTCGTTAGCATTCCATGATGGCCTCAAAAATGGTACTTTTAAGGCTCTTCCCTTTAGTCTTCACACTAAACCAAATTCACACTTCTCCCTCACACACAACTAGAGAGCTACAACTATGAATAACTTGTTGATTACTCCATAATCTAAACTTCAACTAGAGCCAAATTAGAACTAGCTATTGCTTGGGAAAAAGGGAGGTTTATATAGCATGGATGGAAGGGAGATGGTTCCTATTCTTATGGGAGAAGGACTTATCTCTTGAGGTAGTTCCATCGTAATAGGGGAAAGGAGCGCAAAATGACCTCCTCTACTCCATATAGCCCTACCATTTACCAGACTTCCGTTATGAATCTTCTAGAGTTGGAAGCTTCGGCTCCTTTTAAAATTTTTTCCAAAGGAGGATCGATTCAATTGTAACATGGGTTAGTTGCTCCAGTTGGAACTAGGGACAATTGTAATCCCTACATATTGGCCAAAGGAGTCGGGTCATTTGTGTCGGTCTTGTAAACTAGGAAAAACAAAATATTTTTGGGAAATGATGCAAAAGGGAATTGTTCTTCTCGTGAAGAAGGACACAGTGGGAGTTTCTTCATGAAGGGAAAGCATGTAGGGTTCACTATAGAGATCCTTTACGATCATGGAATGGGAAGTATAGGGATAGTGACAAAATTTTGTGTAACAAATGCCCCATAAAGTGTGAAGGTCGAAGAAGAGTGAGGGATTAAATGCTTTATAAATCAGTGCAGGGAACCAAAGTCCATCTTTGAAAAACCTACAAGCAAGTACATATACATGTACATTACTGGAAACTCTATCAAATGATACATGAATCGTGGTATGGAAACCCATCTAGAGAATGATCATGTAAATGGATCCAGGTATGGGTGCAACCATCCAATAATGAAAAGGATCACATATGGCAACTCATTGTATGGTCACTACCATCCATCTGAAAAGGACATGTATATCAACATGATCATGTAACATCGCCTCGCAACTTGGACTTGTGTCATCTGAGCTTAGGGTCTTGCACTCCAACATCACCCGATCAAATTACAAATCCTAACATGTGAATAGATGCCTTGATGTCTAGCATGCTAGAAAATCACTTGATTACCAGCTGATGATGTGAATTGTTAACAAGTGCAAGAAAAACCACCAATAATTACAATGGTCATCAAGGTACTATCACCACAGTTCGCGGAATGTGAATAAAGGAACTAAAGTCAAATACCCGTGAAATCACCCAATCAAAAGCCAATGATGTGAACTTGTTGTCAAGTGCGAAGAACCTACCATTAGGGCATGCAAGCTCTAAGGTACTGGATGGGAATCTCTCAGCCAACTTCCCGGATTATGAGCTGAAGTTGACAGGAAGCGACCATGTCGAAAGAGGGCCATAATGTATCCCACATCATCGACGGGAGACAAAGGGATGCAAAATGATTTTGGATGATACAAAGAATTAGGGATAAGTGTAACTACAGAAGCATAACTCTTGAACATATCGACGACATGACTGGAAGTTTCGCAACTTTTGGATCGATAGGATCAGTGGTCATGATGACGTGGTAGAGATCAAATGGAAGGAGAAGATAAACGACCCAACCTAGGAAGGTTGCAAATGAAGTGAGGATATCCCAACCTGACACAAAACAGAAGGTGTCATGTTCAAGAGTGAGCTGCTGACATGACTGATCGAATTTCCAAAATTTCCCCCACCATTTCTGGCAGGTACCCCAATTATTTTTTAATTGCAAGCTTGAAGGGGATAACATATTCTTGCATTGTAAGTCCATCCTTCAGATGAATCTGACCTAGTAAGTTTAATGAGCCCTAGGAAGGAGAAGCTCATGTTCATCATGGTGATGAATCCAATGTTGTTAATTATTTGAATGAGTTCGACAAAGGTGTAACTCAGTATCTTTTACATCTTTAAAGAGTTTGAAAAAGACATAGAAAAGAAAACTCCACATGGTCCCTTTTCATATTGTGTCTCTCGGGCAAGAAAAGGTAGAAAATGGTACTCAAGATATCTGCTTGACCATTTCAGTAAAGGAGTATCTTTTTCGTAAATAGTTTATCCCAGCCTAAAAAAGGGGTAATCATATACTGGTTAAACAACATTTCACAGCCTCTAACGACTTCAAAATGACAAGAGATCTATAATCTTTTCGTGTTTAAAAGGTCGGAAAAGAGCAGAAAATAGATACCCCATTTTATTTTCCTTAAAGAGTCAAAAGTGAAAATACTTGACAATCTTTTCATCTTTTATGAGTTAGAAAAGATCTTAAAGGTGACTCGACTTGGAGGAATGAGTGGTATAAAGGGTAGCAACTGGTTTTAGCAATGGAGGAACTGCTCAAAACATGTAATGGTCAAGAGGCGGCTAATAAAACAACTCATTGTTACGCTTCCTTACGAAAGGAAAAACAACCAAGTGAAAGCATATGATCGACCAAAGAGATGGTGGCAATGGATTGAAACAACCAAGGTTCATCTAGCAGAAATTAGCTGATAAAAATGGCAATCACGAGATTTAAATTAGGCATGGGTTCATTTTTACACAAGCTTGAACCATGGAGAACTCTGCGTGGATTTGGTTTCATGTTTACACAAGCTTGAAATGAAAATCTATGCTTGCTATAAGTTTACATGCCCCCATCATAATGAATCAATTCGAGGTACATGCCCCCCAAGCTTCATTTAATTCAACTAGGTGAATGGAATGAAGGTTCACTTTCGAGATCTTGGAAAGAATTGACTGGGATTTTACAAGATATTAATCAAAGACTCAATGTGGAAAGGGATTTTCTTCATGTTTTAATGAGGTTGATACAGGGAAAAACTATCATTAGACATCTTGATTCATTTTTTAACAAGCTTGCCACAATACAAGGAACTATGCTCATCACTTGTTTCATTTTCTAACGAGGTTAACACAACACAAGGAACTATCTTCATGACTCAATGTTGACACAAGACCAGAAACTATCCTCACAATGTTTGTTCATGACCCATAAGAGAACATGGCTCCCAAGAGATTTCATTAGATGGATGAACCATGCTCTAGGAGGAATACATTTCATTTGGTACCAAAGATAGATGATTTCCAATGCCCCCAGTACATAATGTACAATACCATCTATGTGATCACCAGTCGATGCAGAGATGGAATGGGTAGCCACATAATTGACTTGTGGTAGTGAAGGTACTTCTTGCAAACAAGAGTTGATAGGGGACGATGGTTGTGAAGGTAGCTCATACTAACCAATGAACGATTGTTGGTCAGTATTCACAATTCTCCCTTCGTGCAGAAAAGAACCACACAGAAAAGTGAAGAAACAAGATCTCCCATGAAATAAACATAGTCACATCCAAGGAAAAGATTTAAATTTAATGGACCTAGGAATACCATCATGTCTATATAGATGGTCTTTCGAATCAGAGTAATAGGAAACTTGATAAGGATCCCTAAGGGTTAACTTCTTCTTGAGTTGAAATCCAACAGATTCTAGGTGGCAGGCACAAGTTGTGGGGAGCCCAAAGCTTGCCAAGTAGTAGAAGACATGATGCTAACAGACACACCTTCATCTAATATAGTGCCATGTGCTACCATATTATAGGCTTGTACTATGATCTAGAAAGGCACATAAGATGGAAGGAAAAAAGCAATCAATTTACTCCAATCAAAAGAAATGAAAAAACTAGTTAGTGGGGGTATCATATGATTTCCCCCATGCTCTACAGCAATAGGAGAAGGATGCTTCTAAATAACTAGGATGAGAGGGTCATTCTTTGATTCATGGGAATATGAGGAGACGAGAAGAACATGAGAAGTATGATCACTATGCTCTTTGGGAACACAGTGAACAATTAAAGGTGGATCCAAGTTGACACTCTTTTCGACTAATGGTTGGTTGGGAACAAACATAAGAAATTCATGCTCAGGAAGAGCAGGATGGTCAAGAGATGGATCCAAGTAAATCTCCTTACCAACTGGGAGAGGGTCAGAAGAAAGTCTCTGATAACCAAAAGGAATTTGGGTTTGAGGAGCTGTAAGGTTTTCCAAAACTTTTGAAGCTTTATCCATAAGAGGACAAAGGTGAAAAAGATGCCCTCCTTCAAATAACCTACAGGGGAATCTAATCTTCCCTTTCTTCTTAGCATATCTAACCTAGGGTGCAACATCGACATGATCTCTAGAGCTCGATGGGGATGGTCGATCCAGATTTTGAGACCATACCTCTAAGATTCTGGGAATGCTAGGATAGTCTTGGAGGAGATGGTCACCCTTACATAGTCAGCAAGGGAATTTTACCTTTTGCAAAGGAATGGAAGGTTTGTTGATGGGAGGAACATTTAGAGAAATAGTTGCACGGTTGGCCTCTCGCTTATCTGACTTCTTCTTCTTCATCTTCTTATTCTTCTTAGCCTCCTGGTTACTAGATTTGAAACTTTCACCAAGTGAAGTAGAAGAGGAGTGTGAAGAAATAGGGGAAGAAGGCAATGGGTCAACCTCAGAATAATCATGATCTGATTCGAATGAACAAAATGGTTGGATAGGAGTTGGGACAATCGGGACCACCGAGGTTGAAAATAACCAGATAGGTAAAAAAATGGTTAACCCATGGAGGGACAACATTTCCATATAAGGAGCACCAACATTTCCAAAAGAAGGAAAAGGACCAAGATTCCCATCTAAGGGAAACCCTTGACTGGTAGACTCCGGGAATTTTTCCATTGGAATCGACCCTAAAGAATCACTAAGCAAGATAACTTTAACAAGGAATATTTTATGGGAACTTAATTTAAGACACTAAAACAAAACTTTACCTTTTCATATTTCAAGAGTCAAGAAAAGGAGGAAAGGTGACTCTAGTCGCTTTCGGAATTAACGAGCTCGAAAGGACAAGTGCTCGATGATATTTCCAAATTTAAAGAGTCAGTAAAGATAAACAATGACTATTCATGGTACTCTAGTTGAAAGGATTACTAGGTAATTGTGTACTACAGAATAACTCCTGGCGAATCGAGAAGTACAAGCACGAAATCTCCCCGAATTTTGTGTTTGGTGTATCAAGTTTAGAAGGCATCAGATTTAGCTTCCTATGGATAAAGGATTATAGCCTAGTGGGGTCTCCCTTTATATACTCTACAGTACAGGGAGCACAAGTCTGTACTAGCATTGTCTAGTGCTAAAGCAAACAATAGCTGCTAGGTTTTAAGATGCCAGAACATGTCTCTAGCCTAGACCTCTAAATGTAAGTGTTAATTTTCAATGCTTCCTTAGGTTAATTCAATAAATTTTAACGGTTGATATTGAACTATGCTTCAATTACAAGGCCCTACCACTGTTGTCTGACAAAACTCCTACATGTAGCTATATGAGAAAAGAGATCTTTGTCATCAATGAAAGTTATCATTAATTGAGAGATAAAGAACACAAAATTAATGCAACAATCGAAGAAGGAAATCTTTCACTAATAAATAACCTAAATTACATTAATCTTCCTATAACAACATAAGAAGTTTCATTTCATTTCCAATGCTTATGATGATGCAATTTTAGCTTCTCAGTAATGCTACTAATGTAGTATTCCACTTAAGTAAACTAGAATGATGCTTTCCTTTTCATAGAATGAAAAATGAATCTTTCACATAAAGCACGCTTAATGAAAATTTTCACAACTCCGAACAAACAAGAATCAATCAAATCCAAAGCATGATAAATGAAACTAAAAAACAACTTCTTCCCTGAATCAAACAAACCAATCACATAAATGCTTCAATTGACACACCAAGCAATGTAATCTATGCTTGAAGGAGAAAAGAGACACTTGAAATAAGAGAAAAAATGAGACACATTTACTCATTGAATTGAAAATGAAGTGATGAATATTGGAGTCTAAAGAAGGGAGTGTGAAGGTCAAGACACACTGGCATGGGAATGGGAGAAATTCAAATCTTTTTGTTAACTGAGAGGTCAGCACTACTGCCTAATGGACAATTAGCACTGATTGATGGATTCAAAGAAAAGATAAAAAGGAACTTCACACAGGGTCAGACTTAACACATCAGAGGGTGGGATAAACAAAGAAAGCACACAAACCAAGTTAAGTGGTGCTTTCTATTCAGGGAGAACATAGTCAAAACAAATCAAAGGCAAAAAACAAAAGAGAAAGACACACAGGTCAAGATCTAGGGTAAGCACTAATCTTCACTTATAGGCATCAGTGCGACTGCCTAACTGACAACAAGCACCAGAGGGTGGTTGGAGTAGTTGTTTCTAACCATATCACATTGATCGGCATGACTTCCAGCGAAATAAGTGTGCTCAATGAGGATGCAAAGAAAAAAAATAAAAAAATTTCAAAGGCTATGACTAGACTTGTTACTGCGAATTTCAGACCCAGAGCAGTAAAGAAATAAAACCAGATAGAACTAAAGGGAAATGGAAAAACTAGAAAATTTCACACAAAACTATGAAATGACAAGAAAGCAAAGAAAAGGATTGGTCTCCCCAGTATGGTTTCCAATTTGTGCTGAAGTAAAATTCTATGCATGAATATAAACAATTCCTCTAGCCTGAGAGTGGGTCTAGCCATAAACAAGACATTCTATGGAATATTTGCTCAGGTTAGAATCAATTAAGAGGGCCTACTTCTTAGCACACTTATCCTATTTGGTAATGAGCTTTCTTATTGGCTTGATGGACCTTGACCCGAATTCAGCATTAGACAACCAGGAAAATCCCTACAATACTGGCCCCTTCAGCATAAGCTCGTGGAGCGCGGACTAAAGTCTCACCCGAAGTAGTATGGGGGGATGTAAGAACAAAGTTTTAGCACCATGAAATGGTCATGATGTTGGTCGATTCTTCCTGATACTGCCTTCATGCATATCGATGAGTCTTTAGGGTTTATCGATGTCCCTTCTCTTCCATCCTTCAGTACCTCCGCGAAGGTACTCGATTGATCTTTGCACAACCCTAACCCAACGTCCAAGAACTTACTCACCTCTGTGATTGATTTATTGTATAAGTTCCCAAGTTATCTTAAGTGTTACCTAATCTACCATGTATTTACAATTACCTTCATGTAATCCTTTACTCTTGCTTGCATTCAATTAACATATATAATAAAAAACACTCGCAAATAAAATAAGAATTATAATCTAAACCTAGATCATAACATAATATAATCAAATGCAATAAATACAGACAAAATAAATAATGATTGTAGAGTAATTCTCTTTATTAATATCTCAAGTTTAGTATAGACTCTATCTGCCCTGTGTACACAACTATAGAGTTCTGTGCACTCAGCTGTAGACTTCCATCCTACGCCTTTGCACACTTAGTTGTAGAGCCTCTACCTACACTAAGACTCGAGAAACTTACAACTTCTTACCCAAAATCCTTCCTCTTTGTTTTCTCTCTCTCAGACTCTTCTAAGACTCCCTTTTTATACAATCTCATAGTTTACGGATTATGGATAGATCTTTACAACTGACATGATACAAAACAAGGGCGGATAACCCTTTGACCTCTTCATGCTCTGCAACCACAAAATGCAGAGACTTTACATCTTTATTACAAAATTTAGGCCTTCTACCCCAAAACATGGGCTTTTAGCCCCAAAACTGGCTATTGGGGGAACCCATTCCCAGTAGTCCCCTAACACAAGCATGGTGACTTGCACTCAAGTCACCCTGTCGTTGAGGAGATCTTTGCGCAAAGAGCACCCAATTCGACCTGTGCAACTGCTAGCTCGGCAGTGCATCGTGCGGCCCCCTGCTTCATCTGACAAAACTCCTACATGCATCTATATGAAAATTGATCTTTGTCTTCAGTGAAAGTTATCACTAATTGACAAATGTAGAACTCAAAATTAATGCAACAACCAAAGAATGAATTTTTTCACTAATAAATAGCCTAAATGCACTCAATCTTCCTATAACAACATAAGAAGTTTCATTTCATTTCCAATGCTTATGATGATGCAATTTTAGCTTCTAAGTAACACTACTAATGCAACATTTCTGCTTAAGTAAACTAGAATGATGTTCTCCTTTTCATAAAATGCAAAATGAATCTTTCACATAAAGCACTTTTAATGAAAATTTTCACAATTCCGAACAAACAAGCATTAATCAAATCCAAAGCATGATAAATGAAACTAAAAAACAAATTCTTTCTTGAATCAAACAAACCAATCACATAAATGCTTCAATTAAGAAACCAAGCAATGTAATCTCTACTCGGGACCAGAAAAGAGACACTCAAAATAAGAGAACAAATGAGACTCTTTCACTAATTCAATTGAAAATGAAGCAATGAATATGGGAGTCTAAAGAAGGGCATTTGAAGGTCAAGAAACACTGGCATGGGAATGGGAGAAACTCATATTCTTTTTCTTAACTCAGAGACTGGCACTACTACTTAACTAACAACTAGCACTGATCAAGGGATTCAAACAAAAAAATAGAAAATAACTTCACAGAGGGCCAAACTTAACACATCAGAGGGTGGGCTAAACGAAGCAAGTACATAAACCAATCTAAATGAAGCTTTATAGTCAGGGATAACACATTCGAAACAACTTAGAGGCAAAATAAAAAAGAGCAAGACACATTGGTCGAGATCTGGGGTAAACCCTAATCTTCACTTACAGGCATCGGCGCAACTGCCTAACTAAAAATGAGTGCCAGAAGTAGGGTGGGGCAACTGCTTCTAAGCATGTTGTGTTGATTGGCATGACTGTCAGTGAAATAAGAGTGCAGAGTGAGGATGAAAAGAAAAAAAACAAAAAAAATTAGAAGGTTGAGACCAGACTTTCTAGTGTGAATTTCAGACCCAGAGCAGTAAAGAAACCAACCAGACAAAACTAAAGGGAAATGGAGAAACTAGAAAAGTTCACACAAAACCATGAAATTTCAAGCAAGCAAATAGAAGGATTGGTCTCCCCAGTATGGTTGCCAATTTGTGGTGAAGTAAAATTGTAACTGCAGACACTTCAATTCCTCTAGCTTGGGAGCAGGTCCAGCCACAAACAAGACATTCTATGGAAGATTTCCTTAGGTTAGAATCTATTAAGAGGGCCTACCTCTTAGTACACTTATCCCGTTTGGTGATGACCTTGCTTCTTCGCTCCAGCTATCTCCAGTTTCCTTCTCCAAGCACCTGAAACAAGTAAAAAAAAACAAACAACAACTGTGATAATAGACAAATTGCATTCAACCTACTTAACAAGTCAAGAAACATTTAGCCATAAACATGTGAGATGACATATTATGTAGGGAATCAATCGATAGTTCCATATATATTAAATCAAGAAGAGATTACAACCGTTGTCTTGACATTTTTGTTCTCCTCTGACAAATTCGGGTTCCCACACACTTATGTTAGCATTCCATGATGGCCTTAACAATGGTAGTTTTAATGCCCTTCCCTTTAGTCTTCAAACTAAACCAAATTCACACTTATCCCTCACACACAACTAGAGAGCTACAAATATGAATAACTTGCTTATTACTCCACAATCAAAACATCAACCAGAGCCTAATTAGAACTAGCTTGTGCTTGGGAAAAAGGGAGGTTTATATACCATGGATGGAAGGGAGATGGTTCCTCTTATCTCTTGAGTGAGTTCCATCCTAATAGGGGGAAGGAGCCCAAAATGACCTCCTCGACTTGATCCAACCCAACCATTTACCAAACTTTTGTTGCGAAGCTTCTAGAGCTGGAAGGTTTGGCTCCTTATTTTAAAATATTTCCAAAAGAGGATCGGCACAACTAGAACAATGCTCAGTCGCTTCGGTCAGTGCTAGGTAGAGTTGTAATCCCACCATATCTGTGTGAGGAGGACATAGGTCATTAGCGTTGGTCTTGTAAACTATGAAAAATAGGAGATTTTTCGGAAATGATGTAAAAGGGAATTTTTTTGTTCATGAAGAGGGACATAATGGGAGTTTCTTCATGAAGGGAAAGCATGTAGGGTTCATTGTAGAGTTCCTCCAAGATCATGGAACGAGGAGCACAGGGACAGTGAAAAATTTTTGTGTAGCACTGACTTCTTGGATAAAACAAGACTTTTTCAAAAATATTTTTCTCACTAACATTCCTTTTATCTCTCAAAGCAAAGGCCATTTCATCTTCAAGATTGGACCAGTGAGTGTACTGATATACAACAATGTTTCTTTGTCCATTAGCACTTGAAAAAAGTTTGAAATTATTGATCATATTTATAAATGCACCATCCTTTTTCCATATGTCTACAATAATGCTTTGAGACAACTCATTTTCTTCGGGATAATAACTTGAATCAACATGTATTTCACCATTCAGTAGATATTTTTCACCAGTAAAATATATGGGCTTATGATTCAATACATTGAATTCTAATTTCTAATGAAGAGATTCCAAAGAAAATGCACGAGTTCAAGAAATGAAGCATGTGCACATGAGAAGCTTCTAAGCAGATTTGCTACCATCCTTTCTCAATCAACAAATTCATTGGTTCTTAGTTTAGTTGTACGATGTAAGAAGCCACAAGATGAGTGGACATAATTTTCAACCAATAGGATTTTTGGATAAACATTATCTCTGAATGATCAGAAACACCAACATTGACATCAATAATCTTTCTCTCCCAACACCAGTCATCATCCCAATCTGACAAATCAAATGAAGCTCCATGTTTTACCTCAAGATGTAATGCACTAGGTAAAACTTTCTCAAATATGATGTAACTGCTCTCATTTGTTAAACTTAAAGAGTTAATCTTCTATGAACCTAGAGTTCAACAACTGGAGAAGTAAGTGATATAAAAACTAAGTCACATCCTTCCTTGCATATCACCGATCCAGGGATATCAACAAGGGCCTTTATAAATTCAATGCCAAACATTGGTCTAGTTACTATCACATCAATATATGATGATGAAAATTGAAGACTAGAATGACATTATGTTGTTGTGGTGAGTGGGGATATTCTATATTAACATGGTTGAACCTCCAAGGAGAATTTTCCTATGTCATCAATCCTCTTTAGTTGAGGCTTAACATTGTTTGGCCCATGTGTCAAGCCAACTTGACACTTGCCCTAATATCCATTTGTCACTAATTCTAGGGAACCAAAAATATTATAATGTGTTTCTTCTATTTTTGGGATTGAACCCATCTTTTGCACAACCATGAAATTCTCTAAACTGCTAAACTCAAAGTGATCCTTCTCATCCTTGATTATGTAGCATGTTGATGTTGCATAATCAAGTTTTTAATATCCCTGGACATCTGTTGTAGCTCTTTCTCATCCATCAAATAATACCTTAACACCTTCAAAACTTACTCCTTCATAAGTCACCACAACTCCTCCAACTGAGAAACTTGTGACCTGAAATGGCTGAGATATATTAACATGATTGTGCTCAACAAGAACCTCTATAGATGGAAGTGAAACATAAAATATTGTATTCTCACCATTGTAGAATGGAAACAACCTTTATTTTCCACATGGAATAAAATTAAAAGCAAATCTCCCATATGCATTAGATATTGCATGACAAGGTGCTTGATTTGGCCAAGGAGCTTCTTTGAGGTCACTTCAACTCATGGACATCATCTGAATAACGCTATACATGAACACCTGAAATAGGATTACCCAGAGAAACAACTAAGCCATCCATATCATAACTTGCAACATAAAAGATGTCATCTACTACTATATTTCTAAAGCCCAACTCCATCTCTGCAGAGCCTCTTTGGACAATTGTTAAGAGAACATGAGAATCACGTATTTGGAAGTGAATATTATAGAAAAATATACTCTATAAACCTCAATCATTGTACCTCATGCATAACGCCATCCTAGCTAGAATCGACATTAGGTATGACCTTGTATCTTCTTCCTTAATTTTACCAATTTCATCACAGAGTGCGCTCTTTCCACTTCTTCACATTTGATTTCATGGAGGGCTACTTTGTCCTCTGGACACTCATCCTTAAGGATTCTCCAAAATAATTTTGAGTATCAAATGAAGGCAAAGAGAGAAAAATATCACGACCTTTCCTTTTTGAAAAAAGATGTAGTGGGATTTGATATGACCTAATATTTGTATATTGCTCAAGGATTGATGGAGTTTATGTATTAATGATGGGAAGAAACCAAGTTATATTTCCTTGGAGTAATATTTTTAAACGTGTAACTACCTCCCTGCAATGTAAACACATCATTAATGACATTATTGCTGGTGAAAATGAGTTCAACATTCACATTGGCATGACCTCCATTTATATCTGGACAACTTTCTGCCCCAATAGCCGCCATCACTCTCCCAGAAATAGTGAACCTAGTGAAGTGAAAATTGATGTTTCATGGCCATTGGAACCATTGTGATCCAGTGATACATATTCACCCATTTAAGATATATTCACCAAGTTAGGGAATATTAATATTTCCAGTGTAATTTTTCCACTTAATAATCTTAACATCAAATCCAAAACTATCTCGTTCATCTTCACATAAAATAAAAAATTGTCTTGTTCATCTTCAGAGACCTCTTGAAACAATTTGTCAGAATCGTATCGAATCTGCACAAATATATTAAAAAAATTATTAGCATTTGTTGCTTGATTACCAATCAAAATGTTTAAAACAATAGAGTGCTAATAAATTTGTATTCCATATCCATTGCACATAATTCACCTTCCTTCGTAGAATGGATATGGCTCATATGGCTCATAGATCTTTTCCAGGTGCTTCAATTGTTATAACATATATTTTGTAGATGATCTTGATAACCCCGCTATTAGTTTGAAATGTTTCATTTTATGTATTTTTTTTTTATAATATGACGATCAATAATTCTTTAGATTAAATAACCAATCTATTCCTTGAGCAAAGATTATATGCAAAGTAAAAGTTACAGAGTAAATTTTTAAATTTTCAAATTCCACTTATATTTATCAAAATTTTGAGTAAGAAAAACAAGTATCGTTACAACTTGCGTTGTTTGGTGAACTAACCAGTCCAGATTCTGCCGATAATTTTCCATAGTATTAACATAGGTAAATTGGTTCAACAATTTTACTGGGTTTCCTTTTCCATATTATTTCTAAAAATTCTTAAATTGTTATGGGATTTACCACCGAGGAAGCAACCTAATAAACCTTTACGCTGTGCTTTCCTGTGTGTTTGGCCATGGCTACTAAAGTTCCATTCACAACCATGTCTACCGATATCTGCAATTTGAATTCAACAAAAAAAAATAATGAGAAAAATGATAATGCTTTTTTTGGGTCGAAGTTTTGAAGAAAGATATGGAAGGTCGGATCTCCCGAGAGAAATAAATAATGTAGAGAAGCTCCAGAAAAATCAAATAAATATGATTTAAATAATTAAAAAATGTCAAATCTATGTTTGGAAATAAATAATGTAGAGAAGCTCCAGAAAAATAAAATAAATATGATTTAAATAATTAAAAAATGTTGAATCTAAGTTTCGAACCATCCAGTGTCATCTTCTAGATATTGATGAAAAACGTAATCTAATTAAAAAAATTTAATATGGAAATACTCCAGAAAACCTAAAATTAATTACAAAATTCTTTTTCATGCTTTGTTAAGAGTTACTAACTAGATCTAGCACAGTATCTGGATCGACCAAGAAGCAAGAGAGTTGACATTTTCCATAGTGCATAACGATTCGATCAATCACTATGAAAGTTGAATATTCGATTTATCTTAGCAACAATGTGAGAGTAATCCAACATCGGATCCGAAGGTTTCCTCAACATTTTCAAAGACCAAATTGTGATGAAACCTCGGCATCCATTGATTTTCCGAAATGGCCGGCAATGGTTCAAACTGCGAGAAATGTAACCAACATATAAAGCACACACCATGTCTCTATTACAAGGAACTTCGAATCTAAAAACCTAATAGATTTTTTCCACCTTTCCACAACTCACAACATCTCTCTTTCTCTAATTCCAAACTAGTTGTCACTAGTTCAATGCCAATAGAATTTGAAATAACTCTAATGCTTGAGATGTTGATTTTCAGGGGCACCAAACGCATGCATTTACTGAAGATCCAGTTGCATGATATGGATCAGTTTTATCCTCCCAGGGATTTGGATAGGTGTTACTCTGGTACAAACAGCGCCAGATGTAAAACAATGCCTTTAAATTGCCAATTATCAAGAAAAGATGATCTATCACCCTTACAGTTTAGGGAAAATTCACCCAAAACCCCAAATTTATTGCAGTTTAAATTATTAAATTATTAAGTTTTTTGTAATTCAAAGTTTAAATAAAATAACTACAAATCCATTTATTCTCTTTGAAAATAGAAAGCAACTTTTCATTCAAATAATTATATTTTATCTTTCAGTTAATTGAAATTTATTTTATTTTAATTAATATAAAATTGCTTTTGGTTATTTATATGTATTTTCCAAAGTTATTTGTAATTTCACATTAAAATTAAAATAATTATTTCACCCATGGGGTAGATCTCACGTAAAAACGTAAATATGTAAACTTAAATGTAAATGTAAACATAAAAGTAAATGTAAACGTTAATATTTAACATTTAACATTGTTAATCTAATGTCAGCCTTATTTAAAAATCAATCTATTTATTATTATGTATAAACACAACATAAATTTAAAATGTAAAGAGGTTTACGAATAGTAAAGAAAATAAATATTAATACCATGGGCCAATTACCATATTTATAAAAGAGGTGTGATAAATAAATAAATATAAAAGAGGTATAAATATGTATGGTAAATAAATAAAAACATATCAAATAAGATTAGAAATCAACATCTAATTATATACCAAGCCTATGGGACAAATAACATTGAAAATAAAAGAAATATGATAAATAATAAACATATAAATAAACAAGAGGTATGGTAAATAATTAAAACCTCGTTTTATATTTGCTCAATAAACCTCTTTACACTTACTAAGACTAAAAAATAGGTTTTATTTAGGTGAAGCCTATGGGAAAAATACCATGGGCCAAATTATTATTAATACCATCAAAAGACTACTATCAGCCATAATATTAATAATAAATTTTATTATCATCATCATTATTATTATTAAATCTAATATTCATATTAATATATCATAATATTGATATTATTAACTCTATATATATGGGAGGTAAGAACAAAGACATAAAGCTATAGAGGTTGAGAGATAGGAGGAGTGACAAGGGAGAGATGGAGATAAACTTAAGGAGAGGGGAGAGTAGGAATAAAAAGAGAGAGAGGTAGAGAAGGGTAAAAGAGGGAGAGGGAGACACAAAGATGGAGGGTGAAGAGAGAGGAGAGTGGGAGGGAGATAGTGAGAGGATTGGAGGGCAGAGAAAGAGAGAGAGAGAGAGAGAGATAGGGGAAGAGAGATAAATGTAGGAGAGAAAGGGCGAGAGAGGAACGATGAGAGAGAGGAGATGAGAGGGAGGGATAGAGATATGGAGTTGGAGGGGGAGAGAGGGAGGGAAGAAGAAATACATAGAGAGTGAGAAGTGGAGAGAGAGATGGAGAGAAAAAGTGTATGTTTAGGGGTGAGATAAGAGATAAATAAGGAGATATAGAGAGAAGGGGGGAGAAGGAGACAAAATGAGAGAGGGAGGGATATAGTGATCCAGGTGCATCTTGTTAGATCAGTTGCATAAGTTCATCGCCAGTGTACAGTGTCATTGTTAGGATTGAGTTCAGTGTCGTCAATTTCAACAGTGTTGATTATGGTTCAGGTTATCTAGGTGATGTTTATGGTTTTTCATGGTGTTCAGTTGATGTGGTGTTGTACGTGGCCATTGACATATGCTTGTCATCACTTCCGCCAGGGTTTGGTGTCGACATGAATTTGTCGTCCACTTTTGAGGATTTTGTGTCAACATGGGTTTGTCGTCCATATTATACGGTTTGGTTGTCATCATCATGTGACGAATTTTGCAAATGTCACTCTGCGACAATTTGATGTAAAAGGTTATTTTTAACCTAATCCAAACCTAATCCTAAAACCATAACCTAAACCTAAACCTAAATCCATACACTAAATACCTAAACACTAGTCCTAAACCTATCAAACATGTTATATTCCAAACTATATGATTAAACAATACATTAAAACCTAAGCCTATGTGAAATCAACCCTTTGCATATATATTAGAAACCCAATTTCCTAAAGTCTAAACCCATATAACACTCTCGGTGATGTTGTAAACATATAAAACATTATAAAACAATACATATCACTGTTAACCTCTAGTCTGACTACACAGGGTTCTATGTGATCAGATGTGACCATCGGAAGTGACCGTCAGATTATATAACCATGGATCGGAGTTCACTGCAGAGTTTAGAGATCACCACAACATCAAACTGTGCAAGGACCATGTCCATATGAGTAGGTAAGTGGGCTTTTTAACCTCCAAGTTTTAGAACCGCAGTGGAGCCATGTTCACATGAGTGGTTAAAGGCACTAATAGTTACATTGGCCAGGTTGTTAGAGGTTAGTTAACCGCAGTGTCAGAACCTCGGGCTTGTGCACACACGACAAAATACCGCGTAGTCACTGACAGTGACTAGAACCATTGGAGCCCTAACCACAGGATTAACCTATTGGACACATGTGCTATCACCATCCTTTACCCATTTAGCTAATGACTAACGACTTTCAGGCTATATTAAGGTTGAAATGTGGCTTTTGAACACAATTTTGATAAATCAATTAATCCTATGTGATGTGGAGTATACCTAGGGGAGATAGTATGGAGATACCCAAGGGAATAATTTAATAATTGGATGGGCCATAGTAATAAATAAGGTGGTTAATCCATATCATGTAAGGGACCACAAGTAGTTAGCAATAATGTAATAAGCTCATTGTATTAGATAGATGGTATTGAGGGAACTATGGTAATGACCCATGGCATTGTATGTATGAGGCCTATATAGAGGCTAGAGACTCCCCATTGCGAGAGCTCAAGGAATATTGTATGGAAAAGCATATGGCTTGTGGAGTGTTCTCCTTCCTTAAGGGGTGAATGTATTGTGTTACTCTACCTTAAGGGTTTTGATCAATAAAGAGAAGTTATCGAAAGTTATATATTTATATCTTTTTATTTTTTGGGTATATTTATATTATCATATATTTCTCGGTAAAATCTATTACAAGTGGTATCAAAACACTTTCTTGGGAAAAGCAGAGAATTTTTTTTTTTTTTTGCAGGAATTTTTTGGGCGGCGTGTTTGCAGATTAGATTTTCTACATTCGAGTGCACAATTTTGCAGAATATAATTTCAAATCTGGGTTATTTTTAAAAAATATCCAATTTCAAAAAAATAATCGGTCGAATTGGAGTCCAGATGAGGGAGATATCGTTGATTTAAAATCATCTCCTTTTTCAGAAATTTTTTTGACAGCGAGACAGTTTCAGTGCAAATATGAAATTCCAACACCTAGATCAGGATTTCTATGACATGGGAAGATGCAGAATTACCATTCCATTTCTGAAAACAGGTCATAATAAGGACTCTTATCAATATTGACTGAACTGTGACCATTTTAAATTTTCACCAAGTGAGTGATTTTTTCAAAACCCTCTTCATGGCCACTACAAATATGTTTTTTACAGGAAAAGATGATGGCCCTACAATTTAAAATTTTATAGTATTTCATAAGTTTGACTTCCCAGGATGTTGGAAGGACAAAATAGTGTATTATTTGGAAGATGAGGCTGCTATATGGTGGAAATCACTAGATAATGAGATTCTGAAGTTATTTCGTGCTGACGAAATTTAAGAACTACTTTTGGAAAAATGGTCTCACACTAGAAAGGAGGAAACAAAAAAACCTAGCAAAGATTTTATTTTTATAGGAAAGAAGGAAACCAAGAAACCTAAATGGTAATTTTCTTCTAGTATTTTCTTATTACAGGTTCATGGATTGACTCAGAAGGAGAGGATCATTATGTATATAAATCCTAGCTGCAACCATAATTTTGTCAATGTTAATTTAGCAAAAAAATTGCAAGTTCTAGCAAAACACATTGGAAACACACAGATTGATAGTGAGGATGTTCAAGTTTATAAAAATTTGAAGCTTTCTATGGGTAAGTATGTGTTCCATTGTGATTTTTATACTTCAGATATGGATAACATGGATGTTGTTTTGGGACATCCTTGTATGGAATCTGTGGGTAGTGTCAATATTAATGTGCAGAAGGAATTCATGAAGCTCTGCTATAAAAAGAAGAAAATTACATTACAGGATATTTCCATTATGACCCAAGCTGAGACTATGGAGACCAAAGCACAAAGCTCTAATGACACTGACATATCAAATGATGAGTGCTTGATGTTCGACAACCAAACACAAACATCAAACCAGGTACCAAAAAAATAGGTAGAGTCCAAGGAGGTTGAAGCATAAAATGTTACAGGTACTGATACATCATATGAGGAATCCGTGGTAGAAGTAATATTGTAACATAAGCAACAAAAATAGGCACCACAACATGTACCAGATACCAATTAGGATCCATTAGGTGGTGAATTAAAGAAAGATAGGTTGTTGGTTAAAACTTTAGCATATCACCACCCACATCACCTCGCAAGAAAACAACCAACAAGATGGCAACGAATCAACAACAAGGAAAACAACCCCTGCATAACAGATAGAAAGGGGAAATTATCCACCCACAACACAGCAACACAGAATAGCCACCGGGGTCAACCACTACCTCAAATGAGTGAGGCACCAACTAGATCAAGGGTTCACCTTTCTCCTTGATGGCTAGATGCATGTGCATGGTACCAGTGGACTACTCTTTTGAGTAGATCTTATTATTTGTGTTCTTCTTATGTTTCAGGGATGAAAAATGCTTAAGGGAGGTGGAATATAGTATACTTAGGGCAGATAGTATAGGGTACAGAGGGAGGTACCCAAGGAAAAAATGTAATAATGGGATGGGCCATAGTAATAAATAAAGTGGTTAACTTGTATCATGTAAGAGACCACAAGTAGTTAGCAATAATGTAATAATTTCATTTTATTAGATAGATGGTATTGAGGGAACCATGGTAATGACCCATGGTATTGTATGTATGAGGCCTATATAGAGGCTAGAGACTCCCCATTGAGAGAGGTCAAGGAATATTGTATGGACAAGAATATGGCTTGTGCAGTGTTCTCCTTCCTTAAGGAGTGAATGTATGGTGTTACCCTACCTTAAGGGTTTTTATCAATAAAGAGAAGTTATTTGAAGTTATCTATTTCTATCTTGTTATTTTTGGGGTATATTTTTATTATCATATATTTCTCAATCAGATCTATTACATGATGAATGTCACATTTGACATTAAACCATTAACCAAAAAAACCGTAAATTAATCGTAACGAACAAATGATGCATTCCTAAACTATCGGAAGGAATTTCGAGTGCACCTGCAAGGTTTTAAAAAGAGGTTTTTCTAATTGAAGTGAACATGGGTGGTTTTGGATTTTGTATGCAAATTCTAGAGGTTATAGGCAGTTTTCTTTTTCAGTGTAACAGGAGCATCCAGAGTCAGAATTGGGAACGACGATAGGTGTTGGAAATATGGTTCAGAGAGATTCCTTTTGACAGTGATTAGAAGTGACTGCATGCACATTCAGTCTAGTCTATTCTGTCTAATCAAAATCCTTAGTTTCAATCCTAGTAAAGCGGTCACCCATCTTGAAAGCGGACCCAGAGATGTAGTCCATCAAGGGCGAACTCCGTAATCAAATTTTTTGTCTGGTATCACTTTGTTTTTACTATTTTCACTTATGTTATTCATCTTTGTTATGTTTAATAACTCGTTGTAAAGTCTTTCTTCTCAAGCAGGTCTCTCGATTTCCACAATTTCAGTTAACAATCAATTCAATAATGGCTAATCAATTCTACATCAGTTTTAACATATGACCATTTCAGATCATATAATTTGGTATTAGAGTGGGTTGCGTTTGTAGAATTTTCCATTGAATGTTAACCAAGTCAAAGTGGCAATGTGGAGAAGGAATCCATGAGTAGATTGATCCAGAGATTGGAAAGTGACGAGTCATTCATATGTCGACGATGACCGGATCTGATGCAGGTGAAAACACTGAAACTACGATGAGTGATGAATAGTTTTAGCAATCATTCTTGACTATGCAGCAGATGTTGGGAGACCTGTATGAAGACAAGAGGGTGAGAGATGCAACTTCTTCTTCAAAGACATTGCAGATGGGAAAAGGTAAAGGTAAGGATAATAAACCACCTTCGCCTCCATCATCTCCATCATCATCATGTTCTTCTTCTTCTTTCAGTGTAGAATATAAAACGTAAAGGAAACTTAAGAAAACTTCTCTTTTGAAAATTAATGTAAATTTTGGGCTACCTATTTATGATGGTGAAATCAATCCTGAAAAGCTAGATGACTGGATTGAGTAGTTAGAAGTGTATTGTCGCATTCAGAACATTTATAATGATAAAATGAATATTCACTTAGCTACACTTAGAATGAGAGGAACAACTTTAATCTGTTGGGAAAGTAAAACTCAGATAGATGTAAAGCGTAAATGAAAAGTCATCTTTTCATGGACTAAGTTCTTAAAAGCTCTTAGGAAAAAATTCTATCCATTATGATACATGCAACAAGCTATTATTTATTGGCAGCATTTTACATAAGGTAAGGGGTAGAGTGTTTAGGAGTTTACTCAGGAATTCAGAAAGAAAGCACTGGCGCTTGGTATTTCATTGGATATATGTGAAGCTTTATTAAAATACATTAGAAATTTACATTCATATTTGCAGCATACATTATTGATGTTCAATCCCAATGATTTTGATGAAGTGTGTGTTCAGGTCGTACATATTGAATTAGGCGGAAAACCATTCAAGTTTTCATTGCAATCATCTAAAGAATTGGAAATCAAATATTTCAATGACAGTAAGGCAAATAATAATTTGAAGAGAAAGAAATCAGCAATAGATCAGAAGGAAAGACCTACTTGTTCTCATTGCCAGAGAATCAGTCATGACGAATCAAAGTGTTGCAAACTTCATCCAAAACATAAGCTGACAAAGTTACTTAAGGAGAAGGATGAAAAGAAGGCAATTGCAGCAGTCTAGTAAGACCTAGATTCAGATTCAGGTGATGAAAGGAGGATAACTACTATGGTTACGACAAGTAAAACTTCTAACACTAGTTCAAGTTTGAGTACTATTGCATCTTCATCAAGCATAAATCCTTCAAATCAGGATAAAAGAGTTGAATTGTTTAACATAAGGATAACTTCTAATCATAGAAAGATAGATACAATGTTTTACAATGGATCACAGGCAAATTTAATATCTGAATATTTAGTTAAGAATTTGGGTTTGGAAATGTGGAATCATCCAAGACCTTACCCATTAGGATGGCTAAATAAATCAACTCAGATAAAAGTCACCAAACAGTGTTGATTAATATTTTCCATTACAACTAATTACAATGATGAAGTGGAATTAGAAGTGGTTCCAGTAGACATATGTGGAGTCTCGTAGGAAGTCCTTATCTTTGTTATCACGATGTAGTATTTTATAGGAGAGACCATAAATATCACCTTAAGAAAGGTGGGGTTGAATCTATTGTCAAGGCACATCAAAGTAAAAATCAGTTCAATTTAGTTAATGTTAATCCAATGAAGTGCTTAATTTCAAATAAAAGATTTGTAATCATGTGTGTAAAGGAACAACATACGACACAACGTGATGCTTTTTCAGATTATGAGACTCAGCTTAAAGATGGTTTGATTAAAGAAATAGAAACTGTTCCAGTTCTATATAAAACCAAACATATTACTCATAAGCAGGGAATAAAACATGAATTACAATTTGCGCCTAAAATTCCTCTTCCTAATGTCAGAATGAATCAATTCAGTCCAAGTTTGGAAATTAACAGTTACAGCGATACATGTCAGTATTGGGGAAAGTCAGTGTTAAAATTCTCTTATAGTGTGTCACCATTTCATGTTTCGAACAATTTGGAAACCTCTTTTCAAGTGGAGAGGAAACCTATTTGTTTCCATGTCTAATCCTTTTCTAAAGTAGTGTCAAAGTATCTAAGGGAAACTAATAAATCAAGGCAAAGTGCTAATCAATGGAAAAATCATTTAATAAATGAAGAAATAGTGATTCAAACAAATCAACAACTAACTCAATACCTTCAAAGACAAACTAAGTTGTGGAAATTTTCACCTTACAGTTTGATGGGTTTATGGCAGCATGGTCACTTAGTAATCAGGAATCAAGAGAGTATAGTTGGTTTGATGTCAAAAACATCTTTTAATGTCTCTGCTATTCCGTAAAATAGATTGTTAATATAGGTCAATGTTATTGAACAATATCCAGTAGAGATTGCTTTCAAACATTTGTATGAATCACTAACTCATGGTAATTCATGGAAAGAAATCAATTCCCATGTTCATAACAGGTTGTTTGACCATTGTCGCAAGTTTTTCATGCTGCAAATGGAAGGAACAGGTCATAGAGTAAAAATGTGCCATGGTCAGCATCATCGGGGTCATCACTTGCAAGTGATTGATCAAATGTATTTGCACATCATCAGGGCAAGGTGGAGATTGAGGGAGCTCTACCCTCATCGACTATTTGTTTAGTGAAACTTTTGTGCTCCAAAAGCTTTCAAGTGGAGAGGATTGATCTAGGAGGATCTCATCAGATCAGTTGCATAGGTTCATCGTTAGTGTACAGTGTCATTGTCAACATTGAGCTCAGTGTCGTCAATTTCGACAATGTTGATTATGGTTCAGGTTATCCAAGTGATGTTTATGGTTTTTCCTGGTGTTTAGTTAATGTAGTGTTGTACCTGCCTATTGACATATGCTTGTCATTATTTCTGCTGGGATTTGGTGTTGACATGAGTTTGTTGTCCATTTTGTAGGATTTTGTGTCAACGTGGGTTTGTCATTCATATTATAGGGTTTGGTTGTCATCATCATGTGATGAATGTCGCAAATGTCACTCTGTGACAATTTGATGTAAAAGGTTATTTTTTTGCCTAATCCAAACCTAATCCTAAAACCCTAACCTAATCCTAAACCTAAATCCATTTACTAAATACCTAGGCACTAGTCCTAAACCTATCAAACATGTTATATTCCAAACTATGTGATTAAACAATACATTAAAACCTAAGCCTATGTGGTATCAACCCTTTGCATATATATTAAAAACCTTATTTACTAAAATCTAAACCCATATAACACGCTCGACCATGTTTTAAACATATAAAAAAATATAAAACAATACATATTAGTCTTAAATTCCAGTATGACCATCTGGTATTCTAACTGTAGAACATATATGTGATCAGATGTGACCATCGGCTTATGTAACCATGGCTCCGAGTTCACCGCAGAGTTTAGAGATGATAGCAGCATCAAACCCCACAGGGACCATGTCCATGTGAGCAGGTAAGCAGGTGTGTTAACGTCTAGGTTTCTAAACCATAATGGAACCATGTTCACATGAGTGGTTAAAGGCACTAACAGTTACAGTGATGAGGTTTGTCGGAGGTTACACTAACCACAGCGTCGGAACTGCGGGTGTGTGAACACACGACAGAAGAACGTGCAGTCACATGCAGTTACCGAAACCGTCGGAGCCCTAACCGCGGGATTAACCTCTTGGACACATGTGCTGTCACCATCCTCCATCCAGTTAGCTAATGGCTAACAACTTTCAGGCAATATTAATGTTGAAATGTGGGTTTTGAATGCAGTTATGATAAATCAATTAATCCTATGGGACGAATGTCACATTTGACATTAAATCATTAACCAAAAAATCCTAAATTAACCCTAAGGAACAAATAATGCATTCCTAAACTCTCTGAAGGAAGTTTGAGTCCAACTTGAAGGTTTTAAAAGGATGTTTTTTTCATTGAAGTGAACATGGGTGGTTTTGGATTTTGTATGCTAGTTTTGGAGGTGATAGGCAGTTTTGTTTTCAGTGTAACAGGAGCATCCAGAGTTGGAATTGGGAACCGTGATAGCCGTTACAAAGATCATTCAGAGAGCTTCCTTTTGAAAGTGATCAGAAGTGCCTGCATGCACATTACGTTTGGTCTATTCTCTGTGTAATCAAATGCCTTGGTTTCAATTCTAATAAAGCAATTACCCATCTTGAAAGTGGACTCGGAGACATAGTCCATTAGGAACGAACTCCCTAATCAACTCTTCTGTCTGGCATCACTATTTTTTTACTATTTTTCGCTTATTTTATGGATATTTCTTATGTTTAATCAGTTGTTGTAAAGTATTTCTTCTCAAGTAATTCTCTCCATTTCCACATTTTTAGTTAATAATCAATTCAATAATGGCTAATCAATTCTACATCAGTTTCAAGATATGATCATTTCATATCATATAGTAACATAGGTAGAGAAAGAGAGAGAGAGAGAGAGAAAGAGAGAGAGAAGATAAATGAGAGATAATAGTTGAGAGAAAGAAGGAAAGTGATGGGGTAAGAGAGAGGATTAGAGGGAAAAGAGAGAGAGAGAGAGAGACAGAGAGACAGAGAGAGAGAGAGAGAGAGAGATGGGGAAAGAGAGAGGGAAGTAGGAGAGAAAGGGAGAAAGAGGAAGTATGAGAGATAATATTTGAGAGAGGAGGAGAGACGAAGGGAGAGAGGAGGAGAGAGTGAGGGAGAGGGAGATGAAGTTTGAGGGGGACAGAGGGAGGGAGGAATAAATACATAGAGAGTTAGAAGTGGAGAGAGAGGGAGTAACAGCGGAGAGATGGAGAGACAGTTTGTATGTTTGGTGTTGAGATAAAGATGAAGAAGGAGAGAGGGAGGGATATAGTAATAGAATTGGAGGCTAAAGAGTAAGAGAGAGAGAGATAAAGAGAAGACAGAAGAGAGAGTGGAGTGAGGGAGGAAAGGAGAGATGGAGTTGGAGGGGGAGAGAGAGAGAGAGAGAGGTAAGAAGAAAGAAATATAGATAGAAAGGTGGAGAGAGAGAGAGAGAGAGAGTGATAAAGAGGATGGAGAAAGAGGGAGACAGGAAAGAAGTAGGGATGAGAGATAGAAGTGGGGGAGAGGGAGAGAAGGGGAAGAGAGAGAGAGAGAGTGAGAGAGAGACAGAGAGAGGAGGAGGGAGTGATAGGTAGATATATTGAAGAAATAGAGTATATTTTTTGGTGGTGATATAGAGAGGCAAATGGAGATAGAGATATAGATGGAAAGTCAAGAGAGGAAAGAAGAGAGAGATGGAGAGAGGGAGTGAGGGACAAAGATATTGATAGATATGAAGCGAAATAGCATGTGTGTTTTGGGGGTTGAGATAGAGTGGAAAATAAGGAGATATGGAGGGAGATATAGATATATGTGGGGGGGAGAGGGAAGAATATTTCTTTCACTACATACATTGATTTTATTGTAGACAGTGATTTCTAATCCAATTTGATTTCTTGCACTAGATGCATTAATTTCAATGTAGATGATTTCTAATCATATTTGATTGCTTGCAGTAAATGGATTGTTTTCAATGTAGATGGTGATTCCTATTCCTATTTGATTGCTTGCACTAGATGCATTGATTTTAGTGTAGATGGTGATTTCTAATATTATTTGATTACTTACAGTAAATCCATTGATTAATCAATGTAGATGGTGATTTCTAATCCTATTTCATTACTTGCACTAGATCCATTTATTTCACTGTAGATGTTGCTTTATAATCCTATTTTCTTACTTGCACTAAGTGCATTAATTTCAGTGTAGATGTTGGCTTATAATCCAATTTTCTTATGTGCACTAGATGAATTGATTTGAGTGTAAATGTTGTTTTCTAATCTTATTTAATTTCTTGCATTAGATTCATTACTTTTAGTGTAAATGTTTATTTCTATTTTGATGTAATTGGATGTATGATGCTATGTTAGGTCCCTATAATACTAGTGATTCCCCCATTACTATTGTCATTGTATCCCTTATTGTTATTGGTGTGCCCCTATTGTCACCATATTGTTATTATTGAGCCCCATAGAATCCTTCTATTGTTATTTTGGTGCCTTTATATTATTATTGTTAGGTCATCTTGGTTATATTGTGACCACTTAGACTTCTATATAAAGAAAGGAGGTTTTGTCATTTGAATCATCCAAGAATTGTTCATTTGTGTAATTTAAAGGAGGTTTCCCCCTTGAAGAGGCTTATTTCTAAGGTGTTCATCTATTTTTTCTATCTTTTTGTCAGTTGGTTTCATAAAATTTGGTATTATCTCTTTGGATTCTAGGGTTTCGCTGCTCTAAACAAGTCATCGTGGAATTTGCGCTATAACTTTTTTCTACGACATTTTAGAAGCTAAAAAAAACCCATTTGAGATGAAATGACATTGAACCTCCGGTTTTAATTTCAGATTTTGTCGCACTATATCTTTGGAGATATGATTTGAGGAAGTTAGGGTTTTTGCAAGCTCTAGAATTTCATCTAAAATAGGTCATCATGGAATTTTCACTATAACTATTTCACTATGATGTTTCAGAAGCTAAACAAAAATCCCATTTGAGAAGAAATCGTTATGAATATCGCACCTAATTTCAAATGTTGTCTCGCTGTATTTTCAGAGATATAATCTGAGGAAGCTAGGATTTTTGTAGACCCCCAAATTACATTCCAAACATGTCAACTTGGGAAAATCGTCATAACCTTCTCTCTAACCATCAGATTGAATTTTCATCAAAAGTTATAGAAAGAGGATGGACTGTAGTTTTCTTGGGTATCTTTTTTAGAACCTAAGGTTAAAACAATGAGCGACGGTATGTCTTGGAAGTTAGATCTACTAAAATAGTCTATACTCAGGTCATAGTGGGAAATTTGACACAAATCTTCATTGGAGAATCCAATCTAGATCAGACTTGTGGGGTTAGAAAGACTGCTTAGAGGGTTACCAAAGGGAGAAATTTCAAACTTGTGAAATGCAAAATTACAGAGATACATCAAATTCAATATCAAGCTCCTACAAAGTGGAAAAAGGTGTGTAGTTTATTTTTATTTTTTTGCATAAGCTTGGTTTGAAAAAATAGTTTGAAGGAATTCAAAGGGAATAGTGGAGCATTATTATCGGTACTTGATGCCCCAAAGAAAGAAAATGGAAACACTTCGTAAGAAACCTGAAAGCTCTAGCATGACTCATGAAGAAGAGGAAGAAATGCAACATGATATATCAAAATTACGAGACCAAGTGAAACAAACTTCACTCGCACAAAAAGTAACACAAAATAAGATGGATGGTTTAAAGAAAGAAGTAGAAGCTAATATGGATGGTTTAAAGAAAGGCGTAGAAGCTAAGATGGATGGTTTAAGGAAATGCGTAGAAGCTAATATGGATGATGTAGAAGCTAACATGGATAGCATGGAAGCTCAGATGGATGGCATGGAAGCTAAGATGGATGGCATGGAAGCTAAGATGTACTATTTAAAGAAAGGCATGGAATATTTGTAGACAAATTTAAAGACAGATTTGACAAAGTTTCTACAAGAAATGTTTACTAATGGCGAAAGGGTAGGAAAGGGAACTGATGATGAGAACAAAATAAATGTTAATCATGATTTCATAGACTCTAACATTGGATTGAAGAATCACCATGTTCCAAAGATTGATATGAGGAAATTTGATGGTAATGATCTCGGAACATGGATATTGCAGATGGAGCAATTTTTCAATCTCCATAATGTGTAAAACACACAAAAGGTACCCATTGCAACTTTATATTTGGAACCAAATCAGTTTGTATGGTATCGATGGCTTTGCTCTCGTAAACAAATTGTCACTTGGGCTATTTTTTATGGATGAAATGATAGCACATTATGAGAGTACAAAAAGCAACACTTTTTTTAGCCAATTGATAAATCTCATACAAAAGGGTTCAATGATGGAGCACATTAAGGACTTCCAAAAATTGAATATAAGTGTAAAAGGTATTCCAGAGGAGCATAGGATTGATGTGTTCATAGAGACTTTAAAATATAACATCCAAAGTGAGGTTCTCCTTTGGGAACCAGATTCATTGGAGAAGGCATTCACGTTGGCAAGGAAAATGGAAAGCAAAATTATGGCAACAAGGAAGCCTACCTGTTGGGTCCCTATAATACTAGTGATTACCCCATTACTATTATAGTGATACCCCTTATTTATATTGTTGTGCCCCTATTACCCCCATATTGTTATTTATGTGCCCCATAGAATCCCTCTATTGTTATTTTTGTGGCTTTATATTATTATTGTTAGGTCGGCTGGATTATATTGTGACTCCTTAGACTCTTATATATAGAAAGGAGGTTTTGTCATTTGAATCATAAAAGAATTGTTCATTTATGTAATGTAAATGAGGTTTCCCCCTCGAAGAGGCTGAATTCTAAGGCGTTGATATATATTTTCTATCTTTTCTTGAGCTGGTTTCATAACATTTGGTATTAGAGCTTTGGATTCTAGGGTTTCGCTGCTCCAAACAGGTCATCATGGCATTTTCGCTATAAATTTTTTTTCTGTGACGTTTCAGAAGTCACAAAAAAACCCATTTGAGAAGAAATCACGCTGAACCTTGGATCCAAATTTCAGAGCTTTTCTCGTGATATTTTCGGAGATATGATATGGGAAGTTGGTCTTTTTGCAGACTCCTGAATTACATTCAAAACAGGTGACCTAGGGAAAATTGTCATAACTTTCTCTCTGGGAATCAAATTGAAATTTCGTCAGAAGGTACAGAAAGAGGACATGCTTTAGTTTCTTTTATATCTTTTACAGAATCAAATATCAAAAATTGTACACGTGGCACTTCATACAACTTCGCTCTTCTGGAAAGGTCTATAATCAGGTCATCTTGGGAGATTGTGCATAACTCTTTCTTGGAGAATCCAATTTCGATCAGACTGGTGGAATTGGAAAGAGGACACAGAGAGAATATACAGGTCACAAATTCAGAACTAGATGATTGGAAAGCACAGAGATACATCAGAGGTAATATCGAGCTCCTACAAAGTGAAAAAAGGTGTGTAGATTTTTTTAAATTTTTGCCTAAGCTTGGTTTGAAAATTTATTTTGAAGGAATTCAAAGGGCATAGTAGAGCATTATTATCAGTAACAGATGCCCCGAGGAAAGAAAATGCAAACACCTAGTAAGGAACCTGAAAGCTCTAGCATGACTCATGAAGAAGAGGAAGAAATGCTACATGATATATCAAAATTACAAGAACAAGTGCAACAAATGTCACGCTCACAAAAGTTAACAGATGCTAAGATAAATGGCGTGGAAGCTAAGATGAATGGCATGGAAGCTAGGATGGACAATTTGAAGATAGATTTGAACAAAAATTTGAAGACAGGCATGGCAGATTTGAAGACAGATTTGACAAATTTTCTACAAGAAATACTTACTAATGGTGAAAAGGTAGTAAAGGAAACTCATGATGAGAACAAAAGAAATGTTAATCATGATTCCATAGACACTAATGTTGGATCGAAGAATCACCATATTCCAAAAATCAATATGAGGAAGTTTGATGGCAAGGATCCCGCCACATGGATATTACAGATGGAGCAATTCTTCGATCTCAATAATGTGCAAAACGCACAAAAGGTACGTATGGCAACTGTATATTTGGAACCAAATCAGTTTGTATGGTATCAATGGCTTTGTTCTCGTAAACAATTTATCACTTGGGAAATTTTTACGGAAGAATTGATAGCACATTATGAGGATACAAAAAGCAACACTTTTTTTAGCCAATTGATAAGTCTCAAACAAAAGGGTTCAATAAAGGAGCACATTGAGGAGTTCCAAAAATTGAACATAAGGGTAAAAGATATTCCAGAGGAGCATAGGATTTATGTGTTCATAGGGTCTTTAAAGGATAATATCCAACATGATGTTCGCCTTTGGGAACCTGATTCATTAGAGAAGGCATTCAGGTTAGCAAGAAAAATGGAAAGCAAAATTATGGCAACTAGGAAGCATACCACTCACAACTATAAAGACGGAAGTGTTGTTGCCCCTAGTATTCCACAACCTACAAGGTTGACACCACAACAATTGGAAGAAAAAAGAGCAAAAGGGCTTTGTTACAATTGTGATAGCAAATACACAAAAGGTCATAAGTGTGCTGAGAAGAAATTATTCTACATAGATTGTGAAGAGGAAGAAGAAAAGGAGCAAGAAAGGTCAAAAGAAGAGGATATATTCCAGGAACAAAGCCTAGATGAAGAACAAATAAATCCGACCATATCTTGTAATGCATTGGCGGGAATTACCACTCCTCAAAACATCAAGATAGAAGGACAAATCAAGAAGAAAAAGGTAATAGTGTTGATTGATTCAGGAAGCACCCACAATTTTATTCATTGTAGGGTAGCAAAAGAATTGAATTGCTTCCTATATCCAGCACCAGAGTGTCAAGTGATGATTGCAAATGGAGGAACAATAAATTTCTTTGGAAAGTGCCATAATATCAAGCTATCCATGGGAGAATATGTATTGACTAGCCCAATGCTTTCCATTCCAATGGGAGGTGCTGATGTTGTACTAGGAGTCCAATGGCTACAATCCTTGGGTACAATAGCTTTTAATTTTCAAGAACTTTTCATCAAATTTTCTACGGAAGGAAAGGAAGTTGAATTAAGGGGTATTGCAGAGAAACCAAGAAAGATAATCAGCTCTAATGGCATGACAAAGCTTCTAAAAAAGGAGCAAAGAGGTGTAATTGCACAATTATGTTCGCTAGATGTTTCCACATTGGAATCATCTATTTCTCCAGATCTCCAAAAAGTCCTGGACAATCATTCCAAGGTATTTGAGACTCCCAAAGGTCTCCCACCTATGCGTGATCATGATCATGTTATTCATCTGATTCCAAGTGTTCCTCCAAACATCAGGCCGTACAGATATCCCTATGCCCAAAAAAGTGAAATTGAACGTATGGTTGCAGAAATGCTAGAGGCTGGTATAATTCAACCGAGTCAAAATTCTTTCTCAGCTCCAGTAGTATTGGTGCACAAGAAGGATGGATCATGGCGCATGTGTCCGGATTATAGGGAGCTCAACAAGCTCACTATTAAAGATAAGTTCCCCATTCCTGTCATTGATGAATTACTGGATGAATTGCATGGATCAATTTACTTCACCAAGTTGGATCTTCGTTCGGGATATCATCAAATCAGAATGAAGATTGAAGACATTCCGAAAACGGCATTTAGAACTCATGAGGGTCATTATGAATTTTTGGTCATGCCTTTTGGCCTTACCAATGCACCTTCAACATTTCAAGGTTTGATGAATTCAATTTTCAAACCATTCCTTAGAAAATTTGTGTTAGTATTTTTTGATGATATACTAATCTACAGCAAGTCTTGGAAGGATCATGTTGAACATGTTGACAGGGTGCTACAACTATTGGAGGAGAAACAATTATATGCAAAAAGATCCAAATGTTTCTTTGGAGTCCAGGAGGTGGAATATCTGGGTCATATTGTATCTCATGAAGGAGTTAAGGTAGACCCTAGCAAAATTAAAGCCATTAAGGAATGGAAAATCCCCACATCCATAAAGCATCTGCGAGGATTTCTTGGGTTGACAGGGTATTATCGCAAGTTTGTTAAGAATTATGGGAGAATAGCAGCACCTCTAACAACATTATTGAAGAAAGATCCATTTTCATGGACTCCGGAAGCAACAAAGGCCTTTGAACATCTTAAAGAGGCAATGTGCCAAGCATCGGTCTTAGCTACACCAGACTTCACAAAAACCTTTATTGTGGAATGTGATGCTTCAGGAAATGGAATTGGTGCTGTTCTAATGCAAGATGAAAGACCCATTGCTTTTGAAAGTCGTCAAATCAAGGGAAAGTTTTTAAGCAAAGCTATTTATGAGAAGGAAATGTTGGCAATACTCCATGCACTTAAGAAATGGCGACCCTACCTAATGGGAAGACACTTCAAGGTAAAAACGGATCATGATAGCCTTAAATACTTTTTAGAACAAAGATTATCCTCTGAAGAGCAACAAAAGTGGGTCACAAAGATGTTGGGTTATGACTTTGAAATCATCTACAAAAAAGGGAAGCAAAATGTGGTGGCAGATGCACTCTCAAAAAAGGATGAGGATGTGGAAGCATTGTTGTGTGCCATTTCTATTATCCAACCAGATTGGATAAACGAAGAAAGGGAGGAATGGAAGAATGACGAAGAAGTGTGGGCACTTATTCGAAAGCTACAACAAGATTCCAGTACTTCTGATACATTTAGCTGGCAAAAATGATTCGTTATGGTACAAAGATCGCTTATACCTCTGTAAGAATTCCCAGCTAAAACAAAATATTCTTATGGAATTGCACACTTCTCCCTTAGGAGGGCACTCAGGATTTTTAAAAACTTACCACAGGGTTAAGAAGGATTTTTTTTGGGATGGCCTTAAATCAGATATTCAAAAGTTTGTGGCGGAATGTTTGGTTTGCCAACAAAATAAAGTTGAAACAATTAAGACACCGGGTCCATTACAACCTTTATCCATTCCAAGCCAACGTTGGGAGGAGGTTTCAATGGATTTTATCACAGGTTTACCCAAGTCTGAGGGAAAGAGTGTCATCATGGTGGTAGTTGACAGACTTACCAAGTATGCACACTTTTGTGCATTATCACATCCATTTAAAGCCAGTACAGTTTCTACTGCATTTATGGAAACAATTCAAAAGCTACATGGAAACCCAAAGATTATTGTAAGTGACAGAGATCCCATTTTCACTGGAAATTTTTGGACAGAATTATTTTCTTGTCTTGGTACTCAGTTAGCTCATAGCTCATCTTATCATCCTCAATCTGATGGGCAAACTGAGATAGTAAACAAATGTTTGGAAGGATATCTTCGTTGCTTTGTATCTGATAAACAGACACAATGGGTCAAATGGTTGCCTCTTGCTGAATGGTGGTATAACACTTCCTTCCATACAACAACAAAAATGACCCCATTTATGGCACTTTATGGGTATCAACCACCATCCATAACATCATATTTAAGAGAAAATTCTAAGGTTCAAGCAGTGGAACATCACATCGAACATCAACAACAAGTCCTCCAACTCTTAAAGGATAACCTCGTGTTGGCACAAAATAGAATGAAACAACAGGCAGATCAAAATTGCAGTGAAAGAAGTTTTGATGTAGGTGATTGGGTATTCCTACGGCTACAACCATATAAGCAAATGTCCCTAAAGCAAGCTAAGAAGGATAATTAACTATCACCAAAGTATTATGGTCCGTACAAGGTGTTGCAAAAGATTGGTACTATGGCATACAAATTGGAGCTTCCTGCAGCTTCTCGATTGCACCCAGTTTTCCATGTTTCATGTTTAAAGAAGGTTATAGGCGACAAGCTCCCAATTCAAACAATATTGCTAGAACTTGACGAGGAAGGAAAAATTATATTGGAACCAGAAGCAGTCACAGAAACAAGAACTCGACAGCTACGAAATCGATCAATTTCAGAGTATCTTATCAAGTGGAAGAACTTATCCACTAAAGATTCCACATGGGAGGATGAGAATTTTGTGCAGAAGTATCCAGAATTACTCAAGCGTTGAGGACAAAACTTTTTTGAAGGAGAGGGGCATGTTGGGTCCCTATAATACTAGTGATTACCCCATTACTGTTATAGTTATACCCCTTATTATATTGTTGTGCCCCTATTACCCCCATATTGTTATTTATGTGCCCCATAGAATCCCTCTATTGTTATTTTTGTGGCTTTATATTATTATTGTTAGGTCGGCTGGATTATATTGTGACTCCTTAGACTCCTATATATAGAAAGGAGGTTTTGTCATTTGAATCATAAAAGAATTGTTCATTTATGTAATGTAAAGGAGGTTGCCCCCTCGAAGAGGCTGAATTCTAAGGCGTTGATCTATCTTTTCTTGAGTTGGTATCATAACACTACCACTGACAATCATAAAGATGGAAGTATTATTGCCCCTAGCCATCCACAACCTACAAGGTTGACACCACAACAATTGGAAGAAAAGGGAGAAAAAGGGCTTTGTTACAGTTTTGATAGAAAATGCACTAAAGGTCATAAGTGTGTAGAGAAGAAATTATTTTACATAGATTGTGAAGGAGAGAAAGAAAAGGAACAAGAAATGTCAAAAGAAGAAGATATATATTAGGAACAAACCCTAGAAAAAGAAGAAATGAATCCGACCATATCTTGTAATGCATTGGTTGGAATTACCACTCCTCAAACTATCAAGATAGAAGGGCATATCAAGAAGAAAAAGGTAATAATGTTGATTGATTCTAGAAGTACCCATAATTTTATTCACTGTAAGATAACCAAGGAGTTGAATTGCTTCCTATATCCAACACCAGAGTGTCAAGTGATGGTTGCAAGTGGAGGAACCATAAATTTCTCACGAAAGTGCCATAATATCAAGCCATCCATGGGAGAGTACGTATTGAGTAGCCCAATGCTTTCCATTCAAATGGGTGGTGTTGATGTTCTACTAGGATTCCAATGGCTACAATCCTTGGGTACAATAGCGTTTAATTTTAAAGAACTTTTCATGAAATTTTTGTCATAAGGAAAGGAAGTTAAATTAAGGGGTATCGCAGGGAAACTGGGAAAGATAATAGCTCTAACAAAATGGAAACTATTATAAGGAAATAACAACGTGGCATAATTGCACAATTATGTTCACTAGAGGTTCCCACATCGAAATCATCCATTTCTCCAAATCTCCAAAAATTGTTGGACAATAATTCCAAGGTATTTGAGAATCCCAAAGGCCTCACACCTATGAGTGATCATGATCATGCTATTAATTTGATTACAGGAAGTGTTCCTCCCTAACATCAGGCCTTACAGATATCCATATGTAAAAAAGAGTGAAATTGAATGTATGGGTAAAGAAATGCTAGAGGTTGGTATAATTTAGCCTATTCAAATTTCTTTCTGTGCTCCAGTAGTATTAGTTAACAAGAAGGATGGATAATGGCGCATGTGTCCGGGTTATTGGGAGCTCAACAAGCTCACTATTAAAGATAATTTTCTCGTTCTTGTCATTGATGAATTATTGGATGAATTGCATGGATCAATTTACTTCACCAAGTCAGATCTTCGTCCAGGATATCATCAAATTAGAATGAAGACTGAAGACATTCCAAAAACAACTTTTAGAACTCACGAGGGTCATTATGAGCTTTTGGTCATGCCTTTTGGCCTTACTAATGCACCTTCTACATTTCAAGGTTTGATGAATTCCATTTTCAAACCCTTCCTTAGAAAATTTGTGTTAGTATTTTTTTATGACATACTAATCTACAACAAGTTTTGGAAGGATCATTTCCAACATGTTGACGTGGTGCTCAAACTATTGGAGGAGAAGGAATTATATGTAAAAATCTCCAAATGTTTCTTTGGAGTATAAGAGGTGGAATATGTACGTCATATTGAATCTCATGAAGGTGTTAAGGTAGACCATAGAAAAATTAAAACCATTAAGGAATGGAAAATCCCCACATCCAGAAAGCATATACGAGGATTTCTCAGGTTGACAGGGTATTATAGCAAGTTTGTTAGGAATTACGGGAGGATAGCATCACCTCTAACAACACTATTGAAGAAAGCTGCATTTTCATGGACTCCAGAAGCAACGAAGGCCTTTGAACATCTTAAAGAGGTAGTGTGCCAAGCACCAGTCTTAGCTACACCTGACTTCACAAAAACCTTTATTGTCGAATGTGATGCCTCAGGAAGTGGAATTGGTGTTGTTTTAGTGCAAGAAGAAAGACCCATCACTTTCAAAGGTCGTCCAATCAAAGGAAATTATTTACACAAAGCTATTTATGAGAAGGAAATGTTGGCAATACTACATGCACTTAAGAAATGGTGACCCTACATAATGGGAAGACAATTCAAGGTAAAAACAGATCAAGATAGTCTTAAATACTTTTTAGAACAAAGATTATCTTTAGAAGAGTAGCAAAAATGGGTCACAAAGATGCTAGGTTATGACCTTGAAATCATCTACAAAACAAGGAAGAAAAATGTTGTGGCAGATGCACTCTCAAGAAAGGATGAGGATGTGGAAGCATTTCTTTGCGCCATTTCTATTATCCAACTAGATTGGATAAACAAAGTAAGGGATGAATGGAAGAATGAAGAGGAAGTGTGGGAACTCATTCAAAAGATACAACAAGATCCCAGTACATATGATACATTTAGCTGGAAAAAGGATTCATTATGGTACAGGGATTGATTATACCTATGTAAGAATTCCCATCTCAAACCAAAGATTCTTAGGGAATTGCACACCTCCCCCTTAGGAGGGCACTCCGGATTTCTAAAACCCTACCACGAGTTTAAGAAGGATATTTTGGGGATGGCCTTAAATCATATACTCAAAAGTTTGTGGTGGAATGTTTGGCTTTCCAACAAAATAACGTTGAAACAAATAAGACCCCAGGACTTTTACAACCTTTATCCATTCGAAGCCAATGTTGGGAGGAGGTTTCAATGGATTTTATCACAGGTTTACCCAAGTTGGAAGGAAAGAGTATTATCATGGTGGTAGTTGACAGACTTAAAAATTATGCACACTTTTGTTAATTATCTCATCCATTTAAAGTGAGTATAGTTTCTACTGCATTTATGGAAACAATTCAAAAGCTACATGGAAACCCAAAGATTATTGTAAGTGACAGAGATCCCATTTTCACTGGATATTTTTGGGCAAAATTATTTTCTTATCTTAGTACTTAGTTAGCTCATATCTCATCTTATCATCCTCAATCTGATGGGAAAACTGAGATAGTAGCAAATGTTTGGAAGGATACCTTTGTTGCTTTGTATCTGATAAACAGGCACAATGGGTCAAATGGTTGCCTCTGGCTGAATGGTGGTATAACACTTCCTTCCTTACTGCAACAAAAATGACTCCATTTATGGCACTTTATGGATATCACCCACCATCCATCACATCATATTTAATAGAAAATTCTAAGGTTCAAGTAGTGGAAGATCACATCAAGCATCAACAACAAGTTCTCCAACTCTTAAAGGATAACCTCACCTTGGCACAGAATAGAATGAAATAGCAAGAAAATCAACATTGTAGTGAAAGAAGTTTTGATGTAGGTGATTGGGTATTCCTACAACTACAACTATATAAAAAAATGTCACTCAATCAAGCTAAGAAGGATAATAAATCATCACCAAAGTATTATGGTCCGTAGAAGGTGTTGCAAAAGATAGGTACTATGGCATACAAATTGGAGCTTCCTGCAGCTTCCCAAGTGCACCCAGTTTTCCATGTTTCATGCTTAAAGAAGGTTATAGGTGACAAGCTTCCAACTCAAACAATATTGCCAAAACTTGATGAGGAAGGAAAAATCATATTGTAACTTGAAGCAGTCAAATGGAAAAGAACTTGACAACTATGAAATCAATCAATTTCAGAGTATCTCATCAAGTGGAAGAACTTACCCCTTGAATATTCCACATGGGAGGATGAGAATTTTATACAGAAGCATCTAGAGCTACTCAGGCATTGAGGACAACACTTTTTTGAAGGAGAGGGGCATGATAGGTCCCTATAATACTAGTGATTCCCGCATTACTATTATCGTTGTATCCCTTATTGTTATTGTTGTGCCCTTATTGTCCCCATATTGTTATTATTGTGCCCCATAGAATCCCTCTATTGTTATTTTTGTGCCTTTATATTATTATTGTTAGGTAGGCTTGGTTATATTGTGAGCCCTTAGACTCCTATATATAGAAAGGCGGTTTTCTCATTTGAATCATCCAAGAATTGTTTGTTTGTGTAATGTAAAGGAGGTTTCCCCCTCAAACAGGTTTATTTCTAAAGAATTCATCTATATTTTCTATCTTTATGTGAACTGGATTCATAACATCGTACATTAATTTTAAAGTGTTTGAACTAATATTGTGCATTGCTTTCAGTGTAAGCACAAAAAATTATTGACAATGTACATTGATTTTTGTGTTATAGTAATCCAGCCTATTAATATTGGATATAAGTAGAGACAAGGAATGATGTTTAATACAATAGATTAAGCTAAATATTTAAATGGTTTATGGTTTAGCCTGTCCCTTTCATATAATCGATATGAAAATATGACAATCAATATGAAAAGATGACAAAAGTGAAATGGGTGACAAGAAGAATAATAGAAGAAAATTGTTTTAGATTGACCACAATGAAGACTATTTGTAATTAGCGATATTCTTATTATTCACATTTTCTATCATTCAACACTATTACATTGTCCCTTACCTTCAAAATTTATATTTCATCCTTAAATTTATTATCATCACAACAAATTGAGGCAATTAAGCAAATTTAAAATTAAAATATATAGATTAATCTCGGACATATTAGCATATTTCAAATGATTATATTAATATTAGATGAATTTAAATATTATTGATAAAATAAATCATATGTTTGTTAGATTTTCTTTGGTTTCACATGAGTAAAACCAACCTATATCCATCTTAACTCAGGATCTATCAAACATCAAGAGGGATCAAATCTCTCGAGGTACAAACCTTTCTTCAACGTTTTCACTCAAAAAGGATGTTTGCACCTCAAGAGATGTGATCCCTCTCATCGTTTGATATATTCGGAGGTAAGATGGAACTAGGTTGGCTTTAATTTAAAATTGAGGAAATTACAAATATTTTTGAAACTTTTCATTAATATAAAACTAGCTTGGATCTATCGTAATTTTAGATCTTGATTTTGGATTTACCAAGGGTAGAGGGGATCCAATCTCTTTTCACTTCAAAAAATATTTGTATATGAAGAGATTTTATGCCTTTGACACTTGGTAAATTAGAAGCAATATGATTGAATTGTTAATTATAATTATAATTATTAATTTTATATTTCACTTTACTTATTTTTATTTTTATAATTTACCCCAACTTTATTTTTCTTAACATTTTTCAAATTAAATTTTATTTTACGGAGTTTCCTCAAATTAGATGTTAAAATTTATTTTCAAATAAAATAAATTGCCTATATTTTTTAATATTAAAAGTTACTTTTAATTTGCCCCATGGTGTATATTAGTTGATGATAGAATGGGTTCTTAAGGCATTTCTTATGATGTTATTGATTTAAACTTTGATTATATCAGTGTGCCACGTGTGAGGTAATGTGGGTACACTTGGAGGTGATTGTGGTCGTGGATAGAATCGATCCTTAAGTACAAACATGCTATAGTTGTATATTGTCTCATATACAATAAAATGACAATAATAATAATAATAATAATCTTATTTTTTTAATTTTATTGAATTAATTGTTTATCAAAATTAGATTTTGTTAAAATCACATGATTTTGTTGGAAGGAGTTTAGGTGATGGAAATAAAGGAACCTAATTTTCTTGTAAGAATTTTCTAAATTGTATCTACACTCAAACACTGTCATAGCAAAAAAAAAAAGATCTTGACCCCACCCATCAAGCAAGCCACACAATGTCGCCATGGTGGCCTCCTCTCACTCTTTAGACTACAAGAAGGATATCCTTATCTAGGGCGAAATCCTTAAATATTGAGCTAAGCTAGGTCATTGAGTAATGAGAGGAAGTTCCTTAATGAAGATTAGTGATTTGACACTACTCACTCTCAAAGTTCAGGGATAAGTGTGCGAATAGTCAAACAAAACATGAATTATTAACAAATTTTGAATGATTTTAATTACACAACTATTCTTATTCATGCAATGAAATTATACTTTAAAAATTAAAGTTAAAGCTTGCTCAATTAACCATATAGCATGATATGCTAGTGAAGCATATATACAATGGAACAATAAAAATAGAAAATGAATCATAAATTTTCTATACAGGTAAGGCGTTAGTTCATTCATCCATCGTATTGATGAGCATTGGAGATTGAGAGTTCATTATCATCATCAAGAGACCATTCCACAATTAAGAGATCATACACCAACAATATTAACTATGTTTGGGACAACAAAGACTTATGTGTTTGCGATGATAAATAAAGGAAATATTCAAACTTGTAATTCTTACGAAGGACAATGAAGACAAAAAAGTTGAATATGGACTACTTACATGTTTGTGCATTCAATGTCACCCATTTATCATCATGCAAGTTGCATGAAGGAAATCTGGTATTAGTACTAAGTGAACATTCTTTGATCAAAGTTCATACCCTCTCCTTAGCACTACCACTTTGCAAGATGAAGAAGAAATGTGAAATATATGTGCAACCAACTAAATAAGTTGAAAAGGTTGTTGACACATATATAGGTGGTCATGTCATGTTGCAAAAGGAGGTGTTGGCCACTCCCCTTTTCGATAATTTGTCAACCTTTGAATTTGATTCCCTGTGAATGTGATCAAATGATATGACCCTAAAGGTTCGACTAAGCTCCATAATTTTAATCATCCTTTGATCCAATAAAGAAGTGTACAAGGAAGTATAAGCTTTCACCCAATCTAAAACAACCTTTGAATCCCCTATGACTTGTAAGTTTAGATTGTTGAAGTGATGCAATTAAAATGACTGACATAAATGACTAATTCATATTATTGTAGTTTTTGTTAGGTCGTCATATTTTTTTCCTAGACTAAATTAGTCATTTATGTTAGTCATTTCTTTATGGATTGGTCATGTGTTTGCTGGGTGTCTAGCCTTATAAGTGTAATCATCCAACCACATCGTTTCTTCAATTTGGAAAGAGTTGTCATCTTTGACTGAAGAGTGATTCAAGGTTTCTAAGAGGAGGTTCTTTGCCTGCTCAGGCACTTTTGCTGTTGGCAATTTAGTGTTATTGAAGATGATTTCATTCCAGGCTAGCCAAAGCTTCCAGCAAACATAGTTAGGGGTAGCTATCCACACCCGGTGCCATATAGATTTGCTAACTATGTTGTGAGGATAGCTAGCTTTCCAAGAGGAAAACATGATGTCAATCAAGCTTTGAGATGGAAGACGAACATTCAATCCATTCAAGAATATGAACCAAACCTCCTTCGCAAATTGACATTCTATAAATAGATGATCTGAAATTTCCAATGTGCATTTGCAGAGGACGCATCGATGTGGGCGTGCTATGTTTCTTTTGCACAGGTTTTCCTAGTTAGAATTTTTTTGTGGAACAAAGTCCAGAAGAAGAAGTTAATTTTGGGGATGTTGAAGCTATCCGAGATCTGTTTCCACATGAGCTCTGGATGAGATGATTCCTTTCTACTTTGCATCTGAAGATACCCTTGACTTGCCGTATACACCCCCATATTACCCCATCCGCAAGAGTCTACTTCTTTTGTGTGCATCGAAGCAAAATCAGAATTAGCATCTTGAAGGGCATCTAACTGAGGTTTTAAATGCTCTAGGATTCAAGGGAAAGTCTAGCATTGCTAGTTCTCGTTGCTATCCCAGCCTGATACGTCCTCTATTTTCCAGATTCCTTTCGCATGTAACGAGGCTCTTAACTCAGATATTTCATTAACTTCTGCTAGAGGGAGATGACCCATGACACTGTCTCTCCATAGCATTGTCTTTTTACCATTTCCAGGAATTCGATATAGGTAGGATCTAAATAATTCTATGCCTCTGCTGCACAACTTCCATGCCTACATTCCTTTAGGGTTTTTCTCCACTATAAAGAGTTTTATTGACTAATTTTTGAGGTATTTGAGATTGAAAATTTGGCTGACTGGGTGATTTAGCTCAGCATAAAGCTACCATAATAATTTGCAGCCCATAGCTAAGTTTACATGCAAGGGATCTTGGATTCGCAATCCTCCTTCTGCGAGTGGTCATTTCACTGTATCCCAACTTATCAAGTGGAATCTGTTATTGTTTCCACGTCCTCCATTTCACAAAAAGTTGCGCATAAGTCTGGAGATTTGATCAGAGATTGATTTTGGAGCCAACATTAGAGAACTCTGGTATGTAGGAAGAGTCGTGAGTAATTTGTTGAGAGTGAGTTTGCCTCCGGTAGTGAGCCAAGAGCCTCCACACACAACAATTTTCTTCTTGAATTTCGAAATTACTTCCTCCCACAGCTGATTTCTGTTAGAGCCCAGCATTATTGGGTGGCCCAGATATTTAATTTTATCCCAACTAGCGTATCCTGTAAAGCCCAAATCATTTTCTATTTTCTAAATTATGTGTTGCTCTGTGTTCCAACCATACACAATGCTTTTACTCTCGCTTATAAGAGATCTCGAGATGCTACAAAATTTCTGGAGGATGTTTTTGAAGGAATTTTCTATTCTTGGAGATGCTTCCCCAAGCAAAAGTGAATCATCTAGAAACAATTCACTGGGTCCATTCCTTTCTCAATTCTAATCCCAGGTATGCTGTCATCTTGTTTTTCTAAGGCAAACTTTCTACTCAGGGAATCTGCCATCATTATGTAGAGGAATGGGGATAGAGGATAGCCTTGTCTCAATCCCCTAGTGGCTATAAAGAAATTAGCAGGTCTTCCATTTACCACTAGAGCAATCCATATCCTCTCTAAACAAGCTTTGATGAGGTTGATGAAGTCCTGGATAAACCCAAAGGAAGAAAGAACCTTGTACAAGAAAGAGCAATTAACTCTATTAAAATCATTGCGCATATCCAGTTTAGTAAGCATACCTTGTTCTTTGCGAGAGTGGCTGGAATGCAGAGCTTCCTGAACTTGGATGACATTGTCCAGTATATTTCTTCCTATCACAAACCCTCCTTGTGCTAGAGAAATTAATTTTTGCAGAAGAGGTTTGATTCTATTCACCAGAAGTTTAGCCACAATCTTGTAGGAAGCATTGCAAAGCGAAATCGACCTATATCTTTCAAAGGACCCTAGGTTTTCTTCCTTGGGGATTAAGGTGAGAAAGGTGTAATTCATTCCACCTTCGACGTTTTCCTTCCTCATGAATGCATGTATCATTCTAAGAAGATTTGGTTTGATTATCTCCCAACATATTCTGTAGAAATGGATTGAGAATCCATCAGGCCCAGGGGATTTATCTGGCTCCATGGACCAAACAAATTTTGGTATTTCTTCTTCCATAATTGGGCTCAAGAGTATGTTGTTATCATCTGGGCTGACTAGGTTCAAAATATTTGAGAGGAAATCTGATATATCCTCCTCGCTCCCATCCCTTTCAGCACTAAGAAGTTTTTGGAAATGCTTCTCAATAGCTTCCTTTGTTTGATCAAATCCTTTGCACACCTGTCCACTGGATGTAGTGATTTCTGCAATATAATTTCATGAAAGGCAGGCCCTATACTGTCTATGGAAGTATGTAATGTTTCTGTCCCTAGCGTTGAGCCACAAGCTGCGAAACTTTAAACGCCAATATTCTTCCTCACTTCTAAAGGAACTATATGTTTTCCTTTGAGAAGATTTTTCTTTATCTAATTCCATGGGGGAGATTTCTTTCTTTCCAGTTCGAATTGAAATTCTACCAGCTGATGGACTGCTTCTTTCCTCTGGCTGGTGGGGGATTTTAAAGCCTTCTCTATCCATTCTTTTAGGGCCTTCTTTGCATTTTTCATTTTTTGTTCCCACACAAAGCTTGGGGAGCCTGTTACATCTTTTTCCCAGGCTGATTCAACTATTTCAAAAAACACTTCTCTTTCAGCCCAGAGAGGGCTAAAGCGGAAAGGGGGAGGACCTAAGTCTTCTTCTTCCTTTAGGAAAAAAAGGATAGGTTTGTGGTCCGCGGTAAGTTTTGGAAGAATCGTGGTGAAAAATAATTCTTTTGTCCATCATGATGGAGCTGTTGGTGAGAAATTTGTCCAACCTTGTGGAAATATGGTTTTCCCTTGTTATATTGTTGGTCCAAGTGTATTCTCCTTTCACTAGCTTGAAATCTACTAAATCCCACTGGAGAAGAGATTTTCCACCGTCAATAGGAGAAGATCCCTTATGAAGGTCCCACCTCTCTTCTCTTTGGGATCCATAATAATGTTCAGATCTCCTCCTATGACTATATTCTTAGGATTGAGGAATTCTAAATAGTCCGAGAGTGTCTTCCAACACTCTGTCTTTTCACATAATGCATGGGAACATACATATTTAAAAGAATTAAGATGAATTTTCTTGTTTTATGGCGCAGTTGAGTATAAATCCAGTGTTGCGTCTCATAGGATCTTACAAGAGAAAAGGTGGTTTTAGAACAGAATGTGCCTATTCCTCCAGCCGAAACTCTAGCACTAACTACCTTTCCTGAATCAAATTTCCATTTTGTGTTGCTTGTGTTTAGAAGGATCTCCCCTTCTATTTTTGTCTCTTGAAGCTTGAGTATGTCTGTGGATTCCATTTTCAATAGATCTTTAATAGCCACTGCCTTAGTGGGATTCCCCAAACCCCTGCAGTTCCAAGAGACCCGTTGCATCATTTACAACTTGTTGGGGTGGGTCCACCTCCCTTAGGAACCCTTGGTCTAGTATTCCTCCCGAGGGTCATCTCAATGGTGGCTTGACTTCCATTGGTTTTTTGTCTTTCTGATTCTTCTTCCCTGGCTTCCTTATTTGATTTCCTTCTAGCTCTCTTTGATGGCCTCTCGAAGGTCTCGTCATCCGAAGAGCCCACATTTTCTACATCCTCTTTCGTTTTTTTAATTATGTCTACATATGAAGGGGAAGAAGTACTGCCTGGAATCGGGCTTGTAGTATTACCTGGATTTTTAGAGTTGGTGTTATTCAGCTAGGGGAGGGCGTCCCATTCTGCCTCTCGAGAATCTGAAGGAATTTTGAGAGATTCAAAAGGATTTTTGTCCTCCTCGATGCTGATGGTTTCCTTGCTTCTCATGTTCTGAATGTTTGCACTTTCTTGCCCTGATTTGTTCCCTGTCTATTTTCCTTTGTTTTTATTGTTTTGTCCGTTGTTTGCTATTTTCTTTAATTGCTTCCATTGTTCTCCTTTTTCTTTCTCTGTTGCCTCCTCATTTTTCTTCTTGCAGTACCTTGTGAAGTGCCCGTGTTCGTGACAGTGTCGGCATTTGAAGGGGAGTTTCTCGTAGTCAAGCTCTTGGATATGTGTCCAATTTGCAGCCTAAAGTTTTATGGCTTCAAGTAATCTGACTTCTAGATCGACCTCTACACATATTCGGGCATAGGAGAATTGATCCTTCATCGCCGCTTGGTCTATGTATCTTCCTAGAGCATTACCAATGGATTGCAGCGATCTTTGGCTCCAGCAGTGAAGGGGGAGATGTGGAAGACGCACCCATACAGGCATTGCGGTGGGCACGTCCTATGCTAGATAAAAATCTGGTGACCATTTATTCAGATAAAGCCTTTGAGGGCACATAAAATATGGCCCATTTCTGAAGATCAGGCTTCTATCTTCCGCATTATCAAACACAAATACCAAAAACCCTTTGCCAATGAAATGGCTTTTTATTCCTTCTGAAACTAGAGGTATCCAGTTCCATTTAATCCATTCATCAACTACTTTCAGGGATGGCCATAGCCCTGTGAACTAACCGATGAGGCCTCTTTTAGCTAGGTTTAGCACTATTCTGCAAGTTTCCCCCATAGCCAAGGTCACCATGGGGATGTTTTCAAACTTTTTAACTAACTTTTGTTGTGAACTGGAGATCGAACATTTCCCAACAGCTACGATGAGGGATTTGAAAGCTTCGAGCTCCGGAGATGGGGGAGGAGGGGCCTCAAGGCCACCTTCGAGATCCATAGTGGAGAAGACCGCGCGGAGGAGGGAGTAACCAGCTGGGTGTAGCTAGGGTTATCGCACAACGGCCAAGTGCGTGCTCAGAGCCATCGTTTTCATAAAAATGACAACTTAACAACAAAAAGAACAAATAGCTAGTCGTATATTTTAACTCGTGACTAAAACAGTCATTTATGTTAGTCGTTTTTAATTTGGTCTCTTAATATTGCTATTTTTTGGTAGTATTTCAAATGAAAAAGTTGTGGTGACTAACTTTTTTAGTCACCTAGTCACTAATTTCACCATTTTATACTAGTGTTCCCAAGTGCACTATGTTCTCAAGGTAGATAAAAAGGGCGCAAAGTGCACTGACGAAAGGTGTCAGAGTAAGGATTTGGGTCATTAGGGTGTGCTCATGTGCTCAAGGAGGCCAAGGAGGGCACATGATGCAGGTCTGAATGCTAAAGGGTTGGGCTTCGAGGTGTGATAATACACTCAAGAGGGTTAAGGAGGGTGTAGGATGCATTTTTGAAGGCTAAAGGGGTTAGGCTTTCTACTCTAATGATGCGCCACGCACCAAACAAGGAGGGAGGAATTTTTTTGTGTGAAGTTAGGAACAGGGAAGGGGAATGAGGCTTTCGATCGATCACAACAAAGTTCTAAATAATGAAGGATTCTTTATCAACACTGAAGAGTGCACTTTTTCTCTCCTACCCTTGATTGGTTCACTTTGCAACCAAAATTTATCTAAGTGCAGAAGATAAAACAAGGGGAAACACGATGATTTTAGAGATAAAATCATGTGAAAGACATACAAAATGATCAATAAAAATTAGACAGGATTGAAAAATGCTAAATGGACATAAAATCGCCAATGTACAAACACTCCCAAAGTGCAATGAACATAGTGTGTGGGATTGCAACCAAATGTGTCATTTTATAACAAAGAAAGGTGTTATGACAATGAAGTGCACTAGAGATATTATAAGCAAGCAATGAAACTTAAGAATGATCAATAACACTTGAAACATGTATAAATACTTGAAACAACACTCGAAATTAAAAGGAACACTTGATACAGAAGTTAGGTAGGCTCCAAATTTTGAATGTAGTGAAATTTTGGAGGGTGTTGTAGCAGCAACAAAAGGTGAACAATTGCTATATTATGCTGGAAAATTAGTCAATAATAGAATATTTAAATTCATTATCATTACGGTAATGTGATATTTTAATTGGCATGGACTATCTTGAAAAGCATTATTTTCTTGTAAACTCCAGAACAAAAGCTATCAATTTCCTTAATGCAGAAGGGGTTAGACAAGAAATTCAACGAATGAGAGTACCCTAGAAATTAGGACCAATTATATATTCTCAATTAGTTTAATGCATCTGGAAAGCATGTCATATTTATGTTGTACAAGTGGGATACACTAATTCCAAGGAAAAGATTGCCACTTTAGAAAAGTTTACTATTATACAAGAATTTGCGGATGTATTTCGAAAAGTTATCCAGGAATTTCCACTTAAACGAGATATATAATTTACTATTGAAATAATTTTGGGAGTCACTCTCGTGTCCAAAGAACCTTATCACATGAGCATTCCAAAGATAATTGAGTTGAAAATGCAATTATAGGAGCTGTGAGATAAGAAGTATATTTTCCAAAGTGTGTTACCTTAGGGATCTCTTGTACTTTTTGTTAGGAAAAGGTGTAGTACCTTATGACCTTTCATCAATTTTAGACAACTAAATAAACTATTATTTAAAAACAAATACCCCATACCCAAGATAAAAAATTGTCTGATCAGTGAAGCGGGCTACTATGATTTTAAAAATTGATTTACACTTGAGATACCATGATATTTAGATTAAGGAGGAAGATATATGTGAAACTGTCTCTAGATCTTGCTATGGGCACTATGATTTTGTCATCTTGCATTTTCGGCTTAGTAATTCCGCAACAACATTCATGTGTCTTATGAATAGTATATTTCAACAATACCTTGATAAATGTGTATCGATATTTATTGATGATATCCTTATTTATTCAAGAAGTTGTAACTAGTACTTCAGACACTACAGGAATCACAATTGCATGCTAATTATAGAAAATAATAATTTTACAATGATCATATTCAATATTTAAGACATGTTGTCTCGTAGGAGGAATAATTGTAGATTCATAGAAGATAAAGAACATAATGGAATGGCATATTCACCATATTGTAGCAAACATTGGATCCTTTTTGGGGTTAATTGGGTATTATTGTTGGTTCATTCAAGGGCTTTCTAGAGTAGCCTACCCATTGACCTCTTTGCAAAATAAGGGGAAAGCGTTTCAATGGACATCAAAATGTCAAAGAATCTTTGATAAGCTCAAACATTTACTCTCCATAACTCCCATTTTAAGGATTGCAAAGTGTGAAAAAGAGTTTACGGTCTACACAAAACCTTGTAAGGAAGTGGTTGGAGGAGTTCTAATGTAAGAAGGAAAATTTGTAGCATATGAGTGAAGAAAGTTGAAAGAGCATGAACAAAAATATTCAATCTATGACCTGGAACTAATGATGACGGTTCATGCTTTGAAGATGTAGTGGCACTACCTACTTGGCAAGACATTCTTGTTGAATACTGATCATAATATTTTAACAAACTATTTTAAATATCCCACTCTCAATGCACCACAAGCAAGATGGGCTTACCTTTTGATTGAGTTCAATTTGGAGATTATACACTTAAATGATAGAGATAATCGAGTGGCCGATGCCTTAAGAGGAAAATTACATTATTTATATGAAATTTCATTCATCCAAGGGAAAATTATATTTACAGAATAGATTAAATATTCCACTCTTAGGGATACAGAGTACCAATTTTTGTGGCAGCAAGAAAAATTACAGAACAACAATGAAAAACAATTAAGTTATGATGTTGATGAAGATAATATGTTGATTTATATAGGCAGACTTTATGTTCCAAACCAGCAAGGTGTGTAACAATTAATTATGAATGAAATCCATAAAATCAATTATATTGCTCATTCGGGAGATAAAGAACTGATTACTACCATAAGAAGACATTACTTCTGTCCAAGTATGAAAAAGGAAGTAGAGGAATATATGGCAAGGTTCCCTGAATGTCAACAAGTAAAGGTTGAGCATCAAGATCTAGCAGGATTGTGAACCCTTTGCCCATTCCTGAATTGAAATGTGAAATTATTATGCTTGACTTTATTACTGGTTTACTTAGATATAGAAGGAAGAATGATTCCACAATGGCTGTAATAGATAAATTAATTAAGGATGCACATTTCATACTTGTGCAGTTTATCTATAAGAAAATTCAAATTACTGATATTTTTATGACAAATATTTTTAGATTACATGGTATTCCTAAGATAGTAATAGCTGACAGAGATTTGAAACTCAAATCTTCCTTTTGGAAAGCCTTGTTCACCAGATTAGGTATGCAAATACAATGTAGTACTTCTTAACACCCTCAAACAAATGGCCTGATAGAATAAGTGAACTAGGTTCTTGATTATATTCTAAGAATGTATGTGATGCATCAACTGACTAAATTGGTGGAATACCTTAATTTGGTAACGTTCGCTTACAACAAAAGTTACCATGCTTATTTAGAAATGACTACATTTGAAGCAATATATGGACACAAATTTTGATCACCTATTAACTAGGGTGGTCATGAAGATAAATTATTTCTAGGACTAGAAATGTTGAAGAAGATGACATGTATTGTGAGAAGAGTGAAAATGAATCTAAAAGTTGCATATGGTAGAAAAAAGATTTATGTAGATAAAAGGAAATGTTATCTATAATTTCAAGTAGGGGATCATGTCTACATCTGAGTCAAATACAATAAAATCACATTGCAATGGGGATGTTGTGCAAAGCTAACCACCCACTTAATGAGAAATGCTAATAAATATCAAATTTTGGTTAGTTGGAGACATGATAGGTGAGGCAGATAGTAGCCCAAACTCCTCTTGAACTCTATCAACAGGAAAAGAAGGAGAAGCTAATAGGGGAAGGAACACAAGGCTACCTGTAAAGGAGATTCTGAAATCAACAGTTTTGGAAAATACCTTTTCAACAAAAGGAATTCTTGAGTTGATTCAGTCAGTGCATCCCCGTAAAGTTTGGTCTCAATATAAAAACTTTGGATAAAGTGTGGTTGGGACCAAATAGTCTTCAAAGTTAAATTTTGCAGGTCTCTATTATAACCAAAATTAAATGTGCAATTGGCTCGAGGGGAGATGTAGTAGTGACTGGTCTCGTTGGTAGGGAAGAGAATCCATTCCCCTGTGACTTGGTGATTTAGCAAGAAGGTAAAGGAAGATGAACAAATAAGTACTATTGGACTTTATTTTCTTATTGAATAGTGGAATAGCATTGTACATTTATTTACGATGGAATGAATGTGTCAAATTATTTATTGTGAAATTGTTCATGATGTGAGTAGCATGTGTGTTGAAACTAGATATAAATGGATAAAATGTGTGCATAAAATATATTACCCTGCACACTTGTTGGTCGATCTTGAAATATCCAATAATTATTTGATTTTTATGTAGTATGGAACTAGGTAGTTTAGTTCATGGGGCCAAGTAAATTAAATTGACAACCCCATATGAGTCCCTAGGTTCCCAAAACGTAATAGGGAAAACTATATTTAGAAGCTATGTGCATAAACTTGAATTACATACATACATACATACATACATATATACATAGGTTCATACATACATACATACATACATATATATATATATATATATATATATATATATATATATATATCTATATATATATATATATATATATATATATATATATATATATATATATATATAGATAGATAGATAGATAGATAGATAGATAGATAGATAGATATAGATATAGATATATATATATATATTGGAGCTCACTTTTCATTTCTTTGAGATAGGTATAGAACATGAACATGACTTCAACATTATAACAAAATAAACATGTTTATTGTAAATCTGGTGAGCTTCTACAATTTCTATGACATGGTATTAAATGCAAAAGAAAGAAAAAAAATCTTCTCTTTCAACTAGACTAGGGGTTACTCTAGGGCCAGTTAGCTCTAGAAAATCCCTCAACCCTATTGAAGGATAAATTAATTAATGAATGTCAACAAAAAAACAAAGAGGAATTAGATAAGGACGTGTTGTGCTGTAAGAAAACCCCTAGATGTTAGAATCCTTTAGATAACAAATAGGGACCGTTCAAAACATAATTTGATTCAAAATTCATTAAAATATAAATAAACATCCAAAAACCCCGCTGCAAAGATTAAATCACATTTCACATTTCATAAAATCTTGTGTGCAATAGTTAACATTACCAATTGAAGAATCACCTATTTGTGATATCTGCAGAATCTATGAATATTACTTTCCGATCAAATCAGGCCAGACTTTTCACATCGCAAAAAGTAATAAAACATGTTAAACCTTCGTTTACGTATTGCCATATCATGATGGACCCAGCAAATGAATTCAGTATAATATCAAAATATGTTCACGTCCGTCGTATCGCAATCTCACAAATCGTAAAATCACAAAACTGGCAATCAAACATATCTTTAACATTGTTACTAACTGATTTGCAATGAAATACACACCCACTCACACATCAATAAAGTTATATTTCACTTATTAAGGGTGGTATGCTAACAGGTCTTAATGATATGCTTCAAACAGATCATTAGAAATAATGTGAGTTAATATTAATATTATGCGGATATCATTTCAGATTATGGATATTTATGATTCTGTGGCTCAACAAATTCAATGCCTTCTCACCATTATGGATGCATTTAATTCTTTCGATTTCATTAATTTGAATAAGGTTTTCGTATTCGCATGTCATTATACTCATATTTCTCATTCTCTACAATATCACTTTCGTCTTCTTTGTGGTGACAAGTCAATAACAGAGACTCAATTACTCGGCTGGATGATTAAGATGAATAAGGGAAAGGTAACAATGCCCACGACTGAATATGTACTGGAATCATCACCTTTGTTTTCTGATACAACTTGTGTGGTACTATCTCTTGGGAAAATTTTATGGTCTATTCGAGAAGGAAATACATAAGGAAGCCATGATAGATGATATGCAATCTTCAGACGCTTCTTACCCTGAAGTTGCATGCTCTATTTTGCATAAGGTAGAAGCTAGACCAAAACTATTACCCTACATTGATATGGTCAAATGGATTATTGAAAATGTGAATATTAAAGACACAAAATTTGTGACCTCAAGGAAAGTGGTAATCGACTCCTTTAAGCCAAAGGATATCAGAAGAATGTATCATTTACCTTCGCTGCATAAGGTTTATAATAAAGCATTTGTGGAGAAATTTGTTGCTGGAAATGAAGAACCCTCCAAAGTGATAATACAATGGAGGGAAAATCCAAGCAAGCACAAGATGGATAGAACCAGTATGTATTCAGTAGCCTCTCTTACTGCTCCTTATTTATACATTGTCGCAATGCTATCTAGGTTATTTGGGATAAATTAATTGGTAAATACATATAGGAATTAATTTATGATAGGCCTCAACCCACTTATTTCATGATACATCTCACTTTATTATACTTGCCAGACATGGTAATAGCATTCAGTTATTTGACTATTTATTAATTTGCCTTTGATCAAATTTTTGTATTTCCTATCCATACTTTAACTTTGGGAATTCATGACTTATTATAATTATTATTATTTAAATCTATTTATCTTTAAGGTGATTGGTTGAAGTTTGTTTAGTAACTTTCTTTTCTATTAGTTACTAATCCTTTGTTTATAGTTTTATTTCCTTTTTATTTAATTTATATTTTTTCCTCTATTTTCTATTATTTTCTTTTAATGAATTATAAATTTTTCTTCTTATTTTCATACATTCAATTCAAGATAACTTATTATCATATTAAAAATATATTTTAATAAATTTATCTATAAAAATTATATATATTAATAAAAAATAAAAATAAAAAACACACACATAAATTTTCAACAATAATAGTTTTTTTTTTGTGATGAAATCTATTTTTATTGTTTCTAGTTTAATTAAATTATGTATAAGCTAAGAGATAGTACTAGCTACTATATAACCCTTGTTATTATTCTAGAAAAAAAATAAATATATCTTAATTATATACATATACATTTAAAAAACATGTAATAAAACTTTTAATTATATAAATTAACCCCTAATTTATTTTATACATTGGTAATATATAAATTTACTTTATTATAGTATTTTAAACTAAGACTTTCATTTATACGACATAGCTAAAATAATACAACTCATATATATTAATTAATTTTATTTTATAATATATTTTTAATTAAACTGAGAAATAAAAAAGACATAACTACCCTCAAAATAAATCTGAATCTTCTATAAATATGTCTTTAATATAGGGTTTTCTCCATTTTTATTGAACCTTCTTCATCTTCTACCGGGCGGGATCTTTAGCTATCTTTGGCCTATTCCCTGAACCTATGTTTACCCTATCTTCATCAGCACATTCCAAAACCTTCCTTTCAAGTGGTTTAGCTCTATCACGACTTTACGCGCATTCGTTTTACCAAAATTTTTACAAGCATACTTTTCATCGAAATTTCCACTTTGTTTTGGTTGCTTCCCAACGTTTTTCTCAAACGTTTTGCATCTGCCTCTCATCTAATTTTACAAATTAGGAATGAATTTATTTATTCTTTAAATTACTTTTGAAGCGATGTTTTAAACCTACCTGTTCTGATGGGTAATATTTATATTGTTAGAGTATGTAATGATGTCACAAGTAATATGTATATGATACATTATCAAATTGGGATGAATATGATGATTTACATATTAATAATTGCAACATTAAATGGTGCATCTATTAAGAGCGACATTATCATTAGGATAGCTTTAAAGAATATTTGTAAGAGTGAGGTTAAGAAATTAATTTTAACTTGCAAGCAATATATTTTATTTAGAATATTTTTTAATTCTATATTCACTATTGCAATATCCCTATTATAGTTACCCCCTGCATAAAAGTAATTTCAACTTATGAATCAGTTATTAACTGATTCTTGGTAGTTGTGAACTGAATGAGGGGGCAACATTCCTTTTTGCGGGTAATGGTAATAAAGCTTCATGCAGAAACCAATCCTTTGGAGGAAAGCGATGCGTGCAACGGTTGGAGGTCTTAGATAAAATCAAGAAGGAAATTACGGTGTAAAGGTTTATGATTTTCTTGACATTCGTTGGGAAAACTGGAATGTTAAACCTGGGAAGCGAGCGCAGATTACAGAGACTACAAATACTGTCATTGCCATGCAATGGATAGGAATTCGTGCCGATAAGAATTCGTGATCTTGACCATTTTCAGTCGAATCATATGAAAATTACAAGCTCACCAAAGGTTCCGGCTCCCTTTGGGTTTGGTGAAGAGACCATTGATCCAGGCAACAAAAACTATATTGCAACTGCATTCAGGGGCAACTATGCTCCCTACAGCAGAGATTTCATCGATCACCAACCTACCAGAAGGTTTTCCAATGGGAGACTACAACAGAGTTGGCGAAGGAAAGAGATAAGTTGATCTCTTGAAATATTCTTTGTTTATGTGTAGTAAAAGAGGATTAAATTATATGTTTTCTTGGTAGGAAAATATGTTGATGCATCTAATGGAAGAATCATTGAATTATATGTTTTTTTGGTAAGAAAATATGTTGATGCATGCAGTGAAAGAATGATTAAATTATATGTTTTCTTGGTAGGAATATGTTAATGCATGTGGTAAAAGAATGATTATTTTTTATTTTTTATGTTTTCTTGGTAAAGAAAATATGTTACTGCATGTAGTAAAAGATTGAATATTGGATATGTTTTCTTGGTAAAGAAAATAGGTATTTCCTCCTAGAAAGACTACATGTGAGTCTTGTGTGTAAAATTCTTGTCTCTCATCATTTTCTTGGAATAAAATCCTTGCTAAATATAGCCAAAATATCTTCTTCAAAAGAAGAGGAAGCATATATACAACCTAAGGACATAGCATGAAAAGTGGCCAAGTGTTCTTGAATTAAAATAAGTATTTCTATAAAAGTTTCTTGAAAAAGGATATATGCAAATGGCCTTGTGATACGAGTTAATTTCTAAGTTCATGTGAAATAATTATGCATTACATGCATAATCGAATTAGCTAGTAAAGTGCTTCTAGGCTCATAGATATTTATTTCTATAGTTTTCTTTTTAGCAAAATGTGCATACTTCATGTATGAAGATGATGGCTTTTATGAGAATATCTCTTGAAATGAAAATAGAGTTTCCTATTTTTGAAAGACATATGAATAGTGTTCATATCATACCAAGAATCCATACTTGTTCCATGGAAAGATTATGTGCATTGAAGTAAAAGTAATTGTGTTAGGAAAAACACATGTTGCATGCACATAAGGGTAGCTATTGTGATTGTGGGAGTATGATTTTGTATGATTTTATGTGTACGTAGAGAAAGTGATTATGTTAACTTTCTTGAAAATAATAATCTCTTGAAAAGTTTGTCTTGTTAGATGAGTTGTGTTGACTTCTTGATTTTGATGCATAAAGGGTAAGTTAAACTTGTTTTTGTTTCTTGATTTTTATGTATAAAGATGGATATCTTTAATAATTTCTTGAAAGGGAAGCCTGAGAAACCCTCATATAGGAAGATAGGGAAATGAGGTGATAATGACTTCCTTTAAGAAAAAAGTATGTGGTTGTTGTATGAAATGATGGTAGTATTCTAGCGAAGGGAATATGTATTGCATACATTAAAGAATGGCTAATATGACAAGCTATGGTATGCGCAAAGAATAGTCATTGTGATATGGAGTTATGTTGTTTGTATGTTAGAGAGACTATGTTGAGTTCTCGAAAAATAACTATGTGAAAAGAACAAATGTGCTTAACTATGTGAAAAGAACATATGTGCTTAGGCATAGAAATAATAGTTTATGACATGTACGAAGATGCAAAGATTATGTTATACAGGTTAGTAGAGCTAAAGAGTTAGATCTCTTAAAGATAATTATGCATTAATGTTAATAAACATTGTGGAGGTCAAACAATATTTACTTGAGTATATGTACTAGCTATATAGTATGTCATGATTGCTCATGCATATGAGTAGAGGTTAAGAGATCTCTTTTAGAGGTTGCTTATTGATTGATTAATATGATATCTAATCTTGTTGCCAAACTTGTTGACAACTACATTGACAAGAAATGATGGCGAATGGTTCCAAAGGAAAGAGATGTTTAACTTTGTGGTAGGAAAAGGATTAATGGACCATGCAGATGAGTTTGTGTAGTAGGATCGTACATTGCTACAACAACCATGCCACAAGGAATGTTGTATGTGGCGATATGTAAGTAAAAGATTACACGAAAATTGTATTAGCTTTTAGCTAGTTATGTGACAACTTAATGATAATTCATTGTAATAGTTTTATGACAGTGGTTAAGGTGTGGAATCTCTTATAAGCCATTGAGTGAGGGGTGAAAACCCTCACTAGAATTTAATAATAAGATTAAATGTTTGTTGGTTTTCACCCTACGGGGTTTCCAGTGTATACTGGTGTTCAATGGTGTGATTGCCTTTTGTGTCAGTTTGATGATGATGAATCCTTGATGTTGACGGTTCTTTATTTGATGGCATAATCTTAATGTCCAAGTATGTGATTAACGAATATGGTTAAAGAAATCATGAAATGGATGCAAGGATTCGTGAGACAGTTTATGTTATTACACTACCACAGTGGTGGTTAATGGTTATGTAAATGGTTATGCAACTCACTCTCTAATATTGCAATTTACTTGATGTACTAATGAACATTATATCTAATGGTTAATGATGAATTGTGGAATTGTGTATTGGATAATTACTTGTGGGTAATTTGTATAAAAAATTCTAACTCCCTGCTTTTACTTGCGAGGTTACCGGGGTATGTGACAAGTGGTATCAGAGCTAAAGGTTGCAGCACTCGTGCCTTTGGGAACTGGTAAGCAGAAAAGAAATTGAGGTACGCCATCAGTAGGCATTAACACAGGTATGAGTTTAACCATTCACATATTGATTTACATAGTACACTACTTTCGGCATGATAAGTGTGATTTGTGTTTAAACTGCTTGAGTAGTAAGTAATAAAGTTGTTGCATAACTATGTTCATGACATTGGATTCCTCATGAGGATAAAAGACAATAAAACTTTTGTCACACTTAAGAACAATATTGAACACTCATTAAGGAAAGTGACAATAAACTACCCACTTTTGATTTGCAAACATGGCAATAACAATGATGCATTTATGAAACAAAATTGAAGTTACAATGAATCAAACCTAATGAGCCAATGCATGAATATAAAATTATGGGGAACATCCTTGAATAGGATGAAAATTTGTTTTAAAAGGACATTATAAGAACCCCTTTAGTTATGGAAAATATGCAATGAGTCAGGTAGCGAGACTTGACTGTCATAACTAATTTTGATTAAGTTTTGCCATGGTTTCAATAAGATGATTGGTAATTGTGATTGGTTAGTGTTGTTTGACTAACTAATAACTCTTATGTGCGTGAATTGAATTTGATTTAAGCTTATCACAATTCGCGAACAAGTGATTGTGGTAGTTACTTCATGTATTGGTCTGTTGATGGAAATACATCGTGGGAAATTGGGAATGCTTAGATTGATACCTCAACTATCATAGGCATTTACACAGTAATGAATATTTGCATATACTTTTATGTATGATAGTATTGTGTCGCGAACTAAAAGATTAGGGAAGTGAATACTTGTTAAAGGATGCATATGTAAACTAATGTTGCTAATGGGATTAAGTAGTGGTAGGTTAATGGCAACAATAAAACACGTCACGTAAAATGTTGCAATGATAATTGCATTCATAAATGAGAAAGAATAATGTTATATGATATGCATGATTGTGTTATTTGGAAATCAGAATGCAATAATATGTATGTTATTTATGATTCCTATCAATATAGATGTTGTGAACTCATGTTGAGGGTTAAGTGTAGATGCATGGTATGCATGCATGTTTTTTTGTTAACGATAATGACTATATGATTCATTATGTACATTACTTTGGGAATAGTGATAAAAGAGAAATTTAGCATGCAAGACAGCTGCAGATAATTGTGAAAGGCTAGAATGCCTTGGGTTGATGGCAGTTACCCGCCTGGAGGGGTTGATGGTATTTGTCTACCCGGATTGTGAAAGGTTAGAATGCCTTGGGTTGATGGCAGTTACCTGCCGGGAATGGTTGATGGTACTTGTCTGCCCGAATTTGGGTTGATGGCAGTTACCTACCCAGAGGGGTTGATGGTAATTGTCTGCCCATATTTCCTCTCCCTGGAATTCTTGAGTTGGTTGGCCAGTGGAATTCCATGTTAGACCTGCTAAGGTATCTATCAAAGAAACTGTCTGGATGTGAAAATGACTCGATTCGATTGAGGAAACTAGTTCCTATGGGTTGGGAATTCTTTAGCCTATTGTGGTCTCATAGCTAAAGGAATTAACTAATCAGCTATATGTTATGTTAAAAATGAATTTTGCATATAGTTGTGTAAAATATGTTATGCACATTTAACAGGAAACGAGCTTAGTGCTCAATAAGGAGTTATTGGAAATCCTAATTCCTTTATTGTATTACTAATCTTGTGGAAGTCTTAGTAGGGGCTAAGACAATTTTCATTGGATGCAATGATTGACTGTTTCAATGATTAGAGAGCTAGGTGCTCTTTTGGCACATTTAGAAGTACTCTGTGGATTTCTTTAGTGAGATTTAATTTAAGTGTGCGTGTGGAGCAGTAATGAGCTCTTTATGTACTTGTAAAAGTACTGTGATTTAGAAATCATCTAACATTGTACAATTGATTGATAGTTAAAAGTATTTCATTTGGCTCAGAATATTGTGACTAATGGAATTGAATTTGTTTGTCACATATTACATGATTACTTACCATGGAGGGATGATGGGTTGACCAACCACTATTAAAATTCTTACATAAAAGTGCTCATGACTTTGAAGAGTAGATGGTAAGTAATTGTAAGTTGATATAGATTTTGGTTTTTGAATTTGAATAAGGGCCAAGTGGTAGCGGTTAGAACTTCATAATGTTGCAGTTATGAATGCTTATGACTATGGATCTTTCTTATGGTTATATCATTACTATTTTGTTTGTTGTCATTTCTTGAAATGAAATCTTTGATTTTAAAAGAGGATGGATCACATTTTGTGTGGTTTGGTTATACTATGAATAAAATCTAAAGTTCCGATGAGAGATGAACACCGGGGATGATGTTCGTGTTAAGGGGGGGAGTATGTAATATCCCTATTATAATTACCCCCTGCATAAAAGTAGTTTCAGCTTACGAATTAGTTATTAACTGATTCTTGGTAGTTGTGAACTGAATGAGGGGGAAACGTTCCTTTTTGCGGGTAATGGTAATAGTGCTTCATGCAGAAACCAATCCTTTGAAGGAAAGCGATGCATGAAGCGGTTGGAGGTCTTAGATAAAATCAAGACGGAAATTACGGTGAAAAGGTTTATGATTTTCTTGAAATTCGTTGGGAAAAATGGAATGCTAAACCTGGGAAGCGAGCACAGATTACAGAGACTGCAAATACTATCATTTCCATGTGATGGATAGGAATTCATGCCGATAAGAATTCGTGCCCTTGACCATTTTCAGTCGAATCATATGAAAATTACAAGCTCGCCAAAGGTTCCGGCTCTCTTTGGGTTTGGTGAATCGACCATTGATCCAGGCAACAACAACTATATTGCAACTGCATTCAGGGGCAACTATGCTCCCTACGGCAGAGATTTCATCGATCACCAACCTACCAGAAGGTTTTCCAATGGGAGACTACAACAGAGTTGTCGAAGGAAAGCGATAAGTTGATCTCTTGAAATATTCTTTGTTTATGTGTAGTAAAAGAGGATTAAATTATCTGTTTTCTTGGTAGGAAAATATGTTGATACATGCACTGGAAGAATGATTGAATTGTATGTTTTCTTGGTAGGAAAATATGTTGATGCATGCAGTAAAAGAATGATTAAATTATATGTTTTTTTGGTAGGAATATGTTAATGCATGCGGTAAAAAATGATTATTTTATATGTTTTCTTGGTAAAGAAAATATGTTAGTGCATGCAGTAAAAGATTGAAAATTGGATATGTTTTCTTAGTAAAGAAAATATGTTAAAGATTGATTATTTTGTATGTTTTCTTGGTAAATAAAATAGGTATTTCCTCTTAGAAAGACTACATGTGAGTCTTGTGTATAAAATGCTTGTCTCTCATCCTTTTCTTGGAATAAAATCCTTGCTAACTATAGCCAAAATATCTTCTTCAAAAGAAGAGGAAGCATATAAACAACTTTAGGACATAGCGTGAAAAGTGGCCAAGTGTTCTTGAATTAAAATAAGTATTTTTATAAAATTTTCTTGAAAAAGGATATATGCTAATGGCCTTGTGATACGAGCTAATTTCTAAGTTCATGTGAAATAATTATGCATTACATGCATGATCGAATTAGCTGGTAAAGTGATTCTAGGCTCATAGATATTTATTTCTATAGTTTTCTTTTTAGCAAAGTGTGCATACTTCATGTATGAAGATGATGGCTTTTATGAGAAGATCTCTTGAAACAAAAATAGAGTTTCCTATTTTTGAAAGACATATGAATAGTGTTCATATCATACCAAGAATCAATACTTGTTCCGTGGAGAGATTATGCGCATTGAAGTAAAAGTAATTGTGTTAGGAAAAACACATGTTGCATGCACATAAGGGTAGCTATTGTGATTGTGGGAGTATGATTTTGTATGATTTTTTGTGTACGTAGAGAAAGTGATTATGTTAACTTTCTTGAAAATAATAATCTCTTTAAAAGTTTGTCTTGTTAGATGAGTTGTGTTGACTTCTTGATTTTGATGCATAAAGGGTAAGTTAAACTTGTTTTTGTTTCTTGATTTTTATGTATAAAGATGGATATCTTTAATAATTTCTTGAAAGGGAAGCTTGAGAAACCTTCATATAGGAGGATAGGGAAATGAGTTGATAACATTTGACTTCCTTTAAGAAAAAAGTATGTGGTTGTTGTATGAAATGATGGTAGTATTCTAGCGAAGGGAATATGTATTGCATACATTAAAGAATGGCTAATATGATAAGCTATGGTATGCACAAAGAATAGTCATTGTGATATGGAGTTATGTTCTTTGTATGTTAGAGAGACTATGTTGAGTTCTCGAAAAATAACTATGTGAAAAGAACATATGTGCTTAAGCATAGAAATAATAGTTTATTACATGTATGAAGATGTAACAATTATGTTATACATGTTAGTAGAACTAAAGAGTTAGATCTCTTAAAGAGAATTATGCATTAATGTAAATAAACATTGTGGAGGTCAAACAATATTTACTTGAGTATATGTACTAGCTATATAGTATGTCATGCTTGCTCATGCATATGAGTAGAGGTTAAAAGATCTCTTTTAGAGGTTGCTTATTGATTGATTAATATGATATCTAATCTTGTTGCCAAGCTTGTTGACAACTACATTGACAGGAAACGATGGCGGATGGTGCCAAAGGAAAGTGATGTTTAACCTTGTGGCAGGAAAAGGATTAATGGACCATGCAGATGAGTTTGCGTAGTTGCTAGAACAATCATGCCACAAGGAATGTTGTATGTGGCGGTATGTAAGTAAAAGATTACATGGAAACTATATTAGCTTTTAGCTAGTTATGTGACAACTTAATGATAATTCATTGTAATGGTTTTATGACAATGGTTAAGGGACGGAATCCCTTATAAGTCATTGATTAAGGGGTGAAAACCCTCATGAGTGTTTAATAATAAGATTAAACATTTGCTAGTTTTCACCCTACTGGGTTTCCAGGGTATACTGGTGTTCAATGGTGTGATTGCCTTTTGTGTCAGTTTGATGATGATGTATCCTTGATGTTGATGGTTCTTCATTTGTTGGCATAATCTTAATGTCCAAGTATGTGATTAACTAATATGGTTAAGGAAATCATGAAATGGATGCAAGGATTCTTGAGACAGTTTATGTTATTACACTACCACATTGGTGGTTAATGGTTTTGCAGCTTATTGTCTGATATTGCAATTTACTTGATGTACTAATGAACATTATATCTAATGGTTAATGATGAATTGTGGAATTGTGAATTGGATAGTTACTTGTAGGTAATTTGTATAATAAATTCTAACTCCCTACATTTAAATTAAGTTACGCACATCAACATTAAAATATTTTATTTATATTATAAAGTGAGAATAAAATATATTTGCACATCTCTCTTATTCTAAATTATCATATCAATAAAAAAAACTAATTAAAATATTTTTCAAATATTTCTTTCATAAAAATCATGATATTTTTAATTAAACTATCTCACTTGTATATTTATTTATATACATTTTTTATTTTAAAATTATTTTATTTTAAGAGACTTTTAAAATATTCTATTAAAAAAAAAACGTTTTATTTTATTTATGCTATAGAATGTCCATGGGCTGTCTCATTGCAATCGAAATTTCGAAAATGCATGAACCTCTGGCGCAATCCAAATAAATTCGAAAAAGCATTTATTTTTTTTTCCTTCGAATTTCCAAAATAGAGCGGGAACTCGTAAAAGGAATGCCAGTCGATCAAAAGAGGAATGATTGCATTTTGGTGTGGAAAGTATTGAAGTTTATCCGCATGCAATGGAGTATTGAAGTTTATCCGCATGCAATGGGGTATTGAAGTTTATCCGGATTTCCGTGGGATGTAATTAGAAAGATGACCGTTTCAGTGACAATATTGCTACTAACCTCAGGATTTTTTCTCGGGAAACCAACAATAAAAAAATCGACATCCAGAGTTTTATATTGAGAATGGGGAGAGTGAATGCAGCAACTATGAGCCCGAAAATGTTTCTGGGGTTCACTGCACTGGTGTTTTTGGTTTTGCTATCGTCCGGTACAACAATTTCTCTGAGAACTTTGAATTTTTCTTTAATCTCAATAATTCATTATTTTTACATTTCAATTAGTCCTTCTCTTTTATTATTTTTGGTTTTTTATTATTTGCAGATCCGCACACTCTAACAAATGCTAAAACCTATTACAATTGTAACGAAACACTGACGTGCGACCCTAACGACCCTAACGTCAATAATTGCCCTGATGTTCTTCCTTTCTGTATGATTCCACCATCAGGTGGTAAATATGTGTGTTGTGACAGGAGTGTTGATTGTTGCAGAAAATTTCTGTGAGAGCATTTTACAGAATGTTCGAAGCAGAATGATGGGTAGCAGTAACTTAATTCAAAAAAATATTTTTTTGGATGGAATATGTATGTTAATGGTTCAGAGATGATTCGCATGAGAACGTCTCTTAGCTTCATAAAAAGTAATAACGTTAGCTTTCTTAGCTTCGTAATTATTTGAATAGTAATTACGTTTTTTAAGGTGATGGTTTTCATAAGTAATTATTCATTTATTATGGTGAAGGATTACATTTTCAGGGTACCCATGGAATAATTTAATATATGTATTCAGAATTTGTGAAAGTATAATATTGGCCTTAGGGCTTGAATCTGAGAGAAGTGTTATTTATTTGTTTTTAATCTTATAATGAATAGTTTTTTGTTTTTTTAAAGGGGATATATTTTATATTTAAATTTAATTTTCTAAAATTTGAATATGTTTTTATAATTTTTTTGTTCTAAAATATTTAACTTTTTATATATTTGAAAATATATATTTGTACAACATTCATTACATAAATATTTGTTTAGCTTTTATAAGCAGCTATTGATTAGCTTTTTACAATATAATAGTATTGAAATTATTGTTGCTTTAAGTTTTTAAATAAAATTTCAAAAGGATAAAAAAAAAATTAAATAAAATTTCAAAAGGATAAAAATTATAATAATATGAAGTTATTTCTAATATATATTTGTTTTTTATTTTAATAATATGAAGTTATTTCTCATATATTTGTTTTTTATTTTGATTTTTTTTATTAATTATGAAAATTTATAAAAAAATTCATGTTTCACATTAATTAATAGTATTTTTTCTCAAGTAAAAATTGTAACTTTCACTATGTAATATATTAAAAATTAAATATGATAGATGTTGTGAGAGAATAAGCCCAAAGTTGTGGCCTTGCCACATAAAAATCTTTTAAGAATCACTATACAAAACATAGATAACAAAAATAAATATAATATCTATGGACAATACATAAAACAAACATAAGATCAATGTAAAGGTCTTCAAACAATCTACAAAATTTGTGCCCATTGTGTTCTTGTATGATCAAATAACCATGAGGTTGATGTGTTGCATCCTTGGAAAGCTTATAAGAAATATAATCAAAGCAAGAATTTTAGTGACACACTTCATTCAATAAATTTGTGTGCATGTACATTAATTAATAGTATTATTGATTAATAAAAATATATTTTATATTGATAAATTTATTATAGATTTTATTCAATTTTTATATGAAATAAAGAAAATGAAAATTTTTAAATATTTCTAAACTATTATTTATTTTTATTTGATATAAATATTAATATTTAAATTATCTACAAAATTTTAGTTATTTTTTATTTTTGAAAGTCATAAAATTGTATTTATACATATTTAAATATTGAAAGTTACAAACATATCACTTTGATTCTTGGACTGTCATGGAATACAACTTCAAATATCATAAATTTAACTAGTTTATCAACATGATGCATTAGATTGAACTAGTTTTTGAGAATAACAATACTACTAAAGACTTTTCAATATCTTACCTTAAAAATTATGCTAGAATTTTCAATATATAAAGATTGTCTATGGCATGACCGCAACATCAAACATTCTATGTTAAGTAGTATCCAAGATATGCATTGTAAGGCTTTTGCTTTTGACTACAAAAAATAAAAAAAATTACAAAATCAAAGTTTCTTGTAGTAGCCAATAGATCGTGAAGATATCTAAGACCATATATATGTGATTGTGCTAATATAAGTTTGAGTGGCTATGGATCCATCATCGAAGGAAAACACTATAACAACCAAACATAAAACCATAGACAAAGGATTATAAAACACCATTTTTGAAATCAACGAACCAAATTATAGTGGTCAACAACAGCATAAAGGAGAAACTTGAAATGTCAATCTAAAATCACCACCAGAGACATTGGGTCTGCGTCTGTTGCAGGGACATAGTTGAGGGGTTGATCACTATACGAGCATCGAAATTATTCCTTGAATTGGAATTCGACTCTGAAATAAAATTTCTTTCCACTTTTTGAAGGTGAATGTGAATGTCATTCAAATAGTCATATTTGAAGGTGATCTTCTTGTAACGGTCCACTTCTTTATCTCCAATGAACAAATAAAGTAAGGAGTGAAGTTCATAACTTGTCATTGAATGTAGAAATTACAACGTACAATTTTTGAATATACAAAGATCAAGGATCCATTTTAGAACCTGATTTCCAATCTTAAAATTAGAGAAATGAGGTTTATACATAAATTCCCTAGATTCTAACATTTGAATCTCTCGATGAACTTTTGGTGGGTATCATATCAAATGGGGATGCATTGTAGGTCCATCTAGAATTTATCCTCGAATTGGACCCTGCTTTGTGATTAACCATTTGTTGATGATGCAATATGGTCACTAGGAAAAGTACTTAAGACAAACTATGGAGTAGAACTGTGATATTGATGGTATGCCAAGTTGTAAAATTAATGGGTGATCGGTGAAAAAATGGATATCAAGGTTTTGGTAATGAGAAAATATTAACACTATAGATTTTTTGTCACAACATTATAGACAAACCTCTACCAGGTGGAAGACTTATATGATCAAGAGAAAAAGGATTGATAAGTAACTGTTTTTAAATGATATAAACTAAGTTCTCTAGGAAACTTGTGCCATACTTGACTACATTAAACAATAGGGAAAGGAAAGAAGTAAACTTGGCAGACCAGGCAGGTAGGTAGGTAGTGGTAATTATAAAGGAGGACAACACAACATAGCCAGATGTAGGCCAAAGGTATTGTATCCTTCCCAGGACTGAAAAATAGGGAATTCATCAATACACTTCAAAATATTACTTACACACTTCATAATGCAACCCAGAGAGAAATTTTATCCCTTTTTTAATTGTAAGGAACCAAAGAAAAAGAACACACAAAAACCAAATTGAAAAATTGGCAGGTAACTAGACCGTGCACACCAGGATTGGAAAATTGAATGATATACCAAGGAAGTTTATGCCCTTTAGTAATGAGGATGAGACAACAACGACAATATTAAAAGATAGAACAAAAAAATTTGAACTGAAGTCCTTTTTTAGCAAAGTGTAATACCCCTAATGCTCTTCTTTTTAATTGTTTTACTATTTTTATCCATTGAACTAATTTTGGATATAATGACTAGGGAATCCATGGTGAGACTTGCATCATGGTGTAATTATATTATTATTATTGAGTTAATAAATAAATTACTCGGAAATATTTGGGAAAGAGCATTGTAGAAGACTTATTGTGAGCTTAGAAAAGGTTTTTGTGATCAAGTTCACATATGAACCTTCCCTAAAAGTCCCTTAAAACTACTCAGGAGAAAAATAAAAAATTAACATAATGGGAGAGAGATTATGTTAATCACTTAGTTGGAGAGAAATAATAAGTGTCATGTAATAAAACATGTGGAAGAGAAAAACATGTTTTAAAGAAAAATAAAAGTATATTTAAAAACAAAACTAGAGAAAAAAGGCCTATGGAAAAGGTTGGAAGATATTAAATCAGGAAGTTGCTAAAAATTTGTTAGGAAGAAACTTATGAAAGAACTATCTAGGATGAAAAATTGTTTTAAAAGGAAATTATAAGAACCCCTTTAGTTATGGAAAATATGCAATGAGTTAGGTAGCGAGACTTGATTGTCATAACTAATTTTGATTAAGTTTTACCATGGTTTCATTAAGATGATTGGTAGTTGTGATTGGTTAGTGTTGTTTGACTAACTAATAACTCTTATTTGCATGAATTGAATTTGATTTAATCTTATCATAATTCGTGAACAAGTGATTGTGATAGTTACTTCATGTATTGGCCTGTTGATGGCAATACATTGGGAATGTTTAGATTGATACCTCAACTATCATAGGAATTTACACAGTAATGAATATTTGCATATACTTTTATGCATGATAGTATTGTGACGTGAACTAAAAGATTAGGGAAGTGACTACTTGTTAAAGGATGCATATGTAAACTAATGTTGCTAATGGGATTAAGTAGTGGTAGCTTAATGGCAACAATAAAACATGTCACATAAAATGTTGCAATGAGAATTGCAATCAGAAATGAGAAAGAATAATGTTATACGATATGCATGATTGTGTTATTTGGAAATCAGAATGCATATAATATGTATGTTAGTTATGATTCCTATCAATCTAGATGTTGTGAACCCATGTTGACGGTTAAGTGTAGATGCATGGTATGCATGCATGTTTTTTTGTTAACGATAATGACTATATGATTCATTATGTACATTACTTTGGGAATAGTGATAAAAGAGAAATTTAGCATGCAAGACAATTGCAGATAACTGTGAAAGGCTACAATGCCTTGGGTTGATGGCAGTTACCTGCCCGAAGGGGTTGATGGTATTTGTCTACCCCGATTGTGAAAGGTTAGAATGCCTTTGGTTGATGGGAGTTACCTGCCCGGAGGGGTTGATGGTACTTGTCTGCCCGAATTTGTGATGATGGTAGTTACCTACCCGGAGGGGTTGATGGTACTTGTCTGCCCATATTTCCTCTCCCTGGAATTCTTGAGTTGGTTGGCCAGTAGAATTCCATGTTAGACCTGCTAAGGTCTCTATCAAAGAAATTGTTTGGATGTGAAAATGACTCGAACTGGTTGAGGAAACTAGTTCCTATGGGTTGGGAATTCTTTAGCCTATTGTGGTCTCATAGCTAAAGGAATTAACTAATCAGCTATATGCTATGTTAAAAAGTGAATTTTACATATAGTTGTGTAAAATATGTTATGCACATTTAACAGGAAACGAGCTTAGTGCTCAATAAGGAGTTATTGGAAATCCTAATTCCTTTATTGTATTACTAATCTTCTGGAAGTCTTAGTAGGGGCTAAGACAATTTTCACTGGATGCAGTAATTGACTGTTTTAATGATTAGAGAGCTAGGTGCTCTTTTGGCACATTTAGAAGTACTCTGTGGATGTCTTTAGTGAGATTTAATTTAAGTGTGCGTGTGGAGCAGTAATAAGCTCCTTTTGTACTTGTAAAAGTATTGTGATTTAGAAATCATCTAACATTGCACAATTGATTGATAGTTAAAAGTATTTGATTTGGTTCAGAATATTATGACTAATGCGATTGAATTTGTTTGTCATATATTACGGGATTACTTACCATGGAGGGATGATGGGTTGACCAACCACTATTAAAATTCATACATGAAAGTGCTAATGATTTTCAAGAGTAGATGGTAAGTAATGGTAAGTTGATATAGAGTTTGGTTTTTAAATTTGAATAAGGGCCAAGTGGTAGCGATTAGAACTTGCATAATGTTGAAGTTATGAATGCTTATGACTATGGATATTTCTTATGATCATATCATTACTATTTTGTTTGTTGTCATTTCTTGAAATGAAATCTTTGATTTTAAAAGAGGATGGATCACATTTTGTGTGGTTTGGTTATACTATGAGTACAATCTAAAGCTCTAATGAGAGATGAACACCGGGGACGGTGTTCTTGTTAAGGGGGGGAGTATGTAATATCCCTATTATAATTACCCCCTGCATAAAAGTAGTTTCAACTTACGAATTAGTTATTAACTGATTCTTGGTAGTTGTGAACTAAATGAGGGGAAAACATTCCTTTTTGCGGGCAATGGTAATAGTGCTTCATGCAGAAACCAATCCTTTGAAGGAAAGCGATGCATGCAGCGGTTGGGGGTCTTAGATAAAATCAAGAAGGAAATTACGGTGAAAAGGTTTATGATTTTCTTGACATTCGTTGCGAAAACTGGAATGTTAAACCTGGGAAGCGAGCACAGATTACAAAGACTGCAAATACTATCATTGCCTAGTGATGGATAGGAGTTCATGCGGATAAGAATTCGTGCCCTTGACCATTTTCATTCGAATCATGTGAAAATTACAAGCTCGCCAAAGGTTTCGGCTCTCTTTGGGTTTGGTGAATAGACCATTGATCTAGGCAACAACAACTATACTGCAATTGTATTCAAGGGCAACTATGCTCCCTATGGCAGAGATTTCATCGATCACCAACCTACGAGAAGGTTTTCCAATGGGAGACTACAACAGAGTTGTCGAAGGAAAGCGATAAGTTGATCTATTGAATAATTCTTTGTTTATGTGTAGTAAAAGAGGATTAAATTATATTTTTTCTTGGTAGGAAAGTATGTTGATGCATGCAGTGGAAGAATGATTGAATTGTATGTTTTCTTGGTAGGAAAATATGTTGATGCATGCAGTAAAAGAATGATTAAATTATATGTTTTCTTGGTAGGAATATGTTAATGCATGCGGTAAAAGAATGATTATTTTATATGTTTTCTTGGTAAAGAAAATATGTTAGTGCATGCAGTAAAAGATTATATATTGGATATGTTTTCCTGGTAAAGAAAATATGTTAAATATTGATTATTTTGTATGTTTTCTTGGTAAATAAAATAGGTATTTCCTCTTAGAAAGACTACATGTGAGCCTTGTGTGTAAAATGCTTCTCTGTCGTCCTTTTCTTGGAATAAAATCCTTGCTAAATATAGCCAAAATATCTTCTTCAAAAGAAGAGGAAGCATATAAACGACCTGAGGACATAGCGTGAAAAGTGTGCAAGTGTTCTTGAATTAAAATAAGTATTTTTATAAAAGTTTCGTGAAAAAAGGATATATGTTAATGGCCTTGTGATACGAGCTAATTTCTAAGTTCATGTGAAATAATTATGCAATACATGCATGATCGAATTAGCTAGTAAAGTGCTTCTAGGCTCATAGATATTTATTTCTATAGTTTTCCTTTTAGCAAAGTGTGCATACTTCATGTATGAAGATGACGACTTTTATGAGAAGATCTCTTGAAACAAAAATAGAGTTTCCTATTTTTGAAAGACATATGAATAGTGTTCATATCATACCAAGAATCAATACTTGTTCCATGGAGAGATAATGTGCATTGAAGTAAAGGTAATTGTGTTAGGAAAAACACATGTTGCATGCACATAAGGGTAGCTATTGTGATTGTGGGAGTATGATTTTGTATGATTTTTTGTGTACGTAGAGAAAGTGATTATGTTAACTTTCTTGAAAATAATAATCTCTTGAAAATTTTGTCTTGTTAGATGAGTTGTGTTGACTTCTTGATTTTGATGCATAAAGGGTAAGTTAACCTTGTTTTTGTGTCTTGATTTTTATGTATAAAGATGGATATCTTTAATAATTTCTTGAAAGGGAAGCTTGAGAAACCCTCATATATGAATATAGGGAAATGAGGTGATAATGAATTCCTTAAAGAAAAAAGTATGTGGTTGTTGTATGAAATGATGGTAGTATTCTAGCGAAGGGAATATGTATTGAATACATTAAAGAATGGCTAATATGATGAGCTATGGTATGCACAAAGAATAGTCATCGTGATATGGAGTTATGTTCTTTGTATGTTAGAGAGACTATGTTGAGTTCTCGAAAAATAACTATGTGAAAAGAACATATGTGCTTAAGCATAGAAATAATAGTTTATTATGTGTATGAAGATGTAACAATTATGTTATACATGTTAGTAGAGCTAAATAGTTAGATCTGTGAAAGAGAATTTCCCATTAATGTTTATAAACATTTTGGAGGTCAAACAATATTTACTTGAGTATATGTACTAGCTATATAGTATGTCATGCTTGCTCATGCATATGAGTAGAGGTTAAAAGTTCTCTTTTAGAGGTTGCTTATTGATTGATTAATATGATATCTAATCTTGTTGCCAAGCTTGTTGACAACTACATTGACAGGAAACGATGGCGGATGGTGCCAAAGGAAGGTGATGTCTAACCTTGTGGCAGGAAAAGGATTAGTGGACCATGCAGATGAGTTTGCGTAGCAGGATCGTACATTGCTAGAACAATCATGCCACAAGGAATGTTGTATGTGGCGGTATGTAAGTAAAAGATTACATGGAAACTGTATTAGCCTTTAGCTAGTTATGTGACAACTTAGTGTTAATTCATTGTAATGGTTTTATGACAATGGTTAAGGGATGGAATCCGTTATAAGCCATTGAGTAAGGGGTGAAACCCTCACGAGCGTTTAATAATGAGATTAAACGTTTGCTAGTTTTCACCCTACGGGGTTTCCAGGGTATACTGGTGTTCAATGGTGTGATTGCCTTTTGTGTCAGTTTGATGATGATGAATCCTTGATGTTGATGGTTCTTTATTTGGTGGCATAATCTTAATGTCCAAGTATGTGATTAACTAATATGGTTAAGGAAATCATGAAATGGATGCAAGGATTCGTGAAACAGTTTATGCTATTACACTACCACAGTGGTGGTTAATGGTTATGAAACTTACTCTCTGATATTGCAATTTACTTGATGTACTAATGAACATTATATCTAATGGGTAATGATGAATTGTGGAATGGTGAATTGGATAGTTACTTGTAGGTAATTTGTATAAAAACTTCTAACTCCCTGCTTTTAAATTAAATTACTTCACATGAACATTAAAATATTTTATTTATATTATAATAAAATATTTTTTCACATCTCTCTTATTCTAAATTATCATATCAATAAAAAAAAAACTAACTAAAATATTTTTCAAATATTCCTTTCATAAAAATCATGATATTTTTAATTAAACTATAACTTGTATATTAATTTATATAAATTTTTTATTTTAAAATTATTTTATTTTTATTTTATTTTAAGAGACTTTTAAAATATTCTATTAAAAAAAACATTTTATTTTATTTATGCTATAGAATGTCCATGGGCTGTCTCATTGCAATCAAAATTTCGAAAATGCATGAACCTCCGGCGCAATACAAATAAATTCGAAATAGCATTTATTTTTTTTCCTTCGAATTTCCAAAATAGAGCGGGAACTCGTAAAAGGAAAGCCAGTCGATCAAAAGAGGAATGATTGCATTTTGGTGTGGAAAGTATTGAAGTTTATCCGCATGCAATGGGGTATCGAAGTTTATCCGGATTTCCATGGGATGTAATTAGAAAGATGACGGTTTCAGTGACATTATTGCTACTAACCTCAGGATTTTTTCTCGGGAAACCAACAATAAAAACTCGACATGCAGAGTTTTATATTGACAATGGGGAGAGTGAATGCAGCAACTATGAGCCCGAAAATGTTTCTGGGGTTCACTGCACTGGTGTTTTTGGTTTTGCAATCGTCCGGTACAACAATTTCTCTGAGAACTTTGAATTTTTCTTTAATCTCAATAATTCATTATTTTTATATTTCAATTAGTCCTTCTCTTTGATTATTTTTGGTTTTTTATTATTTGCAGATCCGCACACTCGAACAAATGCTAAAACCTATTACAATTGTAACGAAACACTGACGTGCGACCCTAACGACCCTAACGTCAATAATTGCCCTGATGTTCTTCCTTTCTGTATGATTCCACCATCAGGTGGTAAATATGTGTGTTGTGACAGGAGTGTTGATTGTTGCAGAAAATTTCTGTGAGAGCATTTTACAGAATGTTCGAAGCAGAATGATGGGTAGCAGTAACTTAATTCAAAACAATATTTTTTTGGACGGAATATGTATCTGAATGGTTCAGAGATGATTCGCATGAGAACGTCTCTTAGCTTCATAAAAAGTAATTACGTTAGCTTTCTTAGCTTCGTAATTATTTGAATAGTAATTACGTTTTTTAAGGTGATGATTTTCATAAGTAATTATTCATTTATTATGGTGAAGGATTACATTTTCAGGGTACCCATGGAATAATTTAATATATGTATTCAGAATTTGTGAAAGTATAATATTGGCGTTAGGGCTTGAATCTGAGAGAAGTGTTACTTATTTATTTTTAATCTTATAATGAATAGGTTTTTGTTTTTTTTAAAGGTGATATATTTATATTTAAATTCAATTTTCTAAAATTTGAATATGTTTTTATAATTTTTTTTGTTCTAAAATATTTAATTTTTTATGTATTTGAAAATATATATTTGTACAACATTCATTACATAAATAGTTGTTTAGCTTTTATTAGCAGCTATTGATTAGCTTTTTACAACATAATAGTATTGAAACAACAAAAGTTTCAAAACTATTGTTCCTTTAAATTTTTAAACAAAATTTCAAAAGGATAAAAAAAAAATTAAACAAAATTTCAAAAGGATAAAAAAAAAATTAAATAAAATTTCAAAAGGATAAAAATTATAATAATATGAAGTTATTTCTAATATCTATTTGTTTTTTATTTTGATTTTTTTTTATTAATTATAAAAATTTATAAAAAAATTCATGTTTCACATTAATTAATAGTATTTTTTCTCAAGTAAAAATTGTAACTTTCACTATGTAATATATTGAAAATTATATATTATAGACGTTGTGAGAGAATAAGCCAAAAGCTGTGGCCTTGCCACATAAAAAGCTTTTAAGAATCACTATACGAAACATAGATAACAAAAAGAAATATAATATCTATGGACAATGCATAAAACAAACATAAGATCAATGTAAAGGTCTTCAAACAATCTACAAAATTTGTGCCCATTGTGTTCTTGTATCATCCAATAAGCATGAGGTTGATGTGCTGCATCCTTGGAAAGCTTATAAGAAATATAATCAAATCAAGAATTTTAGTGACACACTTCATTCAATAAATTTGTGTGCATGTACATTAATTAATAGTATTATTGATTAATAAAAATATATTTTATATTGATAAATTTATTATAGATTTTATTCAATTTTTATATGAAATAGAAAAAATGACATTTTTAAATATTTCTAAATTATTATTTATTTTTATTTGATATAAATATTAATATTTAAATTATCTATAAAATTTTAGTTATTTTTTATTTTAGAAAGTCATAAAATAGTATTTATACATATTTAAATATTGAAAGTTGCAAACATATCACTTTGATTCTTGGACTCTCATGGAATACAACTTCAAATATCATAAATTTAACTAGTTTATCAACATGATGCATAAGACTGAACTAGTTTTTGAGAATAACAATATTACTAAAGACTTTTCAATATCTTACCTTAAAAATTATGCTAGACTTTTCAATATATAAAGACTGTCTATGGCATAACTGCAACATCAAACATTTTATGTTCAGTAGTATCTAAGATATGCATTGTAAGGCTTTTGCTTTTGACTACAAAAATAAAAAAAATTACAAAATCAAAATTTCTTGTAGTAGCCAATAGATGATCAAGATATCTGAGACCATATATATGTGATTGTGCTAATATAAGTTCGAGTGGCTATGGATCCATCATGGAAGGAAAACACTATAACAACCAAACATAAAACCATAGAGAAAGGATTATAAAACACCATTTTTGAAATCAACTAACCAAATTATAATGGTCAACCACAACATAAAGGAGAAACTTGAAATGCCAATCTGAAATCACCACCAGAGACATTGGGTCTTCGTCTATTGCAGGGACATAGTTGAGGGGTTGATCACTATACGAGCATCAAAATTATTCCTTGAATTGGAATCCGACTCTGAAATAAAATTTCTTTCCACTTTTTGAAGGTGAATGTGAATGTCATTCAAATAGTCATATTTGAAGGCGATCTTCTTGTAATGGGCCACTTCTTTATCTCCAATGAACAAATAAAGTAAGGAGTGAAGTTGATAACTTGTCATTGAATGTAGAAATTACAAGGTACAATCTTTTACTATACAAAGATCAAGGATCCATTTTAGATCCTGATTTCCAACGTCAAAATTAGAGAAATGAGGTTTATCCATAAATTCCTTAGATTCTAACATTTGGATCTCTCAATGAACTTTTGGAGGGTACCGTATCAAATGGGGATGCAATGTACGTCCATCGAAAATTTACCCTTGAATTGGACCCTCCTTTGTGATTAACCATTTGTTGACGATGCAGTATGGTCACCAGGAAAAGTACTTAAGAAAAACTATGGAGTGGAGCTGTGACACTGATGGTATGCCAAGTTGTAAAATTAATGGGTGATTGGTGAAAAGCTGGATATCAAGGTTTTGGTAATGAGACAATATTAACACTATAGATTTTTTGTCACAACATTATAGATAAACCTCTACCAGGTAGAAGACTTATATGATCAAGAGCAAAAGGATTGATAAGTAACTGTTTCTAAATGATATAAACTAAGTTCTCTAGGAAACTTGTCCCATACTTGACTACATTAAACAATAGAGAAAGGAAAGAAGTAAACTTGGCAGACCAGGTAGGTAGGTAGGTAGTGGTAATTATAAAGGAGGACAACACAACATAGCTAGATGTAGGCCAAGGGCATTGTATCCTTCCCAGGATTGAAAAATAGGGAATTCATGAATACACTTCAAAATATCACTTATGCATTTCATAATGCAACCCAGAGAGAATTTTTATCCCTTTTTTAATTGGAAGGAACCAAAGAAAAAGAACACACAAAAACCAAATTGAAAAATTGGCAGGTAACTAGGCCGTGCACACCAAGATTGGAAAATTGAATGATATACCAAGGAAATTTATGACCTTTAGTAATGAGGATGAGACAACAACGACAATATTAAAAAATAGAACAAAAAAATTTGAACTGAAGTCCTTGTTGAGCAAAGTGTAATACCCCTAATGCTCTGCTTTTTAATTGTTTTACTATTTTTATCAATTGAACTAATTTTGGATATAATGACTAGGGAATCCATCGTGAGACTTGCATCATGATGTAATTATATTATTATTATTGAGTTAATAAATAGCTTACATGGAAATATTTGGGAAAGAGAATTGTAGAAGACTTCTTGTGAGCTTAGAAAAGGTTTTTGTGATCAAGTTCACATATGAACCTTCCCTAAAAGTCCCTTAAAACTACTCAGGAGAAAAATAAAAAATTAACATAATGGGAGAGAGATTATGTTAATAAATTAGTTGGAGAGAAATAATAAGTGTCATGTAATAAAACATGTGGAAGAGAAAAACATGTTTTAAAGAAAAATAAAAGTATATTTAAAAAAAAAAACTAGAGAAAAAAGCCCTATGGAAAAGGTTGGAAGATCTTAAATGAGGACGTTGCTAAAAATTTGTTAGGAAGAAAGTTATGAAAGAACTATCTAGGAGTGGGGTGCAATGAAAGCATGTGTAAGAGAAAAATGTGTTTCAAAGAAAAATTAAATTATATTTTTCATAAAAAAACTAAAGAAAAATTGCCTATGAAAAATGTTGGAAGACCTTAAAGCAAGACACAGTTAAAAATGAATAAAGTTATAAAATATATACCTAGGAATCAAACGGGGTCGTTGATTCATGACGGTAAGAAGGTATTAGGTCAGGGGGAACTATTGGAGATTGTTCATGGTCGGGTGGAATGTGCTCTACTTTTGACCATTTCCCCAACAAATATTATGGAAGATCTCAAATCGGGACGTTTTGTTGGGGACAAAGTTACCAAATAACAACCTAGGAGTGGGGATGAATAAAGCTTATGGAAGAGAAAAACATTTTTCAAAGAAAAATGAAAGTATATTTTTTAGAAAAAAAATACCAAAAAAAGGCCTATGAAAAAGGTTGGAGGACCCTAAAGCAAGATGCTAAAAATCTATTGGGAAAAAGTTATAAAAAATGTTACCAAATAACTACCTAGGAGTGGGGTTGAATAAAGCTTATGGAAGAGAAAAATGTGTTTCGAAGAAAAATAAAAGTATCTTTTTAGAAAATAAACTAGAGAAAAAAGTCCTATGAAAAAGGTTGGAAGACCTTAAGGCAAGACATTGCTAAAAATCTGTTGGGAAAAAGTTATAAAATATATACCTAGGAATCAAACAAGGTTGCTAAGTCATGAAGGTAAGAAGGTATTAGGTCAGGGGGAACTATTAGAGATGGTTCATGGGCGAGTGGAATGTTCTCTACTTTTGACTATTTTCCCAACAAATATTATGGAAGATCTTCAATGAGGATGTTGTTAAAAATTTGTTGGGAATAAAGTTATGAAAGAAATACCTAGGAGTGGGGTGGAATAATGCATGTGGAAGTGAAAAGCATGTTTCAAAGAAAAATAAAAGTATATGTTTTCGAAAAATAAATAAATAAAAAAGGCCTATGAAAAAGGTTGGAAGACCTTAAAGCAAGACGTTGCTAAAAATCTGGGAAGAAAGTTATAAAAGATATACCTAGGAATCGAGCGGGGTTTCTCATTCATGATGGTAAGAAGGTATTAAGTCGGGGGAACTATTGGAGATGATTCATAGCCCGGTGGAATATGCTCTATTTTTTACTATTTCACCAACAAATATTATGGCTAGATGGATTTCTATACTTATGGTAATATTTATTTTGAATTGTTTAACATTTTTGGTTGATCAAAGAGAAGTTATACATGTAGCGGTTACTATTTTGAACTATCTTATTTTCTCATACTATTAAAACATTGCATGCATGCATAGGAGAAAAGATGCAAACTAATGTGTAATTACACTTGTGCTATCCAGATGTGCATAGCTAATGGTTCTTACATTGTTTTATTATTTGTAAACAAATTTGGACTATATTGTTTGGGAGGATATATTTATTCTATATCAAACTTCAATTTATGATTAGATGTATTTTTGTCATATTCTATAGGTTTTTCTTAGAAAATTTTTAAAATTAGTTATGACGATAATAAATTTAAGGTTGAATGTGTAAAATTTATTTGTGTATGTTACAATATTATAATATTCATTTCCGTAAGCCTATATTTGGATATGAAAAAGAATTATGCATGCTTGGAGAATTAAATTCTAATGAATCTAGTTAGACCGAGGATAATAGATGTGAACTAAGGTTTAGACTTATGGAGGAAATAATTTCACATACATAGTTTTATTTCTTCTTATTAAACTGAAGTGAGTTAATAGATATCACCTTTGAACTAGGTAGTTGTTATTAATGAAAGAACTACATGTTGTAAATATCATTATGTAGAATTGTAGGAGCATAAGAGAATATGAATTATAGAGCTTGTTATGCCATATGTGGATAGTTACACTTTTACAAAAATGTATTAGAAAATATTGTATTTTCTAAATTATTCTTGGAAGTTATGATTAAGAAGTAAATAAGTTTGTAACTAAGTATTATTTGGCTACTTTCCCGATACGTTAGAGGACTACATGCAAATTGGAATATACCTTAGTTAGAAAAAAAAAAGGATGATAATCTGTAATTATGTGCAAATTTGTTGAAAATCCTTACATAATACTATTAAGAAGCTCTGAATAAAAATCTATGTAATGGAGATTTGTGACCTTCCTCAAGAATGGAATGGAACTATGGAATATATAATGTATTCCTATAAATTAAATAAATATAACATCCTATTCATCAGATGGGAAGAATGGGAAAAATGGTCTGTAAGAAAAATGTTACACGATATCCTTAACATTTTAGGACGAGGATAAATCTCAAAATTATGCTACATGATTAGGAATACTTAACTCCTTTTTCTTACGAAAGCATTCCCTTAGATATGTTATATGAAATAGTGAGAGGGTGTACTGATTTAGTATTATATGGCTTTCCTCGGGGAGTTCTACTATACTTCATATGCACAGAAAAATGATAAAATTCTGGAAGACTATAGAATTAAGTCTTTCATACTATATTATAAGAGAGTTTTCTTCAAAGGAAAATTGCAACTCAAAAGAATGAATGCAATCATACTAGAATATAATAATACTAGTGCAAAATACATATGTGTGGGGGGGAAAATCACCGCTCAATTCCACTTAAAAAAGGTAATCACGATAGGAAGAGTAACAACATTGTAATGAAATATAGTAATATATAAAAAGTATCTTTGGAGCAATAATAAATAAAGTGCTATTCATAAGGAACAGCGTAAGAGCAAGACCTTTCTGGTATATATATATATATATATTCTTATCTATGCTAAACATCCCAACATTGTCTCATTTCTCCTATGATACTCCTAAATTGGTGTGAGTAATTAGAAAAGAAAAAAAAAACAACAAGAAGAAATTGAGTGTCTTACTATTTCTTTTATATATAAAACAATGTTATGGTCCACTGACAATTGAATTGTTGGATGAATATATTTTTCCTTAAACTGCGATCCTAATTCTAGCATACGCCCAAAAAAATAATAGCAATAAGTTCACTGGCCGAATTATCATTTTACCTTATGAAATGAGAAAACAAGGCAATGAATATATCGAAGCATTGAGGCAGAAGCATATTGTAACCACTAGACAACGAATTACAATGTCAAATTCTCCATAGTTCGATTATACACATTAACATCACAGGTCACAGAATGGGTAGAGAGTTATTACAATAATAGTATTATAAACTCTATCACGAAAGTCAGAAGGCAGAATATTCAAAATAGGGAATATATTATAGATTAAAATGTATATTTATTACAACTTTCAGAGTGAAACCGTCCATAGTTCTATATTAAGGTAGCTGAAAATTATAGAAAAGCCCACAGAGGGATATAGCGTCTATATTCTGAAACTAGTACAAAAAACGTCATTTGAAGGAGTAGGGAAAAGCATTAGAAGATACGTTGTTTAGAAACATTTCTATGCTTTATATCACCAATAAAGGAAGGAAACTAAAGCATCGTCCATGACCCACAAGTGTTACTAGGAGGGGAAAATTGTGGTACAAATAATAATCCAATTGAAAAATGTTTCGCTGGGCGGAGAGTGGAAGATTTTTTTTTTTCCTTAATTATGATCATCTAGTCTATGTGCCTTGAGGATACTGCAACAAACCGAGAGCTCAAATAGGATAAATCAACCTTTATCAAAGGAACTTGAGTTAGAAGGTACTCCATGTCCCTTGGAAATATGGAAATGATCAGTATGGTATACTTGTAGAGAGGAACGATGCTTGTGATTAGTACAAATGCTTAAAGGTAATTTCGTATGAGCGAATCAGTATAAAAAGAAAAAAAAAATAGAAAATCTCCACCTTTCAAGATATATTAATGTAATTTTAGACAAGGAAGTAGTGGATAGAGGGGTTCCCATCTACTTGGTCCAACAGAGGGAAAAAAAAGCAATCCAACAATCGTAATGGTAAAGAAAAATAAAAAAATAAGCCTGGAAAATAAGCTGATTTGAAGCCCTGAGGCTTTCCGCCTGTCCCATTAAAAATGATATATATATATATATATATACCGATCAAAAGAAATCTCGACAGACAGGAGAAGCCACGACATCAATAAAGACAAAGAAGGAAATCCAGGAAAAAAAGGAAAAACCCTATACATATATACGTGGGATTTCTTCCATATAAGCACAGTGGTTCCCCACGCCAAGTGCACTGAACCTGTGAGGAAAAATAAACTTTATAGAACTTAGTATTCATCCAAATAAAAGGAGACAATAACCCAATAATGAAGGGATTTTCATTGTGAAATCATAAGCAATATGAGGCCAACGAGGTGTAAGGGAACTCAGTAATTTACCATGGAAAAATTAATAAATGTATGTTAGCAAATTATCGCAACAACCATGAGGCAACACTGTAAATTTGAACAAGAAACTAATATTTAAATCAACCATGTTAGTATTCATGAAGAGGAGAACAAAAAAGAAAGGTTTAAATGGTAGAACCGAAACAAATAGCTCGCCAACATTTGCAGACGCTAAGTAATAGGTTGAAGGGACCACAACACCTGGTAAATGCAACCATATTCCAAGCTATAGTCGTCACCCATAGCGGCACAGTGTAGATGTGACACAATCCAAGCGGTGAGAGAAACCAAGTGGAGAATGATCTAGATACATTAGAATAGGTTTTAGGAAACTTGGTAGCCACTGTTGGATGGGTAAGACTAAATACCAATGCCCACCTCTCCCCAGGAATGACATCCAAGTGAAATTCACATGGGCGAAGATGAGGTGGTTCATGGTTATTTGAGCACAAAATCTTATAACTGTCGTCTCAATACCTTATTCCATTGAGACATTTATCAAGCATGTAGCTCGGAGTATGTAAATAAAGTGGGTTTCCAATAACCTTATAAATTTTAGGTACGCCATTTGTTCAGAAGAGAGGTAGGAGAAATACTCTTAAGAGAACCACCTTAGACTAACGAGTATAGTATACATGATTTGAGGGACTAATGTTATGAGGATAAAAGGAAGAGTTGAAAAACATATGCACATTAGCTAGCACTGATTACATATATATATTATGGGACCAAACATAGGAAAAAAGAATTAATGAGTTAGGGGATTATCTTGGAGGTATGAAGAACTTATCATGCATTAACCTTCCATTAGGGAGATAAACCTTTAGGTTAATTATGCCATACGTGATTATTTGAATTTGAATGAACAAAAAAAAGTACTAAGTGGGGTATGTCACATATGGTATGAGAGTGATGAGAGTTGTATGTTCAATACTAGGGTCCATGCACCAACCCACAACTATAATAAACGAATGAACATAAAATAGAATAATCAAGGTGTGGATAGAAGATAAAGTCTGAATTTCTGCAAGATAATTTTTAGAGGATGTAAAAGACATAGTAATTGGAAGTAACCAATAGTATAATCATTCATGGTTATCTCAAGCAAGAGATATATTAGTAATATGATACTAGTTATTGCTAGAACTAAGGTAAGACGCAAAAATGAAAGAAAATTGATAAACGATGTGGTCGTGAGAACACAACTCAATTCAATAGATTAAATAAATGGGATGAGACTAATGGATGTGGCATGTAGGTAATTATTGTGAATAAATGAGAAATGCCTCTTGTTAATTGGATGACTTGAAGCATATGAAATATTGACTTTTCTTGCTATGTTCACTTCCACGAACCTACAATCTTAAGAATAGTAATAACTCTACAAAAATAGGATCACCCAACTAGCTAACTATTAAAATCATTTAAATACATTCATTAACATATATGCAGATATACTATGCAATCCATAAGCATGTAAAAATTCCATTCAAAAATGAGATCCATATGTGCATTGTTGCCATGATTATACATTCATTTGGCAATTTCTTTCCCTTTAAGCTTACAATATTTATAATAACATATACAAACAAAAATAACTTTCCTAGATCCATAAATCAATCCACAAATTAATCATGCTTTACAAGGTAGACCTGCCTTTGCCTTATTGATAAAATCTTGCCTATCCATAGCTTTCCTAAATCATAAAAGAACAACCAATTGTTTCTAATATTTTAAAAAAATTTCTTATCCTAACAACTTGTTAATTTCTACCAAGAATTTTTCTGCTACAGCCTCTCATGATTTATTTCCTATTTTTTTCATGTCTTAAACGAAAAATTTTCTTCTTAAAAATCCTATCTACTAAATCTTATATCTATATATAGTTCTCTAAGGAATAAATAAATCAAAATTATTTACAATAAGGAAAAAAAAATATTTTTCCTTGTTATAAAACCCAGTTTGGAGCTTTTTCTCCAGAAATCTTGATGACTTTGAAGTTCTAATACCCCTGCATCAAACTTCCAAGGTAGAAAAAGTTCATGACCTCCTCGTCATGTGCCATCAATTTTTGAATCCTCCAGGATCTCAAACCTTGTGTTGTAGTTGTCCTTTCATCTTTGCATTGTGTTTTTCTACTAATGATGTTTTCTTCACTTCTCCAAGATTCCAAACTCAATGTTCTTCTCATCCACTTGCCTTTTTGTGAAAAGATTCTTAGTTAACTATAATTTGTTGGATGCCCTTTTCCTCTTGTTGCATCTTCTCCTGATCATCCTCTTCATCAATATACACATCCTATCAATTTCCTCATCCAAGTTTACCCCTGGCTACTGAAACTTACAATCATCTCTTGCTTGTTGCTGGACATCTTCTTTGTCCATAAGAGATTCATGAATATTTCCATACTCAAGTTTATACACTTGGTTTTTATTCACTATCTTTTGCCTATGCCTTATAGCTTCCTCTTCATTATTGCATTACAAGACAATTCCCTCTTCTTCCGAGTTCTTGTTTACAAGTTGGATATGCACTTTCTTATTTACTAATCCCTCAGGAAATTCAACTCTTCACAGAAATAAATAAAATTAACCTAAAATAAATTTGTAAACTCATCACTTATGTCCTTTGTTAACCATTCCTCCAAGATTTTTTTTTCTCCTTTGAGTTCCGCATCTCTTTTCTCTATCATAAAAATTTCTTCGATAATTCCATTAATCGAAATTTCTGGAATATTGCCTCATGAGGAAATTTTCCATCATCTACTTTTGCGTGACTTGCATTCAAAATAATTTTATTAGTTTTAAAATCCTGAGATCCTTGGATCTCATCAATTCTTTCATCTTCATCCTCACCAAGAATTGTTCCTTGTTCTGATTTACAAATGAAAACCTCCATCTCCGAGCTTGTGCTCTTCTTCCCTTTACTAAATGCTCAACCTGTGCTTCAGCTAAACTTGAAACTTGTGACATTTCACTTTCTTTCGTAGCATCCATCCACATCCCTTATCTTCAGCATCTTCCTGTAGTATCTTCATAAACACATTCAACTATACCTTCATCTCAAACATTTCTTTCTCAAATTCCTCATCCCTAATCTTTCTCATGCCAAATTGTTTGTTATTCTTTTTCATCTTCTTGTAACTTGTCCCTGAATCCTTGACATGACTATCAATAACCATTTTCACTTCATTCTTTTGTGAACTCTCCTTTTCCACTTGTGAGTTGCAATCTAGCCAACACCTCACCAAGCTATCCCCTCTAAACTTGGCCAATGGTCCTCTTAGCTATTGCACTTACTAAAAACTTCTACTTGTCCTCTTCCTTGTCAACAAATTAAATTTGTTGCTAGCATTCTGTCACAATTTTCGTCACCTAAGAACTTTATATTCTCCTTCTCCCTTTGTACTAACTTTAATGTTCTAATGGATGCTACCAGCACATTAATTAATTGTTCACAAAAAAGTAGAAGAATAATAAGTCTTTTTCATCCTTTGCATAAGCTTTTATGTGTTATGTTCATAAAAAAAAAGTTCTCACTCACATCTATGATTCCCAAAGAGCATACCCTTGCTCTGATACCACTTGATGCAGGAAAAATTGACTTTTCCTTCTATGTTCACTTCCACGAACATACTTGTTAGGTCCCTATTATACGAGTGATTTCCTCATTACTATTTTCATTGTAACCCTTATTGTTATTCTTGTGCCCGTATTGTCCCCATATTGTTATTATTGTGCCCCATACAAGCCCACTATTGTTATTTTTGTGCCCTTATACTATTATTGTTATGTCTACTTTGATTATATTGTTACCCCTTAGACTCCTATATATAGAAAGGATGTTTTATCATTTGTATCTTCAAAGAATTGTTAATTTGTGTAATTTAAAGGAGGTTTCCCCTTCGAAGAGGATGATTTCTAAGTCGTTGATCTATCTTTCCTATATTTTTTAGAGTTGGTTTCATAACATTTGGTATGAGAGCTTTGGATTCTAGGGTTTCGCTGCTCCAAAACGGAGTTGTCTAACGAGGCAGAGGAATAGCTCGGATGGCCAAAAGTGGTCAGAATATGGGAAAAAAAAATTCAAAAGAAATTGTAAAGGTAGTGTTTGAATCATATTTTTGATGGTGGAAATGGATTCAACACCATCAAAAACGTATAGGACACCTAAAATTTTGAAGTTTAACAATTATAACTTAGATTTGCAAAAATCCTTGCCGGATTTTCTCTAAATATGACCGGAATTTCCATAAATTTCTAGGCAACTCCTCCGCCTCATTAGACTACGTGCTCCAAGATAGGTCATCATGGCATTTTTGCTATAACTTTTTTGTTGGAACATTTTAGACGCTTAAAAAAACCCTTTTGAGATGAATTCTTGATGATCCTTGGGTCCAAATTTCATATCTTTTCATGCTATATTTTCAGAGATATGATCCAAGGAAGTTAGGGTTTCTGTAGGCTCCCGAATTACATCCCAAACAGGTGACCTTAGGAAAATCGTCGTAACATTTTCTCAGAGTATCAGATTGAAATTTCGTAAGAAGTTACATAAATAGGGAAGACTTTAATTTTTTTTCATCATTTTCAGGTCCAAAGGTTTGAAACAATGACACGTGACATGTTGTACAAGTTCCCCTACTGAAAACGTGTATAACCATGTCATGTTGGGAGATTTGGCATAACACTTTCTTGGAGAATCCAATTTTGATCAGACTAGTGGCGTTGGAAAGAGAACTCATAGGGCTACCATATTTCACAATTTTAGATCTTGGAGGTCCAAAATTTTAGAGATACATTAGATACAATATCGAGCTCCTACAAAGTGTAAAAAGGTGTGCAGTTGTTTTTTCAATTTTTCATAAGTTTGGTTTCAAAAATTAGTTTGAAGGAATTCAAAGGCATAGTGAAGCATAATTATCGTTAATTGACGCGCCAAAGAAAGAAAATGGAAACACCTAGTAAGCGACCTGAAATCTCTAGCATGACTCATGAAGAATAGGAAGAAATGCAACATGATATATCAAAATTACGAGACCAAGTGGAACAAAATCCACTCTCACAAAAGGTAACGAAAGCTAAGATGGATGGTTTAAAGAAAGACATAGAAGCTAATACGAATGACGTAGAAGCTAAGATGAATGACTTGGAAGCTAAGGTGGATGGAATGGAAGCTAAGGTGGATGGTTTAAAGAAATAAGTGGAAGCTAATATTGATGGTTTAGAAGAAAAACTTAAAGGAAACATGGATGATTTGAAGACATATTTGAAAAAGTTTCTACAAGAAATGCTTACCAATGGAAAAAGGGTGGTAAAGGAAACTCATGATGAGAACAAAATAAATGTTAATCATGATTTCATAGAATTTAATGTTGGATCTAAGACCCACCATGTTCCAAAGATCGATATGTGGAAGTTTGATGGCAGGGATCCCGTAACATGGATAGTACCGATGGAGCAATATTTCGATCCATAATGAGAAAAAAACACAAAAGGTATGCATTGAAACTTTATATTTGGAACTAAATTAGCTTCTATCGTATAGATCCATTTTCTTTCGTAAACAAATTGTCACTTGGGAAATTTTAACAGATGAAATGATAACACATTATGAGGATACAGAAAGAAACACTTTTTTAGCAAATTGGCAAATCTCAAACAAAAGGGTTCAATGATCGACCACATTGAGGACTTCCAAAAATTATATATAAGGGTAAATGATATTCCACAGGAGCATAGGATTGATCCATATTTAAACAGTAGTCGAACAAATTACAGATATAACAATAGATATAGAGATGCAACAAAAATAATGCTTCATTTCATTAATGTAAAATACTAAAATATGATTACAAACAGAAATGGGAATAAACCAACTAGGGCGATGGTAGCTTACCTCTGAGAAGAGATGTGGTAGCTACCTGCCTCTGAACTGTGATACAATGAGGCTCGAAGAATTATTTATTTTTGAGAAACAATGGAAAACCCTAAGCATCAGAAACCCCAACCCTAGGAGATGAGGCGCCAAACTATGGGCACAGTTTTGGGTAAATTGGTTAATCAACTTCCCAGGGTCATAACTTTGGCACAAAATCTCCATTTGACGTGCACAATACCTCGTGAGAAAGATCTATCCAAGGAACACAACTTTCGAAAGAGTAACAATGGTCCACAAACTCAATTTTCTCCAAATGTTCCCAAAAAAAACATCGTTTAGGGCCTCAAAACGGCTTCGGAAGTTCAGGACCCGAAAAACTGCTAAAAATAGTAAATTGTGCTATAATTAAGGAAAATGAAAAAAAATAAAAGAAACAGTGGTGGGGATTCAAGTGGGATAGGTGGGTGGCCACCAACATCCTCCTGGATCATTCCTCCCCCCTTAGGAAGCAATGCTCCCCACTGCGTTGAGTTCCTTCATGAGATGAGAAAACTTCTGTTGAACTTGGTCCCTGGTGAGTTGTTGTGCAATCTTTGTTGCATCCAGTCATGATGTAAATCTTGGTTGAAGTCGATCCACATTAAATATTTGATGCAAGTGAAGGAATGGGGGAATGATATGCTCCAAAGCATTGTTTTCCACAACCTTGGTACTAGTGTAAGGACCATATCAAAGTGGCCTGAGATTCTGATGGGCTATTGTAAGGCATTTTTCTGTGTTGGAAATAATACTAAGAGGGGGGGGGTGAATCGGTATTATATAATTCTTTTAATAAATCTTCTTTATTTGTTCTTTGAATTATCTTTGCATGTCAGTACCATAAAATAATGAGCATGAACAAAAGAAAACAGATAGTCACACCAAAGAACACAAGATGTAAGGTGGAAACCCAATGTGGGTGGAAACCCAATGTGGGTGAAAACCACCTGCTGCAATATGTCTCTATCTTCTTTCAAATTAGAAACTCCTTCTACAATGGTTTTGTACTGGTGCAGTCCTTTACCAGTACGCAGGCTGCAACCTGCAGAGAGCTACAACTCTCTCTCGTTTTCCAGTCTCTCCTGGAAGGGAGCTACAACCCCTTACTTCTTTTCATAAAGCATCAAATGATCATCAAGAATATAACAGTTACAGTCCACTACAGTTATCAGATCAGCAATAACAGAACTAGCCCAGAACACCTTATCAACAGATAAATTCAATCAACAGAACATCTTAAGACAGAGACGCAGTTTTCCCTTCTGTGGCCTGCGTCGCGACGCAATTCACCTTTTGCTTTCCTGCGTACACCCGCAGGTATCCTTCTGCTGCAGTACGTGCCCACGCACTGTTCCTTGAACTGCTCTGCGTCCTGTTGCTGCAGGGACGCACCCAGAAACACTATCGCGCCGCGTACTTTGCTGCAGGGACGCACCCAGAAATGCTATCGTGCCGCGTCCTTTTTCTCCAAGGACGCACTTGAACCCTAGTTGTTCTGCGTCCCGGCGCACCTGAACCCTTCTGCGCCTGTGTACCGACGCACCTGAACCCTTCTGCGCCTGCATCCCGGTGCACCTGAACCCTTCTGTGCCTGCGTCCCGGCGCACCTGAACCCTTACTGCACCTGCGTACCTCCGGGCATAGATGATTTCAAGACTTCAGAAGTAACCCAGACAGTCAGATCTACAGATCTGAACATGGGCCGAAGAGATCTCGGTCCATCAGTAGATTCGCCTTGTTTAGATCTAGACCAGATCTAGCCCTCATAAGATATTCAACCAAAGCCATACTCAAGCCAAATGATCTCCTTTGCTTTATATAGGCAAGCTCCTCCTAAAATCATGGAACAATACCACGAGCCGACACCATAATAACCCAATACCGTCGGCTAAATACCAAGAGTAAAACATAAGAAACCCCATGTGTGCTTTTCTCTGCCTTGAAATGTGTGCATTGGGGGGACGCACCTCCTGAACGGCTGCCCTGCGTACTTGGACGCAGTCCCTGCATGGTGTACCTACGGGTACGCACCTTCTGAACTGCTTTCCTGCGCCCTTCTTAATTTTCAACAAATTGAGAGCCTTGCCACGGGAGTTGCCATCAAGTACAACATCTGTAACATATAGCCATACCAGAAACATAATGCCAACAATCTCCCCCTTTGGACTTGATGGCAACCTCACAAACTTCAGCTTCATTCTCGCCCTTTGACATCAAGGGCAAAGGGGTATGCTCCCCCTAAGATCATGCTCCTCCTGAAAATGAACCAGATCTGCAACAAAGAACCATAATCCACCATGAAAGAGATAGAGACATATTGCAGCTATTTCCAAGATCTCCTTCTGACCATCCTCCATAATGCCAACAATGCATTATATGCTCCCCCTGAACCTGTGCCATCAATCAGAAAAGGTTCAACAATAAGATGATGCATCAACAACCCCCAGCTTTTGCCTGAGGTATTCAAAAGTGTCCCTGGGCAATGGTTTGGTGAAAATATCAGCAACTTGTTCCTTAGAAGGAACATACTCCAACTTGACCTTCTGTTCAAGTATTTGTTCCCGGAGAAAATGGTACTTGATTGGTATGTGCTTGGTTTTTGAATGCATAACAGGATTCTTTGAGATACTGATTGCACTTGTGTTGTCACATAAGATGGGGATTGGTGGTGTACAAGTGATTTAAAAATCCTGCAAAGTCTGCATCATCCAAAGGAGTTGGGTGCAACAAGATGCAGCAGCAACATATTCCGCTTCAGCTGTAGACAAGGCAATTGAACTCTGTTTCTTGCTGAACCAAGATACCAGTCTGGAACCCATAAAGAACGCACAACCACTTGTGCTTTTCCTGTCATCCATGCTTCCGGCCCAATCTGCATCTGTATAAGCATGAAGTGTAAGATCTGTATCTCTAGGATACCATAAGCCATAATTTTGAGTCCCTTGAAGATATTTGAAAATTCTCTTCACTGCCTGAAGATGAGTCTCCTTCGGATTTGCCTGAAATCTTCCAACTATTCCAACTGCATGCATGATGTCTGGTCGGGTACCTGTCAAATAAAGTAAACTTCCAATCATAGATCTGTAGGTTGGTTGATGTACTGCTACAGATTCATCATTTTCACTGAGGCTACATCCTGTGACCATGGGTGTACATACTGGTTTTGCATCTTCCATACAATATTTCTTCAAAATCTGTTTGAGATACTTGGTTTGAGATAAAAAGATTCCTCCTTCTTTTTGTTGGATTTGCAAACCAAGGAAATATGTCAGTTCTCCTAGCAGGGACATTTCAAATTCTTTCTGCATGACCAAGGCAAAGTTTTGACTCATAGCTTCTTCATTGCTCCCAAAAATAATGTCATCTACATATACAACAAGTATTAGCAATTTGTCATTTTCAACTTTTATATAAAGATTGCTATCTGCTGATCCTTTTGAAAAGCCTTGTTGATGAAGATATTTGTCCAAACGATAGTACCAAGCCCTTGGAGCTTGTTTGAGACCATAGAGAGCCTTTTTCAATCTGCATACAAGATTTGGATCATTTCCAAGAATGAACCCATCTGGCTGTTCAATGTACACTTCTTCTTCCAAGTCTCCATTCAGAAAGGCTGATTTCACGTCCATTTGAAATACTTTGAAGTTTTGAAAACTTGAGAGAGCAAGGAACATTCAGATGGCCTCAAGTCTTGCAACAGGAGCAAAGGTTTCTTCAAAGTCTATTCCTTCTTGTTGCGTATACCCTTTACAAACAAGTCTGGCTTTGTTTCTAATTACTTCTCCATTTTCATTCAATTTATTTTTGAAGACCCATTTTGTTCCGATAACATTCTTATCTTTTGGTCTAGGAACCAGCTCCCAAGTGTTGTTCTTTTCGATCTGCGCAAGTTCTTCATCCATTGCTTTCACCCAACATTCATCTTTGCATGCCTCTTTCACATTTTGTGGTTCAGTAGAGGAGAGTAATGCCAAATAGCTTGAAGCTTCTGCAACTGTTCTTCTTGTTTGTACACCCGCCTCTTTCTGCCCCATAATCTGAGATTCTGGATGATTCTTCTGAACATATCTAGATGGAGTCTTTTATTCTATTCTTGTTTGCTCCTCTCGTTCTTCTTCTTGAGGTTCTTCTTGAGGTTCTTCTTCTTCATCATTCTGTCGTTGGGGGTAGCCTTCATCTTCTTCGATTTCTTCATGATGTACTTGCCTAGGAATGTATCCCTTTTCATCAACCACTACATCAATGCTGTCAACAATTCTGCCAAGTCTTTTATTGTAGCATTTGTACGCTTTGCTATGTGGAGAGTAACCAAGAAGAATGCCTTCATCTGCTCTAGGTTCAAGTTTGCCAAGCTGCTCATCTGTATTCTTGATATAGCATTTGCTCCCAAAGATTTTGAAGTGCTTTACCGAAGGAGTCCTACCACTCCAGAGCTCATGAGGAGTTTGAGTGTTGTTCACCCGGACATTTGTTTTGTTGAGAATCACAACCGCAGCATGTGCAGCTTCACCCCAGAAGGTTGCGGGAGTTCCTGACTCATCAAGCATAGCACGAGCCATTTGTTGGATTGTTCTGTTCATCCTTTCCGCAACTCCATTTTGCTGAGGAGTTCTTGTTGTATAGAATTATCTTCTTATCCCATGTTCTTCACAAAAATCGAAAAATTCATTTGAAGTAAATTCCCCACCTCTATCAGATCTGAGGCACTTAATTTTGTGACCTGATTGATTTTCAACCAAGGCTTTGAAGGATTTGATTTTTTCAAATGCTTCATCTTTGTGCTTCATAAGTCCTAACCAGACAAACCTAGAGAAATCGTCAATGAATAATATCAAGTATTCTTCTCCTCGAGGTGTTCTTTTCCTGAAAGGATCGCATGTATTTGTATGTACTAGCTCAAGAGGCATGCTAGCTGATCTTTCTTTCTCTGGAAAGTTAGTTCTGGTTTGTTTTCCAAACTGACATGATTTGCATATGGTGTTGTCAGGAATTTTGATATCTGGAAGATCACGAACTGCCTGATATTTGCATGCTTTCCTTATTTGTGAAAAGCTTAGATGTCCCAACCTCCGATGCCATAACCAGTGCTCATCATCCTTGCTCAGATAGCATTGTTGTTGTCCTTCTTCAAATATGTACAGATTATTTGGAGTTCTTTTACCTTTGATCACTGTTTTACCTGTATCAAGATCATGAACAAGACATCCATTTGATCTGAATATAACCTCGGTTCTTTGATCACACATCTGGCTGACACTTAGAAGATTATGCTTCAATCCATCAACATACAAAACATTTCCAGCCTTGACCTTTTCTTTTAACTGAGCAATGCCCTTTCCTTTTATAGTTGCAGGAGTATCATTTCCAAAAGAGACTTTCTTTCCCTTTTCTAGAGCAGAATAAGACTCGAGTTTTTCTTTATCACCAGTCATATGCTTCGAACATCCACTGTCAATGTACCATAGATTTTCCTGTCCCTCTGCATAAAATGCTATCCCACATCTTTCTGTTTGAGGTTCCTTTATTCTCCATGTTTTGGTGCTTGAGGCTTGTTCCTTTTTCTGCTGAAACCTGCTCCTGCATTAAGAGTCTTCATGACCAAATTTATTGCAAATAGAACATTCAACTTCATTTTCAAGAACCGAAAAGTTGTTATAGGTCCTCTTTGTAATCCCTGTCATACTTCTTTGCTTTTGAGCTTCTCTAGTCATGATCGTTTTATATGCAACACATTGAGCTGCTTTGTGACCAAAGTTATGGCAAGAAAAACATTGTCCATTGAAGAAACTTCTGCGGTTATTGAATCTACCAGCCAACTGATTGTAGTTTCTATTTTCATCTATTCTTGAACCAAATTGAGAAGATTTTACCTGTGGCTGGTTGTAGCTTTTGTTCACCCTTAAGATGGATTGCCCTTGATAGTTTCTGTTTGTAATTCGTTCCTGCTTTACCTGTTGATCTTCATTGTTCTTTTGCTCATTTCTTCTTGCTGCATCAAGATAACTTTTTGAGGTGGATGCTTGAGAAGTTTCTCCATTATAGCCCAGACCTGTCTTGTTTAGAGGAGACCGCTGCACATTGATAATCTCATCCAAAGTTTCAGATCCTTTAACAAACTTGAGATTAATAGCTTTTGTTTTCTCAATCTCTTTTCTAAGACCAACAATTTCACCTTCTAATTTTTCAAGATGTTTTTCCTTTTCATCAATTTGAAATTGTAGAGTATCAATGATCATGTTCTTTTCTTCTATACATCTCTTGAGTCTAGTAATTTCATCATAAAGGTTATCCACATCTACAGCATCCATATAATCATCATCTTCAAATGCCATTAACAACTTATATTCATTACCTTGTTCATCTTCATCACTGTTTGATAGACCATCACTATCTTCATGAGTGTAGTAGCTTTTCTTATTTGCGTTCTGTTTCTTGTTCCATCTAGCAGGTTCCTTTCCTTTATCCTTATAAGGACATTTTGCAGCATAATGACCTACTCTTCCACAAGCAAAGCATTTAAAAGGTAACTTACCTCTGAACCTTCCAGAACCTCTTTGAAGATTTCTGACAAAATTTGATTCTTCTTCCTCTTCTTCTGGGACGTGGCTTGCTTCATAATAATCTCCTTTGCCTGATGCCTTGAAAGCAGCTTCTCTTCTGTCTGATGGACCTCCCTTTCTCATTTCATAAGCAGTTAGAATTCCATGTAGCTGAGACATAGTAAGAATTCGTAGATTTTCCTTTTCTTCTATTGCAGATACTTTAGATTCAAACTTGGGGGACAATGATCTTAGAACCTTTTCAACCACAATAGCCTCTTTTATTTCTTCACCCAAATTTTTCATACAATTAACAACCTCATCTACCCGAAGAAAATAGTTAGCCACACTTTCATCATTATACATTTTGAGAGTCTCATACTGAATTCTGAGAGTTTGAAGTTTAGCACGCTTTACCTGTTCATCTCCCTCATAGCTTGTGACAATTTTGTCCCATATCTCTTTTGCATATTTATAGTGCATTACCTTCATGAATTCTGATTGAGATATACATCCTAATAGAGTACTGACTGCTTTCGCATTTGTTTCATACTTCTTTTTCTCGGCTGCATCTGTAGGAGTAGCTGAAGGAAAAGCGTAGCCTGTCTCCACGATGTCCCAAACTTCTGTACCAAGAGATTGAAGATAGGCAGTAACTCTTACCTTCCAATAATTGAAGTTTGTCCCATCAAAAACCGGTGGCCTGATTGATGCTTCTCTCTCGTAGTTGCTCATGATGAACGATCTACCTTCAAGCGATCAAGCTTCTCTGAAGGACCTGGCTCCGATACCAATTGTTGGAAATAATACTGAGAGGGGGGGTGAATCGGTATTATATAATTCTTTTAATAAATCTTCTTTATTTGTTCTTTGAATTATCTTTGCATGTCAGTACCATAAAATAATGAGCATGAACAAAAGAAAACAGATAGTCACACCAAAGAACACAAGATGTAAGGTGGAAACCCAATGTGGGTGAAAACCACCTGCTGCAATATTTCTCTATCTTCTTTCAAATTAGAAACTCCTTTTACAATGGTTTTGTACTGGTGCAGTCCTTTACCAGTACGCAGGCTGCAACCTGCAGAGAGCTACAACTCTCTCTCGTTTTCCAGTCTCTCCTGGAAGGGAGCTACAACCCCCTACTTCTTTTCATAAAGCATCAAATGATCATCAAGAATATAACAGTTACAGTCCACTACAGTTATCAGATCAGCAATAACAGAACTAACCCAGAACACCTTATCAACAGAGAAATTCAATCAACAGAACATCTTAAGACAGAGACGCAGTTTTCCCTTCTGTGGCCTGCGTCACGACGCAATTCACCTTCTGCTTTCCTGCGTACACCCGCAGGTATCCTTCTGTTGCACTGCGTGCCCACACACTGTTCCTTGAACTGCTCCGCGTCCTGTTGCTGCAGGGATGCACCCAGAAACACTATCGCGCCGCGTACTTTGCTGCAGGGACGCACCTAGAAATGCTATCGCGCCGCGTCCTTTTGCTCCAGGGACGCACCTGAACCCTAGTCGCTCTGCGTCCCGGCGCACCTGAACCCTTCTGCGCCTGCGTACCGACGCACCTGAACCCTTCTGCGCCTGCGTCCCGGCGCACCTGAACCCTTCTGTGCCTGCGTCCCGGCGCACCTGAACCCTTACTGCACCTGCGTACCTCCGGGCATAGATGATTTCAAGACTTCAGAAGTAACCCAGACAGTCAGATCTACAGATCTGAACATGCGCCGAAGAGATCTCGGTCCATCAGTAGATTCACCTTGTTTAGATCTAGACCAGATCTAGCCCTCATAAGATATTCAACCAAAGCCATACTCAAGCCAAATGATCTCCTTTGCTTTATATAGGCAAGCTCCTCCTAAAATCATGGAACAATACCACGAGCCGACACCATAATAACCCAATACCGTCGGCTAAATACCAAGAGTAAAACATAAGAAACCCCATGTGTGCTTTTCTCTGCCTTGAAATGTGTGCACTGGGGGGACGCACCTCCTGAACGGTTGCCCTGCGTACTTGGACGCAGTCCCTGCATGGTGTACCTGCAGGTACGCACCCTAAACTGCTTTCCTGCGCCCTTCTTAATTTTCAACAAATTGAGAGCCTTGCCACGGGAGTTGCCATCAAGTAAAACATCTGTAACATATAGCCATACCAGAAACATAATGCCAACATTCTGTGGATGCAACTAGATTTTGTTTCTCGCTTGAAACTTGTGTGGTACCTTACGATGATCATGTCACTACTTGTACTTCTCATTTTCCAAAATGGAGTGGCGATAGGTCGACCTGTTTGGTAAAGTTGTTCTCTGAGTCAGATCGAATGAGTGCTTGACCTGACAGTGTAATGGTACCCCTGTGGGTGAGGAGAATATGTTCCTATATCCTTTCATGACTTTATCCCTCTCCTGCTGCTGCGTAGAGCAACCCTTTACGAGGGTCATGGATGTGGTGAAGATCTTCCACTTACCTTGGCAACGAACCAAATCGAAAATGATTTTCCTAGTTTGGGAGATGATCTTACTACATTTCTTAGCAGCGATGAAAGAGGTGGCGATCGGTGGGGCTACATCCGGTATCCTGTATAATGAATTACCCAAAGAAATAATAAGAGCGCAAGGCCTTAACTCATACACAACATGTCGCCTCCACAAGTATGTTTAGCCTAATAATACATCACAAACATCAAGATGTGCAACATCACATAATACCTCGTCTATGAAGGGCTTGATGTTCTAGGGAAGGTGGCACTACTGATGAACTTGGACATCTCCTCCTTGGTGAAGCCACCTAATATTTTATGGCCGTGGGTGTGGTGTAGACGGTAGGCCCAACCGCTTCATGACCTCTATTGAAATGGGGTTCTTTTGGCTCCCACTATCAGCAATGAATTGTAGTGGCAAACCCTTCACCCACATCTGTGAGTGGAAAATACGCTCCCCCTCCTCTGCATCTTTAGGCTCATTCTTCTAGATCTTGGCAGTGATAACAATGGTGCTAAGCTCTGCGTCAATGATCTTCTTCCCTTTGCCATTCTTCTTGTCGATTTTTGACTCAGGGTCAGAACATGCATCTGATTCTGAAGCCTTCAACTCGGCCACTAGTGACTGCTTGGCCTAACACTCACTTGTGTTATGAGTGGGGCTCTTATGGAACTCACACCACTTTCTTGTTTCCTTATTTGACTTTGTGGTGTCGTTCCTTTCCTGCAGCTTCGACGTGTTGTCTTAGGTCACCCCGCCTTGGATTTGTCCTTTGTTATTTGGATTCGTAGATCCAAAGTGTCGCTTCTTTTGTTCAAACTTCTACTCGATCTTGACAGCGTATCAGTATGATGTGTCAAGTGAGGAGATGTTTAGCAACTCTATCTCATCCTGGATGTACCTGTGTAGGGAGCCGGAATATTTGAGTACCAAATGCAGCTCAGAATTGTTGATACCCAACTTTGTGCTAAGGTTATGAAAAATATTCGTGAACTCTAGCATGTCTTGGTCCCTTCCCTATCGCAGTGTGATCCACTTTATGTATTTTTCCTCATATATTTTGATAGGGTAGTACTACTCCTTAATCGTATCCCGAAATGAATTCCATGTGGGTGTGGCTAAAAATAGTGAATCCGTACTTTCATCCTTCTGCTCGCAGTATGTTTCCCACCAGTCCTTGATGTGGGGGGCTACTTTGAGAAGTAAAAAAGTGATCTTTTCCTGGTTGGAAAAATAATGAATGGAAAAATAACCATCTAGCATATTTAACCATTTATCTACGACATTTGCATCTATCTGAACATCGAATATGGAAATTTCAAAATTAACTTGTACCTTCAAGGGTGTGGGGTTTCTAGAGTAGCTGTTGGAAGCTGATGCCTCGCCTCTGGGTAGTGGCTGAAGTATCTGGGCAAAGCTTTCCATAATCGCATTCCTTTGTCACTTGAGGGCCTCTTCGAGCAAGATTTTGATAGGATCTCTTGCCCCCTTATCTTTCTTTTCATCTACCATGGGAGGCCATCTGGATTTGTGAGGTAGGTCTTGCAAAGGTTCGACCAGTTCAAGCCCTAACTGATTATATATTGACCTTGTTAGGGACATGGAAAGAAAAACATAGAAACAATAGACCACTCTGATACCACTGATCTGGATTTGAGCATGAACACAAAAAATTATAGATATAACCATAAATACATAGATGTAGTAGAAATAATGCTTCATTTCATTAATGTAAAGTATTGAAATATGCTTACAAACATAAATGAAAATAAACCAGCTAGGGCAATGGTAGCTTATCTTTGAGAAGAGATGTGGCGGCTACTTGCTTTTGAGTTGTGTTACAATGAGGCTCGAAGACCTATTTATTGTTGAGAAATAATGGAAATCCCTAAACATCCAAAACCCTAACCCTAGGAGATGAAGCACCAAACTATTGGTAAATTGGTACATCAAGTTCCCGGGGTCGTAATGCTTTCATATGATCTCCATTTGATGTGCACAATACCTTGTTAGAAAGATATATCCGTGGACTACAAATTTTGGGAGAGAAAAGATAAACAATGGACCCTATGTTTCTCCCAATTTTCACAAAAAAACGTCATTTAGTCCCTCAAAACAACTCCGAAAGTTCAGGACCCAAAAAAAATGCTAAAAATAGTAAATTGTGCTACAATTAATTAAACTAAAAAACTAAAAGAGGTAGTTGTGGGGAGCTAAGTGGGATAGGTGGGTGGCCACCAACATCTACTGGGATCAAGGATTGATGTGTTCGTAGGGACTTTGAAGGATAACATCCAACATGAGGTTCGCCTTTGGGAACCTGATTCATTGGAGAAGGCATTCAGGCTGGCAAGAAAAATGGAAAGAAAAATTATGGAAATAAGGAAGCCTACCACTAACAATTATAAAGATGGAAGTGTTTTTTCCCCTAACCTTCCATAATCTACAATCTTGACACCACAACAATCGGAAGAGAAAAGAGAAAAATGGCTTTCTTACAGCTGTGATAGAAAATACACTAAAGTTCATAAGTGTGTTGGGAAGAAATTATTTTACATAGATTGTGAAGAGGAGGAAGAAAAGGAACAAGGAATGTCAAAAGAAGAAGATATACACTAGGAAAAAATCCTAGACAAAGAAGAAATAAATCCGACTAGATCTTGTAATGCGTTCGCCGAAATTACCACTCCTCAAACTATCAAGAAAGAAGGACATATCAAGAAGGACAAGGTAATAGTGTTGTTTGATTCAGGCAGTACCCATAATTTTATTCATTGTAAGATAGCCAAGGAATTGAATTACTTCCTATATCTAGCACCAGAGTGTCGATTCATTGTTGAAAGTGGAGAAACCATAAATTGCTCTGGAAAGTGCCATAATATCAAGCTATCCATGGGAGAATATGTATTGAATAGACCAATGTTTTCCATTCCAGTGGGTGGTGCTGATGTTCTACTAGGAGTCTAAGGGCTAAAATCCTTGGGTACAATAGCTTTAATTTTCAAGAACTTTTCATGAAATTTTCTTCAGAAGAAAAGGAGGTTGTAATTAAGGGGTATCACAAGGAAATTGGCAAGGATAATCAAATCTAACTGAATGACAAAGCTTTTGAAGAAAGAACAAGGAGGCATAATTTCATAATTATGTTCACTAGAGGTTCCCACATTTGAAATCATCTATTTCTCCAGATCTCCGAAAAGTCTTACATAATCATTCCAAGGTATTTGAGACTCCGAAAGGCCTCCCACCTATTCATGATCATGATCATGCTATTCACTTGATTCTAGGAAGTGTTCCTCCAAACATGAGGCCTTACAGATATACTATGACCAAAATATTGGAATTTAATATATGGTTGCAGAAATGCTAGAGGCTGGTATAATTCAATGTAGTCAAAGTTCTTTCTTTGTTGCAGTAGTATTGATTCAAAATAAAGATGGATCATGGCGCATGTGTTCAAATTATAGGGAGCTCAACCAGCTTACTATTAAATATAAATTTCCCATTCCTATAATTTATGAATTATTGGATGAATTGCATGGATCAATTTATTTCACCATGTTGGATCTTCATTCAGGATATCATCAAATTAGAATGAAGACTGAAGGCATTCCCAAAAAAACATTTAGAACTCATGAGGGTCATTATGGATTTTTGGTCATGCCTTTTGGCCTTACGAATTCACCTTCTATATTTCAAGGTTTGATGAATTCCATTTTCAAACCCTTCCTTAGAAAATTTTTGTTAGTATTTTTCGATGATATACTGATATAAAACAAGTCTTGGAGGGATCATGTTAAACATGTTGAAAGGGTGCTCAAAATATTGTAGGAGAAACAATTACATGAAAAAAGCTCCAAATGTTTCTTTAGAGTACAAGAGGTAGAATATTTGGGTCATATTGTATCTCTTGAAGGTGTTAAGGTAGACCCTAGGAAATTTAAAACCATTAAGGAATGGAAAATTCCCACACCCATAAAGCATCTTCGAGGATTTCTCTAGCTGAAAGGGTAATATCGCATGTTTGTTAAGAATTATGGGAGAATAGTAGCACCTCTAACAACATTATTGAAGAAAGATGCATTTTCATGGACTCCAGAACCAACGAAGGCGTTTCGACATCTTAAAGAGGCAATGTGCCAAGCACCAATCTTAGCTACACCAGACTTCACAAAAACATTTATTATGCAATTTGATGACTCGTGAAATGGAATTTGTGTTGTTTTAATGCAAGTAGAAAAACTCATTTCTTTCGAAAGTCGTCCAATCATAGGAAAGTATTTACACAACGCTATTTATGAGAAGGAAACGTTGGCAATACTACGTGCACTTAAGAAATGGTGACCCTACCTAATGTGAAGGCACTTCAAGGTAAAAACAGATCATGAGAGTATTAAATTCTTTTTAGAACAAAGATTATCTTCAGAAGAGAAACAAAAATGGGTCACAAATATGTTGGGTTATGAATTTGAAATCATCTACAAAAAGGGGAAGAAATATTTTGTGGCAGATGCACTCTTAAGAAAGAATTAGGATGTGGAAGCATTTCTTTGCACCATTTCTATTATCCAACCATATTGGATAAACGAAGCAAGGGATGAATGGAAGAATGATGAAGAAGTGTGGGCAATCATTTAAAATTTACAACAAGATCCTAGTACATATGATACATTTAGCTAGAAAAATGATTTGTTATGGTACAAACATTGCTTATACCTATGTAAGAATTCACAAATCAAACCAAAGATTCTTATAGAATTGCACACCTCTCCTTTACGAGGGCAGTCAAGATTTCTAAAAACTTACCACAAAGTTAAGAATTATTTTTTTTTGCGATGGCCTTAAATCAGTTGTTCAAAAGTTTGTTGCAGAATGTTTAGTTTTCTAACAAAATAAAGTTAAAACAATTAAGACCTCAAGTCTATTACAACCTTTATCCATTCCAAGCCAACATTGGGAGGTGGTTTCTATGGATTTTATCACAGGTTTACCCAAGTCCGAAGGAAAGATTATTATCATGGTTGTAGTTGACAAAATTACCAAGTATCACTACAACAAAACCAACGATTAGCGTCCCTTTTTACTTCTTTTTTTGCATCTAGAGCCCATTTTTGGTGCTATTTGCATCCATTTATCAAATATGGTGCAAAACTTGACACAAAATTTGCATCAAGTTTTGCACCAAATCTTACACCAAGTTTAGCACCAGGTATTGCAATAGGTTTTGCACCACGTTTTGCACCAAATTTTATGCCAAGTTTTGTGTCATCCTTTGCACCAGGTTTTGTTCTAGGTTTTGCATCAATTTTGGCATCTATTTTTGCTTGACATACTTTTTCATCCTCATTTGCATCCACTTTTTGCACCTACACTTGCATCAACTTTTGCATCGACTTTTGCATCCTTTTTTAAATCATTTTTTGCATCCTTTTTTTCATCCATTTGTGCATCACTTTTGCGTCACGTTTTACATTGAGTTTTGTGTCTAGTTTTGCATATAATTTTGCATCTACTTTTGTTGCATCCACTTTTCCATCTTGTTTTGCATCCATATTTACATCCTCTTTTGCATCTATTATTGTACCCACTATTGCATCTAATATTTTTGTGCCACAATTGGCGCCTAGTTTGGCACCTCCTTTTGCACCCACTTTTGATTATAATTTTGCATCCACGTTTGCATCCTCATTTGCATCTAGGTTTTCATCAACTACTACATCTATTTTTGCATCCCTTTTTGTATCCAATTTTGGACCAGGATTTGCATCGGGTTTTGTGTCTCGTTTTTCATCTACTTTTGCATCGACTTCTATTGCATCCACTTTTGCATACAATTTTGCATCCACTGTTACACCCATTTTAAATTTCACTTTTTGCATCCCTTTTTACATCTTCATTTGCATCATACTTTGATTCTTTTTTTTCATCTATCATTACATCCACTTTTGTTATGCCATAATTTGCACCATGTTTTGCACTCACTATTGTATCAACATTTGCTTCCAATTTTGCATCCATGTTCACATCCTCTTTTGCATCAAATATTGCGTCTATTTTTGCATCCACTTTTGTGTCAGGTTTATGCATTGGGTTTTGCATCTCGTTTTGTATCTACTTTTGCATCTACTTCCATTATATCCATTTTTTCATCCAATTTTCTTTTGCCTGTTGCATCAATGTTTGCTTCCACTTTTACATCCATTTTTGCATCTTATTTTGCATATTTTTTGTCTATTGTTACATCCACTTTTGTTGCACCATATCTTGCACCTACCATTGCAACCACATTTGCTTCCACGTTTGCATCCACATTTGCATCCTCTTTTGTGTTCAAGTTTGCATCAGATATTGTGTATGTTTTTGCATCCCCTATTGTATCCACTTTTGTTTCATCCATTTTTGCATCTACTTTTGTGTCCGTTGTTGCATCCACATTTGTTTCACCATAGTTTGTGCCAAGTTTTACACCTACCATTGGACCCATGTTTGCTTCCACTTTTGCCTTCATGTTTGCATCCAAGTTTGCATTGATAACTGCATCTACTTTTGCATCCACTTTTGTGTTAGGTTTTTCATGTTGTTGTGCATCTACTTATGTTGTATCCACTTTTCATCCAATTTTACTTCTATTGTTGCCCCCATTTCTATGTTTGCTTTTGCATCCCTTTTCCAACACTCATCATATTTTCTGCATTGATGATATTCCTTATGGCATTGACAATTATGAACAATTGATGACAATGTCAATAATATTGAAAATGATGAAAATGAAGATGATGGCGATGACATGAATTGTGATTATGATGATAAAGATGATAGTGGTTACAATGACATTAATGATGATGATGGCAATAATTATGATGATGACGACGCTAATGACCTTGGCGAATCTTCCCAATTTTAGATGTTGTCATTGTCATAATCATAAGCATTATCTTTGGTGTCATCATCATCATTTTCATCTAGGTCATCATCAAAAACAATAATGGCATGAATGATGATGATGATTACAACAATGTTGATAGAAATTACATTAATGATGATGGGGATGATAAAAATGACAATGACGATGATAATGGTGGTGATGATGATGATCATCGATCATCTCTCAAAAATAGAGTTGTTATTTCTCTTACGTATATCAATGTGTCCTAAACAACCCTTTTCTAGCACTGATCACATTTTTTGGGTTGATGATATTTCTTACAACGTCTATAATTATAAACAATTGCAAACAATGTCCATAATGATGATGATGATGGAGCTGATGATGATGGCATGAATGGTGATTATGATGATAATGTAATGATGGCAATAACGATGACAAGGATGATCGTGATGATGATGACAATTATTATGATAATGAGAATGAACAATTACTAGTTTCACTACCATATTCTGGATACATATTACTATCATACTTTTTAATTTTTCTGTCTCTCTTGAGGTATCTTACTATAATGGTGTTGTCAACACTATAAAGATATCTTGTTGTAATGGTGGTTCTAGTGTTAGCACTAGCAAAGTTTTTGTTAAATTTTGGTTAAAAAAAATCGACTTATGCAATTATTTTGACAATCTATGTAAAAAAGTAAATAACATCCAATTATTTTGACTGTAGTCCCATTGATTATCATGAATTCACCAGTCTGAAGACGATCTTCTACATACATATTATTATTAAACTTTTTGCATTATATCCCTCTTATATCTTGTTGTAATGGCAGTATTAGCACTAAAAAAATATCTTGTTGTAATGGTGATGTTAGTATTAGCACTAAAAAAATCACTAAATTTTGGTAAAAAAAAGTTTATCATTTATTTATTTTTAATTTGGGAAAATTTTGTTTTTAATTCTATTTTTATGCAGTAATAATTTTTTTGGTTGAATTTTGGTAGTAACTAGTTTTTGGTCGAAACATATGTATTAACCATGTTATTTATGCTACAATTCTAATTGTTGGGACAAAATTTCTCTTTCAAATAAGTTGCAAAAGCTATTTTACATCCATTGTTGCACCCATGTTTACACCCACTTTTACATCCCTTTTTGCATCCTATTTTTCATCTTCATTTGCTTCTTTTTTTGCATCTATCATTACATCTACTTTTGTTGTGACAAAATTTGTTCCATGTTTTGCACATACTGTTGTACCCACGTTTGCTTCCAATTTTGCATCCATCTTCACATCCTCTTTTGCATAAAATATTTCATCTATTTTTGCATCCACTTTTGTGTTGGGTTTTGCATCTCATTTTGTATCTTCTTTTGCATGTACTTCCATTTCATCCATATTTTGCATCCAATTTTGTTTCTCATGTTGCACCCGTGTTTGCATCCACTTTTACATCCCTTATAGCATCTTGTCTTGCATCTAAGTTTGCATATTTTTTTGTGTCTATTATTACATCCACCTTTTTTGTGCTATTATTTGTGCCATATCTTATGCCTATCATTGCAACCCACATTTTCTTCCACTATTGCATCCATATTTGCATCCTCTTTTGTGTCCAAGTTTGCATCAAATATTGTTTATGTTTTTTGCATCACATTTCGAATTTACTTTTACATCCACTTTTGATTTGTCTAGTTTTGCAACTAATTTTGTGTTCACTATTGCACCATGTTTGGCCCATGTTTACATCCCTTTTTTCATCCAAGTTTTCCTCCTTTTTTCATTCAAGCTTGTGTCCCTTTTTTTTTACATTCATTGGAGTATCCACATTTGTTTCACCACAATTCATGCTAAGTTTTATGCCTACTATTGTGCCCATGAATTCTTAAACTTTTTCATCCATGTTTGAGTCCTATTTTGTGTTCAAGTTTGTATGAACTATTGCATCTACTTTTTCATCCACTTTTGTTCAATTCTTCTGTCTTGTTCTGCATCTACTTATGTTGTGTCCACTCTTCATCCAAATTTACGTCTATTTTTACCCCCATTTTTTTGTTTACTTTTGCATCCATTTTCCAACACACATCATATCTTTTGCATTGATTATATTTCTTATGACATTGAAAATTATGAACAACTGATGACAATGTCAATAATTATAACGATGATGATAATGAAGATGATGACGATGACATGAATTGCGATTGTTATGATAATGACAATGATGATAAAGACGATGGGAGTTACAATGACAATGATGATGATGCTAATGACCTTGGCCATTCCTCCCAATTTTTAAATGTTATCATGGTAAAAATCGTAATAATTATCTTTGGCGTCATCTTCCAAGTCATCATCATCTGATCATCATTATCTTTATTTTCATCTTGGTCATAATCAAGAACAATAATGGCATGAATGATGATTATGATGTTCATGATGAAGATGACAAAAATTATGATAAAACTTATATTAGTTATGATGATGGGGATGATGACAATTATAATGACGATGATAATGGTAGTGATGTTGATGATCATCAATCATTTCTAAAAAATAAAGTGGTTATTTTTCTTTCATATATCATGTGTCCTAAGGTTGGTGATATTTCTTATGATACCTATAATTATGAACAATTGACGACAATATACAAAATCATGATGATGATCATGATCATGAAGAAGACATGAATGGTGATTATGATGATAATGAAATGATGACAATAATGATCACATTGATGGTGGTGATGATGGCAATAATGAAGATGATGACCCTCCCTCTAAACTAGCGAGGTACTCATAATGAGACAAAAAAGTACTCTCAAGTTGAAATATTCATATAAGAAGGGATCTAGATTGATAAGCATCAATGATGATTTACATCATCATAGCCAAAATTTTCAAATTAGTAAGGCCTTGACTAACAAGTTTATCTCTCCATTAGATCAGAGCACAATGTTGGGAGGCATAAATTTGGACACCACTGCCTTTCAAGGCACTTACCCCACCAAGATGTTTACCAGGTATGTCCTGACATGATCATTTCCTAATCCACTATCATAATATTTGACACCAGAAAATGTCAATCCTCATGACTATTCTTATCTTGGATTAATGTACTTGACTAATGGCGATTAGTCCTAGTCAATGTCCAAATTCTCAAAGAATATTGGTCCCAGATGTTTATCCAATCCACCATTATCCCTACTAGTTCCTTTACTAGGCTTACGATTGTTAATCCTAGCCATAGTACATGACACATGGATAACATGGTGTCTACCCTCACTCCCTCTCAACCAGGGAGGAAACATCCACAAGCATAAGATTTTCTCAAGAATACCCATCATTTTCGTAGAGAATAACATCATTAATTTGTTTTCATCACATGATGACTTTATGATTAAGCATTCATAGATTTGTGGCAAAATATTTCCCATTTTGTATTTGTGATGAAATACAATAAAAAAGTGAAAGCCAAAATCATTAAACATACACTATATTGATTTATCTATGTCTAAACTCTAAGGTTGAAGTGAAAATTCATGTAAATCTTATATCTATGAGTTGTGCAAAACTTATGAAAACCTTATTCCCTAAGTCCTATATATAAGAAAATGAAAAAGAAAGAAAAATAAGGGCCAATAAATGGTAACTCATGTATTCACTCCCTCTTTGGAAAATATATGAATATATACACTCCTAGTCACACTTGATCACATGTATGTGATGGTTAAATCATGAATTCTTCTTTTCTCCTTGCATTTTCACTTCATCATTTAAGCACTTAATTGAGGATCTAAGGAATGTTTGTTTCCTAAGGCTTTCATGTCTACTCTTGGTTTACTTATGTCACACTACTGTCAATTTATGTGACAGAGTGAAATACATAAGTTTGTGGAGTTATTATAGAGGTGTATTGAGTTCGTAACCACACACACATGTATTACATCTCATTGATCCACATGTGTGGGTTGGAGACTCATTTCTTGACAACTTTAATGGAGACTACTTTGTGGCTTTAATGGTATAGCTTACAAAATATCTTGTTAAACATTTCGATTCATTCTTTCTTTTCCTCGAGACACTTATAATATTGAAGTCACTCCCAACAATCCATGGAGATGGGGAGTATAAATTACTTGTGCTAGAAATAGAATTGAGAAATAGAGGTTTTCCATTTGCGATATTGGAGTCATAGACATTGGATACATGGTAGCAGTCCTCAATGTCAATTAACTAAAATTGTATTGTCATAATGCGAAAAGAGGTAAACATATTGGTAACCTTGATGTCTTAATCATTTCAAATAATAACCATTCCACCCAAGTATCTCTAAGCATCAATCACTACTACTTGGAAATTCCTCCACCATTTTCTAATTATATGAGGTTGAACCTCACTTAATATTTTTGCTTCTTATATCAACATTATTTATGGGTGCTTTGCATACCATTTTTCTTTTAGGAGTTTGTTTTCGCTTACTATTGATGCCCCTCATGTTCCAAGACTATTTTCATCAAAAATTTACATAGAAAGAAAGTATAAAGTGACTAAAAAGAAACATGTCTCAAGATTTAAGTGCTTGGACAATTCCACTTCATGACTCCTATATTTCCTTAACCTGGGACCAAATGGTGAACTTGATGGCCTTAAGGGAAATTGATCAATGAAAATCTAAAAAAGAGGTGATTTTTGACTTTATCACATACAATTTAATATACTAAAAAAAATATCCATAGCAATTTCATCAAGCAAAGAATCATTGCATTATAAAATACAATCTATAAACATTTTGGGAAAGTTTTGCTAAAACGTGCTTAAAAATCAGCATATTTATATTAATATTTAACAATAATATGGACAATAACACATTTTGATAAATTAAATAACATATTATCAAGCCTAAAAAATGTCATTAACTGAAAACTACAAAGCATGCAACTAATGGAAGTGACCACTCAAGGCCACCACAAGACAATTAATGTATTAAGACCAAGATTAATGGGGACAAAGATCTATAAAGGACAAAGGAAAACCTATTTTAACTTTATTGTTTTATTAGCCTGGTTCAAGATGAACATTTCAAGATATCATGAAGAACATAATTAGTTTTATTTCATTAAGAAAACCCAAGCACATTCTATAACTTAGCAAGAAAGAGATGTATAACACCCATCTCAGCAACACGACACATGACATTAAGTTACTTTACTATATATAATTTAAACTCCTATCATAAAATCACAAATTTAGCATGAATGGAATGTTTAAAATCCATTTTTATAAAAAGAAAATATAATTTTTCTTATAGAAAAATATACCAAAAACTAAATATAATTTTCTAGAAAAAAAAAATACTAAAACTAAATATATATTTAAAAAAAAACTAAAACATAAGCAAACTAGAATTTGAATTTGACATTCTTGGTCACTTTCGGAAACATATGGTGGAATGTAATCTCTTTATCCTCATCTTTAGTTTTTTCCTAAAAAATAAAAGCATACAAAAGTGGGAAAGAGCCATAAAGCATGGGGAAGCTTTTTCCTAAGCACAAAAGCATCTAAAAAGTGGAAAATTCCTTTTTTATATGAGGAAACATTATTCACCCAAAAGATTTTTCCCAAATTGAACTAATGAGGAATTTTGGAAATCTTCATAGCCTCCACTTTCCTATATATTAGAGGCTTGGCCATTGAAAAAATGATGGGAATTTTGTATTGTCACGCTCTGTCTTGAGAGGGAGAGTTTTGGAGCTATGAGTTGGGGGAGGTGATGTTGCAACTATATCTGATTGTTGTAACTTTCCTCCAACTCCTTTATTCATATAGATCAGTTGTTCTTCCTTCCATATGTTTCTATTCATTCTTTACTTCTTCTATTTAACTAATGTATGCATGGGTTTTTGGTTTATATTTATTTATTCAATAATATTTATATGTTTTTTATAGTTTTGATTATTAAGATATTATGTTGTGAAGGTTGCTTTATTCTCTCTCTTATGTGTAGGACCAAGCTTTGGAGCTAGCTAGGAGTGCTTCTTGGCTATAAGAAAAACTCCAAGAAGACCTGCATGTGAGGACTCACAAGAATTCATTCTCTTTTTCTTAATCTATACTCTACATCTTGATCTACTAAGAATCCTAAGCCTTAGAACAACCTTTCTCTTAATTGGTTTGTCCTAGGTTTCTGAGATAAACTCAAAGGGTTTTGTTTTCATCTAACCATGCATTAAATCCTACAGAAAAATGATATTTAGAAAATTTAATATATTTCACTATGTAAATGAACTTAGTAAAATGAACCCATAGAGGTGGTCATAAATGGAAATAAAAGTAAAACTCTAAACAGGAAGCCAAAAGTGGATTTAACCATGGATGAAAAATTGGGAGTAGAATTGGATGTTAAACTAGCCATAAAAACAATATGCAAACAATGACACAAAAAGGTTTTTAAAGTAAAATTAAAAAAGGGTCCAACACTAGACACAAAGAAGGGAACAAAATAGGGCATATGAAAGGATACCGAATTGGGTGCAAACAAGGATGCAAAAATGGACACCAAAATGAGGATGCAAAGAATGGTGTAAAATTAGGATGCAAAAAGGATGTAAGAAAAGACACAAAACAAGATGAAAAATGGGACTAAAAAATGGTGAAACCAAGGATGTCAAAGATGATGCATAACTAGATGAAAATTCCAACTAAAATCTAGGTGCAAAATGAGATGCAAATGTGGACAAAATGTGGCAGAAAAAAGGATGCAAATTTGGAAGCCAAAAAGGATGAAAAACTAGATACCAAAAAGGATGCAAATTTGGACATAAAAAATGGTGCAAAATTGGACACAAAAGAAGAAAAAATGGTGCAAAAATGGGCATAAAAATGGCTCAATTTTGGATGAAAATTGAGATGCAACATTGGATGTAAAATGATGCAACAAATCATTCAAAACTTGGTGCAAAAACAAATGCAAAAGTAGACGAAAAAATGGCTCAAAAGTGAACGTAACAATAGACACAAAATGGGATGCAAAGGTGGATACAATATATGGTTCAACATAGGATGCAAATTTAGATGCTCAAAAGGATTAAAAATTGGATGCAAGAAATGGTGTTAAAAATGATGCTAAATTGGATGCAACAAATGATGCAAAATTAAATGCAAAATATGGTGCAAAATAGGATGCAAAAAAGGGAGATAAATAAAATGCAAAAGTGGATGCAAAAAATGGTGCAAAAATTCATGTGAAATTTGGCACTAAATCAGATTCAACATATGGTGCAAAATTGGATGGAAAAGATGGTGTAAAAAAAGGCAAAAAAATTGGCACAAAAATAGATGTAAAAATAAGTACAAAATTAGAAGCAAAAGATGGCATAAGACCATATGCAAAAATTGGCACAAATTGAATGTAAAAAAAGGCGCTAAATAAGATGTCAAAGATGGTGTAAAAATCGATGCAAATTATGACACAAAAATAGAAGCAAAGAATTCCACAAAAGAGGAAGCAAAAAATGATGCAAAAATAGATGCAAAAAAAGGCACAAAACTAGAAGCAAAACCTGTTGTAAAACCAAATGAAAATCTTGGTGCAAAATATGATGCAGAAAATGATGGAAAATTTGGCGTAAAAAGGATGCAAAATTTGGTGCAAAAAAGGACGCTTTAAAAATTGTACAATAGAGCCAGATTTAGCGCTAGGTTGCTCATCCCAATTGAGAAAAAAATGCACTAGAATCTGGTGCTAAATCTGGCGCAAATTGCCTGTTTTGTTGTAGTGTATGCACACTTTTGTGCATTATCTCATTCATTTAAAGAGAGTATAGTTTCTACTACATTTATAGAAACAATTCAAAATCTACATTGAAAGCCAAAGATCATTGTAAGCGATAGAGATCCCATTTTCAGTAGAAATTTTTGGACATAATTATTTTATTGTCTTCGTACTTAGCTAGCTCATAGGTCATCTTATCATCCTCAATCTGATGGGAAAAATGAGATAGTAAACCGATGTTTGAAAGGAAAGCTTGCTTGCATTGTATTTGATAAACATACACAATGGGTCAAACGGTTGGATATGGTTGAATAGTTGTATAACACTTCCTTCCATACCACAACAAAAAAGACCCCATTTATGGCACTTTATCGATATCATCCACCATCCATCAGATCATATTTAAGAGAAAATTGTAAGATTCAAGCAGTGGAACATCACATCGAGCATCAAAAACAAATTCTCCAACTCTTAAAGGATAACCTGACTTTGGTGCAAAATAGAATGAAACAATAGGAAGATCAAAATTGCAGCCAAAGAGGTTTTTATGTAGGTGAATGGGTATTCCTATGGCTACAATAATATAAACAAATGTCCCTCAAGAAATCTAAGAAGGATAATAATTTATCACCAAATTATTATGGTTTGTACAAGGTGTTGCAAAAGATAGGTACCATGACATACAAATTGGAACTTCCTGCAGCTTCCCAAGTGCACCCATTTTTCGATGTTTCATGCTTAAAAAATGTTATAGGTGACAAGCTCTCAATTCAAACAATATTGCCAAAACATGATGAGGAAGGAAAAATCATATTGGAACCTAAAGCGGTAACAAAAACAAGAACTCGACAACTACGAAATTGACTAATTTCATAGTATCTCACCAAGTGGAAGAGCTTACCTGCTAAAGATTCTGCATGGGAGGATGAAAATTTTATACAGAAACATCCAGAAGTACTTAAGCATTGAGGAAAACATTTTTTTTAAGGAGAGGGGCATGTTAGGTCCCTATAATACTAGTGATTCCCCAATTACTATTGTCATTGTAGCCCTTTATCGTTATTGTTGTGCCTCTATTATCCCCATATTGTTATTATTGTGCCCCATAGAAGCCCATTATTTTTCTTTTTGTGCCCTTATACTATTATTGTTATGTTGGATTTGATTATATTGTGAACCATTAGACTCCTATATATAGAAAGGAGGGTTTGTCATTTGTATCATCCAAGAACTTTTCGTTTGTGTAATGTAAAGGAGGTTTCCCCCTTGAAGAGGTTGTCTTCTAAGCCGTCAATCTATCTTTTATATCTTTTTGAGAGATGGTTTCATAACACTACAATCTTAAGAATGCCAAGAACTCTATAGAAATATGATTATTCGTACAGTTAATTATTACAATGATATAAAGAAATTCATTAACATATATGTAGAGATACTACACAATCCATAAGCATGCAAAAATTCCATTATGAAACCAAATTCATATGTACATGTTTGTCCTGATTATACATCCATTTCGACATTTGTTTTCCCTCTAGGCTCACAATATTTATAATAACATATGCAAACAAAATAAATTTTCCTAGATCCATAAATCAATCCACAAATCACTCATGATTTTCAAGGTAGACCCACTTTTTCCTTATTGAAAAAATAATGTCTATCCATAGATTTTCTAAATCCTAAAAGCACTCCGAATAGTTTCTAAGATTTCTAAACTTTTTCTTATCCTAACAACTTGTTAATTGTTACCACGAATTTTTCTCCTACAACCTCTCATGATTTATTTCTTAAAATTTTCACGCCTTAAAAGACATTTTCTATACAAAAATATTATCTACTAAATCTTAGCTCTATCTATAGTTCTATAAGAAATAAATAAATAAAAATTATTTACAGTAAGGAAATAAAATTCATTTTCAATGTTAAAACAATTTTGTAGATTTGTCTCCAAAAACATTGATGACCTAGAAGATCTAACGTTCTTGCATCATAACTAAATTAAGAAAAACAAGTACTAGTATATACCTATTCACGAAAAGAAATTATCATCACGAGAGACGACATGAGTGTACCAAGCTTGTTTAGAGTTTTGACACTTGTCTTTATTTGTGACTACTATAATCTTAAAGTAATATAAGTTAGTAATAACATAATATAGAATTTATTAAACCTGAACTCCAAACTGGGTGGGTTTAAAGAGGAAGAGGTGATTTTTATAAACAAAATATTAGAAAATGGAAATAAAATTCATTGTTACAAATTGAAGTATCTATTGGTATATAAGTTGGAAATTCTCTAAGGTGTATTATTATATAAAACTTTCTACTATAGTAAATTGTAATATCTAATGAAAAAAATAGATATGACACCTTACAAGGAAGGACTCATCTCAAAAATACATTCTCTTATATGTTAAATTCCAGATATGTATAAGGAAATGGTGTAATGGAACATTTCACAGGATATAGTGAGATGGGGAAAGAAATTCAGAAATAGTTGGTAGTAAATATTTCATAGGAGATAATGGGAGTATTTATAGTTGGAACAAAAATGAAAGTGTTTAATGTTTTGAATTGCTATCAAGAATTCAGGTGCAATGGGATATATATATATATATATATATATATATATATATATATATATATATATATATATAGATATATATATATATATATATATAGATATATAGGAAATCATACAAGAAATGCTTGACCATAGGATCTAGGAGTAGGGAGTGAATTCATACACTACAATACATTATAAGATATGTAAACACTAATAGAACGCCAATAAGGGGTATCTCCATATAATAGATACTAAAAAAGGAGTATATTTGACTATAATTAATATTTATGTTGGCACAACTCAAACATTTCTATCATGAAAATAGATGCTAACAACACAACTATGAAGTGAATACCTTATGGACTAGGAATTTTAAGTTTAGATCTATGACTGCCCTTAGTAATGGTTGTATAAAACATGACAAATGATGGGAAAAAAATTAATAATAAGTGCATACTTATAATTCTACGAAAAGTAAGATACATGGTTACACATAATCATGATATGTATTATTGTTGTATTGGAGAAAGAGATATAGTGGAAGGGAAAGATAAGAAATCATTATATGCTAGAAAGTCGTTGTAATGTTATACAAGAGTTCACATTATCAACGAAGAATACAGTAAGAATGTAAGAACTTAAAGCATGAATCAATAATACAAAGTGTTCTTATGAACAAAGTATTTTCAAACTGAGTCATTTCCATACATGTATGACTCAATTGAAAAGGAAATAAATTCTTTCGTGGTAAACTAGAATGGTGAAATGGTCCTCAGACATATATATGTAAAGAATAGTAACAAATATATTGATTGACAAAAATGTTACTTCAGGAAAACAGAACAATAACATATGGAAAGGACTTGATAAAAGCACAAAATAGAATAGAATATTACTATAAATTATGATTAGAGGAAAAATCAATCACAGAATAAAAAGTAAATAGAAGAATTGTCAACTATCAAGATGGAAATAATAGTAATAGTATAATTTCAATTGCCCAAGAAATAAAGAGAGCATGAAGGCCTTCAGAGATAATGCATAAAAGATACTAAAATCATTAGTTTTATATAGAAATAAAGAAGGGTAATAGGGACCAAATCCAAAATCAAGAGGGAAAACTTGAAATTTCTTAAGAAGAATTGAAATAAATTGTGAAAGGGCCAGGAAATATCGCACCAATATTAAGAATGAAATAGTTTCAAAATTTTATGGGATTAGAGATCATTATTACTGTTTTGAGAGGAACTTCACAATTTATAGTTTTATTGAACCAAGAATGAGCATAAAATTGGTTGCTATAATGATGCCACCAAACAAATTGGGAATGTTTAGAAAGGTTCCTAGAGGGGTGCAAGACAGAGCGTGATATGTTCATAAATTTATATATAGGAGAAATTCGTAAACTTTACTTTTAATAGTTGATGTATTGCTTTAATATATATATCTATATATAGATATATATATATATATATATATATATATATATATATATATATATATATATATATATATATATATAGGTGTCCATGTGTGTGAAAATGTTCGTAAATGATGAAAATAATTACAAACACATGGTAATTATTAAGACACCCATGCATATAAAAATGTGAAGCAAAATTACTCTATGATTACATATAGAGGTAGGATATTCATAATATTCATAAATAGCCAACAATGAAGGTCAAATGGTAACTAGAAATGTAGGACAAACGAAGGAAAAGAAAAAAACACAAGTGATTGACCTAAAGGGAAAGAAGTATTGTAAAAATGTGAAGTACATTCTGTTGTTTTGACAATGAAAATGGAGTATGCCAAGATACTCCTTTAATTATCTATGAGTGGTATTATGAATTTCCTATTATGTTTCCTTATACCATTGTGGGCATATGGAGGGGTAGGGAACAAGTGGCAATCAATTGATATAGACTTGAATAATTCCACTCCATAGTGGAATTCAAAATAAAATAACAACCATGGAAGGGGCAAAGCTAGTATGTGGCTCTATACTTATGTATTCATGAGAAATTCATAATTCATGCAATGATATCAATTAATAACATAATATAGAATGTTGCAAGTAGTCCCTTGATTATTATTTCCTCCGTGTACGTGATATGAAAGGAATGTTTAAATTCCATGTTATTAATTTCACATTAAAATATGTCCATGTCACTACCTTAAGCTATAGATAATGTACCCATATGACCCACTATATTATGTGGTGATATAATGATGTTCCTCTCCTTGGTAAGTGCACATGGATAGTTTGTTTGGGTGAAGGAGGTGAAGTGAAAGAACTTTAGTACTAAAGAGATTGTATTACAAAAGAAATAATAAATGCAAGAGTGATTTCTTTCTCATATTAAGAAAATATGCAATTTATGGAACACAAAGGATGATGTTTATAAAAAAGGGGGGAATGATGTAGCATCCCCATTGCTCTGATTTTTAAATTTTTAGTAACTTTAGCCACGGAACTACTAATAGATTTAATGGATAGGGAAGTCATGGTGGGACTTATGTCATGATGTCATTATATTATTATTATTGGGTTAAAATATGAATTGTATGAAAATAATCAGGAAAGAGCACTAGAGTGTAGAAGACTTTTTGTGAGCTTAAAAAAAGTTGTGGTGGTCAATTCCACATGATTGACCTTCTCTAAAAGTCTCTTAGAAATCCCTAGGAGAAAAATAAAAGAAATTGAATTAACATTATGGGAGATAAATATTATGTTAATCACTTAATTGGAGATAAATACTAAGTGGGGTGGAATAAAGAACCATGGAAGAGAAAAGCATGCTTTTGAGAAAAATAAAAGTATCTTTTTTGAAAGAAAAAAAAAATAAAGAAAAACAACATGGAAAAAAAGTTACCAAACCTTAAAGCAGGACGCTACTAAAAACATGCTGGGAATAAATTGATAAAATAACTACTTAGCAATCAAAGGGGGTTGATGATTCCTAACAGTAGGAAGGTCTTAGCTTGAGGGGAAGTATTGGATATAGTTCATGGTCGCGTGGCATGTGAACTACTTGTGAGTATTTCCCCAACAATTTTTATGGTTACATGGATTTATATTCTTATCTTAATGTTGATTTCGAGTTGTTTAACATTTATGGTTGATCACAGAGATGTTATGCACGCAATGGTTATTGTTTCTAACTATATTATTGTCTTCCATTATTAAATTTTTGCATGCCTGCATATGATAAAAGATGCAAACTAATGTGTAATTATACTTGTGCTATCTATATGTGCATAGTTCATGGTTCCTACATTCTTATATTATTTATAAACCAATTAAGAGTATATTGTTCTAGAGGAGATATTTACTTTATATCAAACATTGATTTACGATTAGATGTATTTCTGCTAGATTCTATAGGTTGTTCTTGGAAAAAAATTAATTGCAGTTATGGTGATAATATAGAGTTAAGTTTGAATGTTTAAACTTTATTTGTGTGTGTTATAATATTATATATATATATTGATTTTAGTAAGCCTATATTGGGAACTGGACTAGGTAGATATAGGAAAAAGAATATAGGTACATGGATATAAAAAAAAAATTACGCAATGCATCAAGAATTAAATTCTAATGAATCTCATTAGACTGAGGATAATAGATCTGAACTAAGGTCTAGACTTATGAAGGAAATAATTGCACATGAATAGTAATATTCCTTCTTATTCAAGTAAAGTGAGATAATAGATATCATCTTTAAACTGGGTAGTAGTTATTAATGAAGGAACTAGATATTAGAAATATTCTTATGTACAATGATATGAGTAGAAGGGAATATGAATTATATATCCTATCGTGCCATCAGTGGCTAATTAACATCCAACATAAATGTTTTAGAAACTATTTCCTTTTCTAAGTTATTGTTGGAAGGTATGCTTAAGAAGGAAATAATTTATGTAATAAGCAATATTTGGTTACATTCATGAAACCTTATAGGACTACATGCAAATTGGAATATACCTTATTTAGAACAAAAAAAAAATTGATGTTGTTCTATAAGTATGTGTAAGATTGTTGAAAAACCTTGCATAATACTATTAAGGGGCTATGAATAGAAATGTAATGGATATTTTTGCTGCCTTTCGAGAATGGAATAGTGGAATACTTAATGTATTCCTATGAATTAAATAAATGTAACATCCTATTTGTAATTCTATAAGAATGGAAAAATTGGTCTGTGAGAAAAATGTTACACGATATCCTTAACATTTTAGGACGGCGATAAATCTCAAAATTATGCTACATGATTAGGAATGCTCGAAGGTTATTTTTTTAGGAAAGTGTTCCCTTGAAGGTTATTTTCTTTGAACTAGGAAGAGGGATTACTGATTATGTACTATATGGATTTCCCTAGACAGTTCTTCTATGCTTCATATGCACAAAAAAGGATAAAATGATAAAATTTTGGAAGACTATAGAATTAAGTCTTTCATACCATATTATAAGAGAGTTAATAAGTTGTTCTTCAAGTGAAAATTTAAAATCATGAAAATGAATGAAATCACTAAAATATAATAATACTAATACAATAGAATAGTACTAAAATTCCACTTAAACAAAGAAATCATGAAAGGAAGAGAAACAACATTGTAACAAAACGCAGCAATATATAGAAAGTATATTTGGAGCATAATAAAGACAATGTTATTGATAAGGAACAAACTAAAAGAGAGACCTTTGTGGTGTGTGTATATATATATATTGAAAATATCCAAACTTCGTCCCGTTTTGGTTGTGAAACTCTTAAACTAGGGTGACTACTTAGAAAAAGAAATAAAAGACAAAAAATCAAGTTTCTTATTATTTATTTTATATATAAAATAATGTCTCGCTTCTTTCGTAATCGAATTGTTGCATGAGCACATTTTTCCTCTTCCTTTGATCGTAATTCCAACATACGCCCAAAAAAATAATAAAAATAATTTCACTCGCTCAATTATTATTTTACCTTATCAAATAAGAAAAAAAGGCTATGAGTTCATCAAAGAATACAAGGAGAAGCCACCGGATGAAAAAATAAACTGTCAAGTTCTCCATAGTTTCCATTATACATAGTAACATCAAGAAGTCATAAAAGGGGAACAATTCTCTTAAAATAGTACTATTATAAAAAATATCACAAAACTTAGAAGGAAGAGTATTCAAAATAGTAATATCTTATGCATTTAAATGTTAAGTTATTATAACTTTCAAAGTGAAATACTCCACAATTCTATAACAAGGTAATTGAGAATTATTGAAAAACCCACGAGGAATATAGACTTTAGATTCTGTAACTAGTACAAACAACATCAATTGTAGTAGTAGGAAAATGCATTAGAAACAACACTGTAAGGATGCATATGTAGCCTTTATATCACCAGAAATGTAAGGAAGATTAGACATCTTCCATGACCCATAAGTATTACTAGGAGGGCGGGAACTTTGGTACAAATAATAACCCAATTGAAAAATCTCTCTCCAGTATGAGAGTGGTCGAAAAAAAATACCTAAGATGATCTAGTCTCAGCGCCTTGAGGAGGCTAGAAGAAACAAAGAAGCCAAATAAGAGAAATTGCCTTGTACCAAAGGAAGTTGAGTTAGAATGAACTCTGTGTCCCTTGGAAATATGGAAGTAATGATTATGGGTATACTTATGGTATGGATTGATGCTGGTGATTAGTACAAGTGCTTAAAGCTAATATCCTAAGAGCCAACTAGTATAAAAATAGAAAAAACAACATAAAAGAATCCAAAGTAAGGATTTTACCTGTAGTGGTGATGAATGAAAATGTCCCCACCGTGCAAGATAAATTAATGTAATTTTAGGTAAGGATAGATTGATAGAGGTACTCCTCACATCCATATACTTGGCCGAAGAAAGGAAAAAACCAATAACCTATCAATCCTCAGGCTAAAGAGAAAAGAAGAAAATGAATAAGACTAGAAATTAAGGTGATTTGTGTTCTGCATAATATTCACTCGGGCGTGAGGGATTCGTTCAATCCCACATGTCATTACATATGAGGGATATATAAAAGGTACCTGTCAAAATAAATATCCATGGAAAGGAGAAACCACAAAATCAAAAAGGATAAACAAGGAATGTTCACAACATTGTACCTGTTTCCCATAGGCAGTCCATGGGTGCAAAAGCTACGCTAGGAAACCAACTCAAACAAAATTTATGTTCAATCTGGCCCTTGACCCACATGGGTCTCTCGTATTGGTTACGAGGCTTTGTGTAACGCTTTTCACCTACTGAGGTAGCCTCCTCTGTTTCAAGGGCCAGCTTGAATGTAAAGTCTGGATGATTTGGTTTCTTGGTGTAGTTTTTGTAGCAAAGGATTGCCTATCGAAAACAGGTACAACATTTGGCATTATTGTCAGGGGTAAATAGACATTGGAGGGAAGGAGAGGATTAGGTAGTTTTTAGAGGGGGAGGCAGCTGGTATATGGTTTCGAGTGAGGGATGGTGTGAATTTATAAGAGAATGCCACCTTTCATGGGGCCCATGACAAGAGATACTTCTTTTCAAACCCCCCCACCCACTCCGCCATTAACGTTAAAAGGGATGAGGGGGCATGAAATGCTTTCCTCGTCGTTGATCTGGTGAGGAAGATCTTAACCATGCAAAAGTGCTCGAAATTTTGTGAATGTGACAATATGTCTTTTCAATCCTTGATCATAGGTTTAAATCTAATCTAAACTTAATTACATCATTTAATCATGTTTAAATTTGTGATTAACTAAATCAACCAACTAAATTAAATTTAGATTTTTGAGGGTGCATTTACTCTTGCACACCCATTTATTATTTCTAAACTACTAAAACCTATTATATGAGAAAATTTAAATTATCGATTTAACTAATCATGTTACAGTAGGAAAGATAAGGAAAAATCCTATACATATATACCTGGTATTTCTTCCATATAAACACATTGGTTTTCTAGGCCAAGCACACCAAACCTGTGATGAAAAAGAACATTTCCAAACACTTAATATTCATCCAAATAAAAGGAGACAGGAACCCAACAATCAAGGGAGATTGATCCCAAAATCATAAGCAATCTGAGGATAAAAATGCGTTAGCAAACTTAGTAATTTACCATGTAAAATTTAATAAATGTATGCCAGAATATTATCACAACAACCATGAGGTAAGCTTGTAAACCTGAATAAATAATTAAGCATTAAATCAACCATGTTAGTATTCACAAAGAGGACAACAAGAAGCAAGGATTAAATGGGGGAACCAAAAACAATAGCTCACTAGCATTTGCATAGACTAAGTAGTAGGTTGAAGAGACCACAACACTTGGTAATTGCAACCATATGCCAAGCTACAACCATCTCACAAAACAATGTAGTTTGGGTGTGACACAATCTAAGTAGTCAGAGAAACCAACAAAGACAAGAATGATCTAGATACAATAGACTAGGGTTTAGGAAACTTGATAGCCACCATTGGATAGGTACAAATAAATATCTAGTGGAATGCTCTCCCAATGAGTGACAACTAGGGGAAATTCACATGGGTCAGATTGAGGTGGTTCACAACTATTTGAGTAGGAAATCTTATAATCGTTGCCTCAATACCTTATTCTAATGAGGCATTTATCATGGATTTCACTAGGAGTATGTTAAGAAAGCAAGTTTCCAACAACCTTATAAATTCTAGGTATGACAATTGTTGAGAAGAAAGGAAGGATAAATACCCTTAGGAGAACCACCTTAGACTAATGACTATAATATACATGATTTCAGGGACTAAAAAACATGTGCGCATTAGTTTTCATTGATTACAGATATATCTATATATCTATATATCTATATATATATATATATATATATATATATATATATATATATATATTATATATATATATATATATATATATATATATATATATATATATAGGATGAAACATAGGAAACAAGATTTAATGTTTAAGAAGATTACCTCAGACGTATGACCAACTTCAGATGGATTAAACCTCCATTAGGAGGATAAAACTTTACGGGAATTATGCCATAGGTGATTATTTGAATTTAAATGAACAAAAGAAGAATGTAATAAGTGGGGTGTGTTATACAAACCTACTCCATACTCTCGAATCTATGTACAAAGTGCTTTCTACCTTGCTTATTACAATCAAATTCAACCTGAATCATTTCACACTTGTAGAGTATGATGAAACAAAACATTTTCCACCCTCTTCCTGATAACCCCATATAATCCCACGAGGTGAGAACATCACCTGCTTGCAAACAAATATTTCTTTCTCCTAGGGAGACGAAAGGGGGACGAGTTGTATACTCCAAAGACAGATGAACATTCTTCCTGTTATGCGAGGTAACATTAATGCTCTGTAGGCACCTAGGGTCCTCAACCTTCGGTGATTTTTTTAGGTCCATTAAAACCTTTTGAACCAGTAGTAAGTGAGCTAAGGAGAATGCAATTGGTGATTTATTGAGGTTATACATCGAGGCATCCACCACCCCACCTAATGAGGAGGGGATTCCACGAGAGAATGGGTTGCCAATCCAACATACCTACTTCCCACACACTAGCTATCACATGATTATCAACCATGACATGCATCATCTTCCTTAATTCTCCAAATAATCTACTGAACACCCCCATTAGGGAAGCTCTCACAAGATTTTTCCTTCTCCAGAAATATCATTATTTCTTGATTATCCTTTTCAAAATTTGTAAGATTCAATAGGATTTCCATATTCAGACCCTTCATTCAGCACCCAATATTTACCAAATAATCAAACACACTATTGCCTTCATGTTTCATATGTTCAACTATTACATATTAATAAAAGATTAAGCATTTCATAATATTGAAAGCCACAGTTTCAAGTATCTAGCTTTTAATAATTTTAGAGGAAGGTTCTCCGTTGAGTTTCCTAATACTTTGTATCACCAGTAATGAGACTCCATGAATCTGAAGGAGTTTGAACTACAATGTATGTGCGATTTGTAACGCGCTTTTTCGCCGTTAGAAATTACAAAATAATATTTTTTGCATAGCTAAATTTCCCCACAAAAATTCATATCGGGATTGAGTTAGCATCACACAATATTCCCCCAAATCCTATCAGCCTCATATTCCTTTTCAATTCTCCATCAAATCTTAATTTAATAAAATTAATTGGGGGCGGTGTATAACAATAACTAGTAGCAGGTGGGGGAATTATTTGCTTGTGCAATAGCGAGAGAGTGACATTCCTATCCAACTATAGATTGTGTAGAATATTTTCTTCTTCAATGTCTGATTCTTGATCCCCCATAGACCATGTAACCTCTAAGATTGTCTCCCTCAAATTTTCTAAGATCACTTTCCCCAACAAGTCTGGTGTTCATTTTTGCTCTTGAAAAATTCTATTCTTCCTTTCCTTCCATAAATTCAACAAAATGAATCCAAAACTTAAGTACTACGCCCTATTGACTATATTATTCTTGAATTGTGGAGCTATCCATTGGTTGAATAGTGTAGTCATGTCCTATAATTCCTAGATGAGGTGGCCAAAAAATTCCATTAAAGGAAAATGTATAAGCGAGAAAGATGTGTTTCATAGATTCTTCAGTTATATGGCAGAGAAAATAAAGAGATGGTCCTTCAAATCCTCATCATATTATTTTTCCCCAGGTCAGAAGATGCCTCCATGCAATCAACAAAAAGGATTTAGAATTTTTTGGCCACCAATGACTTGACCATATCCATTTCCACAACTTTTGATCAAGTGGAAAAATATGATTGGCTGCAATCTCATATGCTTCCACCAATCTAAAATATCACCCCATTTGAGATGTAGATCTATCTCTGTTGTAACTCTTTTTCTAGCTATTCCCATAGGAGTGAGTGGGGGATTGTAGGCCAATCAATATTTGGTTTCCATATTCTACACATGGTTGACCCACTAGATTATTTCCAATATTGTTTTATTTTCACCATACCCAAATTTTCCACATAATTTTTTAACCCTTCTAACTCTCAAGTTTCATCAAGTTTGGGCATTTTTTGTCATTTCTCATTCCAAAATTAGTGTTTCATCCTGATATTACCTCCAAAAGGGAAAAAATTTTAACCAATTATCTCCTCTCTTGTGCCGAATTCCATATATTCAATCCCACCATTGAGTCATATACTCTTATTCTCTCCTCTACCAATGGATCCTAGATATACTTGCAATTTGATATTTAAAGCCATAGTTCATCTCCTCCTCTCATCCATTGCCACCAAATACTATTATCATGATATCTAGATCACATAATCCTAATCCACATTGGTATTTAGGCGAAATAAGCTTGTCTGAACCAACTAGCATCCACCTCTTTGCCTTATTTATTGCCTTCCACAATAATTCCCTTCAACTTGTTCTGAGTTTTCTTCCTATGGTTTTTGGTAGCGGCATGGGTATCATATGGTACAATGGGATCACCTACAATACCAACTTCGTCAACAGTAATCTAGCTATAATTTTTCCCAAAATTTCCAATTCTGTAGTTTCTTCCCCAATCTCTCTTTTAACTCTTGCCAACATCCTATGCGTTTTAGGGCAAAGACAAGTGGAACACCGAGGAATTTAATTGGTAGATAATGTCATTTAAACTCCAAGACTTTGGTCAAATGATTATCCATTGATTCTTTAAAATTAAAAAAGAATACTTTGGTTTTTTCTTGGTTGATCACACTGCCTGATGCTTCTACAAAAAATTTCATGATTCTTTGAAAATGTTTTACTTTCCGCATTGTTGGTATCTGAAGAAGCATATACCATGAAATTATTGTTGATGTTTGACCTATAAATTCTTTCCAAACAAATTAATACCTTTGATACTACCATCAGTGTATTACTACATCAAAAACCTACCTAGTCCTCTTGGCATTTGACAACGAATTGTGTAAATATGTGTAAAAATTATATTTACTGCCAACTTGGTTTCATACCAAAACAACAATTATGTAACGAAGGAGGCTCTTATAAAATGCTAAATTCCCGAACTATTGTAGTCCAGGAGAATAATTATTTGTTTAATAGAAAATCCAATCCCTTGCCCTGTGGATGTTTCCTGGACACACTGTCAAGATTTTACCATGTAAACATTGTTTTTTACTTGGGTAATTTATTTTTGGTTTCCATTCAGCTTTTCATTTCTTTCTTTCTTTATCAACTACTCCAACCAACAACTGGTATTAGAGGGAGAGTTGAGATTTTTTGAGTCATTGTTGAACTGAATGGTTGAAGAATGAAGAGGAAAGGAGTTGATCACAACACACTAGTTTAATAGAGAAGTCGTTGAGCCTTCATCAAGAAAGTTTTGGAGTTTTTGAAAGAAAGGGCATATTCTGTGCATTAAATCACATTATTTAACATTTGAGGGTTTTGACAATGGACTAGTGTCTTTGGATTTTGGGGAAAAATGGGGAAGAATGTTCGATGCTATTGATTGTATATTGAAGAGGCTTCTTATGAAGCTATGCAACTATGTTAGTAGATTGGAAAGAACATCAATGCTTCTTTTGAGTGCTCGCAAGGGAAATTAGCTAGGAAGATTAGAGAATTGTTTACAACAAAGATTCATTGCCTTGCTGGCAGCACGAGTGAGGAAGAGCAGTTGAAGCACAATGGCACATCTGACTATGTAGTTTCTTCTTATTTTTATAGTTTGAACCGCCGAGAGAAACCAGAGAAAGAGCCATTGCTGGATGAAGAGAAACATACAGACGAGGAGGAGTCTGACATCATTGTAGAGAATTCTGTCATTGCTATTAGAGGAAGGGAACCCGCTACATTTAATGAAGACAGAAAGAGTCTATGTTTCATAAAGATGCCTTCGATTAATAGAAAAAATCTACGTAAATTTTTTTGTACACCATAAATATGATTTATGTTCAACGTCATTTAGCGCTAGTGAATTTGAGAGGAAAGAGAAATAGGGTTTACAGTTTTTGGGGCGATTTCAAGAATTTTTTTGAAGAATCTGTGGACGAAACTTGAAAAAAAAAATTTGGAAATAGGGTTTAAAGTTTCTGGAAAAATTTTCCTTTGTTTTTTGGGGTAATTTCAATTTTTTTTTTAAATAATCGATGGAGGAAGCTTGAAAAGAAATTATAGAAATTAATTAAGAGAATTTTGGAAATTTCTTAAAAAAAAGGGCAATAGAATCAAATTTTGTGTAGAAAATCATATCAGAAAGAAATTTTGATCCGCATAGTCTAAAGAGGCAGAGGAGTTGCCCAAAAAGTTATGGAAATTCCGGTCATATTCAGAGAAAATATGGAAAGGATTTTTGTAAATCCAAGTTATAGTTCTTAAGCTTCAAAATTTTAGGTGTCCTAGACGTTTTTGATGGTGTTGAATCCATTTCCACCATCAAAAACACCATTCAAACACTACCTCTACAAGATTTTTTGAAATTTTTTTGTCCGGATTTTAGGCACTTTTGGCCATCCGGGCAATTCCTCCACCTCTTTAGACGATTCCATTTTGATTTGCATAAGAAAAAAAAAACCCTCAAAATCAGAAATATTTGTTTTCAAAAGCCTAGGTGGGAGAAGGAAAATCAAAATATTTTATTTGAAACACTGAAACCCTAGGAGGAAAGAAATAGACAAGATGATGAATGCAAAGTTCGAGGTGGAGAAATTCATCACCTAGAACAAATTTACTCTATGGAAACTAAAAGTTAGGGATTTGTTCATGCAACAAGGGTTACACAAAGAATTAGATGGGGAAAATAAGAAACCTGATAGCATGAAAGATTCGGACTAGGAGGAATTGGATGCCCGAGCTCTCAGTACCATCAGGTTATGCCTGGCAGATGAAGTTCTCTTCAACATTGTTGAAGAGAGTACAACGGTAGGTTTATGGGAAAAAATTGAAAAACTATGTATGCCAAAATCATTAACCAATAGAATTTATTTGAAAATACAACTATACAGTATTCGGATGGAGGGTACAAAAATTGCAGAACAATTGAAAGTTTTTAATACACTTATATGCCAATTATCAGATATGGAAGTTAAAATTCAGGGAGAAGACAAAGATATAACCTTGTTGTGTTCTCTGTCTGAGTCATGGGACCACTTCATAACTTCAATCAGTTTGAGCACTATTGATTTTTGAAATTTGAATTAGTTGTGGGAGCTCTCTTGTTTGAAGAAGTATGAAGGAAATCCACTACTGAAACAACTACACTAGAAGTCGTGATAGCCAAAGGACGGTCAAAGGAGAGAGGTGAAAAAACAAGGGGGTCCTCCAGATCAAAACCAAAAGGAATGAAGTGTAACGAAAAATGTTGGCACTGCAATAAAATTTGGCACCTCAAGAAATATTGTTGGAAACGAAAAGAGTTTGATAACCCAAAAAGAAGAAAGAAAATCAGGTTGATTCAGGTATATTAGATGAAATTTTAACTTCTGAAGAATTATGTGATAGATGAAACTTTACCTATATGTAATGCCTCTCACGATTTTGAAAGTTGGCTATTAGACTCTGGTACTTCTCATCACATGTGTCCACACAAAAATTGGTTTACTTCATATCAAGCTATAAATGGTAGTTTTTTTTTTATGGGTAATAATGTATCATGTCAGACTATTGGGATGGGAAATATCAGGGTTAAAATGTATGATTATATAGTTAGAACATTAAATAGTGTTAGACACGTACCTGATTTGAACAAAAAATTGTTTTCTTTGGGGATGTTGGATTCAAATGGTTATAAATTTATAGGTCAAAATGGATTGTTGAAAGTCTCTAAAGGTGCCCTAGTTGTTATGAAAGTAGAAAAAGGTCAGAAATCTTTATAGACTCAAAGGAAGCACTCAAGTTAGTGAAGAAACAATTGTGTGAGAGAAATAAGAATAAGGTACTTTCCTATGGCATCAGTGATTGGGTCAGATGAGCGAGAAAGGTCTTTAGGTGCTAATGAAATGTAAATTACTTCCTGATTTGAAATCCTTGAAGTTGGATTTCTGTAAACATTGTGTGTATGGAAAACAGTGTAAATAGAGTTTTAAAACTAGAAGTCATAATAGTAAATAAATTTTGCACTATATTCATTTTGATATGTGGGGACCATCTCTTGTTGTATAATATGGAGGTGGTTCATTTTTTTTAATGTTTATTGATGATTTTTCCCGGAAAGTTTGGCTCTTTATGCTAAAAAAGAAATCTGATGTATTCAATGTCTTTAAACAATTTAAAGCAATGGTAGAAAAAAGAATAGGAAAATCAATTAAATGTTTAAGAACTCACAATGGTGGTGAATTTACTTCTCTAGAATTTGAACAGTACTGTAAGGATGAAGGAATTGTTAGACACAAAATTGGAATCCAGTGTTATTGCTAGAGTTTCGCAGTTCCATCACCGCAAATTTAGGGAAGCCCTTGAGATTGAAAAAAGGCCAAGCAATCTCAATAGGGAGGACGACTCGAAGATCAGGAATTGCTAGGTCCCCTCCTTCTTTGTATAGCCTATTCTAATTTTCTTATAAGTTAGTTTTTTTCCCCTTGTGATCCCGTAACCTTCTCTCTTTGACCTTTTTCATTGGTGGGATTGTCTTTGTAGTATGAATTTTTTAATATCATTTAATTTATGCTTGTTATTTTAACTTAATTAATAAATGAAAAATAATGACTTTAATATTGAAATCGTTCTATTTTATAATTAAATAAACATGTTAAAACAATTAATATACAATTAAATAAATTTATAGCTTATAATATTAATTATTTATCCTTACTATATTATACTTTAATATATATATCTATCTATCTATCTATCTATCTATCTATATATATATATATATATATATATATATATATATATGACAAAAAAAAGTATTAAAAAAATAAAAAAATACATAAATTAATCTAAATTAATATAAATTGGGTTTTTATTTTTAAATAAACAAGTTAAAACAATTAATATACAATTAAATAAACTTATAACTTATAATATTAAAAGATTTATTCTTAATATGTAATACATTAATATATATGTGTGTGTGTGTGGAATAAAATCTAAATTAATAAAAATTGGTTAACACCTTTGACAAAATAAATAAATTAATTAATTAATTAAAAATAAGTCATATGTCCCATGATCTTTTAATGTAATAACTAACTATTAATTTAATAATTAATGAATTCCATAACTTTAACTTATTTTAATTTTTAACTTTTAATTAAATATAGTTTTGCCTCCTTTCCCTGGGTTTGGTCCATCTAGCCATTTCCTGGTCAAACTTAGTCGTTAGTTAGTCAACATAGCTGTTACCTGATCTAAAATTATAGTCGTTGGATGTTCTGCTCTGTCTATTTAACATGCAATCTGAATCTGATTCTTCAACTTGTCTTGATTATGAACCACACTGGTTGGTTCGAAACGCGTCGACATATGAAATATCATGTGATTTACGCCGAAAAATCTCTCATAACACAAAATTGTTGTTTATATTCCTCAGAAAAATGGTGTTGTTGAACGTATTAATTAGACTCTTATGGAAAGAACCAGAAGCATGATCAATAATGCTAACCTGCAAAAGGAGTTGTGGGCAGAAGCAATATCCACTGCTTGTTATTTAGTTAACAGATCACCTTCAGTAGCAATTAATTGTAAAATGATTGAAGATGTTTGGTTAGGTCAGTCTTGTGATTATTCACATTTAAGGATATTTGTTTGTGATGCCTATGCTCTTATTCCTAAAAATCATCATTCAAAATTAGATCCAAAATCAAATTGTTATGTCTTTGTTGGGTATGACTATGTAGTGAAAGGATACAGGTTGTGGGATCCTATGTCGCGGAGGATAGTCATTAGTAGAGATGTAACATTTGATGAATCTTCTCTTTTAAAATCAAATGTTGAAAGAATTGAACAGGAATGGGTATCACCAAATCAACAAATTCAATTCGAGGCTAGACCATTTTTTGAATGTCGAAAGGAAGAAGAGACTTTTGGAGGAAAAGGTGTTGAAGATACAAAGGAAGCTGTTGAAGTTTCTGAACCAGTTCAATAACTAGTTACTCTAAGAAGGTCTACAAGGTAAAGAAAATCTCCCAAAAGGTATGAATATTTTTCTTCATATTTTTCTTTGATTACTATAGATGGGGAACCTTCTTGTTATCAGGAAGTAGTAGATGATACAGATAGCGAAAAATGGAAAACTACTATGGAAAAAGAAAAGGATTCCTTAGCCAAGAATAATATATGGGATCTTGTAGAACTTCCTGAAGGCAGAAGCTTTGTTGGACGCAAATGGGTCTTCAAATTGAAATGGAAGGTTGATGGAAGTATCAAAGGGTATAAGGCGAGACTGGTAGCAAAAGGGTATTCTCAAGTTGAAGGTATTGACTTTCATGATATTTTTTCACCAGTTGTAAAACTTGTTTCTATTCGTACTGTGTTGGCACTAACTGCATTACTTAACCTTGAGTTAGAACTGTGATATGTTAAAACAACTTTTCTACATGGTGATTTGGATGAAGAGATATGTATGGAAGAAATCAAAGGTTTTGTACAAGGTCGCAGTAGAATATTAATTTGCAAGATCACGAAATCATTGTATGTCCTAAGGTAGTCTCCCAAGCATTGGTGCAAGAAATTTGACACCATGGTGAGCTAGAACTTATTAAAAGTGAGTATGATCATTGTGTATACTTCAATAGTTTCAGTGGTATATTCATTATCTTAGTTTTGTATGTTGACGATATGCTTATTGCAAGCAAAAGCATGGAAGAGATCAACATGTTAAAGGCTCAGCTCTCTAGGACGTTTGATATGAAGGATCTTGGAGAAACAAAACATATCTTGGGCATGGAGATACATAGAGATAGGAAAATTGGTAAGCTTTGGTTATCACAGTAGAATTATGTGGAAAGAGTACTTGAAAGGTTCTATATGAACAATGTGAAACCTGTTAATGTTCCATTGGCTTCCCATTTTAAGATTTCTTCGGTTTAGTCCTAGAACGGATGAAGAAAAGTAGTATATGTCTCATCTACCATATGTGAATGTTGTAGGAAACTTAATGTATGTGATGGTATCTACAAGACCTGACATTTCAAATGAAGTTGGATTTATCAGCAGGTTCATGGCAAATCCAGGTGAAGAACATTAGTGAGCAGTGAAATCGTGGTAGACTTGGTGCAGCCGATATAGATAGCCTCGCAAATCTGTCCGAAAATTCTTCAATATTAGGCCAAATTTCTCTTTCTCCTTCATATGATGTATCAGTCATCTAATGTTAACCTGATAGTCATGGTTTTTTTTTTCCAGTCACCCCATCCCTTGATAATTGATAAATATAACCTTTGTTCCTATCGGAATTGTAATTCCGAAGGAATTACCCAAAAACACTGTCGGCACTTTAACACTGTCGCAGCTCTCAAATAGTCTTGGTGTAATTTCCAAAGGAATTACACTATCGTGCTTTTTTCCAAAGACTTTGCATTAACCGTAAAAAACATTGTTCACGGTTTATAATCGGGCTTTCAAACACTCCTTCCTCCAATGTGATAACATGTGCTCTCAGAAATCACTATCGCAACCTCCAATGCACCTATACTTAGTTCCTTCTGCTCTGGGTTTGCAATGCGATCATCCTTGTGGACCCGACAACTCCTTTTGCTCTTGTCTATAATGTTTCAGGTCCGAGCTTATCAAGGTTTCGGACTTTGGCAATTCCACAATGCTTTTTGCTCCTCTTGTGTTTATGTGATGCGATAAAAGGGTTTGGACTTGATGAAGATGTAACCTAGACTTAATAATATTTTGGGCATAGAAACTCATTTCGAGCTAAGTATTTCATGATTCTTTTGTGTAAACAGAGTTTGGCTGCGAACTCTATAAAACGATTAAAGGAACCCACGATCGCTGATGTGAAGGAAAACTACCCAACAGGCCTATGCTTAAGTGTTTATTGGAAAAAAACAATTTGAATCACGATTCATAAACACGGAAAACAACAGAACCAGAACTGATACATGTGTAAAATAATAATTAACAGAGAGTCATTAATTCAGATGAACATAGAGAGGTTTTGCAAAATGATAATGCTCTTAGGCTCGACCTACTCTGAGAGTCGCATTGTTTCTTATTTATAAAAATATATCAAGCCTTCTCGGTCATTATCCTTTACAAAACCATGCTTTTACATAGAGTTATTTAACGTGCAAAGCTTGTTACAACTATCCATAAGCGATATAATTATCATGTTTTATTCTTAATTCTACTTTTATCTTAAACTAGGAAAGCATAAAAATTGCTGGCTAAAGGACCCCACTCCCTTTCCTGTACATTTTTTTTTGTATTTTTGGAATATGTTTGAAGATTTTTCCCTCTAAGTCACATGCTCCTACATCAAACTCCCGAGGACAAAATTCTTCATGGGCTCTTGTCCATGAGTTCATCTACAGAACTTCCTAATTTCTATAGCATGTCTTCTATAAGCCAAGTAGCTTCAGTGGTTGGTTGTCCCTTCCATTATACCAAATAATGGAAGTACTCTCATCCCCTTGTCTTCTTAAACACCTTCCTGTCCAGAATTCTTTCTGGCTGCAACTCTTTTCCTGTGGGTAATTGTTTTACCCAGTCAATCTCTCGGATCTCTTGATCTTGCATTGTATCATCTATAGTTCCAGTTTCATACTTGTATAGGTCTACAACATAAAAAATTGGTGATATCCCAACATCAAGGGGTAACTCAATTTGATAGGAATTTACAAAGAATTTTCTCAACACTCTGCATGGTCCAATTTTCTTGAACTTCAATTTATTATACTCCCTCTTTGGAAACCTCTCCTTTCTGAGATGTGCTAAAACCAAATACCCAACTTCAAGTTCACCACTCTTCTTCTCATGTCTACTCCAGTTTTGTGCTTGATGCTTCTATCCTGTAGCTGTTGTTTCACTTGTTCATGTATTGCTTGAATTTCTGAAGCAAAATCTTCACCCTCTGCACTTCTCGTCTCTTCTTTTCCCAAATTTCTTAACTCAGATATTCCTCTTGGATGCATTCCATAAACAATATGGAATGGAGTTTGTCCTATAATCCTATTACGTGAGTCATTATATGCATATTTAGCTTGTGCTAACACTTGATCCCATTACTTTGGATGTTTTCTAGTAAGGCTTCTTAAAAGATTGCCTAAACTCCTGTTCACCACTTCAGTCTGTCCATCAGTTTGTGGATGATAGGCAAAAATAAAACTTAATTTAGTTCCCAGCTTCTTCCATAGTGTCCTCCAGAAATGTCCAGCAAATTTGGAATCCCTGTCTGAGACAATAATTTTGGGTAATCCATGCAATCGTACAATTTGCTTAAAAAACAAATTAGCAATGTAAGAAGCATCACTAGTTTTATAACATGGAATAAAGTGTTCCATCTTTGAAAACCTGTCCACTACAACAAAAATTGAATCATTATCTCTTTAAGTCTTTGGTAAGACAAACACAAAGTCCATACTTACCATATCCCAAGGCCTATATGGAATTGGTAATGGGATATACAAACCTGTTTTTTGTCTCCTTCCTTTTGGATATTGATAGATTTTGCAAGTTCTCACATACCTCTCCACTTCAGATTTCATTTTCGGCCAGAAATAAAATCTGTTTAGTTCAAAAGTATTCTCTATGGCAAAATGTCCTGCAAGTCCTCCACTATGTTTTTCTTTGATTAAATTCTCCCTCATTGAACAATTTGGCATGCACAACTGATTTTTCTTAAATAACAATCCATATTGTAAGAAGTAATCCAACCATTTAATCCTATCCACCAAAATAGGATTTTTACAAGCCTCAAATTCCTCTTTAAAATCTGAATCGGTCTCATATAATTCCTTAAGAAAATCAAAACCCAACAATTGGATTTGACTCTATTGAAGCAATACATTTCTTCTACTTAAGGCATATGCAACTTTATTTGATTGGCAATTTATATGTTTCAAAACAAATGGAAACCTTGAAGATACTCTACCCATTTAACATGTTTCTGGCTGAGGTTTGGCTACTACATTATAAACTGTAATGCATGGTTATCTGAGTAAAGGATAGATTCCTTTAACATTAAATAATGCCTCCATTTCTTCAATGAATTCACAACTGAGTAGAAATCCTTAGCATAGGAAGAATACTTCTTTTTGGAATCATTTAGCTTTTCACTAAAATATGCTATCTGTCTATCTTCTTGGCTTAAAACACCTCCAATTTCTTCTCCACTGGCATCATACTTTACATGAAAAGGTTTGTTAAAATCAGGCATAACCAAAATAGGCTTTTCAGTGATTTTCTTCTTTAAAAACTGAAAATTCTTTTCTACTTCAACAGTCCATCTAAATGGTTGTTTGTCCTTCTTTATGGTCTCAATAATAGGTGCATTTATCTTACTAAAATTCTTAATGAATTTTCTATAAAAGCTAGGTAGACCATGAAAACTCCTTACCTCAAAAACACCCTTGGGTGAAGGCCACTCCATAATTTCCATGATCTTCTCTAGATCCATCTTTAGCCCTTTAGCAGAAATAACAAAACCCAAGTACACTAGTTCTTCTTTCATGAATGAACACTTCTTCAAATTTAGCAATAGTTTCTCTTGTCAAAAACTTTGTAAGGCATAATTTAGATGTCTCACGTGCTCCTCCTTAGACCTGCTGTAAACTAATATATCGTCAGGATGTACTATTACAAACTTACCAATGAACTCTTTAAAAACCTCATTCATGAGTCTCATAAATGTACTTGGTGCATTTGACAACCCAAAAGGCATTACTCTTCAATCATACAGTCCCTCATTTATCTTAAAAGCAGTTTTCCGCTTATCCCTTTCTCTTATTCTTATATAATGATACCCACTTTTAAGATCTAGTTTTGAAAAACGCTTTTCTCCACTCAAGCAATCCATTAAATGTTCAATTCTAGGTAAAGGAAATATGTACCTGATTGTGATTTTATTGATGGCTCTTTAATTTGTACACATTCTCTAGCCTCCATCTTTTTTTGGGCTCAACATTGTTGGTACTGCGCAAGGACTCAAGCTTTCTTTCATTAACCCTTTGTCAAGAAATTCTTGCACCTAATTTCTAACCTCTTCATTTTGTTTAGTAGTCATTTTGTAAGCTACTTTGTTAGGTATAATTTCTATAGGTATCAAATATATATCATGGATGATTCTTCTAATGGGTGGTAATTCATTAGGCAAATCATCAACAACAATATCAAAATATTTCTCGAACATTTCTTGAATTTCAATTGGTAAATCAGAAGCTTTAGTAGAAGTCATTACCACCCATTACCCTCGGGCTTGCAAATCACAGAAAAATTTACCTCATTTTCTTCAATCGGCTACAAGTATTCCTTTCCTCCAAGTAACAGAGTTTTTGGATCAGTCTTCTTTCCTGGTACATCTTCTTCTTGTAGAGGCAGCAACGTATGATTAACACCATCATTTCCAAACTTGTAGGTGTTTTTTTTCCATCATGCATGTCTCCTCTGTCATATTGCCAAGGTTTTGCAAGCAATACATGACACACATCCATTGGCATCACATCACAAACAATTTTATCTTTATACTTGCCCACTTGGAATTCCACTTCACATTGTTCATTCACCAACAGTTGATGTCCATATTGCAACCATGACACCTTGTAAGGTGTTGGAAGTTTCATTGTTTTCAGCTTCAATTTCTCCACTACTTCTATAGAGACCAAATTATCAGTGTTGCCACTATCAATGATCATCTGGGAACATTTTCATTGGACTTTAAATGTTGTCGTGAATAAAGTCTTCCTTTCTGATGGTTCAGCCATCTCCTTTGTCGACTTGAGCAGAACTTTATAAACTACCAAAGATTCTCCTCTCTCTAGTATATATTCTTCTTCTACCACTGCTGTTGTTGTTGCTTCTCCCTCAACTATAGAAACAATTGCATTCCTCTAAATTTTTTCTACATTCTCTGGGAACTCGAAAGTTATGTGTCCCAGCTTGTTACATTTGTAACACCTTAATTCTCTGCCTCTTACCCAGCCTCCTCTTCCTCTAGAAAAACTCCCTCTACCTCTTGCATCAGCTCCTGTGGGTGCATGTTGGGTTGAGCTATTGCTAGCTCCATATTTAGGTGTTGTAGATCTTCCTCTACCGCCTTGACTTCCCCTTCCTTGGAAATTGCCTCTCCCTCTGGAAAACTGCTTCCTTATGATTTTTTCTTTAGCTTTCAGTACTATCTGATAAGCTTCCTCTACTGTTTTAGGAGATAGTAAACTTTTCTCATCTTGAATGTCCATCCTAAGGCCATTCATATATCTAGTCACCTTCTCATCTGTATCCTGGGCTTCTCCAGCTCTTATGCTTACCTTGTAGAACTCTTTGCTGTATTCTTTTACTGTCATATACCTCTGTCTAAGATTCTGCATCTGTCTAAACAAGGTTTGCTAATAATTACTTGGTAGAAACTTACCTCTTAGCTTTGCTATCATCCTGCTCCAATTCTTGATTGGTTGCTTGCCAAGTCTCTTCCTTTCTGCCTGCACACCATCCCATCAAAGTGTTGCATGCCCTCTATCTTGTTGACAACAAACTTCACATTCTTCTCATCTTCTATTTCTTCATAGTCAAAGAATTTCTCCATGCCATTAATCCAGTCTATTAATTCTTCTAGATTCAGTCCTCCTTCATATATTGATAGCTCGGTCTTTAGCCTGGCTCTGGATCTCAACACTGACTAAAAGAACCTCATCTCAGGAGTAACTACTACAACTTCCTCCTCTACAGCTTCAATCTCAGGTTCACTAACATCTCGATCATCTATGTTACTGCTTGTTGTTAATGCATCCAATCTAGGATTCATTTGTTGCCCAACTTCCATTACTTCGGCATTTGCAACAGGTCGTCCTCTTCCACCATGTCCTCGTCCTCTTCCAAATCCAAAAACCATAGTAACTTTCCTTCTCCTACTTCTAAGATTAAATCCAATGTCAGATGGCTACTCTAATACCACTAATGGTAGACTGGGTGCAGGCGATATAGATAGCCTCACAAATTTGTCCAAAATTTCTTCAATATCAGGCCAAATTTCTCTTTCTCGTTCGTATGACATATCAGACATCTAATGTTAAACTGAAATTCATGGGTCTTTTTTCCAATCACCCCAACCCTTGTTAATTGATAAATAGAGCCTTTGTTCCTATCAGAACTATAATTCCAAAGGAATTACCCAAAAACATTGTCGATGCTTTAACATTGTCATGGCTCTCAATTAGTCTTGGTGTAATTTCCAAAGGAATTACACTATCACTCTTTTTTCCAAAGACTTTGCGTTAAACACAAATAACACTATCAATGGTTTATAATAAGGCTTTCAAACACTCCTTCCTCTGATGCGATAACACATGCTCTCGAAAATTACTATCGCAACCTCCAATGCACCTATACTTAGTTCCTTTCACTCTGGGCTTGCGATGTGACCATCCTTGCGGACCCGACAGCCCTTTCCACTCTTCTCTATAATTTTTTGGGTCTGAGCTTATCGGGGTTTCAGACTTCGGCAGTTCCACAACCCTTTCTGCTACTCTTACGATTATGCGATACGATAAAAGGGTTCAAACCCGATGAAGATGTAACCTAGACTTAATAATATTTCAGGTACAGAAACTCATTCTGGACTAAGTATTTCATGATTCTTCTATGTAAACAATGTTTGGCTTCGAACTCTATAAAATGATTCAAGGAACCTGTGATCACTAATGTGAAGGAAACTACGCAACAGGCCTATGCTTAAGTTTTTATTGGAAAACAACAATTTGAATCCCCATTCATAAACAAGAAAAACAAAAGAACCAGAATTGATACATGCGTAAAATACTAACTAACAGAGAGTCATTAATTTAGATGAACAGAGAAAGGTTTTGCAAAGTGATAATGCTTTTAGGCTCGACTTGCTATGAGATTACCATTGTTTCTTATTTATAAAAAATAGATAAAGCCTTCTTGGTCATTATCCTTTACAAAAGTGTGCTTTTACATGGAGTGATTTAAAGCGTAAATATTGTTATAGCTATCCATAAGCGATATAATTAGCATGTTTTATTCTTAATTCTACTCTTATCTTAAACTAGGAAAGCATGAAAATTGTTCGCTAAAGGAGCCCACTCCCTTGCCTGTAGATCTTTTTTGTATTTCTGGAATACGTTTGAATATTTTTCCCTCTAAGTCACATGTTCCTGCATCAAATGGGTGCTTCGATATTTAAGAGGCACAAGTGATCATTGCATCATCTTTAATGGTAGTGAAGGATTTGTCTTTGGATATGTGGATGCTGATTATGCATGTGATTTGGACAAAAGGAGATCTACTATAGGTTATGTCTTTACTCTTGCAAGTGGAGCAATTAGTTAGATGTCAAAGATTCAAGAAACAGTCTCATTGTCCACTACTGAAGCAGAATATATAGCTACTTCAGATGCTAATAAAGAAGCAATTTGGTTAAAGTGTCTACGTGATGAGATTAGAATGATGCATGAGAATGTGAATGTACTCTGTGATAATCAAAGTGCTATTCACCTAGCTACAAATCTAGCTGATCACAACAAGACCAAGCACATTGATGTAAGAAAGCATATTTCATTAAAATTGGTAAAAGATTATTCCAAGGACATCACTAGAATTTAAGTTTTTACTTACTTTGAAATTCTAGATCCACTATTTAATTCCAAATTTAATGAAATATGTGTTTGAGGTATCATTTTCCAAGACATGTGATTGATGGCAGAAAAGTAGCTCTCAAGAAGGTTCATACATAGGAGAATTGTGCAAACTTATTGACGAAGCCAGTTACAATAGAGAAGCTGTGATGGTGTTTTGCTCCTCTTAGCTTGCAGAAGAGATGATGAATGGGCATGGGGAAGGGATTAGGAAATTGTTGTCAAGGTGGAGTTTCTTGGAATTTGACAACTAATTGTGTAAATATGTGTAAAAATTGTATTTTCTGCCAAGTTGGTTTTATACCGAAACAACTGTTATGTAATTGAGGAGGCTCTTATAAAATGATGAATGCTCGAACTATTGTAATCGAGGAGAATCAATATTGATTTAATAGGAAATCCAATCCCTTTCCATGTGGATGTTTCCTTGACACCCTGTCAAGGTTTCACAAGCCCTTCCATAGCCAATATAGAAAGAAATGATAATAGAGGGAGGGCCTACCTTAAGCCCCTTGTTGATTGAAAGGTGAAAGAAGAAGATCCATTTACTATTATAAGAAGAAAGGTGAAGAGATGAGTGAAAATTCCATACAATCCATTACCAAGAAAACTGAAAGGCGTATAAAACTTGAAGTAAATTGTCCCAACTAAGGCAATCATAGGCTTTAAATAAATCTAATATCATTAACATACCCAACAATGTTCTAATTTTGAGGGAATGTAAAAATTGCTGAGCTACAAAAATGGCATCTATTATCTGCTTGCCTTCCAAAAATCTTGTTTGATATGGAAAAATGAGACGAGAGAGAAAAGATTCAATTGTTTGATGATAATCGTTGATACAATATTATAAATAAATTTACACAAAGAAATGGATAAAATGCCATTGGGGTCACTTGTTCATGTATCTTTTCCCCCATTAATGACCAATAGACTCGAAATAATTTAGAATTAATATCTCTTTAATCTTTCGAATAATAAAAATTATAATAATGGAGTGTTATATGATACAATATATGTTTTATAAATTTGTTTTTCTATAATATTATCATTTAATAAATTGTTTTCATTTTTTTTTGGTAGGTAAGCACCCATGGGAGATTTGAACTAGTGACCTATCACAAGGAGTACCTTAACAATGCACCCAGACACCATCAATCAAAAGCCCCGCGAACATAAATTATTTTTGCTTTAGAATCAAGAGAGTTGTATAAATTTTTCATATTTTGAGTCAATACATTACCTAGTAGTTAACATCTTTTTCCATTAAGCTCTTTTCATTTTATATAAATTTGAAAATTTTATAATAAAATTTTCAAAGTTTTGCATAATCGGTAAAGTTTTTTTTATCATGTTTTATTTAAAATAATAAAAATATCAAAGTTATATTTTCCATTATGTTTTATTTTATTTTTCTCCTAGCTTTCAATGTGGAATGCATTTGAAATGAGTTTAAAATTTTCGTGCTGGTTACATATTGAAACTGGCCTTTGAATTTGATGATTTTTTAAGAAGAATTAAAATGTGACCCTAGGAATGGATCTATCTTATATCTTAATTTATATGTTTTACAAATTCAAAATTATTGGTCAAATTTTTAATTTTTTTTTATTTATAGTTTTTAATAATTAATAATGTTGTTGATTAATATACTTTTACATCAATTATGAAATAAAACTTTATATTTCTTAGATTTTATATTGATAAATTAAATATTTTTTTTCACCTATCTTGTTTGATATAAATATTAATATGTAAATCGTATATAAAATTTTGATTATTTTTTATTTTTAAATCTCAATAGTATTATTTATTTATTTGAAAGCATTGAAAGTTGTAAAACATACTCTGTACATATTTAGAAACAAATGAATCATTTCATTTAACGTCTTAAAGATAAAAGTCAAAGTTTGAATTAAATGAAGGAGTTGCAGCTCACAGGTGTGTACAGCACTTGGGAGACTGCACTCAAACAAAGAGGAGACTCTCACTCTCGTTCACTCTACATTACATCAAATGAATATTACAATATTAAATACATCACTGAAAATTATGTAGTTATAAATAACCTCCTAAACTCTAGGAACTAATCCTAAACTAAGGAGATGCGTTACAACCATATAATCATTTTCTCCATTATTTTTAACTCCCCCCTTAATGGAGAAAGGGTTATTTTTCACTCCTAACATCCCTCTAAATAACTTAAACTTTACTCGCCCTAGAGGCTTAGTAAAAATATTAGCTAAATTATCACAAGTGTTACAATACTCCACACATATTTCTTTTGACTGTATCTTTTCTCAAACAAAATGAAACTGAGTGTCTATATGTTTAGTATTTTTATGGAAAACTGCATTGTATGCAAGCTTTATTGTGCTCTAGTTGTCAGTTTTGATGCTGGTTGCTTCTTTCTATCCTTCCCCTACATTGCTAAGCAATCTCCTCAACCAGATGGCTTCGCATGTGGCTGAACACAACGCCCGGTACTTAGCTTCACATGATGATATTGCTACAGTACTTTTCTTTTTGCTACTCCACGAAATAACCCCGGATCCAATACTAAATGCGTAACCTGTGATGGATCTACAATCATCCAGGTCACCTGCCCAATCAGAATCTGAATAACCTGCTAAAGTAACATCAGAAATGTCAGTGTATAAAATGCCATAATTACAAGTACCACTAAGGTACCTCAACACACATTTTGCTACAATCCAGTGACTTTCAAGTGGTCTGGACATAAACTTGCTCAGCACACTAACATAATATGCCAGATCAGGTCTAGTTGTCGTGAGATATATCAAACTTCCCACTAGCTGTCTATATAAAGTGGCATCCACCTGTTTTGTGCCATCGTCACTGCTTAACTTGAGAATCTGCTGCAACGGTGTTGCTGTTGTTTTGCACTGTTCCATTCTGAATCTTTCCAACAGGGTTCTGGCATACTTTCCTTGAGTTAGAAAAGTTTGACCAAAATCTTTCCACACCTCCAATCCTAGGCAATAATGAAGATCTCCAAGGTCTTTCATTTCAAATACCTGTGACATTTGTTGCTTAATTTCTTTGATCAAATTATTTGCATTCCCTGTTATGATCATGTCATCCACATACAACGAAATCAAAATGATTTGCCTCTATTTATTTATCTTGGTATACAGGTTTGGGTTGTTGAGGCTCCTATGAAAGCCATGCTGTATAAAAAATGAATCTATTTTTTTCATACCATGACCTGGGTGCTTGTTTCAAACCATAAAGTGCCTTATGCAATTTACACACTAAATGTGCCTGCCCCTTTTTCACAAAACCAGGAGGATGTACTAAATTAATTTCTTCCTTTAATTCTCCATTCAGAAATGATGTTTTTTTGCTAAAGAAATTAGCATTCTAATTGTATTTAGTTTAGATACAGGAGCAAAGGTGTCATCGAAATCTATTCCTTCTTGCTGTGAGTAACCCTTTGCTACCAATCTAGCCTTGAATTTTTCTACACTCCCATCTGCATTTATCTTATGTTTATACATCCACTTGCATCCTATAGGGGTTTTTCCTTCAGGCAACTCAACTAAATCCCAAGTATGATTTCTATATATTGATTCAATTTCCTCATGCATTGCAGCCCTCCATTCACCTGATTTACTTGCTTCTTCATAGTTTGAAGGTTCTACAATGTTTAAAATTTTGGACATTAAAGCATAGCCTTTCAATCTTTCAGGTAGTCTAGTCTCCCTACCTGATATTCTAGGTAGAGGACTTACCTCAACTCTATCTGTTTCAGCACTTTCCGGGCCTGCATCATCACTTATTACACTATCTTCTACTACTTCTTCCTATTTCTGATGCTGCTCCTACTCTTCATCATTGTCACTGTTCATCTCTATCAGCAATGGAATGTGGCTGTCAATGTTAGAGTCTTCCTTTCCATCTTCAGTCTGTTCATGAAAAATAACATCTCTGCTTGCGAAAACTTTATGATTCATAGGATTATATAACTTGTATGCCTTATACTCTGTGCAATATCCTACAAATATACATTTCAAGGCTTTGGGGTCTAACTTCTTTCTATCTGCTTTTGGTATGTGAGCATAAGCTTTAGATCCAAATATTCGTAGATGACTAACTACTGGTTTGAGTCCAAACAATGCTTCAAAGGGGGTTTTGAAGCATAGACATTTAGTAGGACTTCTATTCTTTAAATAAACATCAGTATTAATGGCTTCTGCCCAAAGACCATTCGATATACCTTTACCTTGAAGCATACTTCTCGCGCACTCCACAAGAGTTCTGTTCTTGCGTTCTGCTACTCCATTCTGCTGTGGAGTGTGTGGCACTGTGAATTGCTGCATAATCCCATGTTGCTTGTAGAAGTTCATGAACTCTCCTAACCTGTATTCTCCCCCTTGGTCCGAGCGGAGAATCTTTATCCTCTTTCCTATTTGGTTCTCTATCATAGATTTAAACTCTTTAAAGTACCAAAAGGCTTGACTCTTTTTACTTAAAAAATACACCCATGAAATCCTAGTGCAGTCATCTGTAAACAACAGAAAATAATATGCACCTCCTAAGGACCTAGTTTGCACAGGTCCACAAATATATGTATGCACTAGTTCTAGGATGCCTCTTTCCTTTCTGCTGACATGCAAAGGGAACTCTTCTCTATGAATTTTCACTAAAGCACATCCATCACATTCCAGCTTGACATTGTGAAAAACAGGGAGCCCATCAACCATACCTTTCTTCTGAAGTAAAATGAGGTCTTGCAAACTGAGATGTCCAAATCTCTAATGCCAGAGATTTTTGACTCTTGATCCAGCTGCATCCATTACTTGTCGTGGCATACTCTTTGCATCCAATCTGTACAAATTCCCCACGCGTACTCTTATTGCAACTGTTTCGATCTGGCTATCCTTAATGACATAACCATTCTTAAAGAATTACACCTGCATGTCTTGGTGTATAATCATTGAGACAGAGATCAAGTTTTTCTTAATTACTGGAACATACAATAAATTTTAAGATGTTTAATGTCACCACTAGGTAGCTTCACAGGAATATCTCCATATCCTTTGATCTCATACCCACTGTCATCTCCTAGATAAATTTTTGATCCACATGCAGATTCTTCAAGAAATTCAAAACAGTCCTTCTTACCGGTCATATTTGAGGATGCACGAGAGTCGACATACCATATGTTGTCCTCATCTCCCTTTGATGCTGAAAGAGCACAATCGACTGTGAATAGTCAAAGATCATGGCTGTGGTCCTCCTCTTCTCCAGCAAAATAGCCCTGGTGTTTCCTCTTTTTGCCTTTTCTTTCATCTTCCTGCCTCTTACGACATTCTTTAATCTGATGACCAGGTTTCCCACAATCAAAAAATCTCTTAACATAATTATCAGTCATACCTCTGAATGATCTCTTTTGAAAAGAGTTGGCCCCTTTCTACTGCTGCTGCTACGGTTGTTGGTGCTGGTGCTGCTTTCTTCTATACTGTCACCTCTTTGCCATCAGATCAAGGTCATTGCTCTGAGTTTTCAAATTCTGTCATCGCTCCTCCTCTTGGAGCAGAATCGCTGTCAGCTCATCAAATGAAGGGGCTTTCTCCCTCGCTGACAGTCCTATGATAAATGTTTGGTATTCATCAGTCATTCTGTTCAATGGGAATGTAACTAGATCTGAGTCAGACACCTTTTCTCCAATAGCTCCCAGTTTGTCTCTCAGATCCTTGACTTTGGCCATGAATCCACCAATGGACTCATTCTCGTCCATCTTCAATGCAAACAATTTTCCCTTGAGTGCCAGAACACGATTTGTATTCTGAGTCTCATACAAGTTCTTGATCTTTGTCCATATATCAGCGGCCAACTTAGAATCTCTGATATGTGGGATAATATTGTCCTTAACGGACATCTTCAGTATAACTTTCGCTTTCGTTACTCTTTTATCCCAGTCTTGTTCTTGGGTTTCTGTTCTAGATCTCGGCTCATTTCCATCCACGATCGCCCATGCATTTACGCTCTCCGGCAAAGTTCGCATTTTAAATTTCCAGTTGGAGAAATTCATTCCATCGAGTTTTCCAGACTCGCGGAGGTATGATTTTATACTGTTGTTCATTTTCACCCAACTAAACACTCCAATCGGCCACCACCGGGCAAGTCCGATCTGCTACCACCGAATGATCAACAACTTCACTGTGCCACCACCGTGCTAGTCCGATCTGCTGCCACTGAACAGATCAGGGACTTCACTGTGCCACCACCGGGCAAAACTGATCTACTACCACTGAACAGATCAACAAACAAGATCCAACATGCCACCACCGGGCAAAGGCGATCTGCTTCCACCGAGCAGATCGAGGAGCTGCACTGCGCCACCACCGGGTAAAAAACTGATCTGCTTCCACCGAGCAGATCACAGAGCTCTGATTCACCACCACCGGGCAGGTCCGATCTGCTACCTCCGAGCAGATCACGGAACCCCAATTCGCCACAACCGGCAGGTCCAATCTGTTACCTCCGAGCGGATCAAGGGACCTAAATTTGCCACCACCAGGAAAATCAAATCTGCTACCAGCGAGCAGAAATCTCCACGTGCCACCACTGGGCAACTCCGATCTGCAACGAAAAATTGCAGATTTCCAGAGAGAAAGAGGTTGGCCCTATGGCGCTCTGAACAGCTACAAATCTGCACCAATTGCAGAAAAGGAAAATTCATGGTGTCCACGAAAATTGGTGCACTTAACAACCACGGATCCGCGCCAATTCAGTTACAATTTCATTGGCACGCTTATTAGCCCCAAACCCGTGCCAATGGGCGCATCTGTTCTTTAAAAACTTGCGCCTTTCTGTTTTGTTCTAGATTGGCGCAACTTTCTGCAAAAAAATCCGCGCCAACTGCTCCAACCCTTTCCTCGGCTCAAAGATGATCAGTCATCTGAGACCCTTCGCTCCAGGTGTTACTGCAGTTCCACCTGATCACACAAATACATTTACATGCACTCCTACCACTACAGATATGTAACTAATGATACATCCCTAAAAAAATTGAGGCTATCTCTACCCTAAGCTCTGATACCAAGATAAAAATCAAACTTTGAATTAAATGAAGGAGTTGCAGCTCACAGGTGTGTACAGCACCTAGGAGACTGCACTCAAACAAAGAGGAGACTCTCACTCTTGTTCACTCGACATTACATCAAATGATTATTACAATATTAAATGCATCACTGAAAATTAGGTAGTTGTGAACAACCTCCTAAACTCTAGGAACTAATCCCAAACTAAGGAGATGCGTTACAACCATATAACCATTTTCTCCATTATTTTTAACTCTTAAAACATAAAATTTTAATAATGGAGTGTTAAATTATATAATATATGTTTCTGTAAAAAAAATTATTAATGATATTTTTATTTATTAAATTGTTTTTACTTTGACATTAATTAGTAAAGTAAAACTGGTCATAATTTTTTATATTTTGTATGGGTTAATAACTAAAATCATTGACTATTAAATTATTTTATGTTAATTTTGAAAAATCAATAATAATTTTTTCTAAATTTTGCATTGAAATAATAGATAAAAGTCTATTTTCATTTAAATTTTTTGTTATTCTCATGTTAAAAAAAATATCAAATCTATATTTTCCATTCTGATTTATTTCAATGTTGTCCTTGTTCTTTGAATAATACGTTGGGAAAAAGAAAAATTCATTCTTGTCCTTGTTCTCAGTGTGGAGTACATTGGCAATGACTTTAAATTCTTACTTTTTAAATTTTTTGTTATTCTCATGTTAAAAAAATATCAAATCTATATTTTCCATTGTGATTTATTTCAATGTTGTCCTTGTTCTTTGAATAATACGTTGGGAAAAAGAAAAATTCATTCTTGTCCTTGTTCTCAGTGTGGAGTACATTGGCAATGACTTTAAATTCTTACTTTTTGTATATCGAGATTAGAATTTGCGATTTATTTCATTGTTGTCTTTCTTCTCGGTGAGGAATACATTGGAAAAAATATTTATTTCATTGTTGTCCTGGTTGTTAGTGTGGCATACATTGAAAATGAGTTTAAATTCGTACATTTTGCATATCTAGATTAGACTTTTTATTTGAAGAAAAATTTCAAGACCAGCTAATTTCATGAATGGATTTATATTAATTTAGATATTTTATAAATTTATTATTACGGTTTATTTATTTAAGTTTTAATTTTTTATATAGGTTAGGGAAATGAGTTGTTTTTAATGTGATTTTTTTGGATTTTTTTGGTGTTAGTGAAAAAAACTTGAGTTGAAATATTGATGTATGTTATTTGAACTAGTTTTTTGATTGTATATATAAATTTAGCACCCTGAAAGACTTTTCAAGCACAATTATTTATGCAAATTGATAATAAATTTTATTAATATTATTATTGATTAATAAAAATATTCACTTTTGTATTAATTATGAAATAAAAGTTTCAAATAAATTTATATAAAATAAAAGTTAAATTTTTTTTTCTAAATTTTGTATTGATAAATTAATTATATAAAATAATAAAAATATCAATTTTTAGATATTTTTAAATTATTATTTATTTTTGTTTCATATAAATATTAATATTTAAACTTATATAAAATATTGGTTTTTTTAAATCATAAAGTATTATTTTTTATATATTTACCATCATTGAATGTTGCAAAACATACTTTTTACATAATTAAAAACAAATAGATAGGTTACTGTCTTAGAGCGTTAATTGACTTTTAAACATGGAACAATGAAGAAATACAAGTTTCAAAATTGGTGTTAGTTTAATACTTCAAAAATTATAAACTATAATAATGGAGTGTCTGATGACATAATATATGCTTTACAAATTTGTTTATCAATAATATTGTTATTTAATAAATTGTTTCCATTTTGACATTAATTATGAGAGTTGGTCAGAAAATATTCATGTTTTGAAATAATATATTGATTGCTAGATAAGATTATTGACTAATAAATTAATCTTTTTTTTAAATTTGGCAAGACCCTTTTTATTCATTTTCTTCAAAAAATTATAGGTTACAACTAGAATTAAAGTGGTTACGTGGCCTCAACATGCCTAGTGGAAAACCTAATTGCATTATAGACCATCCAAAAATAGAAATTTTAAGATTGTCTAACATAACTATATATGTATGAGTATATTTAAACCTTATACATTCTAAATAGCTGAAACGTGATAGCATAATATGAAAATATTTCATATGATAAAATTAAAAACCAAACACTGATCCACACAAGCTATTAGTCATCAAATGAATGCACTGGAGTTGGATCCTTCGCACTCGAACCTAGTAATTCTGTTTGTGGGAGACACACAATATGTTTCTCAATGTGACTAAGGGAGACATTCTCTGATTGGATCTGGAACTAAATCAACTTAAATTCCTGATGAATTTCCGATAGTCAATGATCAGACTTGGAAGAATCAAATGGAGGGTTAGCTAAGGCTTTTGCTACTATCTGCATCATTAACCAATAGAGAGAGACAATCAATTTATATTAGGAGGACAGACCTCTAGAGTGACCCCAGTCTGGCACCGAGTCCTGCCATTCTTCCAAATCAATTTATACATTTGCTCCCTAATGGTTTAACTCAAATTCCTAGCTCGAAATTAACTGAAAAAGCTCCATCAAGGTACCTATCTGAAATTCTTGAGTTGCGTCTCAGATAAGCGACGAGGTGGTTTTGTGGCCTCTACACCTTGCTTGGCAAAAATGGGGTTGACTGCATCTGAGACAGCCCCATATTTTTACTATGACCACCACCTGCACTAGTCGGGTTTCTTTTGACAGAGGAGGAGAAACCCATATTATTACTTGAATCTGAACCACAAAGATAACAAACATTGGGTAGGAAGCTAAAAATTTGACCTTGCAGCAGTTTACAAACTCAAGGTCCTGATACTGACACTGTTTAACTAAAACTGTAGGGATATCATGGCATAGATACAGATAATAGTGAGTACAAGGGCTATATACCCAACAATTGCCTTGGTAAATGATTTTCGTCTTTTGCAGGCATTCGGAGATAACAAAACAAGGCTTCCCAAGTCATCTTAGGGTAGGATATGAAAGTAAATTAGGAAAAACCATATCTAGGCCCAATTCTTATCAGTTAGAAAAAATAACAAATAATCAAGGCAAGAAACATAGTAATCCATGCATGAGATATATATTGAATGCGATACCAGAGCACCCAAATATATCCCCATGCAAGATAGAAAATTCCAAACTAAAAAGAAATGATAGTGTAATATTATGACAATCCAACATGAAGACCCACTTCTTCCTTCCAAAATATGTGGATGAGCTTCCAATTGAATCCAGACATCGAATTATAAGCACTTCCTAAGTCATAAAACAAAGAAATTGAGCGCATAGGGGAATGGATACAAGGGACACTTAGAAAGTAACATACTCATTGCTGTAACCCATTGAATGAAGGAAGAAATCTAAACCAGGGTGGAGAATCACTTGGAGCTCCTTAACCTTCAATCGCCAATTTGTTGAGAACCATGAAACCATATCCTCTCTCAGAACATGAGAACTTTGGTTTAGTACTAATGAATTACTTTCATAAAGAACTGACACAGAGACAACCATGTCATCTTCCCCCATTCCATAAACGAGCTTTATGTGCAATTCCACCTTTTCGTACGGATCAAGTGTGTGAGAGTCCGAGTGAGGCCACCCTCTATCCTTTCATTTCATCACATTAATTATGGCTTCAATCCCAATAAGGCCATCCTCGAGGCTCGCACCTTGATTGGGGGGACTAATAAATTTGTTTTATTTTATATTGATTTTCAAAATTTTATAACAAAAATTTCAAAGTTTGGCATTGAGATAATGGTGAAAAGCTTATTTTCGTTATCATGTTTTATTTAAAATAATAAAAAATCAATGTTATCTTTTCCATTCTCATTTATTTCATTTTTCTTCTTGTTCTTAATGTGCAATGCAATTGAAATGAATGTAATTCCTACTTCTTTTTTGTTATGTATTGAGATTAGGCTTTGAATTTGATGAAAATTTCAATAATAGATCTATCCTAATAACAAAAATAAATATATCATCTTTAAATTATTTGTAATAATTTTCTAGGATTTAATAAAAAATGGCTCAACCAAGCGATCAATCCTAATTAAGGAATCAAGAAAGAAAAGAAACTTAAACTAAATATATAGATTGATTGATTAATTTCGCCTTACATGAATATCACTATGAGTATTGATTTTCAATGCAGGAAGGAATAGAACATATGCCAACTTAACTCTCTTAACTCAATATCCAAAAGTAGCCATGAGAAGAGGGATCAATATCCATAATAAAAAATGAAAATGTCATTTAACTCATCAAATATGGTCCCAATATATAATTAAAGCACCAAACCCTTCAAATATCACGCATGGTAACAAAATTTCATCAAAGCTATTTTTAACAAATTCAATTATGTTATTAAAGAGATAAGCATCATAGTACATAACTCAATTGAGAACATGTATATAAACACCACAGTAATAAACCACTAGCATTGTTATCATTGGGCTTGTATTGTTCTAATGTATGGTGCAAAATATACTCCAGTACTAAAACTTTCTAAGCTCTACAAGAATTAATAAATAGAATTATACATTTTCTTCGAAAAAAAATATATATATTTTTTTTTTCAAATTAGTAACCAAAATGGATGTTATAAATTTATACTCATAAGATATTATTTCAAATTAGTAATCAAAATGGATGTTATAAATTTATACTCATAAGATATTCAATGAAACAAAACTCATCCAAAAGTGTCATTTGATTCTTATTAACCAACTTTCACAAAAAAATGTTGCTCAAAATTACATTTCTAACTAGAGCGCTGTCATAATAAACAAAATATGGAAGATCTCATTATTCTCTAAATAAATCCAATTAAAAAATACTTCTTGGAAGGTCGAAATCAAATTCACCCCTCTAGATATCTCACGAAACAATTCCCTTATTTGATTAACAAGGACTCCTTTGAAATACAATCTTCCTAATGATCAAATTATTGATAAATATTATTTGATTAACAAGGACCCTTTTTAAATACAATCTTCCTAGTGATTAAATTATTGATATATATGGGATGATAATTGAATGAAAATGTTTTGATTCTTTGAATTATTCATTGTCAATGAAATTACAATATTATCCAAATGTGTTGAACACTTAATACATTGAATCACTACATTAAAATATCCTACTATCTATAGATCATAAATACCTTTCTCTTTGAAAAAATTTAATAATTCCTTAAGCACCGCTAATTGATCATAATTATTAGTAACTCTCCCAAATGTAAAGTCGAGTGTGAAATATTGATCATAACTAAAATAATAAAACAATAATAGAACGATATCACCCTATGTATCTTGAAATTCATGATCAAAATAACTCCAAAAAATAAATTGAATTGAAATATATCCCATTCCTAAGGATAACACTAGAAACCCCATCCTTAATCTATTTCTCACCATAATAAAGTCATATCTCATGAACCACCACAATAAGAAGTCATATCTCGTGAACCACCATACTTGTGTATCTCTTAACTCCTTAAAACAACCTGAGAACAACAAATAATTCATGTTCAATAATATTCCCCATGTAATGTATCCTAGAAACTCATGTAGCTAGTGCCTCATGCTTTCCTTGTAAGAATGAAAATTACATGAAACTCAACCACTTAGAGGGATAAGGGAACTTCTTTCGAAACGAATAATTATTGGATATAAGAGAGTTAGATAATAAACAAATCTTAATCATATTATACACTTACTGAGTCAGTTATGAGACTATTAGATAATTCATTAAATCTCCATCATAATCATAGATATAACACCTATGGGGACATTCCTAGTTCCATATTTTGGCCATTTCTCCAATTAAAAACCCTATTAAACAACACTAACTAAACAAAAATTCATGTTCTTTATGGAAATTTATATTTAGATACAATTAATTTCCACCCTTTATTTTATTTATCCATAATTAAATAAAAAAATGCCCCATATCCATGCTTTTCTGCTAAAATTCTGATTACTTTATTCCATGACCACACCGGTTGTTGTTCCTTCTCATCTAAAATTATATAAATATGATTTATACATCATATCTTAAACCAGAATCCCATATAAACCTATGACATCCTCTAACAACTATGCTTCATTTCCACCATCAAGCTCTCCCCCAAACTTTATGGTTCATTTCCACCATCAAGCTCTCCACCAAAATAGAAGTTCATAAGATAATATAAACCCGTCTGTTAGTTATTGACACCTTAAATCATAAGATAAAAAATGTATTTTATTCCCACTCTCCATGAATCAATTCCAAAATGACCTTGTGACCATTTCCTATTTGGTATAGACCACCCATCTTCCAAGCAAAAGGAAAGCTTCAATCAATCCCTTACAAATATTTGAAACACCTTACACGGAATTTACTTAAGTTCAGATCGACTATTCCACAATGTGACACAGATGTATTTTGATTACACTAATTTACTCCACATCCCATATGAAAATAATGAAAATAATATCCTTAATAACTCTTCACTAACCATATTTTTCTAAACAACAATATGATTTTTAATCCCATCCACCACCTTTTTTCGGATTTTCCAGTCTCTTCGCTTGACAAAAAGGATTCCATAATTTTTTATTATTTCCCATTGAAACAAAACCCAAACAATGTTTTCTAATACCATATAAAAGAGGAGGGGACTAATACCATATAAAATTTATTTTCGGACATGTCAAAATTAAATCAAATATTTAGGCGTACTTCCAAATATAAATTTGATGAGGATGAGATGAATTCGAATCGAGAATCATATAAAACACCAATATCTAATATTTTTTTCAGTCTTTATAACCAACCAAATCCAACACACTACGTGATAATCTCTTTTTACACGCTTAATTAATAAATTTAATTAAAACATAAAAACAAAAATAATAAATGTTTGCTACATAATTTTCAACATTTGATTTGTGATTATTACACGTAATATTTTGTGGATGTTAAATTTGTACCATCTATTTTATAGTTATTCATAACTACATAGTTGTATAAATTAAATAATTGGTAAACAATAATATACATCAATCCATAATAAACATCATAACGCTTCATGCATAGTCTAACATACAACTAAAATGACATTTTTCGTCGGCCTTGCGATTTCAACAAATATTGTTATTTTTGACTGCTTATAGTATAATTTTGAAGGAGAAGTAGATTCAAAACCCTTGCGAACTCAAATTTTATACCATTTATGTAACAACCCTGATGAAAATTCCATGTAAAAATATATAAATACCACGGATGATGGGACGGGTACTCCAAGATGAATGGTGGGCAAGACACCCTAGGGGGTGTTCATTTGGTTGTTTATAGCTAAGGAAATTGGAAAAGCCAATGGATAAGGCACTAAAGAGACAAAAAGCCATTTGGGCACATTTATTTATTAAAATAATGGAAATTAGGAGAAAAAGGAGGTGAAAGGTCACAACGTGCATGTGGAAAGGAAAATGAAGGAAAATAATGGTAAATAAAGAAAATAGAGGCCTCATTAATAAAATGGCTTATGAGGATCAATGGGCATGGCTTGGTAAATTTGGCTTTGGAGCTCTCTCATTATTCTCTCTCTCTCTCTCTCTCTCATACTCTTGGAGACTTCGAGTTTTCTTGGAACACTCTTGGAGGGTGTGGGATACTTGGATTCTTGGAGCAAGAAGACAAAGAAAGAACATGAAAGTGCAAGTAGGCATCGACATCAATAGCTACATCAGATTTGCTTGCCGGTATCGAGTTGCATGTATGATTTGATCACTAGTCTTGACATGCATGGCACATGCATGTGGTTCCCTTGTTGTGATCTATCATTGGCATGGAGGATTTCTTAGATCAATAGTGGACTGCTTACCCTTTCCATTTCCTGGATAGCCATGGTGATTGTGGATTTACTTTCATTTCTTTGTTTTCATTGGTTCTGATTTTCCATAGCTTGGTTTGTGTTACTAGTCCTAGAAGCCCTGGTTGAACAAACGCTCTGGAATACCTGTAACAGCTTGGGTTGAGTTACTAGTCCCGGAAGCCCTAGTTAGACAAATGCTTTGGAAGCCCTTCGTGAGTTGAGTTACTAGCCCTGGAAGCCGTGGTTGGAAAAACGATCTGGAAGCCCTGTATAAGCTGTGGGTTGAGTTACTAGTTCTAGAAGCCTTGGTTGGACAAATGCTCTGGATGCCCTGGAAGTCTTGGATGGAGACCAATTTGATGATGGTTTCTGGTGATATCTGATCGTGAGGTGAAATTACTATTTGATGGGTTGAGGTCGGTGGCCTCTGGAAGCGCTGAATGAGTTTTGATTGATGTGTTCTTTGAGATCCCACATTCATGCTTGGAATATGGCATCGGGGTGATTCGCTGAAAAGAGACTTGGATCAGCCAATATATGGTCGGGTGGAACGTGGTAGTCCCATCTTCAGTTGGTTCATTGCATTTATTAATGAAAAAATTCATCCCCTTGATTTTCATGTGCAAATGCACTGATGTATATATGGATTTTGGTGGCTGATATGTTTATTCTATTTTTGTTCCTATTATGTTGTTTATATGCACATTTACCCCAGAGGCTATTACAATTTAAGTTTGATTTTTAAAAATCTCTATGGATTTTTGCTTAAAATTAACCATAAAAATGATCCCAAAAAAGTTATTTCGTCTCACATTACTAAATTAAAAAGAAAAAAAAACATAAAAACTAACTAAAAGCTTAGTTAATTATACATCTGACAATAAGATTTGTTATAATATCATGTGTCAATATCATGGCTTATCAATACCTGATTTCCAAACAACCCTAATGCACTTCATATAGCACTTGTTGATGTGTTTTTTTAATTAACTAATCTAATTAAAAAAAATAAAAGAAACATATTTATTTTGAAAATAAATCTCAAGTTCTATATATTACTATGAATACATTAAAATAGGTTTTTAAGCTTAAATAACTACCATCTATCTCAAAGTTATTGAGAATTAAATTAAAATTCTAAAAAAATTATTGAAATAATTAAATTAAAGTTTTTAAAGTTATAAATATTTTAGGGGAAAAATAAAATTTTTATTATTTAAAAAATATTTTAAATCGATTTTTATTTTGTTAATAGAAAATATTTTAAACCCATTTTTATTTTGTTAATAAAATTAAACATCTTTAAGAGATGAATTTTTTTTTTGGGAAAATTATTTACTTTATATGAGTTGCTCATGTTTGTTTTACTTTCAAGTAAATATTTGAAAAAAAGGAAGAGTTGAATAATATAATTTTTACATATTCTTAAAATTTATTATGAAGAAAATTTTATATTCATTTAAAGTCTATGGTATTATTGATTTTATAAAAGGATATTATTAGATAAATCCCATTGAAACTTTTTTCACGTAATATATATATTTTTTTAATTATAAACTCTTTCTTAAAACATTTATATTTATATTTTTTACTACGCCTGCATATCCAGGTTTGCAAGTTCTGATGACCGGTTCTTCAATATATGCCTTTAGTTATGTATATAATAGATTTAGAGTTATCACCATTGTAATATTTTTGGAAAATGTAAAATTTTGTTTTATTCCTACTAAGGTAGGATAACAACATTTTTTTTTTTTAATTTCTAATAGTTTAGTGTTGAATATGACAATTTCTAATATCTAATTTTAGAAATTATTGAAGTTTTTTTCCAAGTTAAAAATGATAATTTGTTACCATGGGATTGGTTCAAACGTTTGGGTGTCTTTTACAAAATTTTGACATGTGTCCCATGTCGCCCATGAAATTTGGTGATCCCTACAATTTACCCATTTTCATGGAGATTATGATTGACATTTTGAAATCAAAATAAAACAAATCAATAATTCTAACCAATTTTTATTAATAAATTATTTATATTGACTAATTGTCAATACGAACATAACTTTGATATGATTTTGTTGAGTTAACACAAATTTATTATTTAGAAATGTACATGTTGAGGAATCGAATAAATAAAATATCTTAATTAAAAATATATATTATTTATTTAAATCAAATTAGTGGATATTACTTCCAATTAAAGCTAAATTAGAGAAAGTTATACTAAAAAAATTGTAATTATAAAAAATAACATAATGTCTATATAAGCTCAAATTATTTTATATATTTTAAAGTAAATAAATATATGAAGTTATGGATGATTAGATAAAATTGTATAATAATAAATTTTAAGAATCATCAAAAAATATATTTAATATAAATAACTAATTGTAAATATCGACATAGCATAACGTTATTGAAGAAAAAATCTATTACTATAACCCCATTTTCATGGGGAACATGATTGACATATGGTATTCAACATAAAACAAATATACAATTCAAACTAAATTTTATTAATTAACCCATTGTGTTGACTAATTATATGTATGAACATAATATAACGTTAATACAGTGATGTTAATTTAACATATCTTTATTATTTACAAATCTACAAATCAAATAAAAATATCTTAATTAAAAAACATATAATATTTCTTTAAATCAAATTAATTGATATTAATTTTGATTAAAATTAAATTAGAGAAAGAAATACTCAGAAAAATCTGTAATTATAAATTTGAATCTTGCCATCAAAATAAGATAAATCAATAATTCTAACCAATTTGTATTAATTAACTCTTTATATTGAGTAATTGTAAATACAAACATAACATAACATTAATATGGTTGTGTTGAATTAATATATCTAAGTTCTAAAAATGAATAGTTATATATAAATATTTTTTTTAGTAAAATTAGAAAAGAAATGATTCTAAAACTAATAATTAATTGTCATAATAGTTATTAATTATAAAAGTTATACGCAAATAAATGAAATTTAACAAATTTAAGAAATATAAACTTAGGAAATCTTAAAAATGAGTAACCGTATACAATTAAAACTATTTTAACAAAAATAGAAAAGAAATTCTAAGAAATAATAGCTAAATAATAATAAATAATAACATAATGGATAAGTTCAAATAATTATACATATTTAAAGTGAATAAATACATGAAGTTATACATGATTATATGAAAATTTATAGTAATAAACTTTAAAAATGATGAAATTTTTTATTTAGTGTAAATGAGTAATTGTAAATACCAACATGACATAATATTAGTAAACTAAAAAAAATAATAATTCATAACATTTTTTTTATTAATTAACTAGTTGTATTGACTAATTGTATATACCATATAACATAACGTTAATTTGGTTGTGTTGAGTTAACATACTTTTGTTACTTCCAAATCTACATGTTAAAAGAATCAAATAGAGAAAATATATTAATAAAATATATATATTATTTGTTTAAATCAAATTAATTGATATTACTTTTCATTAAAGTTAGCTTAGAGAAAGATATACTCAAATTTTTTTGTTAAGATAACTTTTTTTTTATAAAGATAATGAAATGAAAAAGATAAAATGAATAATAAAATTTAGAAAAATATTATTTGACATAACTATTTCTTTGGCTTTGTTACATTCATTGATATCCTTCAACAATGCATAGATCTCTTCATTGTAATACACAAGATGGTAAAACTTGTAAAAATAAAAAACTGAATCAAAATGCAGTTGAATGAACTCGCTCCAGTGTAATAATAGGAATGAAAGAAAAAGTTTATAAGAATCATCAAACAATTCGATGGTTACTATTAAATAATTGTGAATGAAAAGTGTGATGTTTCTAGAAAAAATGGAAATTAACTTTTGAGTATGCTTATAGTCATCATAGAATTTAACTTTATGTTTAATACTTTAATATAGTAACAATTTGAGTTTTTTTTATTAGTGAATATGTCCTTATTTTTTTGGTTTCCCTTTATTGTTTTTACTATATTTTGTAACATAAATTTCATATTACCATTATGTTATTTCATTAATCTTTCAATGCAAGGATCTAGTGCTAGTGAGAAGACTTCTCATATTGTTCGCACATGGAGGTAATCAACCAAATATTTTAGCTAGAATATCGAAGTCTTCTACTTATTTGCAGCATCTACCATTATGTATTCTTCTCTACTCTAGCAAGAATGCATTATTTTTCTTTAACAATTTCAATTTTCAAAAACCATATATATATTCTTAAATTTTGCAAGCATTGTGTATTTAAAGAAAATATGACAACATTTTAGTGTAAATATTTTTCAAAATAATTATGCTTGCAACTGTATTTTCAAGTTTTTTTTGGCAGATGCTCAGCTTACTTGTTAGTATTATCTACATTTTCATTTATATTATTCCTTTGCAAAGTTTTTCTTAACATAATAATTGTCTAATCATAACCTACTTAATAAATAAATTGAATTACTGACTACTTCATCTAATTTTTGAGTGAATTATTTTCATCGTATTCCATATCCTATGTTTCCAATGTTGATGCGTAATAGCTAAAGTAACAATGATATAAAACTACAATTGGATATACAAAACTATATATTTTGTTCGACAAATCTAACTCTTCATATTTTTTAATGATATCTCATATATTTTGGCTTCAAAATTGTATCTAAATTTGTAATTATTTGTTTATTGATTCAAAACCAGCTATAATTATATCCAACAAACTTATAAAGCAATAAATAAAAAGAAAAAATCATCACCATAAAATTATAACGATAAAATTATAACAGAAGTTAAATCAATTAATTAAACATAATTTGTTAAAAATAAATAAATAGAAAGTGACATGCTTTTTCGTCTATACTTTAATTCTCTTAAAATATGTCGTACATTTATAAGTTAAGAAATACAAATTCTATATTAACAAACACGGTAAAATATTCATTAAAATTAAGAAAGAACTTATATTCTTAATATTACAAAAAATAATGTTAATTATACACTGAAGTGTAAAGTAAAATGTAACAAGTTTTTATACTTCTACACGGTGGAACAAGAAGAAGGAAAATTCTTAAAAGGTTGATTTTATCTTACAAATACCAAATTTTTGATAAATTTCTAGTTATTATTCCACATATTGTGATGATTTCCATAACAAAATTTCATCTCTTCATCTTTGTACATGTGGATTTTGGTTGATCATATGTAGGAATGCAATCTGAATGCCATCATTGAACTTTGGTGAAAATTTTAATGCTATGCATATATTGTAACATATTTAACCGAAAAAATTATATATTTTCATATTTTACCAACAATATCATTTAAAGAGATAAAACTTTATAGGTAATTGTTTGAAAATAGTGTAATATTAATATTTTTAATTATTAAAATATTTGTTTTTAATAAATTTGTATGCTATATAGAAATATATTAAATTTTATTTGATATTTTATATTGCATGCTATGTACTTGTATACAATATGCATAAGTTCAATTAACATAATCGAAGTTATAATTATTAGTTAAAAACTACATGGACAACCACAACTTAAATAAACATTGAAAATATTGTTGAAATATAGTATTTGATATTTTATTTTAATACAAATACATTATCATTAAAATTTTATTTTTTTAATATAAATTTACTATGCCTAAATGATGTTAGGATTTTATACTTCTCTTTTCCTATATATGTAACAACCCTCCATTTCTATCATGTCAAACCAAATCTAGACCGAGTGATAATAGAAAAGCTAGCTTTACGGGGTAAAATTGGGAGTAAATATTTTATTACCAAATAAATTAAGATAATTTAAAATATTGGAAAACGAGACACCAAGAGATGAGATTCTTTCCAAATGAAATCCCATTTTTGAATGGGAATGGGTAATTCTTTCATGATGAGATGTCTACATCAAATTCTAGATAAGGTTAATCAATTAGGAGATAGATATCCATTAAGTTGATTAGATGGAGAAAGATGTTAATATTAAGAAAAACATAAAAGCCTCATGGGAGAGAAAGACAAGATTTTATGTGAAAAGCCTAGGCAAGTCAATAAAAAGATCCACAAAAGTGGGATGTTGCTAAAGGAAACCATATCATGAAAGAGGGAGTTAAACACAGATTGAAGAGATCAAAAGGTGGCAGTTGATCAATGGGCACAAACTCTCAGTTCAGGGGAGAATAAGAGTAAGTCAGTTCTAGGTTGGGTGGCGGTGCTCGATTTCCCAAGTGATACTCATCTTGCTAACCTTGTTTGATTTAATTGCATAGGATGTTCTTGATGTTTGGGTTCCTTACATTTTATGATGTTGATTATTTAGCATAAGATTATATTGCATGTTATCTGATTGTCTATAGGATTATTAAATACTTATGTATGTGACAATTGTTGAACATAAATTTAGTTGAAGTTAATTGTAGTGATGGGACCATAGTAGGTGTTAGGACTCAGAATTGACCAATTTTGACCTTATATTTTTGCCATAATATTATCCTTTTCAGTCATAAGTTGTAAGCTTTGATTACATAATGACTTAATCACCCCAAGGTACGAAGTAACTTTCTGCATATCTATATGTTTGAAAAGCTGACTAAGTTGCCAAGTAATTGTCTTAAGCCTGCAGGGATTATAATTTATAGTTGCTGTAACACCAGAAACAACAACTACGCAGTTGCCGCAACACCAGAAATAGCAACTACGCAGTTGCTGCAACACCAGAAGCAACAACTACGCAGTTGCTACAGTCAGCAACAACAACCATCTAAAGCAAGCTATTTTGCAACAGCTGGGAATAACAAACGACAACTATCTGAAGAACGCTGACGCGGCATGATCAAGCAGCTGTCTAAAGCGGGTACAACACAGTTACCATTTCCTAAATCAGGAACAACATTTGGAAACGATAAAGGAATGTGAGGATCCCAAGAAGACGGTTGAAGTCGGTTACCAGCTGTGTAACAGCCAGAACCTAAGAAAGAATATATTATTATACTGTTATAACAACATTCTGTAATTCTTATTTTTGATAGAATAGGTTAACTGAATGAACTGTAATAATCTATTGTAATAGATGTCTCCTCTATAAAGAGGAGACATCTACCTTAGAAGGGGGGTTAATGTGTGGTCTGCAAGTGAGATTTTGAGAGACATCAGGAAGTCTGAACTTTATTGTACTTGAATATTTTGGCAGATGAATAGAAGATTGTTCTGAGCACTTAATCTACCCTTTGTGTTCTGGGGAATCTTGTGAGAGGGACTGGGCCCACCTTCCTCACAAGATTCACCCATTTACTTTCCTGTCAAGTGTGTAAATGTGTGATAGTTTCTTTCTGCTGGTACTCTGTTTGGACTCTGTAGCATTACCTCTGGTATTTCCGTTTTGCTAGTACTTTGTTTCATTAATTGCTTGAAGTTGTGCAAGGATATCTCACTGGTGAATTAGAGTGGAGTATGTGTTAGCAATCTGGTTATAGGGGCAGGTGCTGAATGTCCTCACCTAGAGGATAGGGTCCTGATCCTCTACCAACAGAGCATCCATTACTTTGCTTTTCATATTTGTAATCTTAATTAATTATTTGTACTGTGATAACTTAGCGTAAGAATCACGTATACTACAACTTTTTAATGCTTTTAGAATTAAGTACATACAGTACACGGTAGCCTTTGGAATAAAAAGACTTTCCCAGGTTGACAATTAATGTGGTACTTGATTGTTTAATCAATAAACAATTCAACTAGCCAACATTTTGGCGCCGTTGCCGGGGAAGGCAAATAGAGATTTCTAAAGGAATTAATGATTTTTTTTCGAGAATAACAGATGCATCAGAGGATGCAAGAAACCTAATTTCACAAGAGGCAAAGGAGGAAGAAAAACTTATCTTGACGAAATCATCTCAAAGGCTGAAACATCACAGAGGACAAATTCCCGGAGACCTCAGATCCAGTATTCCTCACAAACAGATCGACAGACGGAGGAAGTAATAAGACCTGAAAGGAAGCTGGAAGTACCAGAATACACCGAGGAACCGGTAGAAGAACCTGAAGAAACAGAAGACACAGAAGATAAAGCAAGTGATTCAGGAAAAAGACCAATGGAGGATAAGAGAAAAGAAGGAAGAGGGGAAAATTCGCTCTCTACCCTGGAATTCCCTATTGGAGAGCTGCCGAGAGGAACAACCCCCATGAAAAACATTCCACTCTCAGCATTACCCAACTTTCATGGGTTATCCTCTGAAGACTCGGATGAATTCCTCTTCGAATTCGACATACTATGTAGGAGTTATGATTATGTGAGCGCTAATCAGAAACTAAAACTATTTCCAGCAACACTGAAAGGGAATGCGTTAAGATGGTTTATGAGCCTAGGAGCTCAGGCAATCACTACCTGGGACTAGATGAAAGAAAGCTTTCTGGCTAAGTATCAAGACTACTGCCGGACAAGAGAAAGGAAGGAAGAATTGTTTAAAATGGTTCAGCAAGAGGACGAGAATTTGGAAGATTTTGTGGAAAGATTACAGTATAATCTGCAGCGGTCTGATAATCCTAATATGAGTAAAGATATTCTGAAGACTATATTGTTGAAAGGAGTACGAGATGACTGCCTGGACATGTTAAACATCCTGGGAAAAGGGGACATTTCCAAAGAACCCTTTGATTAAATTATCAATCTCTGCATGAGATGTTCAAGGGGAGCAGTAGGCAGATAAAAAAGTAGAGATAATGTATATTCAAGAGTTCAGAAGTCAGCAAGCGGAGGAGTAACAAGGGCTGAAATAGGTAATTTATTAGAAGAATTTAAAACTAAGATGTTAAGCTCTTTTGCTTCACAAATTGATGCTCTGCAGGTTAAGAAGAAACAGGCGGAAGCAGAAGCTGCTCTAGCTATTTTCTGTTCCAAATGCAGAGAAAAACACCCACTCAGGGAACGCCCACTGGATAAGATACCTATCTGCACAATCTGCGAGAAGGACCATGAAACCTAGCAATACCCCTCTCTGCCTGGAATCAAAGCAGCATTGCAGTCAACTGAAGAAGAGGCTGAAGCAGTGTACCTGATGACACAGAGGAGGCAATGGCCACAAAGACAAGGTATGAACTCTAACACTGCATTCAGTCGTTGGAATAATAACTCTCCTTTTCAAACAAACTACCCACCCATGAACCAAATGCAGTACCCACCCTTTAATACAATGAATTTTGCACTTATGCAGCAACCAAATCTTCCTTTTCCTGATCCTACTATATGGAATCCTTGGGCTCCCCAACAACAGTATTTTAATCAATGGAATCCAAACTGGGCAGCCCAACAGATACCATTTCCTCAACAACAAGAGTCTCTTTCCTTACCATCCAATACTCCTCCAAATAACCAGGCAATGAGACCACAGCTGCCTGTACAACCTAACCCCAATCCAAATAACAATAAAGCCCTGCAAGTAATTGACATTCAAAATCAGCCTATTTCTCCCCTGCAATGTAACGATATCCATCTTCACTCAGGGAGAATTGTTGAACCCATTATAGATGATATCACTGACTCTAACAAAGAAGAAGTTAGAAAAGAAAAAACAGCTAACAATAACGCCGAAACAGCAGAATCAGCACCTAATAATAATGATCAAACAATAGATCCTCCATTCCCTGAATGGTTGGCTCTCACTAAAACACTTGAGCGACCTACCTTTAACCTTTTAGGAGAGCTACAGAATTTGTATGTTAAAATCTAATTATTGCAAGCATTAAGGGATGTTCCTATTTATGCTAGAACTATTAGAGACATTTGTATAAAAAAACCGGGAAGAAAGGCTAAGGATCCCCTCACAGTTCACGTGATGGGAGAATTAATTGCTTTAATGACCGAAAAAGATTATCCTGTGAAGTATGGTGACCCTGGTCACCCTACAGTAACAGTCCAGGTTGGAAGAACCTTTATCTCTAAATTACTAGTAGATTTAGGAGCCGCAATAAATATTATGACACTCGAAACAACACAATTGCTTCAGTTAAAAAACTTTATTAGGGAAACTCCAACTATCTTAGAGTTTGCTGACCGCTCTACAATTAAACCCAAAGGGGTCATTGAAGATCTTATAATTTTTGTAGAATCCTGGAATTACCCGACTGACTTTGTGGTGTTACAAACTAAAACAAAGTTGGGGGGTCATCTGTTGATTCTAGGGAAACCTTGGCTGGCTACAGAAGATGCGTTCATCAGCTGTAGATCAGGATCAATGACCATCTCTAATAGGCAGGAAACTAAACAGCTTACCCTCTATCCTCATGCTACACCCATGATTAATAATGACAATTCTGTATGGGTAGACTATGAGGATGAAGAAACCCAACCTATATTGACTATTGGATAAGCCTTGACTTTTAAGGACTCCACCGAAGATGAATTAATCAGCAGCTTTATATCTGAACCCTCTTCGGTCAGCCCTGAAACATATAATCACTTCACTGCAATCTTAGAATCTGAATCCCAGCAGAACATGAAAGATGAAAACTTATTTCAGACAATAGTAGGCAGCCCTTCCAAAAGTACAACAATTGAAATTGAGCCTGGGAAAACATTAAATATAAATCCTGACTTGACTGATAATGAAAAACAACAATTAATAAAGTTACTCCAAGAAAATAAAGAGGCATTTGCATGGGACTACACAGACATGAAAGGGATCTCCCCTAAACTATGCACTCACCTTATTTATATTAAGGAGGGATCCCAGCCAGTCTGTCAACCCCAGCGAAGAATGAACCCCAACCTTAGAGAAATTATGAAGGAGGAACTTCAAAAACTCTTGAATGCAGGATTTATATACCCTATATCTGATAGTGAGTGGGTTTCCCCACTTGTAATTGTACCCAAGAAAAATGGGAAATTGAGAGTATGTGTGGATTACAGAGCATTGAATAAAGCCACCCAAAAAGACCATTTCCCTTTACCATTTATTGATAAGGTATTGGATAATTTAGCAGGTAAGAAATTCTTTTCATTTTTGGATGGGTTTCGTGGATATAATCAGATTAATATTGCACCCCAGGACGAGGACAAGACCACATTTACTAGCCCATGGGGGACCTTTGCTTACAGAGTACTTCCATTTGGGCTATGTAACACTCCAGCAACATTCCAAAGAGCGGTGATAGGGATCTTTTCTGATATGTTAAATGATTCGTTAGAAATATTTATGGATGACTTTACCCCTTATGGAGTGACTTTTGAGGATGCACTGCAGAATCTTGAAAAAGTACTTAAGCGGTGTATAGAAGCACACCTTGCCTTAAGCACTGAAAAGTGCCATATGATGATGAATCAAGGTATTGTATTGGGTCACTTTGTTTCATCTTTAGGAATTCAAGTCGATCCAGCTAAAATACAGGTAATTCAGAACCTTCCTATCCCCAAAACACAAACTGATGTAAGAAGCTTTTTAGGACATGCCGGATACTATAGACGATTCATTAAGGATTTTTCCAAAATAGATTCTCCTCTATTTGTGTTGTTAATGAAAAATGTTGAATTTAAGTGGACTGATGATTGTGAAAATGCATTCAATAAACTTAAACATCAGTTATCCGCAGCTCCCATTTTGAGAGGACCTGATTGGGCATTACCCTTTCATATCTCCTCTGATGCCTCAGACACGGCAATTGGAGCTGTCCTAGGTCAGGAAGAAAACAGTCTCCCCTATGCCATCTATTTTACTAGAAAGAACATGACACTAGCTGAGCTAAATTACACGGTTACTAAGAAGGAATTTCTAGCAGTTATTTATGCTATTAATAAATTTTGACATTATATTACTGGCTACACTACTTTTGTGCATACTGATCACTCTGCCATTAAGTATTTAATGAATAAATCAGTTACAAATGCCCGAGTTACCAGATGGTTATTACTGTTACAAGAATTTGATATCACAATTGTAGATAGGCCAGGAAAAGAAAATGTAGTTGCTGATTTCCTTTCTCGTTTAAAAACTGATGAAAATGCTCCAGTAGATGATTCTTTTCCTGATGAGTATTTATTTGTAGTATCTGCTCACTCACCTTGGTATGCAGACATTACCAATTATCTAGTTGCAGGAAAATTACCATCACACCTATCACACAGGGAAAGAAGAAAGATCATCCAACAAAGTGCTAGGTACAGCTGGATAAGCGGGTGTCTGTTCCACACAGGAATAGATCAAGAAATCTGGAGATGCATTGGGGAAGATGAGATTTATGATATACTAAAATCTTGTCACGATGGCCCTTGTGGAGGACATTTTGCAGACAAAAGAACAGCCCACAAGGTACTTAGAATGGGTTATTATTGGCCATCACTTTTTAAAGATGCCAGAAAATATGTGAAGCCTTGTGACAGCTGTCAAAGAATGGGCCAGCCTATCCATAGGGATGAAATGCCACTTAATCCCCAGGTAACTCTTGAACCTTTTGAGAAATGTGCATTAGATTTTATAGGTCCCATTAATCCTCCATCTAATCAAAGAGTGTACATATTAGTATGCACAAATTATATGACTAAATGGGTAGAAGCCAGAGCACTCATTAAAGCCAATGAAGAAGTAGTACTAACATTCTTATTTGAAGAAATCTTTGTTAGATTTGGACTACCCAGAGAATTAGTCACTGATGGAGGACCTCCTTTTAATTCTCATGGCTTCAAAAATACGCTTCAAAAATACCATATCAAGCACAAAATGACTACACCGTACCACCCCCAAGAAAATGGGTAGGTGGAAAGTACCAACAAGGTCATAGAAGCCATTTTAATAAAAACGATAAAGGATAATAGAAGGGACTGGTTTCAGAGGTTGCCCGAGGCTCTATGGGCCTATAGAACCACTTGGAGGAATACAACAGGCTTTTCACCCTATGAATTAGTTTTTGGAAAGAATGTTATTTTCCCTGTAGAGTTTGAGATTAAAACCTTAAGAACTACCTTAGCTGTTAACCTTGATTTAACTGATGCACAGACAGCCAGGTTGCAGCAGCTTCAGGAAATGGATGAGAAAAGTCTGGATGCCGTTCATCAAACAACTATGATACAGAAACAAAGAAGCAGATGGCATGACAGAACCATCAAGCAAAAGCAGTTCCTGAAAGGTAACTGGGCTCTACTTTATGATTCCCGTTTCGAGAATTTCCAAGGGAAGCTAAGAACAAGGTGGTTAGGGTCATATGAAGTGGATGTTTTTTTTCCAAATGGAACAGTTAGAATTTTAACAATTGATGGAAGCAGAACACCACTGTTAGTGAATGGCTACCGACTTCGGTTATATCAGCGGCCGGTTTTCAAAGAAGATTGTAAAGCCACTTGCATGGCAATAAAACAGTATTCTTTTCCAGGGGAACTTGCTATCCCTCAAAGCACTTGAGTTTCTATTATTTATGTAATTTTTTTTAGGTTAGATATTCTTTTTTTTAAGAAACTAATAAATCCTGCCAAGGATTGCGATATTACATTTCAGTATTTTGCAGATTTTAGCCTGGGAAGTAGCTGGGAACAAAAGTTTCAAAGGAATTACTTTGCGGACTCGGAACTCTCGTTGCTGCAACACCATTCTCTGTTGCTGCAACACCATTCCTATTTCTCCAGCACATTTCCAGTGTTTACAAACATCTAACATCATTCCCAGTTGCCACAACAGCAATTTTCCGTTGCTGCAACACCAATCCCGGTGCTACAACATCGCTTCCCGATCACGGAATACCCTTCCCAGCAAATTCCCTCACGTACGAAAACACCAGTCTTAGCACTTCAGCCCCAAGGAACAAATTTTGATAAAATATACCACTTCTTGTGATGATTACAGCACCCTACTATCACTTCCCGTCATTATCATTACAAATCGCCGGTATTCCCATGCTTTTAGATCTGCGGTAATCATTATGATCTAGCAGAAGACAAGACAAGACTTTTTGACGCAGCAATCAAAAAGGTAAAATACGAAGGTACGCATGATTATGTATGGACATTAAATAAAAGATAATGTGGAGAAGTTGATAGGACTATCAAATAATTGTACTTCCAATCATATCATTTACACGTAGGAGGGGGGGATTACCAAAGCAACTCTCATAATGACATACTACGGCAACTACCGCCACCCTTAACTCTCCCGGTAATATGTAAAAGCCACCCTATCACGACATGTTACCATTTGCGACGTTTTACTCTGAACTGAAATTGGAAGCTCGGCTCTGAACTCTGAAATTTACTGAAACAACAGCTATGGGAGGAACCCTCATTACACCTGAGCCTGGCATGACAACAGTCCTTGAACTCTATCCAGAGATTTATCAATTTTTCTTGCAAATGGGATGGATATAGTACTTCAGGAGACTTCCGGACTTTGACGAGCAGCAAGTCCTTGAATTTGCATGCAATTTAACAGAAGGATTCTCTGTCGTCCAGGGAGTTCAAATCCCAGTCACGGAGGAAATTATAGCCCAAATTACTGGGCTACCAGCTAATGGCACACAGTGGTTCAGCAGAAAGCACCTGATTCTTAATGCGCAGCAGGATTTTCTCTGACCAAGCGAGCAGGTAGAGCCCAAAGGCAGAGGCGTAGCACTTCGGTCGTTACCTCAACCATGGCCGAAAGTCGCTGAATTTGTCAAGCAATATCTGACGTGCAAAGGCCGCTACCAAGTAATTTACCAGCATGACTTCGTCATGTTAAATCATTTGAGAAATGGTCAGTAAATAAACATGCCATATTATCTATTGGGTTGTCTCAAAAACATGTCACGATATGTTGTTAACGCGAAGCGTCCACTTCTTTCCTTAAAACACCACCGCTTAGCCCAATTGTTGATTAATAGAGCCCTCGCTCTAAGTAACCCTCCACCCCCCATTAATCCCCATCAGGAGGCATAAATTCCACAACCGGAACATGAAATTCCTCATCAAGAAGAGGAAATTCTTTACCAAGCTGAGGACACACCTCAGCAAGATGAAGGACTTCCTCAGCAAACGGAGGACATGCCTAAACAAATCCCTCTAGAAAACCCTCAGCAGATAGAGCACATTCCTGAACAACTCCAGCAAACACCCCCACAAGTTGTTGAGAATGAACAAGCAGCAGTAGAAATAACCACGAGAACAACCCCATCTCCCAATGGAACCAATCCTTCCATTCCCATACTTGGTATTTCTACTGATGACTCCGATGACAATATCCCTATTACCCTGCTTAAACGAAAAAGGAAGCAGGAAAAGAGAACCCCATCGAAAAGAAGAAGAACTAGGGTTTCAGCTAAGGCACCTGCTACTCCGGCTACTGTCCCCATCCTAAAGAAAGCTAGCCTAAAGAGAAAAATGCCTGAATTCCCTGCTTCTCTACCAAAACTAAGAACCCGGTAATCGGTAGCAGCTGAATCTCCTAATTCCCCTAGTTCACCGCCCATCACTATAAGGATCCGCACTCCCACCAGTCCTCAACACTCCTCTCCCTCACCCTCGGAAGCTGAGATGCAGAGTGTTCATAGCTTCGTGACATCATATTTTAAGACAGCTGACACACAAGAACCAGCTGCCGACACCCAAGGTAATAGTGACCAAATGGCTGCAACACAAGAAACAACCACTACCCCAGGTGACACACAAGAACCACCTGTGGGGAATACTGATCAAAATGATGAAACACAACCTCTGCGTCCATTGGAATCTACTGCTCCACAAGACCAGCCTACCATACCTGCCCTACAGGAAGAAATTGAATTTCTGAAATCTCAGATTCAGGACTATCAGGAGGAAATAATAAGGGTTAAGGAAGCATATCGGAAAGAATTCAGCCTGCATGTTTTAGCACAGGTAGCGTCTGCAGCAGAGAAGAGTAAGGATAATGAATATGTGTGTACCAATTGTGGTGAAATATATACTCAAGCAGGATATAAGGTAGTGGCAGAACCAATGAAGGAAGCCTCTGCTATTGTAGATGAAACAAAAGAGCCTGTTGTTACACAGACGGAAATGCCACAATCCTCTGCTGAAATAAAAGACCCTGTTGACACACAAGAACAAACAAAAGGGCTTGCTGACACACAAGAACCAGCAAGTTCCCCAGAAACTATGCAGGAAGAAACAAGGAATAAGAAGGAGGAGAATACAGATTCACCCCAGAAGCCTGACACACAAGATCACTATGCAGAAGAAACAAGGAATAAGAAAGAGGAGAATACAGATTCACCCACCCAAATCGCTATGGAAGAAGTAGTTACAGAATCAGGAAATGAAGAAGAAAACACAAACTCATCTCGGCCCACTCAAAGTGTCATGGAACGAGAGGAAGAAATAGAAGAAAATAAGGAAAAAGGTATAGACTCACCCCAGCCTACCCAAACTGTTATGGAGGAAGAAGAAATAGTTTCAGGAGGAAATGAAGAAAAATTGGACTCACCCAGCCCTATTCAAATTGCCAAGGAATGAGAAGAAGAAGAAGGAAACGAGGAAAAAGGCACAGACTCACCCCGGCCCACCCAAATCACCATGGAAAAAAATGAATCAGTACAACAGGAAGAATAGACACTAGCCAAAAATGAAGAAAAAGATGTTGGATCATCCCAGCCTACTCCAACAGAGCAGATTATCCTTGTTGATACCTTTACACAAACAGAGCTTCCCTCTGTTAGTGATGTATGCACAGAAACAGATAGTTTTCAAGGATTAAAAGGAAAGTGGTGGAGAGAATATGAGCAGTCACAAGGCAAAGCATTCCAACAGCAAAAAGGGATATGGTTTAGTTATGCATACAAGAACTGGGAAGCACTTGAGCAGTGCAGAGCCCAGTATAAAGAAATCAAGGATCTAAAAGCCAGATTGACCCAGATGTTTGAGGTATTCCAAAGAAAACTTGCCACAAGGAAACCCTCTTTTAATTATGCAACATTTTTGAGGGAAAGACTCACATTTTTACAGGTAAAGGCTGTCAAAGAAGGTAGACCTCATCAGGTGGTTACATCAGAGCAGTTTATGCAAAACTTTGGAGAGGCACCTAAAAATGATCAAAATTTGTTATGCGAGCTCTATCTCCATAATGAAGCCATGCCCGAAGAAATAAATATGAATATGATACCTGTAGTTGGCGACATACAACTGAGAGCCTTTATCTCCTTTTTAGCTAATCAACTTACATGGTAGAACGCCTTTGCTTTAGCTCAACATAATGAACAGAATTGTCTTCTGTGGATTAGAGCTGAACCGCAGAACACAGCCACCTTCATTGCACAACACCTGAGAATGGTAAGTGATCCTGAAATGAATGACCATGTTAAGCAACTGCAAGCAATGGTCCTGAAAGACTGCCAGCATTGTGTAAAGACTAAGGCATCCTTGGCCATCAATTCAAACAAATTGTTTTGGGAGAACTGCCCCAAGGAGAGGCAAGAATATCACCCTTATAATCCACCCAATTTGCAGGTAGCACTCTCAAGGATACCTCATTATGTTAATTGCATCCAACACTGTGCTGAAAATTGGATGGGTTACAGATTTAAATTTCCACTTTTATGGCTATCTGGTGAGCAATACAAGGGCCAGTTTGGATTATCCAACAGGGAAGAAGCAGCAGCATGGAGGCAAATACAGACTGCCTGTGGATTCAGGAAGAAGTTTGATGCCACTTCCTATAACTATTGTCTCAGTAATCTACATTGTTCATCCTAGTACTCCGACTCAGACTCAGAGTAGGCATTGCATAGGGACATGCAATCTCTTCAGTTGGGGGGGATGTTAGGACTCAGAATTGACCAATTTTGACCTTATATTTTTGCCATAATATTATCCTTTTTCAGTCATGAGTTGTAAGCTTTGATTACATAATGACTTAATCACCCCAAGGTACGAAGTAACTTTCCGCATATCTATATGTTTAATTGTTCATTGCATATTCGTGAGTATCTTTTTATTTATCTTTGAAAAGCTGACTAAGTTGCCAAGTAATTGTCTTAAGCCTGCATGAATTATAATTTATAGTTGCTGTAACACCAGAAACATCAACTACGCAGTTGCCGCAACACCAGAAACAACAACTACACAGTTGCTGCAACACCAGAAGCAGCAACTACGCAGTTGCTACAGTCAGCAACAGCAACCATATAAAGCAGGCTATTTTGCAACAACTGGGAATAACAAACAACAACTATCTGAAGAACGCTGATGCGGCATGATCAAGCAGCTGCCTAAAGTGGGTAGAACACAGTTACCATTGCCTAAATCAGGAACAACATGGGGAAACGATAAAGGAATGCGAGGATCCCAAGAAGACGGTTGAAGTCGGTTACCAGCTGTGTAATAGCCAGAACCTAAGAAAGAATATATTATTATACGGTTATAACAACGTTCTGTAATTCTTATTTTTGATAGAATGGGTTAACTAAATGAACTCTAATAATCTATTGTAATAGATGTCTCCTCTATAAAGAGGAGACATCTACCTTAGAAGGGGGGTTAATGTGTGGTCTGCAAGTGAGATTTTGAGAGACATCAGCAAGTCTGAACTTTATTGTACTTGAATCTTTTGGCAGATGAATAGAAGATTGTTCTGAGCACTTAATCTACCCTTTGTGTTCTGGGGAATCTTGTGAGAGGGACTGGGCCCACCTTCCTCACAAGATTCACCCATTTACTTTCCTGTCAAGTGTGTGATAGTTTCTTTCTATTGGTACTTTGTTTGGATTCTGTAGCATTACCTCTGGTATTTCCGTTTTGCTAGTAAATGTTTCATTAATTGCTTCAAGTTGTGCAAGGATATCTCACCGGTGAATTAGAGTGCACTATGTGTTAGCAATCTGGTTACAGGGGCAGGTGCTGAACGTCCTCACCTGGAGGATAGGGTCCTGATCCTCTGCCAACAGAGCATCCATTACTTTGCGTTTCAGATTTGTAATCTTAATTAATTACTTGTACTGTGATAACTTAGCGTAAGAATCACGTATACTACAGATTTTATATGCTTTTAGAATTAAGTACATACAGTACGTGGTCGCCTTTGGAATAAAAAGACTATCCGAGGTTGAAAATTAATGTGGTACTTGATTGTTTAATCAATAAACAATTCAACTAGCCAACAGTAGGTGGTTGTTAGTATTGTATCAAAGAGGTGTGTGGCAAATGGTATCAAGAAAAATTTAAAATATTGGAGCCTATGGGCCAACCCACACCTGTAAAATAGGAATGAGTTGTAGGTTATACACTAGGCCTAAGAGAAACAAAAATAAGATATCTTATTGAAAGGAATTAGAATCCATAAATGTTTAAACTAAATCTTAAAATGATGTATTGGAGGAGGAATTTGAAGCCAAAGGAAATTTTGAATTGAAATTTTTTGAGTCTTGTAAACATAATAGAGGAAGTGCCTAGATGACACAGTTAAACCAAATGTCAAATCGCTTCAGATATTAAATTATAAGGGAATTGTTTTTAACAATGAATGGAAAAACACAAACCATTTGTTATAAGAATATTAATCTTCCACCATATTATTAATCCTGTGGAAATAATTTTTTTTGATACATATGGAATGGTTATAAATTTTGTTTCATAATTACTGAGGAATTATTGGTTGTAGGCCAATGTAATCTCTATTACATTAAAACACACATGAATCTAATATTTTGAAATCCAAGGCATCGACCATGAATGCATGCCAAATTGGTCGACATCCACGTCACCCTTGGACATACACCAAACATCCTCAATTGGTAAAATAGAAAACCCTACCACTTCTCTTGAATAGGTTGATTCTACACATTTGAAAACACATTGAAATTCTCGTATTCGAAATCGATTCTCATCACACATTGAGGTATGGAAACCTTAGGTTGTGAACTTATAACAACCAAATTAAAATCTGTGAAATCAAAGTGCATGATTGTCACTGGGTTGGTTAGCTGTAAAATCTTTTGGGAATAAATATCCTATTATTTTTCATTACTCTTGTTTTAACTGTGTATGTGTAACAAAAATGTATATGTGATGTCTATTATGAGATATGGATAATTTTGTAATTGGATTCTATTGAATCATATCTATTTTTTTTTAGAACAATGATAGAATCGAATATTCTCTATCAATTCTTTTAAAAAGTAAATTTCATATGTTGATAAATAAAGAATTCAAATACCAAAGTTGTTGCAAGATATTCTATTATGAATGGATATGAAAATCATATTTCCAAGTATGTTTGAAGTAGCCTATATGCAAGTAGCTAGGTTTCCTGCATAAGGAATTTCTGATAACATTCCATGTATATCTACCTTGTATTAATGGAAATAATGTATAGGTGATTCAAGATTCGACAATCTTGAAATATTATGCTTGTAATATATATTATGATGATAATATATATAGGAAGAGTGAAGTCCTTTATCCGTGGCTATTGCAACCAAATATTCGCTAGTTGAATACATCTTTAGTAAAAGAAAAAAAAAACTGTTATGGTTCTCTTGACAATATATATGACACCATATATGGAAATGTTTCCAAGTGGTTGACCCTTATATAATATTCTACTATACATAGTGTAGCAAGGTTGTAGGACCTAAGCAATAGGACTTGAAATTTATTCATGAATTGGCAAAAGACAAATTAACCATTACTCCCCTCTATTGTGCTTGTCACTCTACCAATTGCATATTGACTTAGAAAGTTCTTGTTCCACATGGGTTCGAATAGCTAGGAAGTCATGATTCTCAATAAGAACAGTCAAGGTGTCGAGGTTACCAACATATTGTTCTATTTGATATATATTTCCACCTACTACTCAAATTGAGTAATTGCACCTAGAGATTTACAAAACCCCATGCCATTTAGCTTTGTGTCACACTTGGTTATGGCATCTTTACGAAGCATGTTTTATTGGTAGATTTAAAGCAAAAAAACACCTTCCCAATTGGATTGACTATTGTTTTCCTTTTCAATCTACAATGTGGCTCCTTTTGCATGCCTTATCCATTAATCTAGAGGTGTTTTTGGTGCTACACCTAATCAAATACCAACTCAGTAATTACTAATTCCAACAGTGGTCACATTCTGTGGAATGTTCCATCCCCGAAATGAACTCCATCGGATAATGGTTATCCAGATTTTTCTTTTCCATTTAACAATATTGCTAGCTTTTTATTTATGCTACACTATAAATTGGAACAAGGATGCTACACGTAATATGGATCAACAAGATAATTTTAAAGACTTCTTATACCCATTATATTATTCGATCCAAGTTTATTGACATTGGATTTTACCTTCTTTTGTGAGGGAAACATGCGAAGCATCATCTTTGATTCTTGAGCGGGTGAGTGCATCTCACTGGGAAAAGAGATGGATTTGATGGTTATATTCCTCAACCTTTTTTCTCTCTGCTCCCTCATCTTGATTATGATGGAAGAGGGTTGATATGAATTTTTTCCAAGCTAGCGTGAATGTATCCTAGGCTCTAGGTAACGACGTCATGTTTTTTTCTTCTCACACCTTGACGAGGGTTACTTTCTATTCATTTCTTTAGGGTATTCATAAATTGAGCCCATCCATTGATAGTATCATTCGCATGGACCCAGACTTGGTTGCTCGGACTATATGATGCCCATCGTATACTGTTACAAGTGAGATTCGGGGATTTCATTTGTTTTTGTTAAGGATTTGAAACCCTGAAATGTTAACTATATATATATTTTTTTTCACCTCTACTTTGAAAGGGTAGTTAACCTAGAGAGGCAGGGTGGTGAGGTGCTTCAGTCATTCTTAAAATACAGGCCAAGAAAAGTCCCTGCAGAATTTGAAAGCTCAAAAGAGGAGATCTAGACTTTGTAGAACATCTGGTGCTCCTAGCAGGCAGGGTTGAGACACGTATGGAGCCTTGCATATTATCTATATTTAAATCCATTTTAGAATACAACAAAAGGTTAAGAAGGTTTACGAGTTGTTGGAGAACTAGCAATGGAGAAATGTTCTGAAACATTACAAAACTAATAGTGTAAAAATTGACATACCATAATCATTGTCGATTGTACATAGTGGAGGGAGAGTCCTCCCACAATGTCGTGACTAATAGGGTCCATGTCATTAGTGAACTCACACTCTCTGAGTTTAGTCATGTTACTCAGAATTCTACTAACAAAATGAGTCGTTGACCCTTTTATTCCTTACATTTCCATAATATTCTAGATGGTGCGCAACTTCCACCAGTATGTGTAAATAAAATTCTAGAGTTACTTGAAAACTATCCTTCCAAAACTTAACAATTGTAGAAAAAGAGCACCAATAATGTTTTGAAGATATAATGAGAAGCAGGAGCTCCTCCTTCCTCTGATTGAGACATGGTGACACAATTTAACAAAGCTATGTTGGTGTAGGAAGAGAAGACGAAATTTATAGATGCAAGAAGGTACGATGCATGTTCAATGTTACCATTTCGTTGATTGTACTTAGCTGAGGACATGGGTTTTCCTGTGTATATGTATGTGTGTATATAATTTTGTATGAGCTATTTTTTTATATGCATGAAGAATCCAATAAGAATATGAACACCTTCTATTATTTTCTCGTAGTTGTTTGATTTACATTATGCTTTGAAGGTTGTATGGTCATCCTTTTCTCATTTTTCATATGATGAGTGTTGTGGATGAATGATGATAATGTATGGCTCATTTGTGTGGTTACGATGAGCTGCATGTGTGTGCTTGCATGCATGGAGGGCTCCAATTTTCACCATTTACCATGATTTAAAATTGCTTTAAGGTACTTTACACATTATAGACCTAGTTTTACATGCTTATAGTCAAGATTGATGAATGAAAAAAATTGTAATATTTTAAAGTATGTTTATTACATTGAATGTTTGGATGATGGACTTTTGTGGTGTGGTCACATGGCTTATAAATAAGAGTGAAATTGTTGAAAGGAGTAATGGTGGATAAGTAAAGTTTGAATCCTATGTTTAACAGCATGCCAATGGGTCTCTTCTTCCATACTGTCATCATATTACTTTGCTCATATTAAAATTAAATTATGAGTTGTGAATAGTCTATCTAAGGAGATAGATTAATTAAAGTTGGTAAAGATAATCTATCCAAGGAGATAAAATGGAATGAAACTCATACTTATAGAGATATTAAGAAAGGATGAAATATGAAGTGAAGAAATGTTGAACTATTATGAGGTAATTGGCAAGCAAAAATAGATAAAATGATAAATGCCCTTTCCATAGATCATGGCCAACACAAGGAAAGATCAAAATAAAATTATATAAATGGAATCTATATAAAGAAAATGAAAGAATTTCCTGAAATTCTATCAACAATATCAGACATCGATGGCTAATTACTTTGTTTCCATCCTATAATATATTCCAAAGGTTGTCCTTATTTGTATATATTCATGAAGTTTCGCATGAAATATCATTAAGCTCATGAAAGGCAGGTCTCTGTACGTGCTATTAGACAATGTATTTTGATTATTTATACTCTTCTTTCAATTTAATATTCTTGCATTGATTGATGCATCTACATGTAATGATGCAATTCATTTTTGGATATGTTTTGGCCACTAGTTGAACTATTTAATTCACCCTTAGTGGGAAAATGATCCAAATATACAGTATTGAACAGAACAAAACTTTAGTAGGTCGTTACTTAGATATTCACTATCAACATGCATAGTTAATTAGATATTCATAGTTTGGAACCTACACGTTTCTCTTTGAGTGAAGTAGTATCCCAAAAATTGTAACTAAGATATGCAAGAGGCACAAATTATAGACCGAACTGGGGTCAAAGTTATGAAGTGTGTACACACATGCAATACAACTCGCTATATACATGTTGGAGAAGAAATCATACATTATTAACTGTATGACCCTAATAAGTAGGTCAATGGGACTAACACCCAAGAGTACATCTAGTGTAAATACATAATGGGTGTGTAAAAGTAGCTCCTAGTGCCTCTCAATTAATAAAAGAAGGACAATATTAAATGCAAGCTCACCTACACATTCTCAAGTTCACTCAAACTCCAATGTGTCAACTCAAAGTATGCAACGTCAAACTCCACAACCTTGATGTGAATATCAATCCATTTATAGATAGGTTTTTGGTAATAATATCTCACAAATAGGAACCTTTCAAATCTGCAACAAGAAGAATATGCTTCTAGTAAAATGATTGAAGACCTTACAAATATAGTTCTTATGGTAATTGATAAGATTGATATCATATGTATGCTTCTATTATATATAAACAAAGTATACATGCTTTATGAGAACACAAATGGAAAACATATTAGATATAGTGGTGTTGGATGGATTTGAAGTAGAAATAGAGAAATTCATAGAGACATAATGACTAACAAGAATTGTACACTAGATTCAGAACATCACTTACCCAAATTAATTGACAATTATTTTGTAAAACAAAATGTTTCCCATTAATATAGCTGATGATGGTCTAGGGAACTAGCAGTAAAGTAATGCATGCATCAAGTAAGGTGTGACATATAAAATGTTCTAGGAAATTATGGGAGAGGATAACAAACCATGAAACAAATCGTTGTTAAATCAATAGGATATTTCCACCATATTGGATGGCTAAGTGGTACTGGAAATCGAGATTGTTGTGTACAAAGATAATTGATTTCTATAAAATGATGTCCAACAATCTATTCAAATTAATTCACAATCGTACTATCTAGAATGCATATTTGTACCACTATTTCCTACCAAGAAATATGAGAGAAGTCTATCTGTCAGAATGCATTGATAGTGTTGTTTGGTTTTGAATATGACAACATAACAATAATTGTGTAAAATAATATGAAATTTATTTTAAGGAATTTGATAATTGATTTGGTTTCCAAGAAATGAATTATGTTCTAACAGGTCATGATCTAGTGTTAAGGTGGGGTGTCAACATGTTAATGAAATAGGTTCACACACTGGTACACATAGTGCCAAAAAACTTAGTGGGTGTGGAATTGAGAACAATGTAACCTTCACTTATGATTCATGTATAAATTTATGTCCATGCATACTGATTGTTTGATAAGTCCACGACTCAACCAACCTTCGAGTAGGCTTAGAAAGATAAAACATGAATTCATGAAAATAAACCATTGTAAAGGGACGAAGTCTTCTAGTATAACTCAACTATGGGTGAGGTGGTTTTAAGTACCAATCAATTATTTCATGGCTAAATACAAGGTTAATTTTGTTATTAAACTTCAAATATAGCCTTGAAGTCCATACTAGATTAATCATCATAGTAAATAGCTTACTTTATGATTACGCGGAGTCCATATTTCTAGTGCTATTAAGGCCTTGTCTTGTGACAACTTCAATACCAAAACCTAAATTTATTGGTAGTATAAAGTTGTATTATGCAGGAGTACCTCTATGTTATCATTTTTTCTCCTTGTTGAAATTTTCCTCCAACCACAGGATATACGAATAAGATTAGCTCAATAGAAGCACTTAGATACTTTGACATGAAATTATTCAGCTATGCTCTGGTTGTAGAAGTTGAATAGGTCCATTAATTCTATATTCTCCAATTAACAAACTAAGCATGGTTTGATTGGACTTACCTAAAAGTAGTGTGAATAAATATTTAAAGGAATTTTTGGTGTTGGCTTTATGTTATGTTAATAATACTAATATTTTTGAAAACATGTGGTTAATGTACATGTCATGCATGTGATGCTATGGACATTTGGTATTGTGTACATGTTGTACAGGTGGTACATATGGTACTAGTGCGGATGCATGTATAGCATCGTGTTGTATGACATGTATAATTGTATGTGTGTGATGCACACTATGTGTATGTGCACATGGCTGAGGAGAAGTCATTGGGCATTTGTATGGTGTGGAAGCTAATCCAGAGTGTGTACAAAATACACACAAAGGTGGAAGCTGATCTAGAGTGCGTACAGAATAAAGACAAAGGTGGAAGCTGAGGATTGACTAAAGGATAAGTATCAATATTTTAGTTTAGTTTTATTATGAATGTGACTTATGGTTATGGTCTATGATGACAAAACGTGATCTATGATTGGGTTTAGGATGGTTACATGTGATTTTTGATTTTGATGGTTATGTTTTGAGCTAACCTAATGTGATATTTTTATACATGTACATTTGGTTAAAGATGCTAGTTTGACTTGTTGTGACTAATGCAGGAAGATTGTTGGAAGCAAGTGTTCGCCAAGAATACAAATTCATTGGAAGACCATGGATTTCTTCCTATTATTTAAATACAAGAAAATTGAAAATGACGAATCATAGTTAAATGGTGGGAAATTTTAACCCGTATTTACTCAAATAGTATTATTGTTATATCAATTTATGACATTAACTGTGGTAAACAAGATGGAGTTTTTTCAAGCATCCGATGTCTCTAACAAAATCTATTGAAACAAATGTTATAGGTAGAAATTGAAGGAGAGTTGTTGGTAGAGCTCCTTTGTAACCAATATATCAAAGATTTGATTCAAGTGGCTAGGACATGGGAAATTGTAATTTTAGAAACAACTACAAGAGAAAGGGGAAATAAATTGTAAGATACAAAAATACATTGAGGACAGTGTAAATTTAAGGGGGGCAGTATGTAACACCCCTTTGTTACTATCATGTTGAACCAAAGATACACTAAGTTATAATAGAAAAACTAGGTGTGAGGGGTAAAAATGGGAGTAAATATTTTATTATCAAATAAATAAATATAATTTAAACGCTTGGAAAATGAGACACCAAGAGATGAGATTCTTGCCAAATGAAATCCCATTAGTGAATGGGAATGGATAATTCTTTCATGATAATGCTTCTACATGAAATTCTAGATAAGCTTAATGGATTGGAAGATAAATATCCATTAAGTTTCTTAGCTGGAGAAGAGGCTAGGTTTAAGAAAAACATAAAAGACTAGTAAGAGAGAAAGGCGAGATTTTATGGGAAAATCCTAGGCAAATGGAGAAAAAGATCCACAAATGTTGGACGATGCTAATGGAAACCATATCATGAAAGAGGGAATTAAATACCCATTTAAGAGATCAGCAAGAGGCAATTGGTCAATGGGAAAGAACTCTCAGCTCGGGGGTGAACTAGAGGAAGTCAGTTCTAGGTTGGGTGGCAGTGCTCGATTTTCCAAGTGATACTCTTACAACTAATCTAGTTTGATTTAATTGCATAAAATGTTCTCAATGTTTTGGTTCCTTACATTTTTTTGTTTTTGATTATTTAGCATAAGATTATATTGCATGTGATTTGATCATGTATAGGATGACTAAATACTTATGTATGTGACAACTACTAAGCATACATGTATTTGAAGTTAATGTTAGCAATGGGAGCATAGTATGTCGATGTTACTATTGTATCAAAGAGGTATGTGGCAATATACATGTGAAAATGATCCTAATTGATCTAAAAACCATTCCCAAATATTGACATAAAAAATCACCACAACTTTGAAAATAGAAACTTGCCAAGAATATTTGGTTATTATGCTTACTTTCTAGCATCAAAACCATATTTATAATATAATATTCTCTTAAAGTTTTCCTAATATTTCTTATAAGTTTCTTAATCAAATTTAATAATATTCAGGAAAGTAATTTTAATAATTTGAAAATAACTAAAATCAGTTATATTTGTTTTCAATATTAGTTTTTCTTTTTAATTTTTATATATTTAAAATTTATTTATTTATTTTCATTTTCATTTTTTTATATTATTAACTTGTTTTCATCAAAATTTATATTATGTAAATTATTTTACATAGACATTTGATTTAATGAAAATTTATATTATTTTTAAAAATAATTTTATTTTATTTTATTTGAAATAAAATTGTTATACGATAAAATATAAAGTATTTTTTATTTTTTATCTTTTATTTATGTGTTTATTACTCATAAATTTTGAATCAATAATTGTAAAATTAAAAATACCCTTATTTATTATTTTAAATAAGATAATCTAAATAGTATTTATATTATTGACCACAGGGCATGGAATAGACGGTGATGGGGTGTACAGTTAAGTCACTCTATGACGTGAAGGTCACCGGTTCGAATCTATATGGGCATAAATCCAGTCATGTTAAGGGCTAGTGTCGTACAGGCCTAGTGTGTGACCCCCGAGTGATTTTGATGTTTTAGATAACCTTGCGTCGTAGTTTCTGAAGCCACAAGTTAAGCCCAATGTAATCTCTTATGAACTCAAACTACTTGACAAACAATCAAACAAAAAATATTTATATTATTGAATATAAAAATTATTGAAGCGTTTTCATTTGAAAAATATAAAATAACTTTATCTAAATATCATGAACAAAATCTTCCACATTTTAGATCAATTTAAATCTTTATGTTGATGCTATGTGAAAACAAAATCAAGAGAATTTAGGATGACATATACAAAGTTTCTTTAGTAAGAAAGAACTAATTTTAAATTACATTGCATATATTTATAAGATATTTACATATATTTCAATAATAGTTCTAATGGTTTAACCTCTTTTCTAAGGAAAAAATGTATAATTAGAATTTAATAAATTTTATATTTAAAAAATACTACTAATTGTCTTACTCTAAAATTATATTGTATATTAAATATCTATATAAAATTTTAGTTGAATTTATTCTATAATTTCTTGTGATATTAGTATATATAAGTAAATAATTGCAATTCTTTTTTCATTTACTATGTTTAGAATCAAGAGAATTCATGCTCATGGTTACATATATTTTTGTACACAAGAATTTCAATAATAACAATGATATTATATAAGAATAAAATGTTACTATTATATGAAATGATTTTATTTTATCAAATGTATTTTTTTGACTTGCTAATAACATAACATCATCCATATAAATTAACAATAAAAAGGAATAACTTCTTATATGCATGCTTTATTTTTTATGATTCAATTTTTTAACTAATTTATATATAAGTCTATAAGTCAAATAGATGATTCTACTTTTGACTTTTATTGGTCCTTATAATTTTATCATGTATCAAAATAATCAACTTTTTTTAATAGTAAAGAATAGAATGATTATATTAATATGTTGTCGTTAAAAAAATGGGAGATTTATAGAATGAGTACATTGCTGACCTTGGAATCATAGTTTGCGTGCTATTCATCCAAGCCAAATCCCTTCCAAAATTACAAAAAACCCCATAATTATTTCTTGAGTACTACTATGCCTCATTCTTTAGTAGCTACAATCATGAGCCATTGTGGGTGGGACTCCAATCTGGATGCCCAGAGATTGGGGGTTCTAGTCAAACCACAAATTCGAAAAGCTTGAACACTCTGAATGTAGTTAAAAATATTGTTTTCTACGAATGAAGAGTAAAGCACTAGAAAAAGCCAATGAGGACTTGTATGAAATTTAAAAAAAATCTAAATTTGATGCTAAAATTTAATCCCTAAAATGAAATATAGAAAAATAGAGATGGAGTTTGGTGTATGAGATCTTTTTCAATGTAATCAATGCTATTTTCGATTCACTTTAGACTAAAAGAGTTTTGAAAAGCCCTTGAATATCAAGTGATCTCATGGGTTAATGAAGGGAAAGGCATGCATACTAGAAGAATATATGCACACCTAAAAATTTTACTTCGTGCCTCTTACTCTTCCTGCCTACTTCAATGGAGGTAGAGATAAGTAAATGAATCAATGGGAGTGCACTTCCAATCTCCAAGGAAACTTAACTGGATCATCCATTGAGGGTTCTAATCCTTCACAACCACCAAGCCCTAGGGCTTTGATTTCCTAAAGTAGAGCATCCTTCATAAAGTAATTTTTCATAAACGTATTTCCATCGATAATTCTAAGAGCCTAAAGAAACCCAAAATGAGGGGAGAAAGGTCAAACAATACATGAATGCTACAACCATGAAGTTGTAAAAATATAAGATACCATGATCATAGCCATGTCTTGGTACTACACAGATCTCATAATATAGTTTTGATCTTGACCTCCTATTCCATTTTCTAAAAGCATATGAAAACCTAGCTCATTTTCCATCGACAACCCATCAAGTAGATCATATATGGTAGGTCATTCTCATGGTCACTTTTGTTCCCATTATGTTTACATACTATAGGAAAATAAAAATGTATGAAACAACTCGCTACATTGCACTAGATGCAAACATCATAATAAAGCCACAATGGACATGTGTTGGGTTATTTAGTTAGAAATTAATATATACCATGATCTTGCAAGGATTGAGCCAGGGTTCTATTTATTTTCCAAAGAGTTGCAAGATGATGTGATTATTGAAAATAGCAACAAGAAATGCTAAAAATAGAAGTGCTAAAAATAGCACTACTATAAATAGCAGTTCGGGTACTAGTGTTGGACATAGCAACAAGGAATTCAAAACAGAAGAGCTAAAAATAACATTTCTATAAATAGCATTTCAAGATAGATTCCAATTTTAATTAGTCCCTAAACTAGAATTGACAAGTAAAATTTGAATTTGATCTTAGTAGCTCTTTATAAAATAATTAATTAATTCATATTAAGTTAATTAGTTGGAGAAAATAAAACATGAAGTCTATGTGAAGACATGCAATAGTTATCCCTTTGATTGAGGAAGTTATCCCTTAATTAAGGAGATTAGGATGAGTTGTACTTTGAGTTATAATTAGTTAGCTCAGTTAACTGAGTTAAGTCCTATTAGATTAGTTCCAACAGTTTGTGGAACTGATTGTGAGTGCATTTAGTTAATGCATAAACACATGTAACTAGTGTACTTCACATAATTGAATATTCTCTCATAAATAACTCATGCATGTCAGCTCAGTCAGAGACCCAGTTGAGATTAGAGGAAGGGATAGTGTACTATTATTTGGAGGAATTTTCCAATATAGGAAGTCATCCATGGAGAAGGAATTATCTCCTTCAAGTTTGTGCAGTTATTCTAGAGGTCAGAGTAGTCTGTGAGGGATTATTACACACAGGTGGTAGCTCGAGGACCCAAGAGAAACTGCACGAAGGAATAGGAGGCTTGCAGGACTGAAGGAATGCATATGTGTTGCCTATTCTGTCTATGAGCAGCAATGAAGGATTGTACTGAGAGCTGGATAGCTTGTGAGATAAAGATTTGTGTAATCTTGAGATATTTCCACTTGTATGAAAATAAAGATAGCGGGGTTTTTAGCCAAGGCTTTCCCCAGAGTATTCTTCTATGTTTCATGTGTGATTATATCTTCTTCTTTGTTATATGTGTTCTATTTGATCTTTCTCAAAATTGATTAAGCTTCCACAAGTTTGATTGTAGAAGCAGATTAAGTATTTTGCTTTAGTACATTCATAATCAAATTAATCTACGGTGAAATTTCTGCATGGTATCAAAGCAAAGATGATTGAAGCAGTGAACAATATATTGAGAAGAAAATTTGGAGTAAAAAAAAATTGGGTCGTGAGTTTTCATTGCAGATCTGAAATTTTTTTGTGAAAAATTTTCATAAGAAAATAACAGATCTGGATTCCTTGTGGAAAAAGACCCAATTTAAAAAAAAAAATCGGCGGAATTGGAGTTTGGATGAGGGAGATATAGCTGATTTAAAATCAACTATTTTTCCATAAAATTTCATGACGGTAGGAAAGATGTAACAAATTGGTGCACTGGCCAAGAACCTATATTCACTTGAGGTACAAGATACATGGAAAGCCCTGAGGAGCAAGGCAAAGGTTAGAGACTTGGTGGTTGAGAGGGAGAGTAAATTACTGCTCAACATGCAACCCGAGAAGAAGCCTCAGAAGTAGCTTCAGGAAATTGTGGAGTAACCACAATTAGAGAAGCTAAGAGGAGACTTAGTGGAGAGATCCACTCAAGCAAAGGAGAAGCAGTCTTAGGCAACTGTGGATCAGCCACAATTATAGAAGTCAAGAGGAGACCGAGTGGAGGTGTCCACTCATGTAGAGACCTCTAGTAGGGGAAAATTTCAAGCCAAGTGGGCAAATGGATCACACACAGCCATACCTCCAGCTGAGAGGTGGGATGATGTGAAGTGATCCCAAGAAGGCTGAAGTAGGGGTAGGATCCTTGAGGTACCCAACCTCTTTGATTGGACCATGCTATGGGAGCCCCGACGAGGAGTAGTAGGACTGGGTAGATACAAATGCAGATGGAGTGATAGAGAGAGCTATAGTGCAGGAGTCCCAAGACTGTGCAGAGCTAGCAAGTTGCAGCAATGCGAGAGGAACAAGACTGTTGCACCAGTCGAGGATGGCACAGAGAGGTACGCAATGTTACGGGATTGTGTGTAGTGTTGCAGTAGATCAGAGGTCAGAGAAGGAGCACTTCTCGGTGGCAGATGGAGCTTCAACATCAGAGGATGTTTCTAGCCCAATAGGAAGGTCAGTTGGGAGTTTTTTTTGTTTCTAGAGTTACTGGAGTAATAACACTTGGAAGAAGTGTTGCATGCAGAACGTTCCAAAGGTTCAGGATCCGATTCGAGTGGAATTCCTTTCTTGTTGACAGGGAGTATTGCAAATAACAACAAGAAGTGCTAAAAATGGAACTGCTATAAATAGCAGTTCAAGTACCAGTGTTGGACATAGTAACAAGGAATGAAAAATGGAAGTGCCAAAAATAGCATTGCTATAAATAGCATTTCATGATAGATTCTAATTTTAGTTAGTCCCTGAACTAAAATTGAGAAGTAAAATTCGAATTTGATCCTAGCAGCTCTTTGTAAAATAATTAATTAATTCATCTTGAGTTAGTTAGTTGGAGAAAATCAAACATGAAGTCTATTTGAAGACATGCAACAATTATCCCTTTGATTGAGGAAGTTATCCATTAATTGAGGAGATTAGGAAGAGTTGTAGTTTGAGCTGTAATTAGTTAGCTCTGTTAACTGAGTTAACTCTGGTTAGATTAGTTCCACCAGTTTGTGGAACTGATTGTGAGTTCAGTTAGCTAATGGATTCATGCATGTAACTAGTGTACCTCAGATAACTGAATATTCTCTCATAAATAACTCATGCATGTCAGTTCAGTCAGAGATCCAGTTGAGACCGAAGGAAGAGATAGTGTACTATCAGTTGGAAGAATTTTCCTATATAGGAAACTCATCCATGCAGAAGGAATTATCTCCTTCAGGTTTGTGCAGCTATTTAAGAGGTCAAAGTAGTGTGTGAGGGATTATTACACAAAGGTGGCAGCTTGAGGACCCAGGAGAAACTGTGCAAGGAAATAGGAGGCTTGGAGGACTGAAGGAAGGCATATGTGTTATCTATTCTATCTATGAGTAGCAGTGAGGGATTGTACTAAGAATTCGATAGCTTGTAAGCTAAAGAATTGTGTAATCCTAAGATATTTCCACTTGTATGACAATATAGATAGTAGGGTTTTTAGCTAAGCCTTTCCCCAGAGTATTTTTCTATGTTTCATGTGTGATTAAATATTCTTCTTTGTTATATGTGTTCTATTTGATCTTGCTCAAAATCGATTAAGCTTCTGCAAGTTTGATTGTAGAAGTAGATTAAGTATTTTGCTTTAGTACATTGCATAATCAGATTAATCTATGGTGAAATTTCTACATGGTATCAGAGCAAAGGTGATTGAAGCAGAGAACAATATACTAAGATGAAAATTCAAAGTAAAAAAAAATGGGCTGCGAGTTTTCAGAGTAGATCTGAAAATTTTTGTGCAAAATTTTCAAAAACAAATAGCAGATCTAGATTCCTTGTAGAAAGAGACCCAAATTCAAAAAAAAAAAAAAAATCCGCTGAATCAGAGTTCGAGTGAGGAAAATATGGTTGCTTTAAAATCATCTCTTTTTGCAGAAAATTTCATGACGGTGGGAAAGATGAAATAGATTGGTGTGCTAGCCAAGAACCTATATGAACTTGAGGTACAAGATGCATGTGAAGCCTTGAGGAGCAAGGCAATGGTTAGAGACTTGGTGGTTGTGAGGGAGAGTAAATTACCGCTCAACATGCAGCCCCGGAAGAAGCCTTAGAAGAATCTTCAGGAAATTGTGGAGAAACTACAATAAGAGAAGCTAAGATGAGACTTAGTGGAGAGATCCACTCAAGCAGAGAAGAAGCAGTCTCAAACAATTGTGGAGTAGCCACAGTTAGAGAAGCCCAGAGGAGAGTGAGTGGAGGCATCTATTCATGCAAAGACCTCTAGTAGGGGGAAATCTCGAGCCAAGTGGGCAAAGGGATCACACACATCCATACCTCCAGGTGAGAGGTGGGCCGATGTGAAGTGATCCCAAGAAGGCTGAAATAGGGGTAGGATTCTTAAGGTATGTAGCCTCTTTTATTAGACCTTGCTATGAGAGCCCCAACAAGGAGTAGTAGGACTAGCTGAGTGGGTAGAGAAAAATGTGGATGGAGTGCCAGAGAGAGCTACAGTGCAGGAGTCCCAAGACTATGCGGAGCTAGCAAGTTGCAGCAATGTGAGAGGCACAGGAGTGTCGCACCAATGCAGGATGGCACAAAGAGGTGTGCAACATTGTGGGCTTGGATTGAGTGTTGTAGCATCTTAGAGGTCAAAGAGGGGTCACTTGTCAGCGACAGATGGAGCTTCAGCATCAGAGGATGTTTCTAGCCCAACAAGAAGGTCAGTTGGGAGTTTTTTATGTTTCTATAGTTGTTGAAGTAACAAAAATTGGAAGAAGTGTTGAATGCAGAACATTCCAAGGGTTCAGGATCGGGTTTGAGTTGAATGCCTTTATTGTTGAAAGGGAGTGTTGAAAATAGCAACAAGAATTGCTAAAAATAGAAGGGCTAAAAATAGCACTACTATAAATAACAGTTTGGGTACTAGTGTTGGACATAGAAACAAAGAATGAAAAATGGAAGTGCTAAAAATAGCATTGCTATAAATAGCATTTTGGGATAGATTCCAATTTTAGTTAGTCCCTAAACTAAAATTGACAAGTAAAATTTGAATTTGATATTAGTAGCTATTTGTAAAATAATTAATTAATTCATATTGAGTTAATTAGTTGGAGAAAATCAATCATGAAGTCTAAGTGAAGACATGCGACATTTATCCCTTTGATTGAGGAAGTTATCCCTTAAATAAGGAGATCAGGGTAAGTTGTACTTTGAGTTGTAATTAGTTATCTCCGTTAAGTGAGTTAAGTCCAGTTACATTAGTAGCAACAGTTTGTGCAACTGATTGTGAGTTCAGTTAGTTAATGCATGCGTGCATGTAACTAGTGTACTTGAGATAACTGAATATCCTCTCATAAATAACTCATGCATGTCAGTTCAGTCAGAGACCCAGTTGAGATCAGAGGAAGGGACATTGTACTATCAGTTAGACGATTTTTCCTATATAGGAAACTCATCCATGTTGAAGGAATTATCTCCTCCAAGTTTGTGTAGCTATTTCATAGGTCAGAGTAGTGTGTGAGGAATTATTATAGACAGGTGGTAGCTTGAGGACCCAGGAGAAATTGTGCAAGGAAATAGGAGGCTTGGAGAACTGAAGGAAGGCATATGTGTTGTCTATTCTATCAATGAGTAACAGTGAGGGATTTTACTGAGAGCTGGATAGCTTGTGAGCTAAAGCTTTGTGTAGTCCTGAGATTTTTCTACTTGTATGATAATACAGACAGCGGGGTTTTTTGCTGAGGCTTTCCCCATAGTGTTGTTTTATATTTCATGCGTGATTGAATCTTCTTCTCTGTTATATGTGTTCTTTTGATCTTGCTCAAAATCGATGAAGCTTCCACAAGTTTGATTATAGAAGTAGATTAAGTATTTTTCTTTAGTACATTGCATAATTAGATTAATCTATGGTGAAATTTCTACAACGACTACACACTACAAGCAAATGCATGAATACTTATTTATCCTTTTCCACTCCTAAACCTTTTATGCTATGAGAAAGATGAAAAAAAACATAAATATTAATTAAAATAAGGAAAAGGGAAAAATTGAGATGAAATTGTGATTTCATCTCAAACAGATGCCTTAAAAGACCCTAGTACGATGTACTCACTTCCCTGAAAATACAAAATACATGGTACTAATAAAGTATTTGATAAAAGTTATAACCAAGATTTTTAATTTGGAATATGATAAAATGAATTAATTAATATGTTAGAATGTCTTCCATACTTGTTTCCTCTCCGTTAAGGATAAAATGAAAATGTATTTCCCAAACTAAATAGTTAGGTGTTCGAGATATGCATCTAACTAAGATACAATCATGTTTTAAAATTTTGCACTTTTTAATATAATAGAAATTGTACCTAAAACATGTTCATGTAACTGCAATGTTTTCGAGTTATGAGCAAATATCAAGATACATGTTTGTATTTTGTACTATGTAGAAAACATTTTTGAAGCATTGAATTCAATAGTTAAGAATGTAATGAGGTCAAAGTGTTAATTCGTATAGGAAAAGGGTAAATTGACTACTTGACACTCTTAAATGGAGTGAAATTCTGACAACTATCAAAGTATTACGTGAAATGGAAATTGTGTTAGTAGTGAGAACTACATACAGTCATAAGTTCATGCAAGAAACCTTGCTTCCACATATTCAAACCCCTTAAGACATGGAACATCTATATATATGAAACAAATACCAAAAAAAGTGACATAAAGAGAAATAGAAAGGAAAAAAAAAGGGTAAAAAGAACGATTGCGAGGAAAAACAACATGAAAGAAAAGGGGCATATAAAGAAAAAAAGTATAATTTTTCTTTAGTAAGATTAATTCTACATTCATGAATCAAATAGACTCACTGGGGGCCACATTCATCTTGTCACTTTGTCAACTAATATTAGGGTTTTGGATATTTCAGGTTTTTTGCCTCTTATAGTTTATTAATTTATGTTAAAAATGTCATTTTAGCCTCTTCTAATGATATTCTTACAAATGAGCAATTGTGACATCTCTCTCTTTAGAGCTGAACTATGACAATTCCAACTAGCCTTTCTTGTTTTACATTTTACAATCAATTCCTATTTCATTAACTAATGGAAATTGGGTTTTATTGTATTATTGTGCTCTTTGAAATATCTATGTATGTGTGTTTCCATTCATATTCCTACCTTCTATTTCATTCTCTATATATTCCATATAAGAAAGAAAAGGTGTCTTAGACCTGTGAAAAATAATCCAGAAAGGTAATAGTTAAAAAGTAAACCCTATCATGTTGTGATCCATATAATAATCAAGTAACATCTAGAACATAAATTTCCAATGAGTTAGCAATTTGATCCTTATATAGCATTATCTACAAAAGGAAAACCATTGAAAATGTAAACTATGCATCCTCTATTTAGAGAAAACTAGTCTCAAACAAACTAATTCAGACATCACTAAAAAATGAAGAAACATAATTTGAATTGTAGATGTCAAAATGTAGTGTTTCCTAAAGATAATGCACAAGAAGATATACTTGTATTCAAATTCACTTCTCCACCTGAAAATTTAATCATAGATCAAGCATTTTAATGTTCGTGGAAGAGCTCCAGGAAAATGTATCTTATCAATTTTAAATATAACCTTTATTTTCATCTACTCGGAGGTCCAATGTAATTTTGCACCAGCAAATTTTACATCAAAGTAGGTGAAAAGAAAGTTATAGTTTTATCTTGAAATTAATTCTACTAGATATCATACTTATTGAGTTATAAGTTGTATGGGGACTTTGTCAATTTTAGTCTTTGTTTCTACAAGAATTATATTTTAACATATTTATAGGGGTCAAACTATATGCATTAGACAAACATGAGGTTGACTTAATACATCTCCATAACACTGACTTTTATCATAACGGTCATATAAAACATAAACTAGGGATGATAAAATTATTTAAGAAATAACCCAACCATCAATACAAACACCATAATCGTGAAGAAAAACCTTCTCAAGCTAACTAGCATTTTAACAATGAAAACATCACACATAACCAAGTACATGATCGAAGCCTAATACACTAAAAAAAAAGGTATTTATTACTTAAGGTGATATTTTGAGCACTAACTTTCCCCAAAATCTAAAAAAGCTATGACTACATTTAGAATGAACAATACATTAGGCTATGAGATCTTTACTTTCTAAACTCAATTTCACATAGACTAATATGTTAGAGGACTACAACAAATAAAATAAAATAAAGGAAAATAATTTTCTTAGAGTGACTCGGGAACAAATTTAAAGAAGTGTTGGAATTTGTAAAAATTTTCTTTACATGAACTTATCCCAACTGAGAATGCTATACAATATAGGTTTTATCATAAAGAAGCCTATTTGCACAGAGAAAAGCAATGAACATTCTATAACCTGAGTGAGTGTGGTGATACATATGTCATTAACTCTATTCATATTTGGATAATGGTTTATTGAATCTATATCGTACATTGGGAAACATTGAATGTGCACAAAAACCTAAAAAAATATAAACCAAGATTGAATGAGAAGGATTCGAAGCTTGATCTTGCATATCATGAGCTCAAAAAACCCATGAACTATAGAAATCCACACCGTAGATCACCTAGTAATGCAATGTACTAAAGAAAAACACTTGATCTACTTCTACAAACAATTTAGAGGAATCTTAATCGAACATGAGAAACATCAAGAATGAACATATATAACTGAGAATGAGAAGTAATCAACCATAACACAAAAGATATATCACTGGGGAAAGCACCAGCCTAAAACACCAACTCTGTATTATCATACAACTGGAAGTCTTGTTCAAGTTACAAAAGGAATCATCTCTCAAGCTATCCCGCTCTCTCTGCAATCATACAATACAGCTCACAGACTCAATAGACATAGAATATATCTTCCTCAAGCCCTCCAAGCCTCCTATTTCCTTGTGCAGTTTTGATTGGGGTCCAATGATATCACATGTGTGAATTGGCCTCATCACACTCACTGTAACCTCGGGTCCAACTGTACAATCCATAAGGAATAATATTCCTTCTGCATGAAAGGAATATTCACCAAGGAATATCCTAGCAACAGATAGTACATTGTCCCTCCATCTGATCTCAACTGGGTCTCTCAGTGAACTAATATTCATGAGTTATCCATGAGTGAATACTCAATTATCTGAATTATAGTAGTTACATGCATGCAAGCATTAACTAACTGAACTCTCATTAATTTAACAAACTATTAAATTAATCTAACTAGACTTGACTAAGTTAAACTAAGTCAACTGATTACAACTCAATATTACAACTCATCCTTATCTCTTTAACTGAAGATTAAATTCCTCAATTAATGGATAAACTGCCACATGTCATCACATAGACTTCAAGTTTAATTTTCCTTAACTAATTAACTCAAGATGAATTAATTAATTAATTTCCAAACTGTTGTTGATATCAAATTCGAATTTTACTTCCTATGTTTAGTCCAGGGACTAACTAAAATAAGAAGGCATTCCAAAATGCTATTTTTAGAAAAGCTATTTTTAGCATTTTCACTTTTCACCAGTTGTTGCTAAGATCACCAAAGGTTCAGCTGCTATTTATAGTTGGTCTATTTATAGCAGTGCTATTTTTAGAATTTCTTGTTGCACACTTTTCAACACTACCTCTCAACAAGAAAGGGATTATCAGTAACTCCGATCGTATCTATGTGGAACTCAAACTTGCATTTTGACAATGGCTTTGTCAAAATATCTGCATCATGCTCCTTGATCAAAACACACTACAACATCATGATCCTCTTGACCACACAGTCCCATAGATGATGGTAACGGATATCTATATGCTTCGACCTGTCATGAAACACTGGATTCTCAGAGATTTTTATGCAACTCTGATTATCACAGTATATCACTATAGGATCCATCATCTAATCAAACAATCCCGCTAGAATCTTCCGTATCCAAATAGCCTCAGATGCTACCTGACTGGCACCCATGTATTTAGCCTCTACTGACCTAAGTGCAACTGATCTCTATTTCCTGCTATACCAAGAAACTACAGCTGAACCAAGGTTGAAGATTCCTCCAGAAGTGCTCTTCCAGTCTGATGGACTACCAGCCCCACCCACATCCGTGAAGCCTTGTAGCTTCACTCCCTCTTTCTGTCTATACCATAATCTGTACTATGTAGTGCCTCTGAGATATCTCAGCACATGCTTCGCTGCCATCCAAAATAGCTTGGTAGGCTGAACCATAGCTTGACTCAGCTGGTTCATCGCAAAGCATAAGTCAGGTCATGTGTTCACCAAATACATAAGTGAACCCACCAGCTGTCGATAAACAGTAGCAGCTACTACCTCACCTGAAGTAGCATCCTCCTTCCTCCAGTTCCCAGCTAGAGGAGTCTACATGGGATTGCACTTCTACATGTGAAAGCGTCTGAGTGTCACATTGGCATACTTGCCTTGAGACACAAATACTTCCCCATCTTTTTGCCACAATTCCATGCCTAGAAAGTAGTGCACGAGGCCCATTTCCTTCATCTCGAACTCTATTGCAAGGTCTTCCTTGCAAGACTGTATCAACTGGTAATCACTTGTCAAAATAAGATCATCGACATAAAGTACAATAATCAATGGCTTACCATCTACCATGATGTAGTAAAGGTTCGCATATGCTTCACCCTTGGTGAAGCCCAACCCAATGAAATAGTTGTCGATCTTGGTATACCAAGCACGGGGTGCTTGCTTCAGCCCATATAGTGCTCGCTTGAGTCAGAAGACATGCGACTCGCGATTGAAGGTCTCAAATCCTTCGGGTTGCTCAATGTATACCTCTTCCTCAATCTTCCCATTAAAGAACATCGTCTTCACATCCATCTGATGGATCTTCCAACCCATCTGAGTTGATAGAGCTATCATCGATCTAGATAGATGAGTACCTTGCTATGGGAGCAAAGGTCTCATCATAGTCAATCCCCTCAACTTGTGAGAAACCTCGGGCAACAAGCCTTGCCTTGTGTTTCTCAACACTACCATCAACTGCCTGCTTTACCTTGTAAAGCCATCCGGAACTAACCACTGACTTGTCCCCAGGTTTAGGGACAACATCCCACACACTATTCCATATGATAGAATCATACTCTTCTACCATTGCATCAACCCAGACTGGTTGTTGCACTGCCTCCTAAAGAGAGGAAGGTTCGGTCACTACACACTCCCCAACTAGAGCCATGTAGCCAGTGTATCTCTCGGAGATCTCCTATGTTTGTACTGAGAGGATGGCTGCACCACATTCTCTCTTGCATCTAGCATCAATCTGTCAGATTCCTACAAGCATTTCCACCCATCTCTGGAAGACTTTCTAGGAGTGGTGGTCTCCACTACTGGATCCTCTGCATGTGGTTGATCCACATCATCAAGAGGCTCCTCCTCCTTTGGAACTAAAATTTCTGCATCACCATGCAACTTGAGCTCCCTCTCAAATGACACTCACATGGCTCTCTACTCATCAAATTTCAGATCCCTATTCACTACAGTCCTTTGACAGGTAGGCAGAAACACACGATAGTTGTGGGGTGTATCTGTGTACCCCACAAGTGCCCAACTTAGTTGTTGGGTTTACCTTCTTCCGAGCATCTTTGGTCACATGACAAAAAACTCATGATCCAAAGATGCGAAAGTGGCTCACATCTGGTCACTTCCCTAAAAATGCCTCCATAGGTGTCTTCATCCCCAAGATATGATGAGGACTTATGTTCTAAAGGTACACTGTTGTATTGCATGCCTCATCCCATAGATGAAGTGGTAGGCCTTGGTCATGCAACATCGCTTGAGCTGCTCCCACAATAGATCTATTCTTTCTTTCAGCCACCCCATTTTGTTGTGGGTTATGAGGTGCCATCAGTTCCTGTTTAATTCCTTCTAAAGCACAAAAGTCTTTAAACTGCTAGGAAACATACTCTCCACCATTGTCTCTATGTAAGGCTTTTACTTTCTTTCTTGATTCTTTCTCTGCCAAGACTTTAAACTCACAAAACCTCAAGAAGGTCTAATCCTTCTTTCGCATAAATTAGGTCTAGCATCTATGTGAAAAATCATCATTAACAATAACATAGTACCTTTGCTTAGTGGTGGAGGCTATAGACAATGGTCCACATACATCTGAGTGAACTCGCTCCAGGATTGCTCCAACTCTACTATCCCGATGCTGAAAGGAAGCTTTTGCATACTTACCTAGGGTGCATCCTTTGCATGTATCTGTTTGCTCCAGTTTTCCCTTGGGTAAGCTGGTAGAAATTTGTTGCATGATCTTCAAGGCCTCGTGATGCAAGTGGCCTAGTCTTCTATGCCACAGCTCACCAACATTTTGGCTTTGCAAAACCTCTAATTTGGAACTCAGTGCAACACAGTCTTCTACCTCCATCTTGCAGAGATTCTTTACTTGAATCCCAATTCAGTTGGTCTGTCTGGTGTCGATATGCCTCAGGAAAATTTTTCCTTTACTAAAGATTGCATCATAGCCTTTATCTTCCAACATAGCAACAGACACAAGATTCTTTATCAAACCTAGTACATACTTAACAGCAGATAGGGTGAGAGGAGCACTATGCTCCCTCTAAAACACCACTGTACCTTCACCTGAGACATAGTACTTTCCATCATCGCCCATCTCGATCCACATCTGGAGATCCTTCTCCTCCAATGTACTGAAAAGATGATTATCACCCGACATGTGGAAAGAAGCTGAACATTCCAAGTACCAAACACATCCCACCATGGATTAAACCATGCATGTGATAAGCGAGAAACCCAGCTCAAACTGTGAAGCTAGTGCATCACCATCAGATCCCTTTGAGGAACCCTTCTTGGATTTCTTTTGTGGGAAATTCATAGCATAATGGCCCACTTCATGATAATGAAAGCATCACACCTTCGACTTGTGAACCTTCTTCCAACCATGAGAAGATTTGGATTGGGATGCCTTCCCTTTCCCTTTCTTAGCTTTACTCGCGAAAGCTAGATTTTCTTCATCATCTTGTTTTGATGAAGATCCATCCCTAGTGCTCTACCTTATCTCCTCCTGCATTAGGTTTAACCAATGTCGTACCCAATCTGGCAGTTTTCCTCTTCCATTAATCAAGTCTTGGTATCTATGCTAGCTCTTTGGAAGACTGAGGAGTGTTAGACTCATCATGTCATCATCAACTGTCATGAACCCTACACTTGCAAGCTCATCCTTGTAGATGGTGAGATTGTTCAGGAACATAGAGCTTGTATCATCCTTTTTGCACTTGATCATTCAAAGTTTTTCCTTCAATGTGAGCTTCCTCTGATCACTGTTATTCTGATAAAGATCTTTCAATGTTTTCCACATCGAAAATGGAGTCTCCTTCCCATGGAGGCTCGAGACAATGTGATCTCAAACTCCCTCCAGGATGATTCTCCTTGCTCTAGCCACACACTTTTTCCATTCTGCCAGTTGAGTAGCATCAATCAGCTTTTGGACTTCTTGATCAATGAGGTCGTTGAGACCGTTATCTTCCAATACTGCCTCCATGTGATCCTTCTAGGCTATGTAATTCAAACATCCATCAAAGGCATATTCGAGTCTTAAACCACTGAACGCCATTGGTGAAATATATGTGATAAGAACTCAATTCAATATTCAGAAACCAAACTTCATACTTCTCCTGCTTGTATAATGTTCTTCCTTGATCACCTTTGCTTTGATACCATGTAGAAATTCCCACTCTAGATCACCCGGTAATGCAATGTACTAAAGCAAAACACTTGATCTACTTCTACAAACAATTTAGCAGAAGCTTAATCGAACATAAGCAACATCAAGCATGAAAAGATATAACTGAGAATGAGAAGTAATCAACCATAACACAGAAGATATATCACTAGGGAAATCACCAACCTAAAACCACAACTCTGTATTATCATAAAAGTGGAAATCTTCTTCAAGTTACAAAAAGAATTAGCTCTCAAGATATCCTTCTCTCTCTGCAATCAAACAATACAGCTCACAAACTCAATAGACACAGAATATATCTTCGTCAAGCCATCCAAGCCTCCTATTTCCTTGCATAGTTTTGATTGGGGTCTAATGATATCACATGTGTCAATTGACCTCATCACACTCACTGTAACCTTAGGTCCAACTGCGCAATCCATAAGGAATAATATTCCTTTTGCATGCAAGGAATATTCACCAAGGAATATCCTCGCAGCTAATAGTACGTTGTCCCTCCATCTGATCTCAACTGGGTCTCTAACTGAATCGACATGCATGAGTTATCCATGAGTGAATACACAGTTATCTGAATTACAGTAGTTACATGCATGCAAGCATTAACTAACTGAACTCTCATTAATTTAACAAACTATTAAATTAATCTAACTGGACTTGACTAAGTTAAACTAAGTCAACTGATTACAGCTCAATATTACAACTCATCCTTATCTCTTTAACCAAAGGTTAAATTCCTCAATTAATGGAGAAATTGTTGTAGGTCCTCACATAGACTTCAAGTTTGATTTTACTTAACTAATTAACTCAAGATGAACTAATTAATTAATTTCCAAACTACTGTTGATATCAAATTCGAATTTTACTTCCTATGTTTAGTCCAGGGACTGACTAAAATAAGAAGGGATCCCGAAATGCTACTTTTAGAAAAGCAATTTTTAGTACTTTCATTTTTCAGCCATTGTTTCTAAGATCACGAATGGGTGAATTGCTATTTATAGCCAGGCTATTTATAGCAGTGCTATTTTTAGCATCTTCTATTTTTAGCATTTCTTGTTGCACACTTTTCAACATGAACCTTGAGCACATACAATTAAATCATTGATATATCAAATATCGTAACTCATGTATGAAACGTAAAGGTACATATCAAAATCTAGGATTACATGGGTCTAGGATAGAGTGGTTGCATACTTTAAAGACCAAATTCATAAAGTGAAATGGTAACTCCCCTACAATTTTTATATTTTTTTGAGTTCACTAAACTCAGGGCTCAAACACAACCCATGGTTATCAGCCATCCACACTCTTACCATAACTCTAGAGGTCCACATTTGCAGTTTAATAAGACATACTATAATAGGCATGAAAGTATAGATCTCAAAATTAGTCAACAAAAACAGAGGTACAATCTTTAAAACTCCAATTCACTTTTCAAGGTTTTACATTGAGCACGGGAGTTGTTTAAAAATAAACATGCAATTTATGATTAATCGAGTTGCATATTTTGAAAGCATGGTATGTTAGGGACCAAAATCCATATTAAAGGATTACAATGGCTAAAACGAACATATTGGAAGAAAACCAATGGCATGAAGTAAATGTTGTTAAATTTGCAAGTGCATTCATAATTTGGGGATTAAAGGGTGAATTTCAAATCAATATTAAAGGATACAAAGAAAATTAATAAACATATTAGAGGAAAACAATGGCCATGCAAGAATTGATGTTACATTCATCAGGGAAGTCATCATTTAGGGATTTAGGGGTGAATTTCAAGTCCATATTAAGAGATTTAAAATCCCAAAATGAAAAATGTATTGGAAGAAAACAAATAGATTGAGATAACTTTTGTAAAATTCACAAACAAATTCCCTGTTCAGGGATTCAAGGGTGAAATTAAAAAAAATATTAAAGGATACCCAAAAAACAATTAACATATTGGAATAAAAGAAATGGCATACAAAAGATGTTATTAAATTCATAAGCACATTCACCCTTCAACATGCGAAAGTACAATAAAATAGCAGAATCGGAGAGGAACAAAAGCATGACATTAAAAAAATTGCTTTGGGTCCTTTTCATTAGATCCACTAAACAAAAATATACAATGCACCTATATAGAGACAAATAATCGCAATCGATGAAAATTGAATACAAGATATATGTTTGTTTAAGAGATCATTTCCCTTTATCCGCAATGCTGATGATAACTAAGTTTCTTGTTTTATAAGTAGTAAAGTTGCCTCTTCTCCTACAAGAAGTACGATGGGGTTTGTGTCCAAGATAGAAAATATCATCTTACATGAGAACATATTCCAAGATCTCAGTTGAAGCACTGGTAAGATTCAATTACGGTAGTTTTAACTACAAATCTCTGAATGTAGGAGTAGGTGTAGGGTTTGAACCATCTCGCTAAAGTCGATGCTTGAAATCTACCTTTCTATAAATTTAGTACATCTCATACATGGATTTCCACTTGAACAGACTCCATCCAATGCCTCCCATAACTCTGGTGAACTTGTTGTTAAAATAAGATAATTACTCCTGCATGTGGAGTTGGCTAAACATAGAGAGTCAATTAACTGAGTGATTGCATGATTGAGTGTTTGAGTGTTGAGTAATTCTAGTTAAGTAATAAATGAATTTGAGTGTGTGATTGCATGTCAAAATATTTTAACAAATTAGCTAGTCAAAAAGGTTTAAATACCCTTCACCAGGTTCAATGTAATCATCATGTTTTGTGTGATCAACAGATGAGTAGCAGCTCATGTTTTGTGTGAATTCATGCTTTGTCTCCTTTTCCTTTCAAACAAATTGGTACCAAAGAGAGGTTACAAAGATATACAGAGAACAAGTTTGCAATACTATATGTGACAGGAGTAAAATAGTTTGCAACCGCAGCTTGAGGAGCCATAATGTGTGAGTAATTTTTTTTTACAAAACGAGGGTCGAAAGTCCAACAAATTTAGTCATTGATTTCCTATGATAGCTAGACTCCTATACACGTAGGTTTTTTTTGGCTCGACCGAGAAGGTTAGCTGAGGTGCGTTAATAAACCAATGAACAACATGTGGTTTATATAACATTCCTTTTAAAAAAAGTCAACCAAAGTGAAATTTGGTACTCACATTGATTTAATTTTATGCAAGTGTTATTAAAAGGCCTTTTCATATATCAAAGGACCCACATCAATAAAAAGTGATTTATAAAGGTTTTGTTTTTTATATATAAATACTTTTTTTAAAGATTTCTTTTATATATAAAAAATATTAAAGATATCTTCAAAAAGATAGTTTTGCGAAAGTTTTTTTAACAAAAAAAAAAAAACTTAGGGTTTTTTATTAAAAGGGTTATTTTTGAAAAAGGGTTTTACAAAGGAGAAATTTAGGGTTTTTTTTTAATAAGACATTTTTGGAGAAAGATGGTTTTTTCAAATTTCAAGCCCCAATTTCCCACCGTTTATAGGGAAATATTATGATATGTGGGCCATTAAGATGGCGACCATGTTGCAGGAACATGATGTTTGGGATTATGTCAAGTTTGGGTTTTTAGAACCTAAGAACAAATAAGAAGAACAAGCTCTCAGTAACACAGAGAGGTAACAATGGAAGAAATACAAGAAGAAAAATGAGCATGCATTGCAACATATTCAGCAGGGAGTGGACCAAGCAGTGGTCCAGAAGATTATGATCATGTGTTCAACAAAAGTAGAATGGGATACTTTGGTGGCAAACTATACAGGTATGGAAAAAGTTAATATTGTTAAGTTTCAGAATACTAGGAGAGATGTTGAAGTCCACAGACGAGGGAGACATAGGACATCAATTCTTTCATGAATCAAGTCATAACTGTCATAAATCAGCTAAAGGTTTAGGGTGAAGATATTAAAGATCAAAGAGTGGTTGAGAAGGTTCTCCGATCTTTGTCGACCAAATTTGATGTAGTGGTAGCATCCATAGAAGAAGCCAAGGATTTGACATCATTGAGAGTTGATGACCTTATGGGATCACATCTATCGCATGAGGCAAGGATAGACAAAAATAAGGACTCCACTTTAGAGACCGATTTCAAAAGTCAGGTTTCTATTTCAAGAGACAGAGGTTGAGATAGAAGTAGATTGAGAGGTAGAGGACAAAGTGGAAGATACTGTGGTTAGAAAGATGGCCGAGAAGAGCATGAAAATGCAAGTGGAAGAAACTGCAAAAGCTTCAACAATAATCAAAGAGATGACAAATCAAATATGAGATGCTATTATTGCAATATATTTGATCACTATGCTCGTGATTGCAGCAAGAGATAGCTAATCAAGGGAACCATAGAGCTAATGTCACTACAGAGAGTACTAACTCCATGTTCCTAGCTTGTCATACCACGCATGAACCTTATGCTAGTGTGTGGCTATTAGATAGTGGTTTCAGTAACCACATGACAGACCATAAGGATTTGGTTGCAAATTTCGATCAATTTGTGAAAACAGAGGTAAAGTTGGGGACTAGCAAGAATGTGGAACTAGATGGAAAAGAAGTGGTCAACATTCTAACCAAGTAAGCGGAGCCAAAGACAATCTCAGAGGTATATTATGTTCCTGGTCTCAAACATACTTTGTTATGTGTTGGTCAATTAACATAGAAAGGATACATATTTATATTTCAAGGTCAAGAAGTTGTTATATATGACAAGCCCCCAAGCAAGCAACTGATGGGAAAGGTGCATATGATGAGGAATAGACTCTTTCCTCTAATTTTGAATTACAGTGGTCAGGTGAGTTCTTTTACAGTCGCATGTTTTGATGATTATTGGTTATGGCACTTTCAATTTGGACACTAGCACTTTTCTGGTTTAAGATTGTTGTAGCAGAAATAGATGGTCAAAGGATTACCTCCCATCAAAGAACCTGCTAGTACGTGTGAGTGTTTCATCTTGGGAAAACAACATCGTTAAATTTTTCCAAAGGGAGTTACATATAGAGCAAAGCATCTTCTTGAGCTAGTGCATATAGACTTCTGTGGACCTGTGAGGATAGAGTCGATTGGTGGAAGTTGCTACTTCCTCACTTTCATTGATGACTATAACATAAAGACTTGGATTTAATTCTTGAAGCAGAAGTTTGAAACTTTTTCAAAGTTCAAAGAATTCAAAGCCTTAGTAGAGAACCAAAGTGATTGACAGATAAAGGTATTGAGGTCAGATCGTGGTGGATAATATGACTGAAATTCATTCCATGATTACTGCAAACAACATGGGATTAGAAGATAGTTTACAACCAAGTACACACCGCAACAGAATGGTGTAGCAGAGAGAAAGAACAGGACAATTATGAACATGGTAAGAAGCATGTTGAAAGGCAGAAACTTGTCTAATGATTATTACGCAGAAGCAGTTGCATTTGCTATTTATGTGATCAATAGATATCCTACAACCAGCGTGATGAACAGAGTACTAGAACAAGCATGGTCACGTATGTATTGCAGTGTATCTCATCTCAGAGTATATGGATGTGTAGCTTATGCACATGTGCCTAAGGAACGAAGAGGCAAATTGGATGATAAAAGTGAAAAATGCATATTCATTGGTTATAGTGAGCAATCAAAAGGTTACAAATTGTATAACCATGTCACAAAGAAGACCATAATTAGTAGAGATGTTGTGTTCAAGGAACAAGAGTCATGGAATGGAACTGTAGACAAAATAGTTGATGCACAAGTTCCACAGATGGAAGAAGATGATGTAGCAGAAAAGGAGCAGCAAGAATCACGGGTGAAGACACCAAATAGAAACACACCAACAAGGACTCAAATATTTTCAGAGTAGCATGGATCTTCAAGCAAATCAACATAAAAATACTCTCCCGACAATCAATTAGGTGATGAATCAAGAAATGGTAAGAGAAAGATGCAAAGTCTGAAAGATATTTATGATGATTTGGATGTTATTTCAAATTTTGCATTGTTGTCATTCTAACCTTCTTCGTTTGAAGAAGCAATCAAAGATGAAAATTTGGTGCAAGCCATAGATGAAGAAATTGAAGCTATTGAAAAGAATGATACATGGGATTTGGTTGATTCACCAAAGGAAAAAAATCTCATCGGTGTGAAGTGGGTGTACAAGATAAAGCTGAATGAGAAAGGTGAAATCGACAGATTTAAAGGAAGACTTCTAGCAAAAGGATTCTCGTAGCAACCAAGAATAAACTTTCGAGAAACTCCGGTAGCCAGATGGATACTGTAAGAGCAGTCCTAAACACAACAACTCAAAACAGGTGGAAATTATATCATATGGATGTGAAATAAGCATTCTTAAATGGAAATCTAGAAGAATAAATTTATGTGCAGCATCCTCTAGGATATGAAGTTGAAAGTAACGTAGACAAAGTTTACAAGTTGAAGAAAGCACTCTATGGACTGAAGCAAGCACCTATATCTTGGTATAACACAATTGACAGTTACATGATCAAGAATGAATTTTCCAGAAGCAACATTAAGCCTACCTTGTACAAAAAGGTAAATGAGCATGGAAGGATTTTGATTGTTTGCTTATATGTTGATGACATGATTTTTACACGTGATTTTGACATAGATGAATTTAAAGCAACCATGATGAAAGAATTTGAGATCAGAGATCTTGGTTTCATGAAATATTTTCTTGGCATAGAAGTTGAGCAATCTGAAAAAGGAATTTTAATTTGTCAAAATAAATATTCCAAAGATTTTTTGAAAAGATTCAAGATGGAAAATTGCAAACATGTCCCTACACCAGTTGCAATAGGTACAAAGTTTAAGCCGGGATGATGAAGGATGAGATGTCAATCCAACTTTATTCAAAAGATTGGCTGGTAGCCTCATGTATATCACAAATACAAGACCTGATATCATGGAAGGAGTGAGTTTTATTTCTAGATTTATGGAGACTCCAAAAGCCACACATTGGAGTGCAGGAAAAAGAATTTTGAGATACATAACAGGAACTAGAGATTGTGGCATAATGTATGCAAGCACAGAAAAGAAGGATTTGATTGGATACATAGATAGCGATTTTGCACGCAGTTTGGATGATAGGAAGAGCACTTTTGATTTTGTGTTCCACCTTGGTTCGAGTGTGATTTCATGGGCATATAAGAAGTAGCCCATTGTGTCACTTTCGTCAGGAGAAGTAGAATATGTAGCAGCAACATTAGGAGCATGTCAAGTAGTGTGGTTAAGAAGAGTACTTGATGGACTCAAGCAGAAACAACAAGGATCAATGACAATATATCGTGACAACACCTCAGTGATTCCACTATCCAAGAATAGTGTGTTCCATCAGAAGAGTAAGCATATTGATACTAGATATCACTTTATTAGAGAACTTGTGAGCAATGGAGAAGTTCACTTGAAGCCTTGTAAATCTGGTGATCAATTGTCTGATATATTTACTAATTCAGTAGCACAAGAAATGTTTGAGTTTCATAGAAGAAACTTGGGTGTTGTAAGCCTAGCTGAGACATAGAACAACAGGCATGTTTGAGTTGTCATGAGTCATGTTTTAGTTTAGCAGTTGTAATTAAGGGGGAGTGTTAAAATAAGATAATTACTCCTGCATGTGGAGTTGGCTAAACATAGAGAGTCAATTAAGTAAGTGATTTCATGATCGAGTGTTTGAGTGTTGAGTAAGTCAAGTTAAGTAATAAACGAATTTGAGTGTGTGATTGCATGTGGTTGCATGTCAAGATATTTTAGGCAATTAGCTAGTCGAAAAGGTTTAAATACCCTTCATCGGGTTCATTGTAATCATCATGTTTTGTGTGATCAATAGAAGAGCAACAACTTGTGTTTTGTGTGAATTCATGCTTTATCTCCTCCACCTTTCCAACACTTGTGCATGCTATCTATAAATTCCCTATTCAACCTCATGCTCAATGACCCAAACTACCTCTCTGCCCCTCCTAGAAATTTAAATGGATTTCAGCTTGAACATAGTCCATCGAATGCCTCCCATAACTCTGGTGAACTTGTGCATGTTATTTATCAATTCCCTATTCAACCTCATGCTCAAAGACCCAAACCACCTCTCTCCCCCTCCCAAAATTTAAATGATAATTAGAATGGGAATTACACAAGGAAAGTGGTAGGCTAAGATTTTTGACTCTAAAGAACCCTCTTCTCAATTTTGCGAAGTCATGAACTTCCTGAAGCTATGCATCCATGAGATAAGGAAAGGGTTGAGAACTGTATTCATGGAATTCCATGCCTGTGGTAGGTCATGAATATACAAGGCAAGCATTGACACAATTTGTGAGACGTAGTGGTAGAGTCCAAATTGTGTGCCCTAGCCTAAAATCCTCCATACCCAGAAAATAGAGGCGAGGTTGACACTGTCCTTGTAATTCAAGAGGCAAGACAATGCTACCACATTTTCATCAGAATCGACCTATCGACCTCTCTCTTCTCTCTCTCAAACTATCCATAACATTTGACTGAGCATGTAGGGTTTTTCACCTTAACCATTAGATTCATTTTGTTTGTTTCCTTGCCCCTACTCTTGGATCCAAATTGTCTTAATATTTTGCTGCTACTCTTGGATATGAATTGTCTTAATATTTTAACATTACTCTTTAACCTGAATTGTATTGAGTATGCATTTTTTTTTCTTCTGGAAAAGTGAAAACAGAAAAACATTTCAGTTTAGAATGTGAGGCCTTCAAAGACAACAGGGAAAGTTATGCAGATATGCTGGCAGCTAGCTTTTGGGATAATCTATTTAGGGAGGGGATTGTCGAGAAGCTCAGAGAATTTATTTTGAAGCTTCATAGAAGAATGGCCGAAGACATTAAGCAGATTAAGAAGCAATTTGTCCCATGGGATGTTAAACTAATTTCCTTCTTTCTTTCTTTGATCCAAAATGTCATATTTTTTAACATAAGATGATTAAAATAATTTTAATTTTTAAATTAAAATAATCAAAGTAATAATTTAAAGTTTTGAGACAAAATATTACTTTCCTCTTAACAAAAAATGTCTACCAAGAAACACCTTTTTGTGTGATAGTGTATCGGGTAGATTCTTAATTTACAAATAGACTTTATTACAATATTTTGAATGGAAACTTTGGTTTATGAAGACCACCTGCCCAAAAAATCACAAAACTGTATCTCTCTATGAACAACTAATTAATCAAATTTTATATTATATTTTAAATTTATTTGAAAATTAAAAAACCATAATTATCTTTAAAATAAATCTCAATCATCTATTCCTTGCTTGCAAAGTGGTGGTTAATAACCTCTATATCCCAAGAAACCTGAAACCATGAATAAGTCCTTGAACTATTCCATAAAATAACCCCACTCCAAAATAAAAACACCTATTAAAGTTATCATTAAAGCAATTACATCATAAAGTGAATACATTAAAATGTCTTTGCTTCATTTTTTTTAATGTTGCTTCCTCTTCCATGATGCCAAATCTTTAGCCGTCTTCGGCGTACTCCCTGAATCTACTGTTAACTTATCTTCATCAACATACTCCAAAGTATTATTTCAAGTGGTCTCTGAACACAAAGGTGTCTCTCTGACCTGAATTTACATGTGTTTTTTTCATCAAAATTTTATTTTTGGTTTGGTTCCTTCCCACCGCCTTTGCTCAAACATTTTGCCTCCATTTCTGATCTAAATTTACATTAAAATTGCACTAACTTTACCAAAAACGAATCATTTTTCACTGCCTTTATGATTAATTGTTGAATTGAAATTAACACCTTCATCTAATTTTTAAACTTAAGTATTCACTTAATAGTAATCATCATCGGAAAAGAAAACCACGAAAAAAAATAAAACACTTGTCTCTCACTAAAAAATTTTGACTATAAACATGCATTTTTAAGACTCCGTGGAAAACTCTTTTTCCCCACGACTTGCAGTTCCATTTCTGAATTTGGGGAAACACTCACATCAACCATAGGTGGAATAGGTGGAATGTGTAATGTGAGTTGTGGGACTCGGAGATAATAGAGAAATTAATGTGCTAAATTATTGTGAGTGTTGAACTGTTGTTTTAGAAGTTATTGTTTTCCTATGCGGGTGAGTTAATGCTGAATCCATTTTTTTATTCTCCATGTTATTGAGTCAGCATCTTTATTCTCCATATTTTATCTATCGATTCAAGTGATTTCGTCACTATATAATGACATATTAGGCCTAAATTAATGTAAATCTCATTTTCTCGGATCCTTTACAATGCTTATTTTTTTAAGTTGGTACCAAATCGAAGAGGGATGAGATCTAAATCTAATATTATTTTTCTTGACGTAAACATGATAGGCTGTGAGTCCATTTTGTGGCTACAGTGCACAACCTTGCGTTGGTGTTTGTCTCTGCCCAGAGCCCCCGAAGGATTTATATTTGGGCATATAGAGATCCGTGCTTCTGCCCAAAAAGATCCCCATCCTATGCACTGCATTCTAAAACAATTTCTTGTTTGTTTGTGTTACTATTTTACGCGGTATTTTGGTAAGGCTATTGATTTGAAGGCATGTGGTAATCTCAAGACTGCTGAGTTGCTGATTTCTGATTTTGTAACTTAGACTTGGTTGATCATTTTGGTTGGGCTCTGTGGTGAATCTCATGCCGTTGGGGAGAATTGTAATGTGTCTGTTAGGGTACACAAGAATGGCTGCACAGTCCAACAAATTGTGATAATAAATCTTTCTATTTTTATTAATAGATTCCAGTGTTACATAAATTTTCTAAATGGTTAGCTATTGATTTTCTTGGTATTTATGGATGTAATTTTTTCTTGCTTTGATAACTTCTGGTCATGATATTGTTTCGCTGTAGAGCTGAAATTATTGTTGTTTTCAGATTGAAAATACTATGAATAATCACTTTGTTTCTTAATATCAAGTGATGGCATCAACGCACTGAGAACGATTTTGGGACCATGTGTTTAACAATGGTGATAATTTTATCACTTATATGGAATTAAATATCATACTGACCAAGCCGCAACTAACTGATGAGAATTAAGATGATGAAGAGCAAATGAGCAGAATTACAGTGAGCAAAGGAACGGTTGTCTATTTTTTTTTTTAATATTTCATAAATTGGTGCACTTTTTCTATTTGGGGAAATTTAATATTTTAAAAATGGCAACTCCATTAGTGGATTTATATTTAAATGGAGAGAACTACGCAAACTTCAAAATTAGGTTGAATAAGTTATTGGAAGGTTGCAATGCTTGTCAACAGTATTAGGAGATGAAACCAAACCGGTGGCACTAGCAACTTCAATTTATGGCTCAGATGGCAAATAGTATTAGGAGATGAAACTAAATCAGTAGCACTAGCAACTTCAATTCAGCGCTCAGATTGCAAAGAGACTAACTCGAAGTTACATTTTTGAATAACTTGGGAAACACTTAGAGTGTTGTATGAAACTCCGAATACTAATAGATTTTTATTTTCGAAGAAGAGTTTTTTCTCAATTAATATGGAAGTAAATGAAAGCATTAGTGATTTTATTTCTAGTATAAAAAAAAATCGGATAAACTTCGTAGTATTGGTGAAAATATTTCGAAAAGTGATCTAGTAACATTTATTTTTAATAGAATGATGGATGATTATCATATGTTTATCACTTGATTATTAGCCAAAGAAAAGGCTCTTACCTTTGAGCAATTAGAAGGTATTTTCCTAAAAAAAAAAAAGAAAGAAGGAAGAACGTTAATGGAAAATCTAAAAGTTCAAATTTAACACTAACGAAGGGACTTGGCCATACAAAGGAAAGCCATGGGATAAGAATAGAGCAGCAAAGTCACAATCCAAACCAAATCAATGTATATAATCACCAAGAACAGATACTTAGATGAAAAAGAAATATGGATGATTCTATTGTGGTAAGCCAAGACACTTTGCTATGGATTGCAATAAAAAGAAATTTGAGCATAAAAGGCATTCAATATTTTTTTGTTAATTAATAAAGAATTATTTAGTAATAATCTAAAAGACTATAACTATTAATTTCAAATGCATCCTTATCAGTAGAAACTAATGAGCATGGTTTATTGATTGTGAGATCTCCCTTTTTTAACATAAAAAAAAACTACCTAGCCGATCTTTAATTTTACATAGTATTTTCCTTTTTAAATAAGGTACACACATTACACTAGTTTCAAATCCATTCCTATTTCTGATCATTGCTAAACTAACCTAGTAGCCTATATTATGTGTGCAAGGTGGTCACTACCTTTTGATTTTGCTATACAGTGATGGAAAATAGTTTATATTTTTTTTTTAGGAATAATTACCAACTTCTTGGCATCGTTGCTCAAGTTGGGATTATGATGGAATTTATATGCATTAAAGCTTATGTTTCTCTTGCTTAACCTTTTGTCTTTCAATATTTTCCTCCTCCATTATATTTTTGTGTTCCTTTTCCTCTCACCTATACACATATTAATTCATTTAGTTTCATAAATATGTGTGCATTCAAGTATATTATCCTTTATACGTACATTATACACTTCTTATGAACCATACCGACTTTAACTTTCAACTTTTGTAATTTTGTTGTGCATTTGTTATAGTTTTATGGCTTAGTGTCATGAATTTCAGGCTTGCATCCTATTAAGAATGGTTGATATATTTCATACGAAGGTGTATGCATTAATATACATACACTTCACATTCATAGATTACTCTAATATATATAGTTTCTTAGATCTAATTTATTTATTTAACTTAGAAAGAGAAGTTGAAAGAATTTCTCAACCATTTCGAACCAACATCTCAAATATAAGATGTAAGCATTAACTCCAACATCCCCTCTTAATTCTTACATTACATAACTTTATTGAAATCATCCACAAACAACACAATACACAATCATTCGTTAACCTGTTTACAACTTATTAGTATAGACTCCATCAAGTTTCCTCATAACCCTCGCAAAAGTGTGCTCAGAAAGTTGGATTCCTGAGTTCGATTCTTGAACTCCCAAATCAAGTACCTCCCGAAGTCAATTATCGAACAACGTCCCAAGTTGTCGCATAACCTCATTAAGAGACCACTCCCATGTATTCAATGAATGAGCAATTCTTCCCAATATCTCCAATTACTGTACTCTCTTGACAACCATGCATGTTGATCCTTTTCACTGAGTTGTTCTAAAAAAGTTTAAAAGGTTCAAATTCTTCATTGAATTCATCATGAAAATTCAATGGATATTCATGTATGGCTATATCTTTTTATTCTTTCCCTTTTAACAGATCACTGGCATGACTTCTGCAATTCCACATTGAATGCCCAAATTTTCCTGGAATAGTAGCATTTAATTTCACTTTTGTTTTCTTTTTCCTTTTTCATCCTTGTCTTTGTAAACAATGTTTTTCTATTGGAGAGTTCTCTTCCATATCCTCTGATTTTAGCCTCTTTTCTTCTCTAAGAAGTGTTGCAATTGTCTCATGCACTTTTTGTGAATACATTTGACTCAAAGTGAACACAACATTACTATAACTTGAAGGAAGACTATTTAGTGATATTGCTTTAGCATCTTCATTCTCCACCTTCGCACCTCCTCCAGCTAGTTGTCTTATAAGAGACATTAAATTATTTACATGAGTGGACATAGATGTCTCTTCATTCATTTTAAGTATAAATCATTGCAATTTTATGGAAAATTTTGCATTTGTAGCTTTTACGCCAAATAGTCCAGTAAAATGTTCCCATGTTTCCTCATATGCTTTAGTGACATCTACAAGATGTAATTGTGAATATGGAAGAGCAAGTCGAATAATGGAATTAGCTTTGTCATCTCTATTTTTCCAATCAATTAACTGTTTAGCATCGGTAAGTGCTACTTCTGAACCCTTCACTATGCCCCACAAATTTTTCTTCATTAATTGCATTTAAACTTTTACTTTCCGTAAAAGGAAATTTACACCATTAATTTTTTCTAAAACCATAAACTCCATGATCAAAGAAGGCTATTAAAAAAATACATTTACCAAATTCGAATTCGAATACGAATTCGAATTCGATTCGATACGGAAAAAATTCGATTACCTAAAATACACTACGGAAAAAATTTGGAAGTAAAGATTTTCAAAATTAAATTATTTCTAAATTAAAAAAAAAAAATTATATTCTAATATATATTTCAAAAAGAACATATTCTCGAATCCTAAATTTTAATATAACCTTTAGAAATAAAAAAAAATAACAACATTATTAATTAATAACTAAAACAACATAATTCTCTCCTTGTAGATTTAGAGTTTCCAATAAAACACACTTTCAAAGAGTTGTTTATAGTGCAGATTTTGTTAGTTCAGATATGCATTCTACTCAATTCAAAACAGACAGGAAGGGAGAAACATACCTCAACAGACAGGAAGGGAGAAACACACCCCAACTTTAATTCATAGTTCCGATTTTGTTACTAGTGGGGAATAAGAGAAGTATAAAATTCAAATAGAAAAATTTGGAGACTATATATTTTATAAATATTTAGAAATAACAATTTATTTTTCTTTCTTATTTGAATTTATTATTTTGAACACATATAAACTTACTATTTTTACTATATTTTAATATATAATTTATTGTTCTTTACAACTGTAACTTTTTTAATATGCAATTTACTATTTACTATACTTTTTAATATAGAAATTTCTATTATATATATATAGAGATAGATATATTATTAGAAAAAATCTTTACCAAATTAAATAGTAAATGTAATTTTTTTAATATAAAAAATTATGTTTTAAATAAAATAGAAATTTCTATTTTTAAACATTAAATTTTATATTGACAATTTTTTATCTAATTAAATAATATAGAAATTTCTATTTTTAAATATTAAATTTTATACTAATAATTTTTTTATTAAATTCCATCATAATTTTTTCAGAAGAAAAAGCTTTATATTATATTGAGGGAATATATACAAAATGGACATGATAGATCTGAAAAGAGCCATGGATGATCATCTGAACAAAGAGACAGACATAGAAGATCTGTTGATCTGATGGATTTGAGCATGGATCGCCTGTGGGAAAGCTGATAATCAAAATGTATAGTGTCTGAGAATGAAGAGAGGGAACCCAAAAGGGGCTGCGAGCATAGGCAGCCATGATATGGACAAAAAACCCGCAGCGAAACAGCATCAGCGGACAGGGGAAAAGAGAGCGGAGAAAAGAGACAGGACATATAAAGAGGAAAGGGATGAATCTTCAAAAAAAAAATTGTTCCTCCATTTCCAGAGGCTCCATAGAGCGATGGGAAGGATAGGACGAAGGGAGGCAATCTGTCTTCCCCACCATGCAAAAGCTGCCTCAACTGAAATGAAACAGAGGGGCGGGAAAGAGAAGAGCTGAGCAAGATCTGACCAGATTTGTTGAGAAACAGGACATTTGAAAAACAGGTGAAAATTGGTTTCCTCGTCCATCTTGCAGAGGGCGCATCTACTAGGCCCATGCCAAGAGCGCTTTCGCAAGGACTCCCAAGTCAGATTTTTGTTTGAGAACACCAACCACGTGAATAAGGTCACTTTGAGAGGGCAGCCTAGATTCCACCAGAGTGCTGGAAAACGCTTGCTGATCATTCTGTTTGATGCTGTAAGATCCATGTAAATATCCTTGACAATTGCATGAGTGGAGGAAGGAGATAATGACCAGACCAAATGGTCATCATCTGCTGAACGCACAAAGCAGCCTTGGAGGAGAGAGGATTTGAGAAGGTTCCAATGTGGAAAAAGATCCAGAGGAATACAACATTGTAATATTAGTAACATACTATTTTACTTAATTTCCATTATGATTATAATAATTTTAATATATCATTTACCATTTACCATAATTGTAATATTCTTTACATACCATTTTACTAAATTCCATTATAACTGTAATATTCCTAACATACTATTTACCGTTTATTATAATTTTTTTAATACAAAATTTTTTATTTACCATTGTAATAAGTTTAACCAAACATTAACGTTTATTATAAAAACAAATTAATATAAAAAAATTTATTTAAAAAAAAAAACAAAACCGTACCGAATTCGAATTTCCGAATTTACGACTGAATCGGATCGTACTGCCGTATTTCCGAATTTTTCTGGCCAGTACGGCCGAACTTGGTAGCTATGGTTTAAACTTCAACACCGAGGTACCTTTCTGCAATTAAAAAAATATCTTCGGTTTCTTTGTGAAAATCGCATGCCACTTTCCCTTGCGACCAACTCCTCCTCTAACAGCATATATGCCATGTCACACCTATATCCACATATACATAAAAAAAAAATTAATGTATGCCTAACCTAACAAGTTAACGATACACTTTATAATATTCCTGTTTCTTTTATGTATACACATTACCTTAACGACCCTACACATACATTACACAATATATATTGTCATCGGTCATATATTTATTTCTGTTGACTTTGATTTTCCATATACCACGCGGCATTGTAATGTATTATTAGCTGGGCGTTGGGTGTAAACCCTGCCCTTATGACAGAACCTAGCTATAGGTTATCAACAGTAACATGAGTTAATATGGCGCGGCCCTTGATGGTCCTGCCGCAGCATTTACAGGTGCCAACTCATCTTTGTCTTTAAGACAGCCGTCCTTACCGGGGCAGGTGGCATGGCCTGGTTCCCTTGGCCATGTGACACCTTGGAAACGCAGATCTCGGTTCTATCGCTTTTGGTTCCCGCCTTGTTTAGACGGCTTGGATCCCATCCAGAGATCGGATGGACGAGAATCATTCAAGGGTTCCATGTGATACTTAATCGTCTCCACACAGACTCTGAGCTCATTTTCACTTGCGGTCTTTCCGGACCCGGTTCAATGCTCCATCTTCGACTCGAATTCACCAGCAACAATTCTTCGTTCTGCAAATGCCTCAGAGGCCACGAACCGCCCGTCAACAAACCCTCAAAGGTACTGGCCAATGGATATTCGTTCTACAATATTATTTAACTGTTCTGGTTACCATGGCGATTTCTTAGGATCTTATTCCCTTTCCTTGCCATGATGTGCAGCTGAGACTTGCTACCTCTCGGATGGAATCGGGATAGCTACACACAGCGACGCAACCCTCCGGTAAACACAGGTATGTATCGGCAACCTATGTTCTGTTTATATGGCAAAGTGAATAGAATACTGGTCATAATTTATAGTTTCGTGGTTTGGTGCAGACCACTGCCCCAACGCGGGTTTCCTCGTTTCAATCGCTGGGTATTCTCTGAAGAGAACCCTTACCATTTGCCTTTGTTATGTAGACTGGTCGTGACAGTGACTTCGCTGGATAATTCATTACTCACAGCGAATTCCTGGGTTCTTTATACTCGTGTTACGTTTTTCCATTTGATTAACAATGCTGCCCTTGAGGCAAGCTTGATACACCTGCTCTTATCCATATGGTTTGCAGATCTGGTCTTCACGCACAGATCTGGACATGAGGGTTTTGGGTTTTTCCCCTTATCGAATGTGTACTGATATTTTCCTTTTTAAAGCTTCACCGTTCGGTACTATTTGTAATTGTGTACAGAGAATAGACTCCGTCTAACCCTCAGGGTATTATTTATGCCTGTAGTTAAATGATTCTGACTCAGCTTTTCGACATTTGAAACAGAGCATGGAGTTTACATTTTGTTGCTGATTCTACTTGTTTTCATAACGGCATTCGCCTATATATGGTCAAGTTATGCTAATAGCTTTGGTTACACGCTCTGTGATTTCTATATGCTCTTCTCTTTATGGAAAAGGTTGCACTATATGCATGCTTGTTGTTCTCTCTTTACTGTTATCGCACAGGTTTCCTTGTTTTAACATGAATATCTTCTTAACGAAGTTGCATGCACAGAATGGTATTGTTTATGTATACTCGCTGTTTCTCATTTTATCGCTCTAAATGCACAGAGTTTTTATATCTACATATACTTTCTGTACTCCATTTATAGCTCTTAAATACACAGGGTTTGTATATTCATATGTTCACTGTGTTCCATTTATAGCTTTGGATACACAGGGTTTATATTCATATCATGTCCGCGAGTACTGCGACTTGGCGACATAGGTTAATGAAATACAATATGATTTCCATTCTTTGTTTATACAGTTTCACGAATATCGGTTTATGCACAGGTCATTAATCATTCATGCTAACAACTGTTTCACTGTTCCTCCGTCGAGGGGGTAACACCCGACTACAGTCGGTGCTCTTCTATTCAGATTCGGAGGTTTAAACCCTCGTTCCATTGTCATTTCACATCATTTGTTTCGGTTAACTGTCATAGTATTCACTACAGTTTGATTCACAGGTAACTGTTCGTTAACTGACAGTGTATTAACCTCGCTAATGAGGTTGGGTTGAGTCCGTTACACAGTAACCAGACCTCGGTTAATGCTTCCTTATACCAGTATTCAGTCTTGCTTAATATTTCTGTGTATCCTTCTTTACCGAGTACTAGCCCAGACCCTGTTCATTATTTGACAGTCTGTCCCTTACTTTAAAGTTTACATTTGTACATGTATGCTACCCATCGTGACAGTGTCTAAGAAATAAAAAGACATATTTCCTATTCGACTACTGTAATTTCAATGCACATTTATTTTCAATCAGGGACTTCACAGTTTGGAACCGTACCTGGTTGCCAGTGTCAGGAATGGTTTTTCAAACAAAACAAGTCACCTGAGCTTTAATTCTGCTCGTCCACCCAGCCATGAGATCCATCCCTCAGACGGAATTCTCCCCCCGAGCCATCCTGCAGGCCTCAAGCCCTCAACAGGATTTGTGCACTCTCTGTGCCTGGTTATCTGGTCCTCACCAGACTTAACCACTTTTCTCTTTTTTTCTTTTCTTTTTCCTCTTCTTGGAAAAGAATCTCTTCTGTCTGTCCTCACAGCACAGAACCCCCCCTCAGTCAGGACTTTTCCTGTTTTGGAGGGTAGTTTCCATCAGTTATCATAACTGATCTCTTTCTTTAAGATCCACCTCTTAGAGGCTGCCAGCATTTTAAGAAATATTTAAATTACTTTAATAAAAATAGTTTGTCACAGTTTTGTTTAAAACATAACAACAACTGTATTACTGTCTTTTACCACAGTAAACTTTTCACAATTACATAGCCTGGGGTCATTACATGCCGCGCGTTTATTTTAACTTCGGTAACAAGCCATACCACACGACTCTGAAAAAAGTAGCTGCAAATTCCCTTCACATTCGAGCACATAATTCTCCACAACATCATTCTAATCTACCATTGCAATGCTCCTCTGATCACGTCGTCGACAAATAAATGAGAATTATTTAGTTGTTTGCAAGAGAATCAAGAGAGAGCATTGGCGCCAAGGAATATGTAGCTACTAGAAATCAAGCGGTGATCATCAGGGCACCCTGACTGTTAATATAACTTAGACAACTAAGAAACTATCTAAGTCCGCTCAAGTTCAAAGTATAAAAAAATGTAACTGCTAGTACTACAGTCCTCCCTACCTTGGAGACAGAAAATCTCCTCGCTGATTCACCATTAAAAACCTCAATGTTCACAATACGCACAGTCCATCAATGTCAGACTGATATTTTTTACCATCTCAGACTGTCACACCTGCAGTCAATACATAACCCTCATCAATTTTTATTTCAAAATAGCAGCCTCATCCTGGACCAAAAAAAACTAGTTGACTTATCCAATAGTCTTCGCAACACATTTCATTTACACCAGTCCGCACAAATGATTACACAAGCTTAAACTAATCTATGTCGTCGATCAGACATTGATTCCATGTTAAGAACGGCTAAACGCACTTACATATTTCACACAAAGGTGTATGCATCAATACACATATTATATTTAAGGATTACTTTTATATATAGAGTTTCTCGTATCTAATTTATTCCTAAATTAGAAAGAAAGATTGAAAGAATTTCTTAACCATCTCAAGCCAGATGTTAACATTAACTCCGACATATCTAGCATTACACTTATATTACACTTACATGTATTCATATGTTATGAATTTCCAAAAGTTAGTTCTGACTCACCCATGAATTCGCTTGACATGAAGGTAGAATTTGTGTTCTTATAAGATTAACAATACAACGCCATCGTAAATGGATTCCACCTAGGCAAGCATCATGTGATTTCTAGCTTGTGCCTTCGGTCCCCACCACTCTTGTGAAATGCTAGCAAGATGTTGGTTTCAATGGTATAGATTAAATCTCATTGAATGGACATTGGAGATTGATTGAATGAGGGTTAAGGTAACTGCCCTACTTAGCCCCATTGTCATGGTTTCATTGTGTTCATGGTTTTGGGGTGAGATCAAGCTTTGCAACTTCATTTAAACCCTACCATAAGTAGAGTGTTTTTCTCGATTCTTGAATCTTTTACAGTCGAGTTTTTTTTGTGGCTCTTCCTAACCTAATCTTTTGAATTCCAGAGGGGTTAAGTTTATGTTTAAGATAATGTATAGGCTTGTATTTGGTAATATTTCTAGGATTTTGTATGATTATTTTCCTGTGTTACTTAAGATTAAAGTTTACTCTAACATTGTTATTCAGTGTAAATGTTAACTAGTGTTGGTTTGCTTCATAGGTAATTTGAATCTCCGTAGAAGGGTTTCATTAGCTATTGCACTAGTTTTTATACGTGCTACTTAGAAAATTGTTTCGACATCAGTCTCGGGATCTGTTATCATGTTCCTCTTCAGTGTGGGTTTTCCCAAAAGTCTAGTTCACATTAAGATTTTTTAATGTTCTTTTCACTTGCATACTTTTGTTCTCACCTCCTTTCTGTGAATTATTATTAGGACTAGACACTGTTTCCTTCGCAAGAGGAATGACAAACCTATTTGCTCACCTTCAGGTAATTAAATGTGTTGAAAATACTTATGGCATGATTCCTTTCTTATTCATAATTTTCCTAGAGAGATTTAGTAGCAATAAAATTTGCTCAGTTCCACTTTTACAAGCATGCATCTACAACGATTGAATTCGCAAATGTGGTTATTGAAGGAATTGGCTATGTTTTTATTGATTTCTCCTTTCACTTTAGAGTTATAGGTCCTCATACTATAATTATAAATTTTTCCATATCATTCATGTCGTAGCGACCCTTTGCCTTCTTTTTTTAACCACATGGTGAATCGGTAACTGCCGGGCGTAATCTATGGGAGACCCAGGATCAAACCTCATAGCTGCCACTATAACAACAAGAGCATAACCAACCACCTGCAAGTCGGGTATACTAAGTTCCTATGATTTTAGCAAGAGCAGACTCACGGGAAAGGGGAATTCGCCCCTCTACCCGCCACCATAGCAGGTCATTGTACTCAATGAGATTTGAACTTCCGTCTCCCGGGGCTTCGCCTTACTTCTGGTTATTTAATATTGTGTTAGGGTTTACATAATTTTACCCTAGGCTCGTTCTAGGCTGGTCCTAGGAATTTTTTTGGTTTAAAAGTATTGTTGAGTTTATTTGAGGGCCAAATTCTCGATTATTAAAAACAATGTGCATTATAAACTGGAGACTTGTATTAGTGATTTTGAGAGAGGGTTCCTTCCCTATGAGGGTTTGCTCCTCTGTTGAAATGCTGATATTATATGGCTGATTCGTTAGACTGGGACTATAATGCGTTAAATATTATGGTGATGACATTTATATTTAAATATATTCTACATGAATATATATGTTGTTTTTGGTTCTATGTTTCTTTCAATTAAGAATGTAATCATTATTGCAAGCATGCATATTTATTTCCTTTTATGGCTCTAGCCTATAGCTAGACTTCTCTTTATCATAATCTATTCTATAATAACAAATTATATATGTTTCCCTCATTTTGTTAATATTTAGCAATGCTTTGTCACACTTGAAAAATTTTAAATGTATTTATACATTTTAGTTTCATCCTGCAATCTCTCTCTCTCTCTCTCTCTCTCTCTCTCTCTCTCTCTCTCTCTATATATATATATATATATATATAGATTTGTGCGTGTGTGTTTTCATACCTAGGCTAGAGGCCTAGTGGGCCATTGTAATGGGTATTTCTTTTCAGTCTTTTGATCCCTAAGCCACATGTGTCAAGATTGATCATGATTGGCTATCAGGGCCCTAAGTTGGAACCAAGGCCAACAGGGGCCTATGACAGGCCATGCTCACTTGGTGGCAAAAAACTGACTTAGAGGCATGATGAGTGAATCCTTGTGACAAGTGTGCTGACATCGAGGAGGGGTGCCTAGGTCCACAAAGGGGTAGCCTACACGAGTTGGAGGGGCATCCACCCTAGGAACCCATGCACTATCATGGGGCACCAGGAAATACACAGTAGGCACGTCACGATGGGCACACCTTCTTACACAACACAAACTTGGGTGACATGGGAGACACGATCTTGGGTGGCATGAACTTGGGTGACACTAGTGACATGGGCTCAAGGGAAATGAAATAAGGTGACATGGGTGACACACACTTAGGTCAAATGAACACGAGTGACACAGAAATGGGTGACACATACTTTGAGACATGAACGCAAGTGAATTAGGTGACACGAAATCAAGCGACACAAACTAGGGTGACACGGACTCGTGCAGATCAGTAAAAGGCATGTGAATGAAGGTAAACTCGAGTAAGAGTCTAGGATGCGAGAAAATGATAGTAGGTAGGGCATGCCCACATGACGTAGGGGCACTCACATGAAACAACAGTAAGTTGGCCCGCATGGCAGGGGCACTAACATGACCAAATGATGGGTCAGCCTAGTGCCCACATGATCACATGACTTAAACAGTGGGTCATATTGAACATAAATGACACGACGATCAAAATAAAGGGTGGTCGCATGGGCATAAAGGGAATTTCACACAAATTGGAGGGAGAAAGCATGAAATTTGACACAAAACAAAGAGATTGCAGGGAAAATCACATAAAGGAGAAAGTATATGATATCGCATAAACGTGAATAGTGTGATATTGGAGAGATGCAAGGCACATATTACAGAATTTGGAAACATAGCTATGTCAAATCACAGAAGGATGAGAGTTGACCCAAGCAAGATGATTTTTGCGTGGGGTTGAGGGTTGGATTTTTGGGATTTCTACTAGGCAAGGTGCCGTCCTTGGGGTGGGCACTCCCCAAGTTGTGGAACTTGGCTTTTTGGGCAAGTACAGTGGGCTAGGCCGATAAATACCACCTTTGTATGATTGTACTTGGGAAGCGCATGAGTTTGGGCATGGTTGACACTTTGTAAACTCTTATAAATTATATTTGAAGCTAATAGAAGAAACATAGGGGAAAATCATTTTGGTAGTTTGCCCCTCCTGTTGCACATAATGTGTTATTTATGATATCGAAAGAATCATATAACTGTTGAAAGTTAATGAAGCAAGTAAATTCAAGTTTTATTTCCGGTGATGTAATAAATGAATAAGAAGACTGAATTATAAAATTTACTATGTATTGAGGTTTGATGAAAGTTACACATAGTCTCGGTTAGAGTAGTTGTATAATTGCGACAAAATATCGCCAGTGCCACAGAAGTTCCACGATGGTATTTTTCCGACCAAAATGTGGGGCCATTACAGATAGTATCAAAGCCTACTATGCGAAGGTGGGAACTTGGAGAAGTTTGGAAGAATTGCGATCAAGGTTGTGAACTTGCTAAGTGTTCAGAGGTAAGATGGTAGGGTTAGAAGAGGGTCGATATAGACTTATGGAGATCATGGAAAGGTTGGGCTGCCTGAAGGAAGAGAGATCAAGATTGAAAGAACAGCTTTAAATTTTACAAGGAAATGTTAGAGGGGATCTTCTTTGACTTGGTTGGTCAGTTGGTCAAGTTGAAATTGCTAATCATGATGAAGGATAAGTTGTGATGTATGAAGAGAAAGTTGGTTTGATGGTCAAGTGTGATGTAAGTGAAGTGAAAATGGTGTTGAAAGAGGAGGATTCTAGAGGGATGATGCCTACCATAGCTGAACCAAATTTTGGCATGTGACAACCATTGAAAGAAGTAGTTGACAATGGGGACGAATATGAAAAAACAAATGTCGTTAGCTTCGAAATGAAAGAGGAGGAGCTTGGTGAGATGAAAGATGTTGAAGTTGGACCAGATTCATGCATATCTCAACCTTGGGATAAATATGAAGTTGGCCATGGAAGTATTATGATGGTTTCCCTTCTACTGATTAAGAGGAATGTGTGATGGATGAATTTCACTTAGGAGGTTGGGGTATGTTTTTGTTTAATTTTGTGATGGATGATGATGATTTTTACAGGAATTTTTTGGATGATATTTGATCTTAGATGAGAAGGTGTGAATGCCTGAGACAAGGCTGTAATGTAATGAATTATGCGATGAACAAGTCATGCTTAGTTGAACGGTTTGGCTAAGTGCCCAACATGACTCATGGAAAGAAGGAAGGAAGGGAAAGTTCATAAAAGAATACTTGATATACATACTTGGGTGGACTTCTTCATTATAGTTTCGTTGGAGACAAGAGGTAGCCTTGGTCAACATTTAGTTCGGGAGATAGTGATGAAGGAAGATACTTGCAATAGCGGTATGTGGGTAGGGTGATGGAGGGCTCTAACCTGACCGAAGGAAAGGATGTGATGACTAAATCTATGTTCATCCTCCTAAAGAGGATGATTTGGGAAACTAAAGTTATGTGCATCTAGTAGAAGAGGGTTTCATGACATAATTTGTGCAGGGGAATCACACGAAAGCGCTAGAAAAGGATGTCGCATATGGGAATTAAGTAGAGGTGCCAAGTGAGGATGTTTTCTAGGATAGGTTTGTCAATTCCACGTGAAAATATTTTGTAGATGTAGTAATGGGTATGTTGGGCACATTCAAATAGTAAGGTCATGGCCATTTTTGAAGTAAGACATGGAAATATATGAGAGCATTCATGCAATCAATAAGGTAAAGGAAACTAGTGATCGGACTTGCAACTCAGACTAGTTTACTTTCCTGAAGTGTTGGATGAAGATGGCTCAAAGGATATTGAGACAATGTAAAGGAAGTTGCAGTTGATGAAGACTTCATGTGATGGTGGTGTTAGAGTATCTGGTTCTTTGACTAGCAGAAATCAATTTTGGGACTTGAATTTTATGAATTATGGGGCAATAGCTTGGGAACAATATGGCATGTGGTCATGAGTAGTGACTTGATTGATCTGATAGAGGTAAGAGACTTTGGAGTTGAATGGTGGTTGCAACGATGAGGGTGCCTTGTTGGGAGCACTTAGGCATGGGTTGAGTCTAATGAGGTTTAAAAATTTTGATGGACATGGAGGTTGTTGATATATGACCATGGGCAATACATGGATGAGATTATGAGGAAAGTGAATATTTTTCCCTTTGACAACATTTAAGAGAAACATATCAGAGATGAGATGGTTTTTTTCTAATGGACGTGGATATGTTACAATAGGCATTGGTTGAAGGAAATATGGGAAGAATTCTTGACCAAAGATAAATATGTGATAAAGTGCTAGAGAAATGACCGACGAAAACATGAGGAGGTGCATTCTCATGGACTTGGATGTGATGGTTGGAATAATCACCCAACTAGTTCAAGTCATGGGGGTCGACAATGTGTGGATGCATAGAAAAGTCAAGTTGGAGTATGGTAGCAACAATTCACATGACAATATGTGGTGGGTTGGAATGATGTGAGTTGTGATGGATACATTACAGATGAGTTTGAGGGAGAATATTTCTATGTGTTGGGGCAATGTGGAGGACTGCGATGAGTTGTGGCTAATGAACATGAGATTGAGGAGTCTTACCCACATAGATTCATGAGCCTTGATATAGCTCTATGTGATGAAGGTAAGGAGTTCACGTAGCAAGAATGATATGCATTGCAGTTGGTGGAACTTTGCAATAATTTAAATAGGAAATGGAGTTTACTGAGTGGATTTGTTGTCGAGGATGATCACGTTTATGAAGTGGGAGATAATGTTAGTACCTCAAGTTGGCACCAAGGCCAATGGGCACCCATAGTGGGCCACACTCACTTGGTGCCCAAAATTTGACTTCAAGGCATGATGATTGCACCCCTACAATCAGCACACCAACATGGAGGAGGGGCGTCTAGGCCCACATAGGGGCAACATGAATGAGTTGGAGTGGAACATGCCCTAGGCACACTTTCATGATGGCAGGGTGTCAAGTGATGCATAACAGGCCTTTCACGATGGGCACAAAATCCTACATGAAAAAAATCAAGTGACATGGATGAGATGAACTCAGGTGAGATGAACTCAGGTGATATGAACTTGGGTGACATGGGTGACATAGACTCGGGCGACATGAACTCAAGTGACACATGTGACATGGACTTGGGCGACACGAATTGAGCTGACACAGACTAAGGTGACATGAACTCGTGTGACATGGACCTAGGTGACATGGAATCAAGCGATGCAAACTTGGGTGCATAAGCGACATGAACTCAGGTGACATACACGACACAAACTCAAGTAACACAGACTTAAGAGGACCAAGGGAAGGCGTGTGAATGAAGGTAAAGTCAAGAAATACTCGAGCGTGTGAGCAAACGCCTTCAGGCAGGGCGCCTACAAAACCAAAAAAGTAGTTGGGCTGCGCAAAAGAGGCACCTGCATGAACAAACCATGAGTCAACTCAGTTACTACACAACCACAAGACTTGAATGATGGGTCAGCTTGAATGAAAGTGACAAGTAGGATGGAATCAAGGCTGGTCACATGACTATAAAGAGAAGTTTGCAAAACTTAGAGGTAGAAAGCTAGCAAGTTTGAACAAAATAAAGAGATTATGGAGAAGATCATAGAGATGGAAAATTCTATGGCATCGAGGAAATGTGGGTCGTGCGATATTACAAAGATGTATGGTGCACATTTTAGAATTTCAAAACACATCTAATGCATGTTCCATAAGGATGAGAGCTCGCACAAGCGAGTTATTTCCTAGGTAGTGCTGAGGGTTGGTTTTTTGGGATATTTTGGGGCACCATTTTTGGGCTTTTTGTTGGGCAAGGTGCCAACCTTGGGCTAGGCATGACGCAAGTTGTGGAACTTGGGATTTTGGGCAAGTGTGTTGGACTACGCAAACAATTACCACCTTTGTAACTTCTTACATGGGAAACACATGAGTTTGGTCATGGATGACCATCTGTAAATTGTTAGAAATTATATTTAAATTTAATAAAAGAAGCAAAGGGGAAATGTTTTTTGGTAGTTTCCCCCTCCTGTTTCACATACTGTGTTCTTTATGATATTGCAAGAATTAATAAAGTAAATTGAAATTTTATTTACACTACTGTAATAATTGAATAAGAATATTGAATTGGAAAATTCACTAAGTATTGAAGTCTAAAGAAAGCTAAGCATAGTCCGGGTTAGAGTAATTGTATAACTGCGATGAAATATCATCAATGCTCCACAACGCGCATGGTGTCATTTTGGTGACCACAACATGGGGCCATGACATTGAACGAAAATGAAATACTTTCCCTTCACAAGTTTGCACATCTAACCTATACACAATCCCAAACCCTAACCCTATTATTACCTATAAAAATTTATATACTTACATATATGTTTGTACACACACACACACACACAGATATATATATATATATATATATATATATATATATATATATATATATATATATATATATATATATATATATATATATATATATATATATATATATATATATACATACCTGAGAATATATATTTAGCCTCCTACTTTTAGAACATAGCTTTCGATACTATAATCCACATAATTAGTATATGTGTATCTAGAAATGTCTAGTTTTATCACCCATTCCTATATTATTTTAGAGGAAGTTGTCTCATAATTATTCTACATAGTTTTTTTTTTTAATTAACACTCAATCATTTCTAATAGGATTTTTCTTAGCACCCTTTGGTCACCAACAGTGGTAACAATGGCCTTTTCCCTAAAATTACATCCTTTACTGTACCTATAACAACAAAGTTAGCTAGACAATAATTATAGTTTGTGGACACTAACAATCATATTCAACACAATAACATCATCATTTAAAAGTCTATAAATTTTCATCCCTTTAACTTCTATAGTAACTATTTACTCTATACCTTATGATACAATCTCCATTTCTACATTTTTACTATTCACTATTAAATAATTCATATATTTAGTGAAATTGTTTCAAGAATAAGTCAAATTCCTTCACGATACTCCCAATCATGAACCATTTCTATTTCAATCCTCCCCAAGCTCCACCCCTAGTTATCAAGAAAACTGAGTAGAATTTTCCCCCAATGATAGTCTTTTTTTAAAGGTAATTATTTTTATCTCCCAGAGTCCCTTGTAATGAATTAACCACATGCCATTTTTCTCTAGTCATGCACATTTTTTTAATAGAGGTCTCTCCCTATCAAAATTTCTTTTATTTTCCTCTTGAGAAGATAAAGAATAATTACGAAAGGAATATTTTTGTTCATTTTTGTTTCTACCCCTCTAGGAATAACTGACATTAACTATTTTCCTGAAAGTTAGAGGTTAATCTGTCATGTTAGCCTTTAACATATCTCTAAGCGGATTAACATGTCAAAAATAGTTTGTTGTTTCACTATTGGAAATAAATATTTATATCAACATATTTCATCACATGAATTTTAATTTTTCTAGCTAGCAAGTGAATATAAAAGTCGCATAGTGAATTTCTTGGGGTATTACATTCCCCTTCCCCTTGAAATGGACACCACCATCGGTGTTTCGAGGAATTCATCCTCATTGGGACAACTTATGAAATGTTTTCCTTATCTCATTATTTCATTTCCTAGGTGGCCTCCATAGGACCAAAATGATTCCATTTCACTTTAACGTGGATGATTGAGTGATTCCATGGTATAATCTCCTTGCATTCTAAAACTTACAGTGGTTTGACCTAGTACTTTCCTTCTAGTTCAACTTTTACAACATGCCAATGAATTATATTAGTCAAGTCATGTATATGTTTGTTTAAGAGAGACACACAAAACACAATATGAACCTTAATATGAGTTAGTAGTTCCATTTGGTAGGCCAATGACCCTACCTTGGCCAATATCTCAAATGGCCCACAAAATCGAGCTGCTAGTTTAGATCAACTCCTTAGATTCAAGGAACTTTTTTTGGGTCTTACTTTAACATAGACATGTTCATAGACTTGAAACTCTTTATGTATCTTATTAAATCAATGTAACCCTTCTTCATATCTTGAGCTGCTCCAAATTTTTCCTTATTATTTTTAATATTTTTCGCATTTCTTGTAACTAGTCTAGCCCTATCATAATTCTTTCTTCAAGTCAACGCCAATTTAGAGGAATGTGACATTTCGTTTGTAATCTCCTTAGTGACTTGACGTAAGAAATTATTGGTTAAAGTTGGATTATATTTAAAGTAAGTATTTGAATTTATTTGTTATTATTAAATTAGGGATGTTTTGTTTAAGTTGGAAAGAAAAGAAATGGAAATTATTTGTATAATATTCTTGAGAATATGCCAAAGGTTAGTTAGAGAGTTAAAATTCCTTAAAAATTAGAAAGTAATTGGAAATGTTAGTTATTTCCCAAAAAGGAAAATCACAAAAGAGGAAATTTTCCTCATTCCCTACACATTATTCTCTAAGAAAAAGAAAGAGAAGGGAAAAGGGGTTCCAAAAAACAAAGGTTGGCGATAAATTCCATTATTTAGGTTCTCTTGAGTGGGGTTACTATGGGAAAAAAAGATAGTAACTTCCAAAACACCAATGTGAGACAAATATTGGTTAAAACCTCAAGAAGCAAGACGATGCCTAGGGTTTGTTGAGAAACCTATCGGTACACTCCTATTCTGATTGGAAAGGAAAATATCTCAGGCATAGCTAGGTGAGCTACCAGCTTTCACTTTCATGGTCTAAGGAAGCTCTTGGCATATTCCCTGGAATATTGAGGTAGGCATTTAAACCCAAACATCCAAAAGAGAAATAAAGAATGTAAAAGTTATTATTCTATGAGTAATTCTATTAGTAAAATCTTTGTAAGTTATATATATCTATATATATATATATATATATATATATAGATAGATAGATAGATAGATAGTATGCAATGCAAGTTGCAAGCACTAAAACCTTATGCAGGAAAGACATGAAATAAAAGAAAAACAAGGCCAACAAGTACATCGTTGGAAGTTTGTTAGACATTTCTTTGTGAAAGGTAAATATATGGTGCATAAAATTATGTATTATTGATACATGACAACTAGAACTAATGTAGTAGAATAACTATGTAGGATGAGAACTATTTAGTCATACAAACTCTTTTCGTGTAAAGACTAAATTAAAAGTTACACTAAGGAGATGACTACACTATAAATAAATAATAAAAATAAAAGATCCAATGTTACCGCCTTATTGTCAGTAATTATTGTTGATTGTTCAACACAGTTCTTGGCCTTAGAAAAATATTATATAACCAGAACAAGGGAAGGGAGACCCTACCGATCCCATTACAGGCCATAAGAGGGGTCCTGGTTAAGATGTTAAGAAATTTTTTAAATACATGATAAGTAGATTTTTAAATTCATGACTAAGGATTCATTATAAATATTGAGTAGGATACACAACGTAACTAAAAATTAGTCAGGTATATTTGTAGAAGACAACAAATATTTATTGGAAACAAGTTTGATGTTTTTTCAAAAAAACAAAGAAAAAGAAAAACATGTTGTAACAACCACTAATTTATTTTCCATCTAAATAAAATAAGACCAAGGTCATGGGACATATATTCTAATTTGAATCATGGGAAAACATTATAGGGAGCATCACTTGTGGTTCAATAATGACTATGAAAATTGGGAAAGGTATTGGCAAAGGAAAAAAGGCAATAAATTGAATTTAATTATGAAAATAAAGGAAAAGAAGAGAAAAGAAAGGTGAAGATACATGCATTTGAATGTAAGGGAAATTAGATGGGAAATGAAGGGAAATTATAGAAAAAAGAGACACTAATAATAAAAAGACATTAGAGGAACAATTAATGGATTTTGCGCAAACATTTTTTAGCTCTAGCTTTGGTCAGTTTAGCATTTGGATCTCTTACAATCCTGCACACTCAGAGCATTCTTCGAGCATCCTTGAAGCATTCTAGAAATCACTTTGATTGGAGGTAGAGTGTAGAGGAAAGAAGAGAAGTGCAAGGAGACAACTTGATCTACAAGTACAATAGGCTTGTCTTGCAAGTAACAGATTGGATGTGTGATATCCTTACTAGTTTTTGGATGCATGATATATGCATGTGGTTCCTTGGTTATGTGTTGTCATTGGCATGGATATTTGTTTGGATTGGCATTGGTTTCAACCTTTTCTCTCCATTTCCTAGATAGTCGTGATGTAGTTAGTTCCCAATTTTGTTTTTTTATTGTTTCTCAAGTTTTCTATGGCTATGGGGTGGGACAATTCCTCTAGATCCCTAAAATAACTTAAATTCCCTTGAGATTGTGGGTTTAGAAGGGAGATCTCTAGAGCCTTGTAGTAGCTTGGGTTCCTTGGAGGTTGTGGGTCGAGTTACTACTTTGTGGAGCCTTGAACAACTTCAGTATAGACCAATCTAGTCGATGTTAGTTATTCTTGGACTATATAGGTGAAATTATTGTTCTTGAAGGTTGAGGTGGTTTGGCATATGAAAACCCTGGTTGGTTTCATTTTCATTTAAGTTGTATGATCCCACATTCATGCTTGGAATATGGAATGGGAGTGATTCAATGAAAGAGAGATTTGGATAGGCCCAATGTATGGTCGAGGGGTGCATAGAAGTCCCTGACTTAGTTGGCATTCGCATATGTTAGTATGAGCTATTTTCCTATTTTTATCTACAATCACATGTACTGGTTATTACGGTGATCTTATGGTTGATTTATCATGGGTTCTAGTATGTTTATATGCATTGTTCCATTATGTGCTCTAGTTATGGATCTTATTCATCATTTCATAAGCTACTGGATGGTTGATGAATCGATAAGATAACAAGTGTTGTTGCACCAAGCTAGAGAGGGAATAAATCCTTCTTGTTGATTCTCAGATGAAGTGTAGAAGTTTATGATCAGATATGAATTCATGACGTGTAGCTTACATGTTTACTATTTGTTTGAAAAAATGTTTATCTTGCATTAGGAATGTATTGGTTAATATCTTTCTTGACCTATATTTGTTTGGCATTGTTATCACTATTGCCATGATTCTATAAATTTCAAGGCAGTTATTGGTATTGGTCTCGAGGCTAGCCTAAAAAAGTGGCATAAATCTTCAGATTGCATGCACTAAACATGGGAATTTGGGTCATAACAGCATGGATATAGGCCTATGGGTGAGGTTATAGCCTCCCAACCACATGCATGAAGTGTTATGGATGCGGATGGGGAATAAACCTAGTGGAAAATAGTTTAAGCTTAGGGATTGACCACCTGGGGTGGTTGGTAGGCTCCTTAGTGGTCTGTAGTCTTTGAGGGATGTCAATTTAGTTTCTTTTTGTAGACCTCACTTCTATAAATGGAACTTGGAGGTCAGGCCATATCATAGTGGAACTTAGCTCATGTTTACGCTAGAGAGCTTATTAATGTGGGTAAATGTGGGAGGGGTAGTTACAAGGTGGTATCGTAGCTTCCATGTTTAAATGCTTTGCCTAGATGGGATAAATGCATATTGTTATGCATGCATGTTAATTTTATGTATGTCTACTATGCATGCATTGTGTTAAGCACTTTTGCATTTTTTATTTTACCATGCATGATGTCGATATACTGATGTCATTATGTATATACATCAAGCTAATGTGTATTGATTGTGTTGACAAGATAACCTCCCATGAAACACACTAAGGTATGCTTTGATTATGTCTTTATTTGGTTTATCTAACATGACATGTTTACAGGGAATATAAGATCAACGATGAAGAGAAAAATGGTGGACTATACTTCACATGATTCGCCTTATAGGCTTGATGTGAATTCTATATAATGGGAAAGGTCAATTTAGCAGCAAGGATAAGAGAATCGTACACTGATGATTTTGAGGGTAGGGATTCAAAGTTGTGAATAAGATAATAACATGTTGATGAGCCACAAAAGAGACTTGCAAGGGCTCAAAAAAAGCAAGAGAAGTCAAAGCAATGTTTCTTCAAATCCTTTCATATTTCTAGAAGCAGTGACAACTAAATATCAATCATAGATAGGAAGAAAAGAAAAATGGGACATATGGAATTAGGTCTCATAGAGGACATAGGTTGGAAAACAATGACACGGTCAGAGGTGGAAAATATTTTGATACACGTACATGCGAGCTAGAAATTATGGATTTTATTCTAGCTTTGGATCTAAGAAACATCATCATCATTACCGCAAACATCCTTACAAGAGGAGTGAGAAGAATTATTTTCCAGAGGAGTTCAAGAAATCCAAGCCTCCTACTTTTAATAGGGATGTGAAGAAATCAAAAGATACAGGAGAATCACTACTTGTGATGAATGAGTACTTCATATTACATGATTATTCAAAGAAAATGAAAGCCAAGATAGTTATCTTCAATCTTAAGGGGAAAAAAATCTGGTGGGAAGATGTGAAGTGTGTTAGAGGCATTAGGGTAGATAAGATGAGTTGGAATTAGTTTAAAAGAATATTCAGGAAGGAGTACTTTTCTAAGAGATATTATGATGGAAAGGCCAATTATTTATATGAGTTGAAGATGGGTTCCATGAAAGATGAAGAGAACATGGGCAAGTTTCTAGAGTTGTTGAGGAATGTGCCCTACCTCAAGGATGAGAAGAAAAAGGTCCAAAGGTTCATGGTGGATTTTTAGTAGCTTTCAAAGATCGGACTAAGTACGATGAGCCTCATTCATTGGATAAAGTCATTGGTAAGCTAGAGAATTTTTATGAGTAGTATAACCACAAATCTAAGCCTAAGAAGGATTAGAAAGGTAATGAGAATACTAAAAGAAAGTTGACTAAGAAGAAATGAAGACTACAGGATGAAGGTTATAAGGAGATTGTACCACCTTATGGTCTATGAGGTTAGTATCATGGAGATATGATTTTGATACTATGTGATTATAACTATGGCTATGTCTATTTTATGGGAGGTAATGTTGAAGGATATATTAGCAAAATGAAGGCAGTGTGATCTGTGGCATGTTGGGACAAGCATGGTGTTATGAAACCAACTCACAAAAAGATAGAGAAGATAGATCAACATGTTAGAATTCAGCCTCTTCGAGGGGGAAACCTCCTTTACATTACATAAATGAACAATTCTTGAATGATTCAAATGAGAAAACCTCCTTTCTCTATATAGGAGTCTAAGGGGTCATAATATAACCAAGACGACCTAACAATAATAATATAAGGGCACAAAAATAACAATAGAGGAATTGTATGGGGCACAGTAATAAAAATATGGGGACAATAGGGGCACAACAATATTAATAAGGGATACAACTACAATATTAATGGGGGAATCACTAGTCTTGTAGGGACCTAGCATGCCTCTCTCCTTCAAAAAAGTGGTGTCCTCAATGCTTGAGTAGTTCTGGATGATTATGTATAAAATTCTCATCCTCCCATGTGGAATCTTTAGTGGATAAGTTCTTCCACTTGATGAGATACTCTCAAATGTATCGATTTCGTAGTTGTCGAGTTCTTATTTCTATGACTGCTTCGAGTTCCAATATAATTTTTTCTTCCTCGTCAAGTTCTAGCAATATTGTTTGAATTGGGAGCTTGTCACCTATAACCTTCTTTAAACATGAAACATGGAAAACTAGGTGCACTCGAGAAGCTGTAGGAAGCTCCAATTTGTATGCCATAGTACCAATCTTTTGCAACACCTTGAACGGACCATAATACTTTGGTGACAATTTGTTATCCTTCTTAGCTTGCTTGAGGGACATTTTTTTATATGGTTGTAGTCGTAGGAATACCCAATCACCTACATCAAAACTTCTTTCACGATGATGTTGATCTGCCTGTTGTTTCATTCTATTCTGCGCCAACACAAGGTTATCCTTTAAGAGTTGGAGAACTTTTTGTTGATGCTCGATGTGATGTTCCACTGCTTGAACCATAGAATTTTCTCTTAAATATGATGTGATGGATGGTGGCTGATATCCATAAACTGCCATAAATGGGGTCATTTTTGTTGTAGTATGGAAGGAAGTGTTATACCACCATTCAGGCAGAGGCAACCATTTGACCCATTGTGTCTGTTTATCAGATACAAAGCAACGAATATATCCTTCCAAACATTTGTTTACTATCTCTGTTTGCCCATCAGATTGAGGATGATAAGATGAGCTATGAGCTAACTGAGTACCAAGACAAGAAAATAATTCTGTTGAAAAATTTCCTATAAAAATGGGATCTCTGTCACTTACAATAATTTTTGGGTTTCCATGTAGTTTTTGAATTGTTTCCATAAATGTCGTAGAAACTATATCGGCTTTAAATGGATGTGATAATGCACAAAAGTGTGCATACTTGGTAAGTTTGTCAACTACCACCATGATGACACTCTTTCCCTTAGAATTGGGTAAACCTATGATAAAATCCATTGAAACCTCCTCCCAACGTTGGCTTGGAATGGATTAAGGTAGTAATAGACCCGGTTTCTTAATTGTTTTAGCTTTATTTTGTTGGCACACCAAACATTCTGCCACAAACTTTTGAATATATGATTTAAGGCCATCCCAAAAAAATTCCTTCTTAACCCTATTGTAAGTTTTTAAAAATCCTATGTGCCCTCCTAAGGGAGAAGTGTGCAATTCCAGAAGAATCTTTTGTTTGAGTTGGGAATTCTTCCTATAAAGGTATAAGCGATCTTTGTACCATAATGAATCATTTTTCCAGCTGAATGTATCGAATGTATTGGAATCTCGTTGTAACTTTCGAATAAGTTCCCACACTTCTTCATCATTCTTCCATTCTTCCCTTGTTTCATTTGTCCAATCTGGTTGGATAATAGAAATGGCGCACAACGATGCTTCGACATCCTCATCCTTTCTTGAGAGTGCATCTGCCACAACATTTTGCTTCCATTTTTTGTATATGATTTCAAAGTCATAACCCAACATCTTTGTGACACATTTTTGTTGTTCTTCAGAGGATAATCTTTGTTCTAAAAATTATTTAAGGCTATCATGATCCCCTTTTACCTTGAAGTGTCTTGCCATTAGGTAGGGTCACCATTTCTTAAGTGCATGTAGTATTGCCAACATTTCCTTCTCATAAATAGATTTGTGTAAATACTCCCTTGATGGGACGACTTCCGAAAGCAATGGGTCTTTCTTCTTGCATTAAAACATCTCCAATTCCATTTCTAGAAGCATCACATTCCACAATAAAGGTTTCTGTGATTTCTATTGTAGCTAAGACCGGTGCTTGGCACATTGCCTCTTTAAGATCTTCGAAGGCCTTTGTTTATTCTGAAGTCCATGAAAATGCATCTTTCTTCAACAATGTTGTTACAGGTGCTGCTATTTTCCAATAATTCTTAACAAACTTGCGATAATACCCTGTCAACCCAAGGAATCCTCACAAATGCTTTATGGATGTGGGGATTTACCATTCCTTAATGGCTTTAATTTTGCTAGGGTCTACCTTAACTCCTTCATGAGATACAATATGACCCAGATATTCCACCTCTTGTACAACAAAGGAACATTTGGATCTTTTTTCATATAATTGTTTCTCCTCCAATAGTTGTAGCACCCTGTCAATGTGTTCAACATGATCCTTCCAAGACTTTTTATAGATTAGTATATCATCAAAAAATACTAACACAAATTTTCTAAGGAAGGGTTTGAAAATGGAATTCATCAAACCTTAAAATGTAGAGGGTGCATTAGTAAGGCCAAGAGGCATGACCAAAAACTCATAGTGACCCTAAATGAAGATCTAACTTGGTGAAGTAAATTGATTTTATGATCTAACTTCTTCATTCTGATTTTATGATATCCTAAATGAAGATCTAACTTGGTGAAGTAAATTGATCCAGGCAATTCATCCAATAATTCATCAATGACAGGAATGGGAAACTTATCTTTATTAGTGAGCTTGTTGAGCTCCCTATAATCCAGACACATGCGCCATGATCCATCCTTCTTGTGCACCAATACTACTGGAGTAGAGAAATAACTTTGGCTAGGTTGAATTATACCAGCCTCAAGCATTTCTGCAACCATACGTTCAAGTTCATTCTTTTGGGCATAGGGATATTTGTACGGCATGATGTTTGGAGGAACACTTCCTGGAATCAAATAAATAGCATGATCATAATCACGAATATGTGGGAGACCTTTGGGAGTCTCAAATACATTGGAATCATTGTCCAAGAATTTTTGGAGATCTAGAACAATAGATGAATTCGATGTGGAAACATCTAGCAAACATAATTGTGCAATTACTCCTCATTGTTCCTTTTTTAGAAGCTTTTTCATACCATTAGAGCTTATTATCTTTCTCGATTTCCCTGCAATACCCCTTAATTCAACTTCCCTTCCTTCTAAATAAAATGTCATGAAAAGTCCTTGAAAGTTAAAAGCTATTGTACCCAAGGGTTGTAGCCATTGGACTCCTAGTACAACATCAACACCTTCCATTGGAATGGAAAGCATTGGGCTTTTCAATACATATTCTCCCATGGATAGCTTGATATTATGGCACTTTCCAGAGCAATTTGTCATTCCTCCATTTGCAACCATCACTTGACACTCTGGTGCTGGATATAGGAAGCAATTCAATTCTTTTTCTATCTTACAATGAATAAAATTGTGGGTACTTCCTAAATCAATCAACACTATTACCTTTTTCTTCTTGATTTGTCCTTCTATCTTGATGGTTTGAGGAGTGGTAATTCCAGCCAATGCATTACAAGATATGGTTGGATTAATTTCTTCTTTATCTCGGCTTTGTTCCTAGAGTATATCCTCTTCTTTTGTCCTTTCTTGCTCCTTTTCTTCTTGCTCTTCACAATCTATGTAGAGTAATTTCTTCTCAGCACACTTATGACCTTTAGTGTATTTGCTATAACAACTGTAACAAAGCCCTTTTGCTCTTTTTTCTTCCAATTGTTGTGGGGGAAACCGTATAGGTTGTGGAAGGCTAGGGGAAACAACACTTCCATCTTTATAGTTGTGAGTGGTATGCTTCCTGGTTGCCCTAGTTTTTCTTTCTATTTTCCTTGCTAACCTGAATGCCTTCTCTAATGAATCAGGTTCCCAAAAGCGAACATCATGTTGGATATTATCCTTTAAAGTCCCTACGAACACATAAATCCTATGCTCCTCTGGAATATTTTTTACCCTTATGTTCAATTTTTGGAACTCTTCAATGTGCTCCATTATTCAACCTTTTTGTTTGAGACTTATCAATTGGCTAAAAAAAGTGTTGCTTTTTGTATCCTCATAATGTGCTGTCAATTCTTCCATAAAAATTACCCAGGTGATAATTTGCTTATGAGAGCAAAGCCATTGATACAATACAAACTGATTTGGTTCCAAATATAAAGTTGCAATACGTACCTTTTGTTTGTTTTGCACATTATTGAGATCAAAAAATTGCTCCATCTGTAATATCCTTGTTGCGGGATCCTTGCCATCAAACTTCCTCATATCGATTTTTGGAATATGGTGGGTCTTCGATCCAACATTAGAGTCTACGGAATCATGATTAACATTTCTTTTGTTTTCATCATGAGTTTCCTTTACTACCATTTTACCATTAGTGACCATTTCTTGTAGCAACTTATTCATATTTATCTTCAATTCTTCCATCTTATCATTAATGCCATCTATTTTAGTGTCCATGCCATTCATCTTAGCTTCCATGCCATCCATCTTAGTTTCTACACCTTTCTTTAAACAATCCATCTTAGCTTCTACACCTTTCTTTAAACCATCCATCTTAGCTTCTACATCTTTCTTTAAACCATCCATCTTATATTCTATTAGTTTTTGTGCAAGTGACACTTGTTGCACTTGGTCTCGTAATTTTGATATTCATGTTGCATTCCTTCCCCTTCTTCATGAGGCATGATAGAGAAATCAAGTTGCTTACTAGCCGTTTGCATTTTCTTTTTTTGGGGCATCAATTACTGATAATAATGCTTTACTGTGCCCTTTGAATTCCTTCAAACTAATTTTTTAAACCAAGCTTATGCAAAAATTTAAAAAAAGCTACACACCTTTTTTCACTTTGTAGGAGCTTGATATTGAAGATGATGTATCTCTGTATTTTTGGCTCATCTAGTTCTGAAATTGCAACCTGTAGTAGCCCTCTGTGTCCTCTCTGCAATGCCACCAGTCTAATCCAAATTGGATTCTCCAAGGAAGAGTTATGCACAATCTCCCAAGATGACCTGATTATAGACCTTTCGAGTAGAGCGAACTTCTATGAAGTGCCACGTGTCACTGTTTCGATCTTTGACTCTAAAAGATATATACGAGAAACTACTATCCATCCTCTTTCTTTACCATATTACAAAATTTCAATCCGATGCTCAAAGATAAAGTTATGATTATTTTCCGTAGGTCACCTATTTGGAATGTAATTCAGGAGTCTGCAAGAGGACCAACTTCCTCAAATCATATCTCCGGAAATATAGCACAAAAAGATCTAAAATTTAGACCCGAGTTTCAGTGCAATTTCATCTCAAATGGGTTTTTTTTTCTTCTGAAACGTCATAGAAACAAAGTTATAGAAAAATGCCACAATGACCTATTTGGAGTAGCGAAACCCTACAATCCAAAGCTCTGATACCAAGTGTTATGAAACCAGCTCACAAAAAGATAGAAAATATAGATCAACGCCTTATAATTTAGCCTCTTCAAGGGGGAAACCTCCTCTAAATTACATAAATGAACAATTCTTGGATGATTCAAATGACAAAACCTCCTTTCTATATATAGGAGTCTAAGGGGTCACAATATAACCAAGCCGACCTAACAATAATAATATAAGGGCACAAAAATAATAGTAGAGGAATTCTGTGGGGTATAGTAATAACAATATTGGGACAATAGGGGCACAACAATATTAATAAGGGATACAACTACAATATTAATGGGGACATCACTAGTATTATAGGGACCTAACACATGGATAAGTGGAAAGGGCCACAGACCCAGGACTCATGTTGTGGATGCATATTGAAAGGCATGGAAAACACACTAGAGGAAAGGTTTCCTAGTAGAGATGGTGTGCTCTATGGATGTGCACTACCATTATTGTGTACATTTTTTACATGTTTTTTTGTTTATGTGGCATTGTGTCACAAGTATTATGTAGTTATTGTATTGTGACACGTGTAGATGTTGTGTTGTACTATGTGTACGTATATGTGTTGTGTGGTGGGTCATGTTTAGGTGTATGTATTGTGTTGTACACCATGACTGGGTTTATGTGTTGTGATGTATAATATGTGACCTTGAGTTCCCGGGATGATGTGGGTTTCAATATTGTAATAACTTGAGTTCTAAAGAGGTTGTGGGTTGGAACTGTGTAATAGCTTTAGTACCCTCGAGGCTGTGGGTTGGAACCTTGTAACAACTTTAGTGCCCTAGAGGTTGTGGGTGAGATAGTAGTCCTAGGAGCCCTAGAAATATTTGGATGATACCAAACTTGAGTTGCTGATATTGAGTGTAGAGGTGATATTGTCTCTAGATGCCCTTATTATTGATATTAAGGGAGGAGGCAATAAACTCTTCAGATTACCTTGTTTTCTTGGAAAAGAAGAGAAGGAACTAGGTTCATACTGGGTTTTGTTGTTGATTCAATGTGTGTATGGAGAAGGAAAAGAGAAAAGGTAGAAGAAAAGAACCATTTGAAAGATAATTATCAGTATTTTATTTCAATTCTTAATTAGGCGCATAGTCTATGATTTTTATTTATGATGGTTGAGTTTTGAGATAACCAGATGTGATATGTTTATACATGATGATTTGATTAAGAGCTAATTTGATTTGTTGTAACAGGAGGTAAACAAAATTGCAACTGTACCTTATTGATGAGCTATCAATTGAGGTATTATTTTAATTTATTATAATTCCTTTTGAGTCTAATGGAAATTTTGTGCTTGGTATAGAAAGGCATGGAAAATGACGGTTTGGGTGGTTGGAACTCGTTGCGAGAATGTTAGAAGAAATAGTAAAAGGAATTAGAACATGCAACAATGTGTTGTAAAGAATTTAAGAGAAGGGCCATTTTGGGACAATGGTACCCAATAGTTTCCATTAATGTCCATGAACATGTTATGATTGGTATGACGGTTTTCAGGTAGTGATATGCCTTGCTTTTTGGACCTTCCAATGTGAGTAAACCTTGAAAAGGGATGGATTGCCTGAGGGACAATGTAGAAGAGAAGGGGTTGTCTCGGAACTTGGAAGGTAAGTAAGTGAATGGAAGGGGGTGACCATACTTCTCGAGGGACTGGGAAGCACAAAATGGAAGGTTGGTGAATAATTTCTTTTTGACCATTAGCATTTCTAGAGGGAATTAAAAGCACATTGAGAGACTTCCATAGAACAATGAGTTCATAAATTTTCACTAAGAGAACAAGTAGCCCAAGGATTGTAGCATTGTAAATTGGATGTATACTTTGATTTTCACAGTGGATTTTGGACTTCCTTAGAAGGAGGTGAATCCTAATACTACTTTGAGGGTGGAGGTGTGAGCCTCTATATTCCCATGTTGTTGATGTAGGAATCATATGATTTTATTTAATGGTTAAATCAAATGTAAATATGTATATTTGTGTATATTATTGAAAATATTGTGTCAAGTTATGATTATAAAGCTCCATAAATAGTATGTTTATTTGTTGGTTGAAGAAAATGTGTGTGTGTATATGTTGGTCATTGTAAATACCACATTAATATATATTTATAAATATCTAGTAAGTGGTATGTTTTTCATGTTTCAACAATTTTTTATTGTGAATATTGTAATGAGATGTGATATAAAGCTCCATAGGCAATATGGTTTTCTAGTCATAAGTGTCATAGAACCATCGAGGACGGTATTATGATAAGGGGGATGGCTTGTAACAACCCCTGATTCATTCTTGATGTAAATAAAATAATACCAAGGTCATGGGAGACATATTCTACGCTAAAAGGTGGGAAAGCATTATAGTGGGCATCACTTGTGGTTCAATAATGAATATGGGAATTGGCAAAGGCATTACAAAAGGCAAAAAGGAAAATAAATGGCATTAAGTTATGAAAATAAAGGAAAAGAGGAGAAAAGGAAGGTGAAGAGACATGAATTTGAATGCAAGGGAAATTAAAGGTAAAATTAAGAAAAATGAAAGAAAAATGAGACATCAATAATAGAAAGGAATCAAAGAAACAAATCATGGCTTTTGCTCGTAATTTGTCAATTCTAGCTGTGGTCAATTTAGCATTTGGCTTTTGTACACTCTTGAACACTTCAAACATTCTTGGCACATCCTTAGAGCATTCTAACAATCATTTGGATTGGATAAAGAAAGAATAGCAAGGAAAGGAAGCACAGGGAGACAATTGGATCAATAGCTACAAAAATATTACTTTTCATGTAACAGGTTGCATGTGTGATATCTTTGCTAGTTTTTTGGTGCATGGTATATTCATGTGGTTCTTTGGTTATGTGTTTTCATTGGCATGGCGTTTTTCCTGGATTGACAGTGGTTTCATCCTTTCATTGTCATTTCCTACATAGCAATGATGTAATGGATTCCACATTTCATTTTTTAGATTGATTCTCAGGTTTACTATGGTTGTGGGTTGGGAAAAATTCTCTAGAACCCTAAAGGAGCTTAGGTTCCTTTGGTTTGTGGGTTGACATGCGAAATATATGTAGCCCTCTAACAGGTTGGGTTCCCTTGAGGCTATGGGTTGAGTTACTAGTTCCTGGAGCCCTTGACAACTTTGGTAACGACCAATCTTATTGATGTTCGTGATTTCTGGACTATATAGGTGACATCACTATGCTTGAGGATTGAAGTTTTTTGGACTTTAGAAGCCTTTGCTAGTTTCATTTTGGTTTAACCCTTACAATCCCACATTCATGCTTGGAATATGACGTGAGTGTGATTGGCTTAAAGAGAGATTTCGTTTAGCCCATTCTATGGTCGAGTGGTATGTAGAAGTCCCTAACTTGGTTGGCATATTCATATGTTAATATGAGCTATTTTCCTATTGTGATCTATGAGCAATTGTATTGGTTATTATGGTTATCTTATTGTTTCTTTTTCGTGGGTTCTATTCTAGGTGTATGGTAGTTTTATGCATTTTTATTATGTGCTCTAGTTATGTCTCTTGTTCATTATTTGATAAGTTACTGGATGGTTGATGGATGCATGGGACAAAAAGTGTTATTACAACCAGCATAGATCCATCTTAAATATAGATCTAACATGAACTGAAAGGGATCTAATTTCTTCACGAGCAAATTTTTTTATGAGACAAAATTATTTAATTGTTTTGTATAATTATTTATTTCATTTTTAAAAAAAATTATTTTGGCTAATGTAAACAAAACCTAAATTTTGATGACAGATAGACATCGCTACACATGATACTGGGATTTATAATGAACCTTTCAGCTCAAATAGCCAGAGAGGGAATAGGTCCTTCTTGGCGATTCTCAGATGAAGTCCAGAATTTTATGACAAGATATGCATTCATGACCTGTAGATTTTACGTTTACTATCTATTTGATGAAATGTCTATCTTCCATTAGGCATGTATTGGTCAAGATCTTATTCAAGTTCTTTTTTTAGCATTTTTATCACTTTTGTCATGATTTTGGAAATTTACAAGAAGTTGTAGGGAATGGGTTGGAGGTTAGCCGAAAACAGGAATAGATCATGACACCACATGCATAGAAAAGGGGATTTTAGTTCACAACAATATGTAGATAGGCCTATGGGTATGACTATAACATCTCAACTGCATGCATGAAGTGTTATGGGTGTGGTTTGGGAGTAAACCTAGTTAAAAATAGTTCTAACTCAAGGATTGGTCACTTGGGGTGGTTTGTAGGCTCCTGAGTGATTTTTAGTCTCTAAGGGATGTCAGTTTACGTCCAGTTTGTAGGCCCCACTTTCAAGACTAGAACTTGGAGGTTTGACCATATGATAGTGACACTCAACACATTCTTACCCTAGAGAGCTTGTAAAACAAGGTAAATGTGGGAGGGGTAATTACACATGTTATTTGAAATAAGAAATATACTGTATTTTGCAGTGACAAATAATACTAGTATCGCATAGGATTATCATAACTATATAGAGCATTGTTAATAACATATTGAGGAACCATGTAGGGAAACATTAAATAGTACAGGTGGAGGAAATAAGGAACTATTAACCGATAGTTGTTTCCATTGTATAACAGAAAAGAAGAAATTACAGTGACTAAATAGTATTAAACCCTTAGACCATAAATAATAATAGTTTAATATACATTGATGGAAAAGGTCATAGGCTATAATCAAGTTCTAGGAGATATAATTAGATATTATGGGAGGTAAAATTCCTCACTACACAAGACTATATTTGAAGATTACAAGTCCTTTTAGAAGAAAAAATTATTTAGCTGAGTGTTGGCGAGGACCTCGAGAATGAACAAAGAACAAGGTAACTTTTTAGAACCTAGAAAAATAGAAAAACTATCTGAGCCACATCATTCAAGAATCAAAAAATATATTTGTAGTGTATAAGCATGTACCCAAGTCTATAAAGTCATGTCGGCAATAGAGATAAAACAATAAAAGGAAATGAATTTCTATATAATGACTAGTAAATCCCTAAAGAGGGAACCCCCTTTTCTAGAGAAATAGAGGAAGGAGTGAGTATAATATTGGAATAGAGTCCATGGAAAGGATAAATTACCTTAAAAATTTAGTATTTTTCCTTTCATTGCCTCCTCGCTAGAACATTAAAAAGAAATAACCAAAACCATGTGTTAAGTAAAAACCGGATATGAGAGAACTTGCAATTAATAAAACAAATAAAACCATTTGAGGGGGAAATAAAATTAACCTTACTTGAAACTGTAAGTCTTCCATTCAATAAGAGTTAATGGTAGCCATTAAATAGGGTAACTAGTAGGAAATATTAATTTTGAATAACCCAAAAAGAAGGACAAAAAAGAAAGAAATTTAAAAGAATGTGATTTTGCGTAGTTTACCTATGGAAGGAGTATTAATAATAGTAAAGTATCTTCCATGACATCTATATAGAATTAAGCCCGAAATGGAAAAACACTAGAGTGAGCTCATGGGAGAGTCCTTCCCCATTCAAGTGACAACTGATCAAAGTTGAATGATAACTTGATGCAGGAGCATCTGGGCCTAGCCAGCAATGTGATGGAGTGGTCACATGTTGTGGCTAATGCAAGTTTGGAGGAAGACTTGGTTGTTTAATTTGTATTAATTTCAAGTACATGTAAGTAGTTAATTATTGCCTAATTCTGAACAGAATTGGGAATAAATGGCAAATGATCCTCCCTGCATGGAGATCAAGCCAAGTAGTCTAGTTTGTTTAGATTAGGATAGGATTTGATTTCTAAATGTATAGTTTATTCCTTCAATTATGGAGGAGATGGTTAGCTTAGACATATATGTATTTTCCTGTCTTTTCTGAAGAAAGTGAGATCCAGGGAGAGAGGATTCGAGAGCATTGTAAACCTATGGGCAGCATAGGACAAGAAGGCTGCTAACTAGAATAATCAGGCCAGAAAGGGGCAGAGAGCCTCAAACTTGTAATTATGTGTTTATGTCTGTATTTACAGAGGAAGGAATGAATCGAGAGTGAAAGAGTGTGAATAGAATGGAAGTACATAGATAGTGGATGGATTTCATTTCTTTTGAGACAGAGGTCTTTAATGTTGTAATCTAGCCCAAGGCCGAGACTCTGTAATGGATTCATTGTGAATAAATCAGTGTTGCGTGCATTATTATATAAATGGCCCGTGGAGGCCTCGAATGCTTTCTTTTTCTCTGTATTCAGATGATTTTGGTACTGGCTCTGTGTTTTCATACTTTACCGTAGAAATCCCCATGGTTAAGGAAAACTTGGTGTAGTTTGGGTCCGCAAGTGGAAATCCCATTTACACAGAGAAATCATGCAAAACACTTAGTGGATTCAAAAAATGGATTTGAAATAATATAAATGCCACTTTTGGGACTTATCAGGTCCGAGTAATATTATATATATCGCATCGCTCAATCGGATCGATGTAGGTCACAGGCCTGTCCCCAAACCCCGACGATATGCGATTGTCGACATATCACATCGGCACTTCGGAGCAGGAGTAGTAAAGTGTTAAGTGGCATATTGCGATCGCCAATACCAATTAGTGATATCACATCGGTCCTTCGCTGGGTGATAGTGCTGATAGTTGTGGACCATTGGAACCCTAATCACCTATATTGTGATTTAATCTGAGCCGTCCGATCGGCTAGATCTAGATTTGCGACAATAGCACATATAATTATTTAAAAGGGAGAAAAGCTTTGTTTTGACATTTCCAAGAGTATTTTGGTCCCGAAAGGGAAAAACATTGTTTTTAAGCTTTTCAAAGTCTTTTGGGTTTCAAAAGGAAAATGGATAGTTATCAAAGGTAAAGGGGTGTTCAACGGGGTGATTATTGGCTTTTATAGATCTAATTGTGGGTTTATATTGAACCATTTTTTCCACTGCATCACAACCCTTGAGGTCATTACTCTAGAACCAACTCCATTAACCGCGATCATCATACTTCCTCAATTACAGATGTAAGGCTAGGATCCCATTTACCATAATGCTCATTTATGACAAGGTTGATGTCATCTCATGGGGTTTTCGAGGTGGACAACTATACATCTAGAAAGATTAGCCCTAAGGCCTTATGCTAAGGATGTCGCCATAAATGGCATATTTCAACTATAAAGAGGCATACTAATGTACATTCATAAACTGCAAGGGGAATAAACAACCCAAACCTTGTGAAATATTCACATACATGTTCCGTAATCAAGTTTCATAAAGTACATAGAGTGATTTGACCATAAGTTCAATAATAATGAAGAATGTTCGAAATCACCTAGCAAGGTTGAGTAGCCCGGGATTATTGTATGGAATCGAATATGTATATCAATGTTAAAAAAAAGTATGCATAAATCAATCTTACCATTTGAATTGAATATTTTAACTACTACAGTTTTTTGTTAGAGTGTCAACTATGTATACTAAACCCCTCATTTGAATGTATTGTATTTAGGAATTTGGTTATCAAAAAGTTATTATGTTAATTTCCTTAACATATTCTCAAGATAACAGAGGATGGAATTTTTTTTCTTCTCAATAAATATAATATGTTTTAGAAGTTTTTACAATGAAAATGAATTTGTGGCTTCAGTTCCAATTTATAAGCCTTTCATTAAAAAAACATGATCCTATGTAAGCATTATTGTCATTCTTTTATGGATTTTTGCAAGGGGTTGTGACAAAGTGGTATCAGATCCACTTTGGAATCGGAGGTATAATTCATAAGAAATGAACTGAACTAAGTTGAAGTGCTCTTCCTTTCAAGTAAATGGTATGAAGAACGTGATGTGACAAGTGGTATCATAGTTATAGGTTCAACTCTAAGTCCTAAGCACTAATCTAGCGTTGAAACATTAACAAAAATTATTGTTGATATCATAGAAGATCAAGAGGTAAGAATAATAATAAAGGAAACAACACTTGCCAAACCTTTCAAGGAGGTAGAGTAGACATATATTCACTTAGGATATGGGGTGACACCCCTTGCAGCATAATTGAGGGGATTAGTAAAAGAATGGAAAGTTGGGAGTAACTAGTAGTAAAAAAAAAATATAAATAGTCAAGGCCATTGGGTCAAGGACAATTTCCTATTCAAGTAAATATCTCTAGCTAATATTTCTGAATGAAAAAGGTGATGAAACATAAAGAGGGTATATTCTTTAATGGTGGTATGGTTATTTCCATTCCATTGACTTATGTTTGTAACTATGATGAAGGTTCCCATTGGGACTATCACATTCAATCTAAATATGCTTTTGATTTGTATATGTCCCTAATGATTTTTATGTTGAGGGAATCTTTATTTTTTTCCTTGAATGTAATCATGGTAACAAAATTAGTATAGAAGAACAATAATTTATTTTTAGTGGAATTCTTGATTAAAGGAATGAAAAAAAAGGGGGCTAAATCCGAGTTGAAAAATTTGCATGATAGTAAGACGTAATTAACTAGAGAATCAGGTACAAATTTATGTGTAATGCATAATGTATTGTTATACTTATTAAAGAAAAGAAGATAATTCTTCCATGTTTTATATATACCTAAACATTGTACTTATATAATATGGGTGAGGAAAAACAATTAGTTTTGGATTATAGAGCATTGTTGTATTCTAATTGAAAGTGTGCAGAGTTACCAATAGACAAACATCAAGTAAACACGCGATAATCATATATGTTGGTTGTAGTATTGGTTTATATTTAACTCAACATTTATTTTTATCAATCAGGAATAATTAACTTCAAGGTGTAGTATTGTATGTACCACAGAGACTCTGTACCCTATCAAATTTCACTTAAACCAAATCAAATCATAAACAATTCTTCCACCGTATAAACGAAAAAAAATCTCTACTTGAAGTTTCACTCCTTTAATCAATATTTATCTATCGAAAAAGAGGGAAGCTTATTAGAAAAAACTAAACTTCCATCAATATTCAAATATGGACAAATATTTCAAAATCACATCCTCATTAACCCAGCAAAATAAATTAAGTGATTTTGTGATCCATTGCATCACATGCGTTAACGAAAGATCTCACTACAAATACATTCCTCAATCTTCTAACCATACATACATTATGTCTACAAGTATATGTGTGGAAGGCCCAATAAATAAAAACACAATGTTTTTTTGAATCTTATAAATGTACCAATCAATCAAACTATCATCACACCCTTCATAAAATGATTCACACATACAACAATTCTTTCACAAATTCCAATAAATAAAAAGAAACAACAACATCAGATATAAACAAATTAATTGAAAATAATGCTCTCTTATACTCGAATTCATGTACTTAACATAGTACACGAACCCTGTGTAGTACCTATAATAGAATAAACAACCCTAATCCTCAACTCAACCCAGATGAGAGATTATAAGATCAAAATAACCTTTGCTTAACGAGACAAGGGAACAATTGGTGGTTTGATCTAGTAATACAAGCACCCAGGACTATGTCAGATTGAGTCACAAGAGAATACAGGGGATGAAATAGTAAATGGTTTAGAGCAAAGCACAGGTCATAGTCCACTTATGAACCAATAACTAAAAATTACAAAAATACAAGAAGTTATGCATGTTTCATCAATCGATTACTTACCCCTACTAAAAATAAAAAGGCTATCATAAGAAATAATCGATACTTACCCCAACGCTCACCCTTCTCAAAATACTTAATAGTCCATGAAAAATAGGATTCAGATCACAAACCATTGATAGAAAGAGATATTGGGATGAGGAATAATGAATAAAAACTATGCGAACCTTGAAAATTTATCTCTCCTATTCAACATCAAACAATGGCACACCTGCTAAAAAAATACCACAAAAATTTTCCTCTAGAGATGGGAACAAATGCTAAAATAATTATGAGAATCTCCTAGATGCCTCCCTGAAAATAATACAAAAATGTTGATTGCAGTATTGGTTTATATTTCACCCAACATTTATTTTTTTCAATTTGAAATCCTTAACTTAGAGGTGCAGTAATATATGTACCCTAGATATTTTGTACCTTGTCTAATTTCACTTAAATCAAATCAAATAATAAGAAATTATGCCAACCTACAAACTTAAAACAAGATTTCTAATTGAAGTTTCACTCCTTTAATCAATATTCATCTACAAAAAAAAAGATGGCAGTTTATTCGAAAACAATAAACTACCATCAATATTCAAACATAGACAACACATTCAAAATCACAACCTCACCAGCCAAGAAAAATAAATTATGTGATTTTTTTATCGAATGCATCACATGCATTAATGAAATATCTTACTGCAAATACATTCCTTCAATATTCAAACCATATATACATTATGTCTACAAGTATATGTGTGGGAGACCCAATAAATAAAATCACACTATTGTGTGTAATCTTAGCAAAGTACCAATCAATCAAATTATAATCAAACCCTTCATGAAATGATTCGCACATCCAAAAATTATCTTATAACCTCTAATAAATAAAGTGCCACACACAACATCAAATACACACAAAGTAATTGATAATAATGCTCTATTATATTCGAATTCATGTTCTTAATTTACTACCCATACCCCGTGTAGTACCTATACTAGAATAAACAAACCTAATCGTGGACTCAACCTAGAACATAGATGATAAGAACGAAGTCACCTTTGTTTACCCAAAAAATGGAACAATCGGTGGTTTGATCCAGTAATACAGGAACCTAGAACTGTGTCAAGTTGGGTCACAAGAGAATACAGGGGATTAAATAGTAAAGGGTTTGGATCAAAGCTTAGGATAGAGTCCACATATGAACCAGTCTCTAAGATTAACAAAGTACCACAAGTTAGGCATGCCTCATAAACTGACTAGTTACCTCAACTAATAATAAAAAGGATATAACAAGAAATAATAAATCCTTACCCCAAGACTCACCATTTTTGAAATAGTTAAAATTCAATGAAAAATAGCATTGAAATCACGAACCATCAATAGAAAGAGATAGTCAGATAAGGAAAAATAATGAATCAAAACTATGCGAACCCTCAATAGTCTCAAATCGATATCAAAACCCTCAATAGTCTCAAATCAATATTGAAACACTCAAGAAACTATATCGAAAACCCCCGCAACCATTTCAAAGCAGTGACTATAAGTTTCATTAATGTAATAGGGATTCAAAGATGCATTTCATCAACGAAATAAAGATACAAATGTTTGTTTCATCAACGAAAAAAAGATTCAAATCCAACTCATATATTCGAAGAGACTAGTGCAAGCATGAAACAACAATCTTCAATATAAGGGAAGTACAATATCAAGAAATGAATATAGTATTTAAAATTGAAATTTTATAGTAATGCTTCAATCCAAAAGACACACACACATTTAATCTCTAGATAAAATACAAAGGGTTGTGGAGTTGGGTTGGTGAGCACTTACCAGAAAAAATTTCACACGTAGACTAAATCAAGGACTTACATGAATGAGGAATTAATGATGTAACATAAAATAACTCATATATGTATAAATAAGAACCTAAAATAGAGTTTATATTTAGTAAACAATATCTACATCATGATTTTGTCTAGTTTGAGGAGAAAAAACTTCAAAAACATAACACTATTCTCATTAGTTTTGTCCATGGGTTGAGCTATACAATTTATACATCATAATCAATATCAAAGAGGCACTAAGGTCAGACCCCATTTAGAAATAGTTGAATCTAAGACCTAGTTTATGTATAACATGAAACCAAATTCCCTAGACTTAGACACTTGAAACTAGATTTTGTAGGAGTCCACCATTGAGTCTTCACCCCTGCTTTCTAGGTTTGTTACATTAATGGAGGGAAACAAAATATTTTTTTGGATCTCGTCAAACAATCTAACTGATAGCTCACATTTCAAAATATTGACTACAAGTTCATGGTACACACAACCACCTAGGTACAGGAACTATATAGATTAGGTTTAGTGGTTTGTATCAATAACAGTGTTTTTAGAAAGGTACACAATCAAATAATTCTAAAATTAAACATAAAGATTCCTACCTAGCTTTTTAAACTATTGTATTTGCAATACTTTGCTTCAAAAACCACATCAAAATGGAGGATACAAACTTATAATAGGTTTAGGCCAAAATTGGATAAAATGGAGGTGGGTAATGGAAAAAATAAGACATTTTTGGCACCCATTAATATAAAAATATGTCAAGGGACCCAATAATGGAGAACGAATAGAAGAGATTATATATATCTCTTATTATATATCATAAAAAGAGCCAAAACTATTATATCCTATACATATAGACTTGTCATGAAAATTATGCTAGTCTAACTATCTGACCAAACATGCTACTTACTCTATCATTAGTTACCTTCATTACATTGTGGATTTTTCGACATAAATTTGGGCTAGTTAACTAAGCTAAATATCTCCTCTAAAATCTCCCCCACCCTCAAATCCTTCTTTGTCTCGAAGAAGGGGAGAATTAGAGTGTAACAAGAATTGACAAAAACAAAGAGTTTTTACATTCATAAAAATGTTTCTCAAAAATAAAATGTTAAATATGACTATTAAAATGAAGAAAAATTAGAATGGAACAACTAGTGGACCATGGCCCTGTACCTCTATTACTATCGTCAGAACCTCTAAGCATGGTTGAAACCATTGGTTCATAGCATAATCGACTTACTCTTCATGAGATTGATGTTATGAAGGCACAACATATGTTGAGACACTAGGTGCATAAAACTAATGGGTAGGTCATTGTGGGCATAGTGGTGCTGAATTTGCTTGAGTTGCTGGAAGTGTTCCTAGAGAAGTGATCTACTAGATTACTAGAGTAAGAATATGTAGATGTTCATCAAAGGTTGAGCATTCTCGAACTTCCGCTGTAGCTTTAACACTATATTCTATAATATCAGACAAATATTGCAAATTTTCCTCTACTCTACAGATATATGGTATGCTATCCTCTGACTAAAATGATTGGCTTCTTCAATACTCATAACTTGTTGAAGAATTTTTTGTAGAAGTGTTTGAAGCTTCATGCTGAGATTTATTCCCTTCTCATAATCAATGGTGGCATTTTTGCAAGAATTGTGAGTAAGTTTCCTTTTATTTTTCCAATTGAGTATTAATTGTCTATTGTGCTCTTGTATCATTAGCTTATCTCACTGAAAAATATCTAATAAGAAACTCTTTATCCCTTATCTTTGAATGATTATAAGCTAAGTAGGTAGGTCAGTTATTCAATGTAGTACTAATAACAACTCCTATTACAAGTGTGCCTTCTAAAGTTTATTTTGTTGCAACAAACTCATTGTGGGCCTTCTATAGAGCTTGTCTGAAGTTAGGATTTTAGAAAACTGTGGGTTGGGTTTGCAACTTTGAAAATTGTGCATTATGCTAGGAATTTTTTTCAATCAATTATTCTATGATTTGTTGGACAGCGACAGGATGATCCTCAATCTTTGCTGAAGCTGGGATGTGTAGTTTTTATTCTGCATGGCTTTGAAACACTAGCCAAGTCTCCCTTTCTCGTTCGTATAAATGTTGAATATTGTCGGTATATTTATTTATTTTCTATAATTGTTTCTTGACATCCTTAACATATTGTTCAATAAATTGGAAGAGTTATTTATCATTGTAGAATTTAGTATCGACATACTTTGTAGTGATATCAATAGGCTTCATTTTATTCTTGGTCATTGAAGTGGTTGTTGAAGTTAGTTCTCTAATTGTATTTGTAGCTGGGACAGACTTGGTGCCTACATTATTTGCATATTTCTTTTTTTTTTTCTCCGTAAATACTAATTCTATTAAAAAAGGTGTAAAAATATATACAATGAGGTCAAGCCCTCAGAGGTGGCCGAGGCCAATCCTCCAACAAAAATTCTGAGACATAACAGTTCAGGCCTTCAGTCAGATTTACAATACATATGTCCAAACCTTGACTTTGGTCCTTTACATACTGACAAAACTTACCAGGACTCCTATCATCATAACCTTCATTGACCACAAAAATGGAGTAGCAACTGTCATAGCCATTTTTAAGACAGAAAATAAAGCCTGTGTTGGCTATTACGACTACCTGGAACATGAAAATGGACCCGACATTGACAACTAACTTCAGACTTAAAGACATAAGACCAAAATTACAAAGCATATCAGCTAAAAGGCTACCCGGCAGAAGGAAGCTCTGATTAATCTTCATGACCTGGTAAAGCTGGCGTGTCCTCTTTGACCTGACTGGTAGAAGCTACCCAGGTCACGAGACCGTCTTCGTCCAATACCGGCGCACCTCCATCAGGATTAGTAACCAAATTCAAAATACTAACAGCTCTTTGAGATGGCCCGCAGACTAAAACATCATTCTGAGTTTGATCAGGCTGCTGAGGTGCTTCCGAAACAGGGGCATCCTCTTGCATGTGGTCCGCATGAAACACTATCCCTGTCATGTCCCCTAGCAGAACACTATCATCCTGAGAATGAGAGGAGATAGAAGGAGTCGAACTGAGCTGGCTGCTCTCCTCCTCTGTGACAAATATAGTAAAATTTACTGTCACCACAGGCCTGTTGAGTCGACTTCGGAATGTAAACCTGGAGGTATGGTATGAATTATTCGGGATAAATCTATCGTGATCCAGAGGCGGAGATGAAGGAGGAGCTAAGGCAATGGGAGCAACATTCTGAGGAGCAGGTCGAGAAGGGCGACCTCTGTTCCCTGAATGACTTCCACGACGCGGGATTCCTCGGCTACGAGGCATGAATACAGAGGCAAAAGAACTGGGAGGATGATTGAAACGGAGCAGACCAGAAATGGAAAGAGCGCTGAATGACTCAGGGCGATCCCAGAGCCAAGCAAACATCCCAACACGAAAGACCAGACACGAGATCTGAAACGGCTTTGATACATATTGAACCGAGTCATTAACTGCGTCAGGAACATTGAGCGAATCCATACCTGTGAGCCGAATTGTGTACAGTGCCGCCATGCTTGCATTTATGATGAACCAAATTCGAGACTGTTCCGAATTTAAGACCTTTGCTTTGAACTTGATACGCCAACTTGCAACGCGTACCCTGCTTCCCTTCCGCCTGCCATCCGTCAGGCCAGATGTCCATTTGGCGGATTTGATCATTGAATGCCTTTGGGGTCACCCGCATCCGGGTATTTGCATGTTTCTTATTATTCGTAGGCACCTCATTTGATTTTTCTTTCTGGAACTCAGTCAAAGCATATGTTTCTAGTGATTAAATATTCTGACTATTTCATCAGATTGAGTTTGTTCAGACGAATTGTCTTTGGAATTGGCTTCTGAATTATTCTAAATGTCTGACTAATTTAACTCTTACTTATTTTCCTATGATTGATTAATCTTTGAAAGAGACTTTTCCTAGATAGTGTGCTCTAGTTGGGTTTTTTCCAAGTGGCCCTAAGGAGTTTGAGAAGGTTGGGCTCCTACTGCATAATATTGTTTTAATCTAGTTACCAATTCATAATTCCAATTTTTTTATTAGTGAACTGTCTATTATGTTCATTATATCTATAAATTATATTTAATTAATTTACTTGCTTCAATTTTAATACACAAAAAAATATGAAAATAATTTACTGACTTAATAAATTTTAATTAGCTTTATTATTATATTTTAATAGTTTAGTTTTTTACATATCAACGAGTTAGCCTTTTCATATACTATTCTATGGTTAACATTGCTTAATGTTACTATGAATTACATATTTTAAGCCATGCACCATTTGGAAGTGATTTGAAAAGATTCCCTTGTAAATTCTTCGATTGTATAGCTCCCAAAGATCGTATGCCTTCGGTAAAAAATGGCCCTAACCATACAATTTCTAGATTCTTTGGATTGCCTTTAACTTTATTGTAGTAGAGTAGTAATAAATTACAAACTTGAAAATATTTAGCCTAGAGGTTCCTATCGTGGCATGCCTTTTGTTACTCCTTATGGACCTATTGATGATAAAGGGTGAAAATTCGATCTTCCTCTAGCTGGTGTAATTTCCTAAGTAATCCCATTTGTAACATATATTGTATTTTAGTATATTTGACACATTCTCTACATTTTTTGAACAATAACTACAAGAAAAAAGTTGATTGGTGAGGTCCATTCCTGTGATGGATATTTAACGTCCATCACCAATGTCACATATGGTGATGGTCATTAAAAAAGCATTGTTGTAAGTGTATATATTGATGGTCCTTTAAGGTTTGTCACCAAAGCTATTTTCAATGACACTTTTGGTGATGGTTGTTAAAGGGCCATCACTAATTCTCTCTTTGGTGATAGTTTTAGTGAGAGTCATTAAAGGTCCATCACCAATTCTCTCTCTGGTGACAGTTCTAGTCACAATCTTTTATTTACTATCACTAATGATATTTTTGGTTACTTTTGGTGACAGTGAATAAATGTTCGTTGTCATTGATCATTCCAATGAGTTTTTGATGATGCTCCATGCTTGTGATGGACCTTTAAGGTCGGTCACTAATGTCTCATATGGTGATGTTCTTTAAAAAATCATTGTTGTAAGTGTATATGGTGATGGTCCTTTAAGGTTTGTCACCAAAGCCATTTTCAATGACGCTTTCGGTGAGGGTCGTTAAAGGCCCATCACTAATTGTCTCTTTGCTGACACTTGAGGTTCATTAAAGCCCCATCACTAATTCTCTCTTAGGTGACACTTCTAGTGACGATCTTTTTTTCACCCTCACCAATGCTCTTTTTGGTTACTTTTAGTGATGGTTAAAAAATGCGCATCATCATTGATCATTCCAATGAGTTTTTGATGATGCTATGTACCTATTACTGTATTTGTTTTCAAAAGATAATGATTTAAGACCATTTTTGTGGATTTTTTTCATTATGTGGCTGAGGTCATAGTGGTTACAATAGTCAATCAATTTGTTAAGACATAATTAGTGTGTATCATTTCTATCAATTCATAAGAATATAGTTTTCCTATGAGTCAATGCATGATTCATCTCTATTAGGTTTAATATCTAGCGAATTTCCTTTAAATAAAGTTCCAGTAGTGTGTGTAGTAACTATTTTATTTAATACATAATCAAGCTCTATCAATTCTATTAATGGGAGACACCTAACACTCCTCAACACATATGGTAGACTTTAACATGCTTTAGTAACATTCCTTGGTGCCTTGCATATCTTGGAACATCTTTGTACCTAGAACATATTTGAACCTAGAACATCTTACCATGAGTAGGACGCCCAAGCACATGTTGGCATGCCCTAGTATACCATGGCACTCCCCTATCATGTGTTGGCATGTCCTGTAGTCCCTAGCATGGCTTGGAACACATTGGCATAATATTTCATTGACAAACAGTAGCACTTAGCACACATTGGCACTTGACATGTATTGGAACATAGTATTAGTGTGCCTAGCATGCCCCTTTTGAAAAAGATAATGTCCTGACTTATTAACCCTCTTATGTGTTCATTTCATTACATTTTAGCTTGGTTATTCCTTTTGTTGGCTTGAAACTCCTTGACACATATTGGCATACTCAGGCACCCTGCACATCCTAGCATGTCTTAGCACCTGGAATTCCTTGGCACTATTTGGCACGTGTTAGCACACCTCGAAACTACCTAGCACACTCTAGAACATCTTGAAATTCCTTGATATTCCCTGGCATGACTCATCCATCCTTAGCATACCTTGTCACTCCCTCCTTGGCATGACAACTAGCACCCATTGACACTCCTCGACACAACCTCATATTCATTCACTTATATGCATTTTGACCTAGTTCTCCCTTATGTTGTCCCAATACTCCCTAACACTCCTTAGCATGAATTGGCACTCTCTAGCACACCTTAACACTCTTCGATATGCTCTGCCACTTCATAGCATGCATCACACTCCCTGATGCATATTAGCATTTGGCACGTGTTTGCTCTTGGAAAGTCTTATCATGTTTGGCATGCGTTGAAATGACTTGGTATGATTTGGAACGGTTTAATATTAAAGTTATTTGAGATCAATTATTGGAAACTAGATGAGAAGAAACAGAGGAATATTTGGCACTTAGAATGCATTCACACTGGGCACTTGGCACCTATTGGCACCTTGTGTTGGTGTGCCTAGAATGCCCCTCATGGAAAAGGTAAATTGATGACTTACTAACCCTATTATGTGCTCATTTCCTTGTAGTTCAACTTGTTCCTCCCTTTTTTTCCTTGACAGTCCCAGGCATGCATTTTCACACTCTTGTACATATTGGCATGCCTTAGCACTTGGCACATCTTAGCTTGTTTGACATGTCTTCGTACTATCTGGCACATGTTAACATGCCCTAAAATTCTCTAACACACCCTGGCAGTCATGACCTCACAGAATTACAATTTTCCATTATTTGGGAACATTGCATTCACTAGAACACCTTGGTACTCCCTAGTTGTCATGCCCTCTATTATCCTCCACAATGTCCGAAGCTGATGAGGAGATCGACAGAGGTAACCACAGACCAAGATTTTAATTTGGTAACTATCCCTATCAAACTAGAGAGGGCTCTCTCTATGAAATCACAACCAGGAGATGACTAGAATGTAAAGGATTTTAGGCTAGATAGCTAGGCCCAGGTGGGTTTTGGAAAATATAGGGTTTTGTTGTTCGATAAGGGATAAAGACCAAGTAGCTAGGTCATAGGATCAAAGGGTTACAATAAAAAAGATATAAAGGAGGAAGGTAGCATTAATTTTGTGAGGGATAATAATGTTTCTCGGTGTAATCTAGTGTTTAAAATAAGCAAAAGGTCTTAATGAGCATGAAACATGAATTCATTAAGAAAGAAAAAAAGTAACACATGATAATGATTTTCCCATCAAAAAAAAACTTTATGTAAAGAATTTTGTTTATAAACTGTAAGGAAATCCATTGAAGAATTGATCTGTGGAAAGCGAAGATGAATATATTTCATATAAATCTATGATAGAGAAAAAATAACATCACAAACTTACTACACATGAATTCCTAGATAATAGTTGCAAACTATGTCCTTTGATTTCCATAAAATGTCCAAGTACAAGCTACAATAGTTCTCTCCTCTGAAATCCAACCCATTCTATCACTGAGAAACTGATACATAAATACCAAAACAACATCTCCCCACTCTCGGGGGTCAAATCCATGACTCTAGGAACTATTCCATGAGGTGTTCTAACCAAAACCTAATGTCTAGGGAAGTTAAACACAACTTCTACAATTAACTTTGACTCCAACCTCTCTCATAAATGAGGTCAAATTTACCTCAAAACAACTTACAAAGACTAACCACCCATTATTTACATTTAATTTTACCCCTCACATTCATGTACTTCACCCTTTTGACTTTTACCAAAGTCAAACTAGGAATTACACAAATTACACAGTGAAACTTTTACAAACATATCAGAAATTTACGAGTGTGCAGCGAGCTATTGGATGCCATTTTTGAGTTCCTTCATGAATTCCAAATCTAGATCTGAAGCATTTTATGGAAATCTACAAGCATGTAGATTTCTTTACAGTATTTTTTCATTCAAAATGACCCATGTTTGGCTGATATATGGCCATTCTCCCAAGGTCTCCCCAGGTGCGTAGCAAAATTGAAAAAGACAGGAAGAAAGGTGATTTTGGCCTCTTTTTTGAAAATTTCTCAAAAGCTAAGACCAAAACTAGGAAAGTGGGAAAATGGGTTTTGAGAAGGGGTCATAAGATTTCCAAAAATGTTGAGTTTCCATCATTCGGATCCCTAAGGAAGAAGCATAGTGTGACCTCGTTGCGCTTGTAGATAGAAAATTGCTAAAAAATGCAAGTCTGTGCCAAAACACAAAATTTTCTCCAAATTCTCCCAAAATATTTCCAGAGATGCCTGATGAGCAATAAATCTAGCTTACCCTTCTCCTCTTATATCATTAGGGTTTCCTTGAGTTTTTCCTTCAACTACTTGATTTTAATCATGGCAAGATGATTCCTTGTGTAATAATGGATGGCCATTTTCTTTTGCAACTCGTTATCCCTATTAGCCCTATCAAGGAGCTTCTGAAGGTGGAAATTTACTTTTTCAATCCAAAATCCCCTGTCCTCATTTATTTCCATGGAAATCCTCTCTTCAAAGGTCAATTCTTCCATTCGTGGCTTTTTTTCTCTTTCCCTCTGAAGTTCCTTCCTAAGACCCATTGTCCTTGGTATCTTCCTTGCCATGTGTCCTTGATGCTGCTCAGTGTTCTCATTGTCCACCACTACCTTTCCTTTCATATCTTGATTCTTGGCTCTCCATGACTAGTTGTTTTGCCTTAAGTGGATTGTTTTCTTCCTCAAGGAATGAAATTATGAATTTGGCACTTTCGAAATTTTCCTAAAGCTCCATGATATGAGAGTCCTTATCTTTGATGACTTGTTATAGGGTTTGATTTTCATCATGTGCCTCCAAGTCAACTAGGTCAAAGTCGTGCTCAATGGGCTCATCATCATGCAAAGAAGCCTCATGTTGTGATGCTGATCCATGTTCTGTTGATGTAGTAGACTTGTCCCCTTCCTCAATTTGAGGAGAAAACATAAGCATTTTTCCTCTCTGATATGTCTTTTTCACCTCAGGCCTAGGTGCCTTGGAAACCTCATCATGTTTGTTTGATAACCCCACCTCCATGGGTTGTACTGACATGGTTTGGTGATGGCATGGTGAAGTGGTTATATCCATTTTCAAGGCTGCCTCAGTGAAGGTGTCCCATGTCATGTTATTCTCTTTCAAATAATTGATTACTATAACCTTTAACAAGATATGGAGAGAGGTTGGGATAATTCACTTTTCCTTTCAATATTACCCTTTCAGACATTTTAGTTAGGCTCCTATACAAGTAGGTGGACAAATTTAGAGACTTGGCACCTATAATGTGCATGAACATTCTTATGTGGTATTGATATAGCCTAGAAAATATGCCTTCAGATGTGAATAAATTCATCACAACCTTCATCAATGGTTCATATATCTCCAACAAGTATCTGAATGGGAAATCATGTGAGTTGGCTCCTTTGTATTATGATTTCAAGTAGGCTCCTTTGTATGATTTCTAGTTCTAGGTTCATGCCTTCGAACCTATTTTCCCCATGGTTTGGTATGCATGTAGCTTGAGATATGGAATCCACTAAAAATGTGAAATCAATCACTGGAATGGTGATCTTTTCTTCCTTCAAGGTGAGGGAAAACATACGTGTGAGATGCTCATGGTAACCTACTTCCTACAATCTTTGACAAAACCCTAAAAAATTGACATCTTTGAAGCATTTCATGACAAATGGGGAGGATGGTATTTGATTGTAATTAAAGGGTTCAAACCCTAGTATATTTCCCCCCTTGTTGTACTTACTCTTCTCTGATGGTGATGAGTCAAGCTCCATAATTCAAACCCTAGGTGAAAGGCAAGCAAAAAAGTGAAATTTGACATTGTGCGGGAATGAGGTGGTATGATGGACTTAGGAGTTGCCTAAATTTGTAAGGAAATTTAGAAGGGTAGGGGATTATGTCAGTGAGTATGGGAAAAAGTAATTTTGGGAAATGAGTGAGGGGAGGGGGTGGAAAAGGCCAAAACACAGGCCTATCCTAGAAAGAGATACGATATATTAGGGATTAGGGGGAAATGATAGAAAATAAGGGGATAAGGCTTTGTGATTGATAGAAATGGTGTCTTAGCTGAAAACAGAGGTGTAGGGACAAGGAATATAGGTTTTAGGGAAGCAACGCATAATTTGAGGATCAAAACCATGGAAAACATGTAAACCCTAGAAGAAGAAGAATTTGATCATTTTCTTGACATATGAGGAAAAGGAGGGCATGAAAATGATTAAACTTACTTGTTATAGAGCCTGGAGGATGAAATGACTGAAGAGGGGCTTTGAAAATTGAATTTTGGTGGTCAAACAACCATTTTGGACAACTTTTCCCCTTGTGCAATGAAGGCTTCCTATGCACAGCGTGTTGTTCAGGGGCGCAGCGAGAGTCAATTTTTGCCAGTGAGGAATATGGAATCGGAATTTTTTGTAAAGGAGAGGGAGGATATCAATGCTACAATGGTAGACAAGTGAAAATGAGTGTGAATGAGCTCCTTCATGCGCTTTTATAATTTTCTTTTGGTGCCTAAGTGATTAATGAGGTAGGATGACCCACCTCACCAATTCACTTTCTTTTTTAGTTTTGTAGCCTTAGGACCCCTTCTTGTAACTTTAGAACCTTATGAACATTATTACATATAAAAACATAAATTACATTTGAAATCAAGTGTTATTGAAAAAATTTACCTCTTACTACTCCTCATTTGTCGGACTTATACATGAAATGATTGATTTTGTGACCTTAGCCCTAATGACCTAATGGTGACACTGAGCTGAATGGATACCATGATGATGTGACTGAAGTGATATTAATTATGTTTTCATGATGGTAGGCTCAACTGAGTGATGAAAGTGAGTGGCATATGAAATTCTTTAGAGAGTGGAAATAACCCTAGAGACACTAGCCAGTGAGCAAATTTTGATTTGAAGACTCACTGAAATGACAAAAAATTGACTTAACACCCTAACAACACCATGTAATAGAATATTTGATCACCAGTGACAGAATAAAATGACTGACACTAGCACCCTCACAGATAACCTTACTTTTTTTGCGACTTGGGAACCCAACGAATTCTTTAGCAAAACAATATTGTGCCCAACCCAAAGTCTCCCTTTCTCTAAAATTGTTTCGTCCACACCTTATCACAACCATAGGATTGCCTCCTACAAGTCCTATTTTTAACTTCTCCTAAAACACTTCATCCTTGGGACACCTAGAATTCACTGACACTCCTTGGCACACACTCTTATTTGTTCATTTCCAAGAATTTTAACCTAGTTCTCCCTTGTGTTCCCCTGACTCTCCCTAACACTCCTCACCATCCATTGACATTGCCTTCCATTTGTTAGCACACCTTTTCATTCCTTGGCATGTCATGACCCTCCTTAGCTACCATTCCCTCACAACTACCCTTACCTTTTTTAGACTTGGTCATAACCCAACCAAGTCCTGCCCTGACTACAATAACTTAACCAAGTTATAGTTACTACAACTGGACTATGCCTTGTTCATCTAAGAACCGACTATAACACATATTAGGCTACTCGTGTCCAATATCAACTCGTCCCACTTAATAATTTTCCAATTCAAGGCTCATGTCCATCCATGGCCATAAAACAACTAACAAACATAGTTTACATCTTGACATGTCAGCAAATGGCATGTATACCAATCCCTTAGCCCTATGTGGCATGTGTTAGCATCCCCTACATTTCTTGGCATGCTTTGCACTTCCTGGCATAGAATAGCACTCTCTGACATTCCCTAGCACTCTCTCATTCCTTGGAATTGCCTAGCATATAACCTTGTCATTCCCTCCTTAGAACAATTGGAACTTGTTGACACTCCCTATCACACACCCTTATCTCTTCATTTCTGTGCATTTTGAACTAGTTCTCCATTTTGTTTTTGTTGCACTCCCTAACATTTGTTGGCACACATTGACAGACCATGGCACATGGCACATCTTGGTATGTGGCCTTGGCACTCTAGCATTCCTTAGCACTACCAAACATATCTTGTCACTCTCTCCTTACCACACCTAGAACTCACTAACATTCCATGTCACACACTCTTATTCATTCATTTCAATGTATTTGAAACTAGTGATCCATTTTGTTTCCTTGGCACTCCATAACGCTCCTTGGCATGCATTAGCACACCCTAGCACCTGGCACATCTAGGAATGTTGCCCTGACCTCTAGCATGCCTTAGCACTACCTACCATACCTTGTTACTCCATGTGCACACCTATATCTCAATGACACTTCCTATCACAAACTCTTATTTGTTCATTTGCATGCACTATTTTGACCTAGTGCTCCCTTATGTTTCCCTGACACTCCCTAACATGTCCTATCACATGTTGACACACCCTGACATGTGGAACAACTTAGCTGCATGTCTCCCTAGAAATCTAGCATGACTTAGCACAACCTAGAATACCATGCCGTTCTCTCCTTAGCACACTTGGAACTCGCTCACACTCCCTGTCAAACACTCTTATTCATTCATTTCCATGCATTTTTACGTAGTGCTCCCTTATCTTTCTTTGTAACTCCCTAACACTCCCTAGCATGCATTGGCACACCTTGGTTCTTGGCACATCTTCATATGCTTCACTAGCACTCTAGCATGCCTTTGCAACAATACATAGCATACCTTGTCACTTCCTCCTTAGCACACCTGGAACTCGCTGACTATATTGTTCCAAACTAGGAAAATTAGGGCTATGAAAAGTGGACAATGAAAATACCATGAAACTAAATTAAACCATCAGACCACAAAACTATTTGGTATGTGTTAGCACGTCTTTTCACTCCTTAGCATGCCCTGGCACTCTTTAGCTATCATGCCCTCACAACTACCCTTACATTTTCTGCAACATGGGAACCCAAAAAAATCCTACCTCAACTATAACAACAACCTAACTATAACAACAACTTGACCAAGTTACAATTACTAGGACTAGATTGGTATTTCACCTCCATTCTCGGTGTTTACTGGCGCTTTAAAATATTACATTGCCATTCTTATATATTGGGGATTTGCATTTGCAATTCCAATGTTCTTGTGTTTCTTTATGTATTTTCCATCCATGCAGTGATTATTTTTCTCCAACTCATAAATTGATTCTTCCAACAGTTAAAAAAAGAAAAATATCATTGTAAACTTTCCAGTCAAGTATAATTGTTTATTACGTTGGAAACTATGTAGGTGCTTGATAAGGATGGTGGATTTGTTTCAAAAGGTAACCTAGAAAGTGGTGCGAGCTCAACAATGGAATTGGGCCTTCAAACTATGGGGTGCCTACCATAGTGGAGAATATGAGTCACCCCCAAGAATTGCTTATAGAGGTCAGTAAATTTCTTAGATTAACAAGGTTTTTATATTGCATTCAATAACTCATTTTTGTTATTTTGAGACATCGTTTAACATTGTCATGTTATCCTCTATTGTTTTCAACCAATATTGTAGATGCTGTGTGAGGAGTAGGGGATCTTCCTTGAAATAGTTGACATCATTTGTAGCTTGGGGCTTATGATTTTAAAGGGAGTCGTGGAAGCTCACAGTGACAAAATCTGGGCTCGCTTTGCTGTTGAGTTAATGTCATGATTGCAAACAAGATAATTAACTCTCAGACCTCTTATTACATGTAAAGCTTCCTATTTTATTTATGTTTGGTTTATTGAGAAAACCATAGAATTCAAGGATTGACATTTGGATTTATAATGAGAACATGGTATGTAATTTATTTTAAGCCTATGTTTGTTTCTAGAGTTGGAGAAAAGTGCCAAACCAAATAAATTTCTATGGTTGATGTTTCATAACTAATTCTTAGAGATTGTTCTTGGGAATTTGATTGTGTAGGGTCGTAGACCGTAAGATACTCTAGATATCAACCTCTATATTTCACCTTATGTTCTATATGTTATCGCATACAAAATTCTGAAGGCACCACTAGTAGAAAATGAGAAATTAGTGACTAGGTGACTAAAAAAGTTAGTCACCACAACTTTTACAAGTGAAATACTACCAAAAATGAGAAATATTAAGTGACCCAACTAAAAACCACTAACATACTAATTTAGTCCCGAGATAAAATATATGACTAGCTAATAAGTAATAAAACTCAAAATGACTAACGTGAATGACTAATTTAGTCTAGGAACAAAAAAAAATGACTACTTTCCAAGTACTACAATAATATGAATTAGTGGCTTATGTTAGTTATTTTAATTGTGCATAATAAGATACATTTCAATGAATGTAAAGCCACTATGAACCACGATGAGCAAAAGATTCACGCCCATACAAAGAGCTCACCACCATCAACATATACATCAATGAAATCTCAATAAAAGGCATAAGTTCAATACCATCAATGCAATACACATGAAGGTTGCCATAAACGTAAGACATGTGCCTGTCACCCTCAATAGGAAACACAAAAAATACATGGACGCCACCATCATCAAAATACACACACCTATTGCCATCATTGAAACGTTGTTAGTTTATTTAGGATAATATTCCTTTGAAGTAGGTCTATGAGGTTGACTTATTGTGAAAATAACATAAAACATGAGAGAAATCCTTTGAATTTGGTTATAGAAAATGCATAACAAGAATTTGTGATATTTAGATGTGTCGTGTCTCTCCTTCTCCCTTTAAATCGTTGACTTCCCTCCTTTTCTTTGCAATCGAAAGGCCTTGTGCAATCTATGGGTGGAACCCTACAAGGGTTTGAGGTAGTTGTCATTGAGTTGAGAAGGATATGAGTTCCTCTCATCATTTTCATTACCAATCCTACAACTATTTGTATCACCCTCCATTATCAATCTTCAATATCTACATGTAACATTTTGTATTTCCCTCCAAACCAAAAGTGAGAATGATATCATTGATACCTTGTGAACCTCAATCAATAATTGATTCACAAAATATCTAATCAATAGTAAATTCATTAAGAACTAAGATATTGTAAGCAAGAATTGAATATGAGTGAGGAAAATAACATTTTCCCCTTTTAATCTCCCAAAAATGAACTTAATATTTAAAAATAAAATAAAAATTAATACTACATGACAAAATTTCCATTTTATGTTTAATTAAAGTTTTTTAATTAGAAAATAAAAACCCACCATATAAATTATCCAATATAGGACAATTAGATAAAAGAAACCATTTAATGATGGCTCACATTCCAAATTCCCACCACTCTATTTACAAAACCTGTGAAATGAGACTCATGTTCCAAAGCGAGTAAGAGGAGGGAGGTCCAAAATAACGTTTATGTTTGAAATTAACATATATGCCATTAATTAATTGATGAAAATGAATGAAAAAGAAAGGAAGAAGTCGTAAGTAAGAGATTTTTTGTTTTTATGGGTGCGTGGATTGACAATAAGAGGGAGAAGATGACCAAGAACCACAGGGAGGAAGAATTCAAGGTGAATTCCTAGGATAGTGTAGGTTTGATTTTTTTTTTAGTATGACATTTGAATTGTGATGATAGATGGACAAAAATAAGATATTTTTTGTTTTCGTGGGTGGGTGGATTGGCAAGAAGAGGGCGAAGACGAGCAATCATAGGGAGGAAGTATTCAAGGTGGTTGTTTTTGGAAATCGATAAAAATACTTATCAATATTTGTATTTGATATGGCATCGGTGCGTCAACGAGCTAACGTTTCACAATTGGCATCTACTAGGAGGTCCTGTCATGGTCAACATGGGCATCTGTAAATGCAGAAACACGTTCCGTAAGGGAAATAAAAAAGACATCAAAATGTTTTAGGTATGTATTATTTTTTTCTTTGAATCTTTGATCTGCACTATTTTTCCAGTTACCGTTGTTAACAAATATCATTCCTAAACTATATATTCAGCTTAATGTTCAATATATTAAACAAAATGTAGGCAATGGACTTGAATTTGGTTAGCCCTTGTTCAATGGTTGTTTATAATTTTGTCAGCTCATTTTGACCACACCACCCAAGCCCACCCCAAGGAAAAATAAAAATAAAAATGACAAAATATAGAAAATAAACATATTGTGAACTTACTTCCTAGCGTTAGCTCAGATGGTCGAGTCTTGGTTAGTAAAATACCTCTTCTATTGAGACTTTACAAGTTTAATTCACTCAACATTATCAGGGTCAAGCTTTATGGTTAATCCAACACAAAATGAATCCTTTAGGTTGATCTACATGATACAAATATTCCATAGATGTAATGGTTCCCATTCTCCAAGAAATTTGAACCACATAAACATACCTTGAACTTCAAATCCATCATCAATTTTCTTGGGATTTGTTTCACTTAATTCTTGAAATATGAATTTTGAAGGGCATGACATGTAAGCTAGAGTGAATAGAGGCAGGAAAAAGAGAAGAAAGGCAATAAATATCTAAATTTTGAGAATATCTACTTGGTTTCTCTGTAAGTGTCTCCACAACGTACCATTAGCAGCACACCTTTTGTAACATTAGATCCAATATGGTGGAGGGTGCACTAGAAAAACCTTCAAGTGAGGCATATTTTCTTGATGTAGATAGTTTAAAGTCTTTCAATAGTTTGTCTACTACGAGAATGTTTTATTCCGTTTATGGTTTTTCCATAACTAGAATATGCTTATATTCTTAAACTAGCAAAAAAAAATTATAAGACATAAAAAACATATTTGATATATTTGGAAAGTGTTTTTATCATAATTTTCTTTGCATGGCAACCTAACATATCAATCTAGAGGAGGGTGCATGTATTTTGGGTGCATTTCATTGTCTAGCATGATTTTCCAGGTAGGTTGGGAACTAAGATAGATTTAGTCCAAACATGATTGTAACTCATGACCCTTTCCTACGGTTATAAAAGTAGGCATGAGAGTAGAGTGAGGTATTCTAGGTCTGGGCATTTCATTATGTATTTTTTTTCCTATTTAATGTGATGATAGTTGTAACTTTGAGTGTTTAAGAGTTGTTTCTCTTGTTCATGAATCATATGTATTTGTAGATAAATGTGTTTTAGCTTTGCTTACAATGATTTGCAAATTTATCATAGTATGAGAGCACATTTTGAAATCTTCTAGGATTCCATGTATATGGATATTAGGGCTACTACCAAGGACAAGGAAGTTTTTTTAGACGGTTTTAAGCATGGGATGTCTAAGATCTATTATGGACCTATAATAGTTTATTGAAGGTTTGTTAAAATTGGAAACTAGGGCCAAACTCCATGTGGGTCATCTTATTTATGGCAGGTGATATTTTTATTGGATCCCTCTCATCACGAGGTGTAGGATTGATCTAAACATCATTGGATTTCGATAAGTATTCATGGAGTTATGAATTTATTTATGTTATAAGACAAATTGTCTAGTCAGCCAGCAACTTGTGTAGGCTCATAAGTCCAATAGTCGCATCTATTCATCATCTACGTTCTATTATAAATATAGAGGACTTGAAATAATTTGCAAGGCACCTCCTCTTCATATGTGGTCTCCTCCTCTCCACATCTTTGGTTTTTGGTGAAGGAGAGGCATAGTGAAGATATGATGGCTAAAAGTATGATGCGTTAACTGTAGTTCAGATGTGCCCTAGCCACAGTCAAGGGAACTCCTATATGCAGTCAACATGATGCCCTTATCTGTTTTCAAATGGTGCCCTAATGTGTGGTCCAAGGAGACTCTAATTAGTTGTTAAGGAGAGGCCTAATCTACGTTGTCTAGGAGCTTCTATAATGCAGCTAGGAAAGGCTTTAACACAGTCAAAGGAATCCCTAAAAGACCCTAACCACAGGTCTAGAAGAGACCTTAACCACAACATCAAGAGACCTAATTGGCAGCCATCATTTGCATTCGTATTTCTATGATGAAAAAGTGATATACGCATCTCTATTAGCCACAAAAGAAGAGGCCCTAATCGTCAACATATAAAGCCCTAAGACGTAGAAGGATGAGTGGACTTATGCCATAGCAAACAATAGTATCTTAGGGTTAAAGTCACATACCTGTAGTTGACAGCATGGACTATTTTGGGCATGATCAAGCTATTCTTGAACTCAGTATGCTGGGCAGAAGAATCTGCAATAAGAAAGAGCTAGAGGCTATTGTGTAAGTGCTATTTGGATCACTGTTTCAAGGGACCCAAGCTACAGTCAACTGCTGGGCTAGGCCACAGGCCATAGCTAGTAGTTGGAGGCCTTTTAGGAGCTACGTTATGGAAGATAGTAGCCCTATAATGTAGAGTGTGGTTGGATGGTCTGTTTTAAGGATTACATATGGAAACATAATGAAGCAACAAAAATATAGTGTAGCACAATGATGAATGATGCAGCATGACGGGCATGCATAATGATGATTGAGACAACATGATGATGATGAATAGTGCAGCATGGTGATGGGAGTAGCATAGTGATGGGGGTAGCTCACTGACCAGGTGTAGTACAATGACGGGTGCAACATTAGTATGAGTTACAACACCATGATAGGTGAAGTAGTCACCTTGGAGAATCAGTTGAAGCAATACATATTCAACTGATCTCATGCAAATATCATAAAGTCAAAATGTTCACTTCTATTGTAAATGTACTATCTCTCTCTCTCTTTCCCTGCTAAACTTTGAAGAACATAAAGGAAGAATTGATCAAGGGTTTCCCCACATTGGGATTTGTCCCTGGTTGGCACCACATCTTATGTCCTCTTATCTTGGCTTGTCTTTTGCGATTTATATTTATGTTCTATCTTTAGTTTACTTTAATGTTGATGTGATTGCTGACTGTAAAAATTAAATAAGCTGCTCTAGCATAGAACATACCTAGAATTAACATGATATCACAACTGAGGTGAAGACAATGTCCAAGCAAGATTGAAAGAGCAATCACTAAAGATAGTTTGGAAAGGACAAAAGGATCAATGGGTTCCTCATCCTTCTTCTAATTCACCATGGGTGAAGTTGAAGCAAAGAATATTATCAGAATGGCCCAGCAGAAGTTTCTGATGGCCTACCTAAATATCACTTCATTGGGAAGCTCGGATCTAAGGGTGGAAGGAAAGGCAGATGCCTTGGTTGCAATAAGTTTGGCCATTATGCGAAGGATTGTCTGAATGGCAGAGGCACATCTCTTGATGAAGATAATAATCATTCCAGGGAAATCTTCAATGATAAGAGTAATAATAAGTAATGTACGACATCAGGGACATGGCCGAATCTTAAGAGAAAGCAAGAAACCCCAGGAATGAAGAATCAAATGTTGTTTCTGATAAGATAAAGAAGTGTTATCTTGTATTGGCCTTCTCTATAAAATTCTTTGGGAATCTAGCTTATTGATTATAGTGCTTCAAGGTACTCCATCGGATAAATGGGTACACTCTCTACTTTGGTAGAGATGGAAATAATTGTGGGATTATACTTGGAGCTGATGACACCTATCTCGGAAAGGATGTTGGGAATGTTATCCCTCAACTGAATGGGGGTAACTCAATTCATCTCTTTTATGTATCTGATCACAAGAAGAACCTGGTGCCCATTTCAGCAATGGAAGTCTAAGGTTATGAGGTGGCATTCATCGATGAAAAGTAAGTCCATAGGCTTGGAACAACACGAGGAGTTTGAGATTGATGATGAAGAATCTCACGTATGTAGGTGGAAGAAAGCCCTTGATGGCTTCAAGCAAAACACCCCGGTCATAGTATGAGAGGATTGATATTTGTCGGATGAAGCTAAGATTCAGTAGGAGTTAAATCGATCCAAACCATTACCTGAAGGTTGTGGATGATAGACCTCTCATACTAGCACCTATGTCTGACAGGTGTAGAGCCCTCATTTTTAGAAGACAGATGGAGTTAGATTCCGAATGTGGAAAGATAAACTGCAAGCCTGTGACTACCTTGAGGATCTTAACTTTTAAAAGTTAGATGGTAGTGATTTCGGACCAGATTTGGGAAATGCCTCTGAGTTTCATAAACTCATTTGCGTTGATTTTCTTGGTGAACCTCCGTCCAGACATATGTTTTGCAGTTAGCATGGTGAGCTCATATTTGGTTCAGCTTCACTAGGTTGGTGCCTAGAATCTTCTGAGATATCTTCAGGGCACAATCTCTCATGGATTGAGATACACTACTCAAATATGAAACCACAAGATTATTCGAATGCTAAGTGGGTAGGCAATGTGGAGGATCACTAGAGCACTTCTCAGTGCTAGTTCTCCTTGGGATCTGCTTCGATATCCTGGATGAGCAGGAAGTAGAAGTCATTGGCTTTGAGCACCGCCGAGGCAGAGTATATTGCTGCTAGCATGACCACCTGTGAGGGAGTCTAGTTACGAAATCTCTTCAGTGAGTTGTTTGGATTTACATTGGATACCACTGTGATCCCGTGTGATAACTAGAGTGGGATTTATTTATCAGAGAATATCGTGTTTCATGATCGCTCCAAGCATATCGATATCAGGTACCACTACATTCGAGATATGGTGTAGTGGGGAGCTATAAGGCTCCAACATATCGGTACAGATGAATAGGTCGCTGAAATTTTGACAAAACCCCTAGGAAAGGTCAAATTCTTGACTTTCCAAGGATGACTTGGTGTCATTCAGAGACCCTCTAATGAGGGTCAAGTATGATGTACTGAGCTCTGGGAGCTTAAGGGGGCGCAGGGTACTTCTTGGAGTGACATATGACCATAGGGTGACTCACCATCCCCTCGTGGTGTATGTGTACGAGGTAAAAGAATCGAAACTTTCCCTATGACGCCCTGTGGCGACTATGTAGTAGGTTGATTTGTTCTCCTGTGAGGTCTAGATGATGTGTTCTCCATGACAACTATGTAGCAGGATGATTAGTTCCCTTATGAGGTCTAGATGATGTGTTCTCCATGATGACTATGTAGTAGGATGATTAGTTCTCTTGTGAGGTCTCGATGATGTGTTGTCCATGATGATTGTGTAGCAGGATGATTAGTTCTCCTCTGAGGCCTCCATGATGTCTTCTCCATGGCGATTGTGGAACAGGATGATTCGCTCACCTGTGGGCCAAAATGATTAGTTCCCTGTGACATCCATTGGACAAGATGATTCGCTCTCCTGTGGATAGGATGATTAGTTCTCCTATTAAGGCATCCTACCCATGCAGTCTAGGACTCATGGGAAGTACCTCTCATCTTATCAATGAGTAGGGAAATGACGATAGGGACCATAGTAGTATCGATGGACGCATCATTGTATCTACCATACTCCCTATGCTAGCATGACCTACATTGATCTGGAAGCAATGATACTGGTCTGGGACTAGTGGTAGGAGTTATACCCACTATGACACTAACTTCGAGTTAGTAGAGGACTAGTCTCGGACCAGTGGTACATACTCTAAGAATGACTTTGAGTCAGTAGAGTACTAGTCTGGGACCAGTGGTAGGAGTTGTACCTACTATGGCACTAACTTCGGGTCGGTTGAGGACTTGTCTGGGACCAGTGGTACAAACTCTGAGACTGACTTCGGGTCAGTGGAGAATGGTATGAAACATTCTCGATCAATTGTTCTTCTTCATGGTTCAGCAGAGCTATGCTGAGTAGAGTAGAGCCAGCAGAGCTGAGCAGAGCAGAGCAGGGCCAGTAGAGTTGAGTAGAGCAGAGCAGAGTTGAGCTGAGTAGAGTAGAGCAGAGCCAATAGAGCTGAGCAGAGTAGAGCTAAGAAGAGTTGAGTAGAGCAGAGCACAGCAGAGCAGAGCTAGCAGAGCTGAGCAAAGAAGAGCAGAGCCAGTAGAGCTAAGAAAAACTGAGCAGCGCAGAGCAGAGCCGACAGAGCTGAGTAGAGCAAAGAAGAGCCAGCAGAGGTGAGCAGAGCATAGCAGAGCTAGCAGAGCTGAGCAGAGGTGAGCAAAGCTAGCAGAGTTGAGCAGAGTTGAGCAGAGCAGTGCAAGGCACTGATGGCAGAGATAGTACAGTCGGACATATGGATCAACAGACGGAGTTCTCCCTAGTTGAGATAGAGTGTTAAAATTGGTAACTAGGGCCAAACTCCATGTCGGTCATCTTATTTATGGTAGCTTATATTTTTATTGGATCTCTCTCATCGAGAGGTGTAGGATTGATCTAAATGTCATCCGATTCTGATAAGTATTCATGGAGTTATGAATTTATTTATGTTATAAGACAAATTGTCTAGTCGGCTAGAACTTGTGTAGGCTCAAAAGCCCAATAGTCATGTCTATTCATCATATACGTTTCAGTATAAACATAGAGGACTTGAAATCATTTGAAAGACACATCCTCTTCATGTGTGGTCTCCTCCTCTCCACGTCTTTGGGTTTTGTTGAAGGAGAGACACAATGAAGATACACTGGCTCAAAGTATGATGCCCTAGCTGTAGTTTAGCTCTTCCCTTGCCATAGTCAAGGGAGCTCCTATACACAGTCAATGTGATTCCCTTATCTGTTGTCAAATGGTGCCCTAATCTATGGTCCAAGGAGACTCTAATTGGTTGTTAAGGAGAGGCTTAATCTACGTTGTCTAAGAGCTTCTATAACGCAGCTAGGAAAGGTTTTAATGCAGTCAAAGGAAGCCCTAAAAGACCCTAACCGCAGGTCTAGAAGAGACCTTAATCGCAGCATCAAGAGACCTAATTGGTAGCCACCTTTCACACTCTTATTTTCAATCATGAAAAAGCGTTATACGCAACTCTATTAGCTGCAGAAGAAGAGGCCCTAATTACCAACATATAAAGACCTAAGACACAAAAATAAGAGTGGACTTATGCCACAACAAACGATATTATCTCAAGGTTAAAATCACATAGCTCTAGCTGACAATGTGGATTGTTCTGGGCATGATCAAGCTATTCTTGAACTCGGTATGCTGGGTAGAAGAATCCACAATAAGAAAGAGCTAGAGGCTGTTGTGTAAGGGCTGTTTGGATCACTGTTTCAAGGGACCCAAGTTACAGTCAACTGTTGGGCTAGGCCACAGGCCATAGCTAGCAGTTGGAGGCCTTTTAGGAGCTGCGTTCTGGAAGTTAGCAGCCCTATAAGGTAGAGTATGGTTGGATGGTCTGTTTGAAGGATTACATATGGCAACATAATGAAGCAACAGAAATATAGTGCAGCATAATGATGAATGATGCAGCATGATGGGCATGCATAATGATGATTGAGACAACATGATGATGATGAATAATGCAGCATGGTGATGGGAGCAGCATAGTGATGGGGGCAGCTCAGTGACTAGGTGTAGCACAATGATGGGTGCAACATGAGTATGAGTTACAACACCATGATAGGTGAAGTAGTCACCTTGGAGAATCAGTTGAAGCAATATGTCTTCAACTGATCTCATGCAAATATCATAAAGTCAAAATGTTGACTTCTATTGTAAATGTACTCTCTCTCTCTCTCTTTCTCTACTAAACTTTGAAGAACATAAAGGAAGAATTGATAAAGGGTTTCCCCACATTGGGTTTGTCCCTGGCTGGCACCACATATTGTGTCCTCTTGTCTTGGCTTGTCTTCTGTGATTTATATTTATGTTCTACCTGTGGTTTACTTTAATGTTGATGTGACTGCTGACTGTAAAAATTAAATAAATTTCTCTAGCATAGAACATACCTAAAATTAACAAGGTTGTTGCTTTGTTCTGTTTAGGTCTATTTTGTAGGTGTGATAGTGTAACTACCTTTAGTCTCAAATATGAAGACAGATTGGAAGGTCCCTCCAATTCTTTTGTTATATGTGTCAATTGTAGTTGCTTCTAAAGGAGAATGGGAATTGGCATCGTATCAAGAAAGAGGCTGCAATACTAGATTTATAAAATCTAAGTTGCATGTCTCTAGACTTTTGGAAATTAGAAAGTCTGAGTCAAATTGAAAAGGAGCACAGATTTCATATGTATGTGAAACCGTGAGTTAAATCTCATTATTAGTTAATGCTAATTAATGATTCATTTATTTCTCTTATAATCTCTTTGCTTATGTCATGAAGGCCACAGATGAGTTCTTTGGGAAGTTTACATAGTTTAAAGCTTTTGTAGAAAAATCAAATAGGTGAGAAGATTGAAGTGTTGAGATCAGATAATGGAGGAGTATATACCTCCAAAGAGTTTGACACTTTTTGTAGGGAAGTAGAGATCAAGAGCGAGTTGATAGTGACTTACAAAACACATCAAAATGTGGTTGTAGAGAGGAAGAATAGGCCTTAGTGTCATGCAACAAATATTGGGGAAGAAGAAAAGCTTTCTTCCTCAAAGGTCGTTCCACAAATTCCAGTGAAATCAAATTGAAATCAGTTAGATACCAATACAGTGGAGGTACAAAGACCATTTTTCCTTCTAGTTCATTTAGGAGGCTCGAATGGTTTACCTAGATAGTGTAGGGGGCACAATAGCAACTAGGAGCACATAAATATTCATTTTGAGTGTGTCATCCTCTTGAGAAGTTTCGTAATTATGGTGCATTGGTTTCTTCTAGTTTCTTAATAAGAAAATGGTAAGTCATTTGTTCATATATACAAATTGTCAAAATGCTTAAATGTTATCGAGAATATAGTTGAGAAACCCTCACGTTGAAACTACTATATATTATATCAAGTCCATTAGCTTGAATAATGTCATATATCAAGTTTGGAAAGTTTGTGTATGTGATGGCCAATGTTTGAAAACTAAGACTTAGACTGACATTATTTTAGTGACTCTATTTACCAAAAGATATGCAAAACCATTGAAACAAAATATGCAAAAGTTTTCTCATGGCTCATACATATACCGTGTAAAGCTAAATATTTCAAAAAAGTTTCAAACTGGCATTGTGCCAAATATATATCAGCAACAATGAGGCTCAAAATATCCTCCGTAGGCTTTTGAGTCTTAAAATCATTCTACAACCATCTCCTTTTGGTCTAGCCTTGTCTTCTTCAAATTTTGCAAGTTGGTTTTACAATTCAAATCTAATATGTCCAATCTCCTCTAATAGGGCAATGCATGGAGAAACTTGGCATCTTATACTAGCCAAGTGCTCTTTAAATCTATGAATTCCCACTCCCCCTTCCCTTCTTAATGCATTTCCTACAGTATTTTCTATAAATTTTCACATCATCCAAATTATCATGGATCTATGCATATATTTGACTCTAAGGGTGGAAACCATGGAAAAATTCCAATATGGGGTTTGAAAGAGAGCATTAGATTTCTGAAATCCGAGTAGCATAATTCTAGACATGTGCACATTAAAATGTTTGATTCAAATCCAAAACAACGACAAGTTTTAGATGATTTGCATTTGTAATTTAAAAACTAGTAGAAAATGAGAAATTAGTGACTAGGTGACTAAAAAAGTTAGTCACCACAACTTTTCCAAGTGAAATACTACCAAAAATTAGCAATTTTAAGTGACCCAACTAAAAACAACTAACATAAATGACTAATTTAGTCACAGCTTAAAATATATGACTAAATAATAAGTAATACAACTGAAAATGACTAATGTAAACTAAACTATGACTAACTTGAAATAAAGTATTTTGAGCTACCTACAACTCTTTGAAGTTTATTAATAACATTATTCCACAAAAATAATGGGCTGCCTAGCAATATTTGAATTTATTAATAACATTATTAATATAATTAGATATATTTTCCACCTCCTTAAGGATTGTTAATATTGGAATCATCTACAAAGGCAGAGGAATTGCTCGAATGACCAAAAGTGACCCGAATCTAGGCAAAAAGAATTAAAAAGATCTTGTAGATGTAGTGTTTGAATCATGTTTCTGATTGTGGAAATAGATTCAACACCATAAAAATCCGCTAAGGCACCTAAAATTGTGAAGTTTTATAGCTTTTAATTGGATTTACAAAAATCCCTTCTGGTTTTTTTCAAAATATGACCGGAATTTCCATAACTTTCAAAGTAGAAAAAATAATCGTTAGACTACGATGTTAATATTCCCCTTATGTGTAAAGCTCATATTCTCTTTCCCTCTTTATATAAATAGACTAGAGAATTCTTTTATACTTTTATGTAATAAGTCCTAAAAACATTTTTCAAAATATTTTTTTTTAGAATTTTTATTGATACCTCCATCCAAAATTATCATTTTGTAAACCCCTCTATGCAAAGAAACCTCCTACTAAATAATAGAAACATAAACAGTGGAAAAATTATTAAAATATAATTTTGGGCCACACTAAAATCTAAAATTGACCCATTAAAATTTAATTTCCCACTGGAATTGACAAATTTACAAATAGATAAAATTTAATCATTTAATTTCCCTCCTTCCCCTTCCCTGCTACTTTTCTTCCTTAGTAGGTAGTGAGAGGGCTCAAGGCCAATAAAACTGAGCAGCTAGGGATTTTACTATAAATAAATTTTAATTCATACCAGGCTTCCAGGCAGACTTGGCATTGTAGTCCCTTCCTGGTTTGTAGTGCCAAATGTCACAGAAAGATAAATACTAGAAGGTAGGTAGCAAATGATACTTGGGGCTCTTAGAAAAGCATACCCTTTAGGGTTGAAGAGGTTATTGTGTTATCCAATAATATGAGGGGCATAAGGATGGCCTCCCAACAATGATCCATGAATAGGCTTATTCTAAAACATCGACCATCCATTCTATACATTCATGAGACTATGTGTTCAATTGAAGTAACTTAGAAGCTCATCTCCCAGTGGTCAAGGATGCGTAAGTTGCATCCTCCATAATAGTTATACAATTATGGAGACGTAGAATGTTATCTAGGTCAAGAGCATATAATGAGAAACAAGAAATAACCTCCCAACCAGATCCTCTGTCTGTAAATAGAAATACGACCCTCCTCTTTTTCAATTTATTTCAGCTGGGGCAATTTGATGAAGGCTCAGATATTACATGGTTATGGTGATATTAGTGGCCACCTCGAGCCTTCAAAGAGTGCAGGGATGAGACATTTGGCAAGAATGGCTATTTCTTATGCTAAGTGATACATACAGACCAAAGGCACATTGTTCAGTCTATATGGAGAGAACATATACTAGGAGTAGCAAGGATTGGCAACCTTATTATGCACTATTTTATGGAGTGTGCTAGAATTGTTGGAAATAAATAGAGAATTTCTAAGGCCAAGAATAAGATAGCTAAATATTGAAATGATCCTTAAAAGTTGAAGAAACAAGGTGATCACAAGAGTGATATTTTAGCAAATGAAACCCTCAATATTGATGAGAAACTATCTTAAGGAAGTGGATTCAAAATATGAAGATGTAGAGGATGTTGATAAGTCTGATCTTTGAATTACTCTCTGAATTTCTCAGCTAGCAAGGACGAAGATGAATTTGAGCCGAAAGAATCAAAAGAGGAGATTTAAGCAGATGAAGATGAAGCCTTTCAACATGGGCATGAGGATTTGTTCATCCCTCAGCTTGCTGATTCTACAAGCCTTTCACTAGTCTTTCCAGGATAGGGAAATTTTTGATATATCCAAAAAGTTTGCATTCACTATCATCATGACGAATTGTTTTAGGCATACATTAAAGAATTTTTTTTTTTATGAATTTGTTTGGGGCCTTGGGCATCACACTGTAAGTTTCTCTTTTTGTCTATTTCATTTATGTTGGTTGTAGTACATGTATTGTAATGAAATGGATCCATGTCAGTTTGTAGAAAAACTATTGCCACTTACAAATTTTAGTGAAAGATATATTCAGATGGGTTATGAGATTTCAAGTGGAGGTTTCCTCAAATCAATAGTTAAAACATTTAACTTCAAGAAAGAATTGAATTTTTCCTCATCGTTTTGAACTTTTTAGAAGGAAATTGTTGCAAATAAAGACAAGTTGTTGAGTCAATTAGAACCTGAAACCTCTTGTGTTGTACTGTGTTAAGGCTCACACTAAAAATAAGTAGAAAATTCTCTACCTATAAGTAGCAATATGACCCTCCTCTTTTTCAATTCATTACGGCTAGGATGATTTTACATCCTCATCAACATTGGTTTCTTATTTATTTATCTGGAACCCAAGCACTTTGATGGATTGTATTTGGGGCAGTAAATTGGACACGAGAATAAATTCAAAGCTACAACACATCCAAAGTCTCTATATCTCTAGTGGCTTATGAATTTCATTCTGAATACAATATTCTTGATATCTATAATCATCAGGTTCACATCGACAACTCTTAATACATATTGTATTCTCCCTTTTGATGACCTTTTTGCATTGATATTTTTCCCTACCCGTGGATTTTTGTTGGCATTAGCCCTCAAAGGGACTACAAGAATCACCATTGTTGAAGAAATAGAAAAAAATTACGTGAACCTCTTCTCAATGGTAGCACTTTGAATTCTGGCACTAAGAAGAATTAATAACCCTTTATGCTACAACAAGTATTTTTTCAAGGGCTACATGGTTATGGTTGAATCTTGTATTGAGAAAAGGTTATAGAAATGCTTTACAATTGACATATGTTCCTGTATAAGCACCTAGTGATAGCGCTAAAAATATGTTTGAAATTTTTAAATAAAACTGGTCTAACAACATAGTGGAACACCAACACCCTGTACACCTTACATTGCTTCGATGCTTTTGGCCAAATCTTGCACCCGTGTGTGATGTATATTGGCCAAGTTTTGATACAAAAATTTGTTGATTTCACATATGGAGATCAAAGCTTTGCCTATGAGGCCTTTGTCCTTGTATTGATACTATTTCAGAAAAATCCATTGAGGTTCTTTGTTCCAATCAATATAACTTTTAACGTCCAAAGTTGGGCATGCCAATAAGGTCTAATCTAATCACAACTTTATATAGAAAGTGTTTAATATTTTCAAGCTCCACTAGGCAAGGTCATGGTGTTGGCCAGATTGTAAATTACATGGTCATGGATGCTCAACATCTTTTAGATACAATGTTGTAGCTTCATTGCATCTGGATGACACCTCTACAAGTTGGGGCTACTTTATCAATCATGTTTGAGGTTATGGGCATTTCTATGTTGTCTGGATTTGTTTAGATGGCAGTAATAATGGGCATTGTAGCTTGGGGATCCAAGAGAAATAGAAGACATGAGTTCCAATTAGTGAAAATCTGTGATCTTCATATAACTAGTGGTTTTTTTATTTATATAAGGGTATCAATCTTCAAGCATGGGAAGACCATTTCCAAACATGTGTAGAGTCTTTTAGGAATTCCAAATATGAATGGCTCTGCAAAACTATGTATTCTATTTTAGTGAATATAATTACTCTATGGGTCATGCCTTCACTTATTTAATTACTGACATTCATTATATGGAGCATGCCTTCACTTGTTTTAGATTTGACATTCACTACATGGAGCTTGACTTCACCTGTTTTAGTAGTGACATTCACTACATGCATTTTTGTAGGAGAAAAACTTATAGCAGGGAAAGTGATCACTACAAAATCAATTTTCAAAATTCTTCAGGAACCCATTAGGAACTTTCCTCAAGATTTAATATCTATCTCACAAGAAATGGTGTCCTTGGATAGGCTTCACATCTATATGACCAGCAAGGATCTTGATCCTGAGGCAGTCGAAAGGTTACCCCTAGGCAAAGAGATTGTTGTTGTAGTTGAAAATAGTATTTTCTTTTGGGATGAAGAGGAATCCAAATCCACTCTTAAAAATATCAACCCTGAGGTTCAAAGTGCACCTTTGGTGGAAATTTTTGGCAATGTTGGATCTGGGAAGTCCTCTTCATTATCATCCATTCTTGTGGACATGCCAAAACTCTATAGCATGGTATAATTGCTATCCCTACTATCATATTTAATTTCATCTCCATCTTCCTCTTTTATTCTTCCACTACATTAAAAATATGTATTTATAACTTGATAACATTATGAAGATGATTGTGACAAAATTTGTTATAGTTTCCTATTCAAACTCAGGGAAATAGAGAAAATAAGCCAAACTGACTTGCTGGCAAGTCAAACTCTCTTCTTGGCCAGTACAAAATTTCCATTCTTGTAAGAAAAAAATAGCCTAGTTTTCCTGAGTTTTTCCCGTGTTTGAGCTGATCACTTACTCTTTAGTCTCACCCAAGTTTTCACAGAGCCAAGTTTTGTAACTACAAGAACCAAAACATGGGAAATCTCCTCCTACCAGAGAAATGTGAGATTGGAATAGATACAAACCAAGGGCAAAAGTATATTGAAAATAAGAAACGTGTACCCATTAAAAGTTTTGATTGTGAATGACTCATATGACTAGTTGTTCTTATTATGCTAAACTTAATTTACTGCAAGATAACCAGATGAAAGAAACGATAGTCAAAAGTAAAAAATACAGTAGTTGACTTGAAAAATGTCACTTCAAAGTTATAATAGACTTGTTTTCTGTTAATTAATGATTCATTGATTTATCAAACATGGTTTGTTCTATTAGATTTCTTTGCCTCATTCAAACTAAATAGGTCTATTAGATTGAATTCTAGTTCTCACCAATTTTGTCAGAAATCACTTAGATCTAGGATCTTTGTCTCTTTAATAGAAACAAAATAATTTTACTAGTGATGCAAATTTTTCAATGAAAGCCCTTGCTACTTGTATGGAAGTTTTAAAACTCACTTTACATTTCGTTTATGCACAATTTCAACTATTTTTCATCTTTTCTCAGTATTCTTTTCCTTTTCATGGCTCTTTTTCCTACCTAAAACTTTATTTCTTTGTACCTCTTACCTTGGGCTTTCTTTGCTAAATTTTTTTCCTTCTTGAACTCACGGTTAATGATGGTTTCTTCTCTCTTCTTTTGTGACTTTCTTTCTTTACATTTATTTTTATTCCAATTAGAGTTGTCTTCCAAGTTCACTTCAGTATTTGATGGGGGTTTTCCTTTATCCTTCACTTTCTTAGGTTTATTGTGTAAATCATTCTCCTTTCTCCCTTCTCCTTGCATCTTAAAGCCTTTCTTTCCTTTAGTAGTTAGGTTATGGATGTTGAATTTTCACGATCTTGGGTCTACAATAGAATCTTAGAATCTATGAAGCTACCAAACCAAGAATCTCAACAATGCTAATTTGCACAACAAAATATAAACAACTGTAAATCACACATGCACATAATATAGACAACTTTTTACAATTTTTAACCCAACTTCGTTATATTAAACAAAATATAATACAACAATCTAGGGCTCCCCATAATGGCCCTCATACATCCACTAGTGCAAGATTCAAACTGGGGCTTGGTGTCAGTCCATGGACAACCAATATACCCTTAAAAACATAATCGGCCCATCTAGTTGATGCAGTCGACTCTCTCAGTCTCCTCGGTTGTACGTTCTACTTTCCCGATCCTTCGGCTCTTGATCTTTAACTCCTACCTCTATCAATGATCCAATTCCATCTAGCCAATGAATATCAACTCTTAATCTTCTCTCTAGTTGTGCCATATTCCATAAAGGCCACAACACATTGAGACTCCTGTTGAGTTGTTCACAGCTCCGCTTGTGAACAAATCTCAACTGCATATTGTTGCTCCTCAGCTACTCAGGGACTTCAGCCCACTAAGGTCTTTCTTCGTTACATTGATGAAAACTAACATACAACATGGAGGGCTACCATCTATCACTACAATATGTCCACCTCCTACAGTGAACACAAGCTAGGAGGAGTGCCCATCATCTATTTTAGAAGTCCTTCTCCACACACAAGTATTAGGCTCCACAATTGTTCCTGGTTGATCAGACCCTTGAGCTCAACAACTCAATCTCTCCCAACTACCTTTGTCCATTAAGTTGTTGCTCACTAGGATCCAACATGGAAACTAGCACGCTATCCTCCAACAGACCATAAGTTCCCAATCCACATCAACACTTGTTCCACTCTCACGCTACCCTCCAATAGTCGACAAGTGACCAAGTCAATGATCTATCATTTGCACCTAGTTAGGGTATCCCCACACCTAGGAGACCCTTACACATGGTTGCCCATAGACTTCTCCACATTGACCGTTTGGTTTGCAATAGAGGATCTATTGCACAAATCTCAGATCCAAACTTCACTGTGAAACTACTAATTGGTTAGGGCTTCTAACATGCCACATCTGCCCTACCTCCTTGGCTTCCATAAGCAGAAACAATATGTCCACACTAGGACACCTACATCACTCCATAGTGGGATTTTATCCTAGTTGGAGTTCCCTCATGCCCAAGGAAACTCTAATAAATGGCTCCCAATAAACTGTAACATATATTGATCCAAATACTGGTCAAAACTTTGAACCAAGTCAAGGAAAACTCAACTTCAATTGTGATATATTTTTGTTGTCCCCGGTTAGGGTGCTTGCATGTTGTAACAACCCTAAACATACCACCCAAACAACCTCCAATCAATGTGATCTAACCATGGGATTGTGTCCACCTATTGTGTTGTTGTTTTGGGCATATACCACCCCAAAAAACCTTGCGTAGATGCCTTCCTATGGTGGTATGTCGTGTGGCCTACCATAGTTAAGCTCCAATTCCTACAACCCACACAAAATAGGTTTTATCTCACCTTGTTGTTGCCATATCAGTCCTACGTTCAGCCTCTAACACCCTCGGCCTAACTGTAGCATGGGATAATCCTCAATGTAGTCCCAAGAGGCTCCAAAATGTCCCTTCTTCTCCTCGTTATTTTTCCCTAGTCTCATGCGACTAATTGGAGGCCTCTTCCCCTTCTACGCTACCCTTTTGCTATCCTTATGTTTCACAAAATGGATGATTAAATTATCACATATCACTTCTTATTTATACCGAACAGGAGGGCTTCTTCCAACGTCATTCCAGGGTTGTCCAACTTGTCAAGAGGCTTATTTAACTGAAGTTGACCATGACACATATGGTGTAAACCCACTCGTGACCTTCAAAAATTATTATCTCAAGTTCTAGAGCTTTGATTTGGGTGATCTTCAAACTGTTGGATTCAACACGCCAAGCCCTATCACCTAAAATTTTCCCATGCTCAATTTCTTGATGGTTTTGGCCCAAATCCTAATGGGTGAAAAACCCTAGGCTTGGGTTCCAAACCCACAAGCCTACTTGTGACGCTCTACCCTCCAAACCCCAAACCCTAGGGCTTGAAGTACCTCCCAAGATACACAAAAATTAGCGCTCCCTCTTAGCGAGGGAGGTACTTTGAAGTCTAGGAAGTCACCATCATCATCTTTGGTGAGACTATCCAATCTGGAATCCATCACTGCAACATATCCTGTAGAATGAATTTGAGAATGTCAGTGGTTCCTTTGCGTCATCACATCTGAACTTGTACTTCCTGAACCTCCATAGGGGTGCTCCCTTTGAGGTTAGACTCCCTCTAAGCCTAAATGATCTTCATTTTCTCAGTACTATAAGAACTCATCCTCATGGATCAAATACCAATCATGCAAATCCCTCCCATCTGAATATGCAACATCACAATCCGATGAATATTCTAGCCTGCCAATATCTAGTCCATCACATGAATCCATCTTGATCAACCTGATCTTGTCCGAGCCAAAGAAACCCTCGAGCTGCCCCAGCCATCCATGACAGGACATATGAAGTCCACAATCTACAAACCACCACACAAGATACTGATGTGCACTAGATTCACCACCGATCCACCAAAACTCCCAGCCCAGATAATGTAGTCTATCGAGACCACATCTCCATGTCTTCAGCTAAATCCTCTGCTCCATGATCCAAACACCCACAACTCCCTCTGAGTTGCTTCGATGTGCACACTCTGATTCACTATCTCTAAAAGTAGCTCAGATACGTTATCATAATGTTTAATTTCCACAATCCTTGGTCTAGAATAGAATCTTAAAATATCTTACGCTACTAAACCAAGAATCTCAACGATACTACTTTTCACAATAGAATATAAACAACAGTAAATCACACATGCACAAAATATAGACAACCTTTTATAAATTATAACCCAACTTTGTTATATTAAACAAAATATAATACAACAATCTAGGGCTCCCATACCAGGTATAATGACCCTCATACATCCACTAGTACAAGATACAAATTGGGGCTTGGTGTCAGTCCATCGACAACTGATCTACCCTAAACAAGATACTATGACCATTGGGTCGATGTAGGTGACTCTCTCAGCTGCCCTGGGTCATACCCAGTAACTGCCCATCCTTCAGCTCTCAATATAGAACTCCTGCCTCTATCAATGTTGCAAGTCCATCTAGCCACTGAACCTCAACTATAAATTTGCTATCTAGTTGCGCCTTATTCCATCTAGGCCACATTACATCGAGACTCTTGTCGAATTATTCATAGCTCCAACTATGAACAACTCTCAACTTCCCACTGTTGCTCCTCACCTTATCAGGAACTTTAACCCACTATGGTCTTCCTCCACTACATGGATGAAGACTAAGCTAGGGCACAAAGGGATACCACCTATCACTAAAATATGTCCATCTACCACAATGAACAGAGGCTAGGAGGAGTAACTATCATCTGTTATAGAAGTCCTCTTCCACACACAAGTCTTGGACTCCACAACTGCTCCTGGTTAATCAGACCCTTGAGCTCAACAACTACCTCTCTCACAACTTCCTCTTTCCATGAAGGTGTTGTTCACCAGGTTCTAACTTGGACACTATCATGTTGTCCTCCAGCAGACCATAAGTGCCCAATCCACATCCACACTTGGTCCACTCTCACACTGCCATCCAACAGTCCACAAGTGACCAAGTCCACAATGTAGCATATGCACCTAGTTAGGGAATCGCCACACTTAGGAGACCCTTACACATGACTGCCCACAAACTTCTCCACATCCACCCTTTTCTTTGCAATAAAGGAGGTATTGCACAAATCTAGGTTCCAAACTTCACTGTCAAACTATCCGTTGGTTAGGGCTTCTGACATGCCACATGATCCCTACCTCCTTGGCTTCCACTGGCTGCAATGACTCTACCCACGCTATGAATTCACTCCATAGCGGGATCTACTCCTATTTAGAGTTCCTTTATGTCCATGGAAACTCCAAAAAATGGCTCCCAACAAATTGTAATGTAGATTGATCCAAATAATTGTCAAAATATTGACGCAACACAAGGAAAACTCAACTTCAATTCTAATATATATATGTTGTCCCTAGTTAGGTCACTTATACACTGCAACAACGCTCAATATACCACCCAAAAAACTTCCAATCAATGTGGCCTAACCATTGGATTGTTCCCACCTATTGTGTTATTGTTCTGGGCATATACCACCCCAGAAAGCCTTGTGTATATGCCCTCATATGGTGGTATGGCCTACGGGTTACCATGGTTAAGCTCTAATGCCTACAACCCACAGAAGACAAGGTTTAACTCACCTTCTTGCTGCCATATTAGTCCTGTGTTTAGCTGTTAACACCCTCAGCCTAGCTGCAACATGGGATAATCCTCAATGCAGTCACAGGGGGCTTAAAAATGACCCTTATACTACTGGTTGTTCTACCCTAGTCTCCTGTGACTAATAAATGGCCACTTCTACTGCTATGCGACCCTTTTTTTGTCCTTATGTTGCACAAAATGAATGATCAAATGATCACATATCACCTCCTATTTATACTAAACAATATGGATTCTTCCAAACTCATTCGAGGGCCATCCAACTTGTCAAGAAGCTTATTTAACTCAAGTTGACCTTGACACATATGGTGTAAACCCACCGATGACCTTCAAAAATTCATATCTAAGTTTTAGAGCTCTTATTTAGGTGATGCTCAAAGCATTGGAATCCGAACACCAAGGTCTATCACATCAAATTTTCCCATGCTCAAATTCTAGATGGTTTCTTCCTGAATCCTTAAGGGTTCAAAACCCCATGCTTGTGTTCCAAGTCTACAATCCTACTTGTGGCACTTTACCCTCCAAACCTTGAACCCTAGGGCTTGGAGTACCTCCCAAGCTACGCAAAAATGAACAATGGAGAGGGAAATAGCAAGTCTGTATGCCATATTCATGGAAAGACCGACACTGAAGGGTAACGTTTTCATAATCTAAACCCCATTTCTAGGTAAAAACATTGAATTTCAGGGGAAGCGTTATGAATATTTGTTTCCAAAAATAATAGTACAAGACATGTGACCAACTATGGGAGGCTGCATTTGCAGATACTTTCTTAGAAAATTTCCAATACTCTTCAAGGTTGATTCATACCAAAATTGTGTTAACAAATTTAGCAGTCAAACTCAAAATTACATAGTTTCAAATTTTTTTATGAAAGGATCGAAATTTGAAATTTCTATGCCATGGTTTCAACCGAGGTTTTCTTTCCATAATTAACATGGCTTGACTTTCAAAACAACTAGTTTATTTTCTTGTAACTCAAAAATTAGAGTAGAGAAACCCCTACCATAGTACTGTATATTCATAGAGCCAAGCATTTTAAACACAAATCCAAAATAGTAATGAAACGAATTGACCAATGCAAAAATATAGAGCTCTGAATAGCTAGAAGCTTCTAAACATGCAGATTTGATATGTGCACAAAAGACAACAATGAGAGAACACTCACATAACAATAAAATGCAAGAGAAGACTTCTCGCAACTATACACATTTTACCAATGTAGTTTGACTCATCCAAGACTCTTTTGTCGAGTCTTGTGGACTCTTCTCTAGCCCTGAAACTTAATAAGAAACCCACCAAAAAGGTCATGACTTTCTATACTCACCATATAATTTCCATGCTCATCAAGACTCACCATATTTTTGGGCAGTGAATTTATTGTATTGTGAAGTTCATTTGTATTTGTTGAGTCTTTCTGAAGTCACTGATTCATTTCAAGTCATTGAGATTTTTTGAGTCCTCGACTAGTTCAGCCTTTGTCAAGTTTGAGTGTGACAACATTGCATTGTTGTTAGGGTTCCACAACCACCTTTATCTCCATAGTTAGTGGAATAGATTGTTAATGTATTGACAACCATATTTATTAAATAAGGCTCTACATAGTAGTATAGTCTGAAATCAATAAATGTAAGTGAACTTGTTAAAGAAGGTCCATTAGTTAGTGGTTGAGGCCTCATTAATGGAAGTCCATTAGTTGGTTACAATTTTTGTCAATTAGGAACTATATATATAGTACTACAAGCTATTTAATGGGTTATCAAGTGAATATTGTAGTATTTGGAGATCCTCATGTTCAATATTTCCCCCTAGAAAAGGCAAGTGAACATTGCATTTAGTTTGGGATATCAATAAAGGATTTCTTAAAGTGTTATTTTCCAATGTTAGTTCTATTATTTTCTTTCCACAGCTGCATCCCATGTATCTTATTTAATTGATTCCTGAATTTATATTATGCCCTTTTTCTCTAAATATTCTATTTCAACTAACAAGAAACACCACAAATACAAGTGTTTCTAGAGAACTTTCTCATGCCAACACATGTTCCAGTTTTAGAAAAACATTATTTAGGTTAGAGATGTGTTTCAACATCTTTAAATAAGACAAATATCTATCATTCAATGGGATATCATATAATTGGGGAAGAATACATGTAGATAATAATAGAGGTATCACCTTGTCGAACACCTTTCTAACATTTGTTTGCACCCCTTTGTGTAGCACTGTATCAAATAACACCTACATATGGAATTATTTTCCATGTTGCTTCGGGTATATCATAATCCCCCTCGGTACACTTGAAACCAAACTTACTTAACCTTATTAGTCATCCTATTGCCATGAGTACATGGAGAATAACACTTGGGAGATAAATCTCACATAATAGGGTATTGGGTAGTATGACTAAGGGTATAATCTATCACAATTAGTTGGTGCAATGAAATATTCAATTGATTACTATTGATGGAAACCATAGGTATATTAAGATCTATAGAACTTGACACTCCTCTATGCTTAGGACCCTACAAATCCTAGCCTCTTCCTCTAAACCATAACTTTTGCAACACAGGTAAGAAAGTTCCTACACATTTTGTAGTATCAAGAGTTTTCGAATTTCATCACTACAGAAATAATCCCCTTAAATTGAAAAAATATGTCTAGGGCCTGCAGTACTATTACAGGGGACCTAGCTTAACAAAATCCTTTTGCAACATTAATAGTTTTGGTGTGACTTTATAGTAACTAATTTTTCATTTTTTGTGGTCCAGCTCATACCATTACTTGTGGCACCTCTCAAAAAATTTCTTTTGTACACTTATTATGTTGGGCTAAAATTTGGCTAACCCCTTTGATGGACCCAATGGTCCCATGATAAACACCCGTAGCATGTCATCCATGAAGAAGTATAGAAAATAGTTGAGTCTTTCACCTAGTCAATTTGTAAAATGGAAACCAATATGTCTTCCCTCACGTTTCACATATCCCCCATTTTCAAACCAATGGCCCTTTTTCAGAAGCTTTTCGATACAATTCTAGGTGATTATTTCTATACTGGTTGCTTTGAAACCTTTGAGAATATAGGAATTGCTATTCTATTGAAAACTCATGTATAATACCAATAAATCCATGGTCATAGGTCGTATTGTTCTTACCCATTCATCACCCAAAGAAATATCACAACCACTGTTATGAAACCAGCTCAAGAAAAGATAGAAAAGATAGATCAACGCCTTAGAATTCGGCCTCTTCGAGGGGGAAACCTCCTTTACATTACATAAATGAACAATTCTTGGATGATACAAATGACAAAACCTCCTTTCTATATATAGGAGTCTAAGGAGTCACAATATAATCCAGCCGACCTAACAATAATAATATAAAGCCACAAAAATAACAATAGAGGGATTCTATGGGGCACAGAAATAATAATATGGGGGTAATAGGGGCACAACTATATAAATAAGGGGTATAACTACAATAGTAATGGGGCAATCACTAGTATTATAGGGACCCAACATGCCCCTCTCCTTCAAAAAAGTGTTGTCCTCAATGCTTGAGTAGTTCTGGATACTTCTGCATAAAATTCTCATCCTCCCATGTGGAATCTTCAGCGGATAAGTTCTTCCACTTGATAAGATACTCTGAAATTGATCGATTTTGTAGCTGTCGAGTTCTTCTTTCTGTGACTGCTTCCGGTTCTAATATAATTTTTCCTTCCTCGTCAAGTTCTGGCAATATTGTTTGAACTGGGAGCTTGTCACCTATAACCTTCTTTAAACATGAAACATGGAAAACTGGGTGCAATCGAGAAGCTACAGGAAGCTCCAATTTGTATGCCATAGTACCAATCTTTTCCAACACCTTGTACGGACCATAATACTTTGGTGATAATTTATTATCCTTCTTAGCTTGCTTTAGGGACATTTTCTTATATGGTTGTAGCCGTAGGAATACCCAATCACCTACATCAAAACTTCTTTCACTGCGATGTTGATATGCCTGTTGTTTCATTCTATTTTGTGCCAACACGAGGTTATCCTTTAAGAGTTGGAGGACTTGTTGTTGATGTTCGATGTGATGTTCCACTGCTTGAACCTTAGAATTTTCTCTTAAATATGATGTGATTGATGGTGGTTGGTAGCCATAAAGTGCCATAAATGGGGTCATTTTTGTTGTTGTATGGAAGGAAGTGTTATACCACCATTCAGCCAGAGGCAACCATTTGACCCATTGTGTCTGTTTATCAGATACAAAGCAACGAAGATATCCTTCCAAACATTTGTTTACTATCTCAGTTTGCCCATCAGATTGAGGATGATAAGATGAGCTATGAGCTAACTGAGTACCCAAACAAGAAAATAATTTTGTCCAAAAATTTCCAGTGAAAATGGGATCTCTGTCACTTACAATAATCTTTGGGTTTCCATGTAGCTTTTGAACTGTTTCCATAAATGTAGTAGAAACTGTATTGGCTTTAAATGGATGTGATAATGCACAAAAGTGTGCATACTTGGTAAGTCTGTCAACTACCACCATGATGACACTCTTTCCCTCAGACTTGGGTAAACCTGTGATAAAATCCATTGAAACCTCCTCCCAATGTTGGCTTGGAATGGATAAAGGTTGTAATAGACCCGGTGTCTTAATTGTTTCAACTTTATTTTGTTGGCAAACCAAACATTCCGCCACAAACTTTTGAATATCTGATTTAAGGCCATCCCAAAAAAATTCCTTCTTAACCCTGTGGTAAGTTTTTAAAAATCCTGAGTGCCCTCCTAAGGGAGAAGTGTGCAATTCCATAAGAATCTTTTGTTTTAGCTGGGAATTCTTACAGAGGTATAAGCGATCTTTGTACCATAACGAATCATTTTGCCAGCTAAATGTATCAGAAGTACTGGAATCTTGTTGTAGCTTTCGAATAATTTCCCACACTTCTTCATCATTCTTCCATTCCTCCTTTGCTTCGTTTATCCAATCTGGTTGGATAATAGAAATGGCACACAACAATGCTTCCATATCCTCATCCTTTCTTGAGAGTGCATCTGCCACCACATTTTGCTTCCCTTTTTGTAGATGATTTCAAAGTCATAACCCAACATCTTTGTGACCCACTTTTGTTGCTCTTCAGAGGATAATCTTTGTTCTAAAAAGTATTTAAGGCTATCATGATCCGTTTTTACCTTGAAGTGTCTTCCCATTAGGTAGGGTCGCCATTTCTTAAGTGCATGGAGTATTGCCAACATTTCCTTCTCATAAATAGCTTTGCTTAAAAACTTTCCCTTGATTGGACGACTTTCAAAAGCAATGGGTCCTTCATCTTGCATTAGAACAACACCAATTCCATTTCATGAAGCATCACATTCCACAATAAAGGTTTTTGTGAAGTCCGGTGTAGCTAAGACCGGTGCTTGGCACATTGCCTCTTTAAGATGTTTAAAGGCCTTTGTTGCTTCCGGAGTCCATGAAAATGAATCTTTCTTCAATAATGTTGTTAGAGGTGCTGCTATTCTCCCATAATTCTTAACGAACTTGCGATAATACCCTGTCAACCCCAAAAATCCTCGCAGATGCTTTATGGATGTGGGGATTTTCCATTCCTTAATGGCTTTAATTTTGCTAGGGTCTACCTTAACTCCTTCATGAGATACAATATGACCCAAATATTCCACCTCCTGGACTCCAAAGAAACATTTGGATCTTTTTGCATATAATTGTTTCTCCTCCAATAGTTGTAGCACCTTGTCAACATGTTCAACATGATCCTTCCAAGACTTGTTGTAGATTAGTATATCATCAAAAAATACCAACACAAATTTTCTAAGGAATGGTTTGAAAATTGAATTCATCAAACCTTGAAATGTTGAAGGTGCATTGGTAAGGCCAAAAGGCATGACCAAAAATTCATAATGACCCTCATGAGTTCTAAATGCCGTTTTCGGAATGTCTTCAATCTTCATTCTGATTTGATGATATCCCGAACGAAGATCCAGCTTGGTGAAGTAAATTGATCCATGCAATTCATCCAGTAATTCATCAATGACAGGAATGGGAAACTTATCTTTAATAGTGAGCTTTTTGAGCTCCCTATAATCTGTACACATGCGCCATGATCCATCCTTCTTGTGCACCAATACTACTGGAGCTGAGAAAGAACTTTGACTCGGTTGAATTATACCAGCCTCTAGCATTTCTGCAACCATACGTTCAATTTCACTTTTTTGGACATATGGATATCTGTACGGCCTGATGTTTGGAGGAACACTTCCTGGAATCAGATGAATAGCATGATCATGATCACGCATAGGTGGGAGACCTTTGGGAGTCTCAAATATCTTGGAATGATTGTCCAGGACTTTTTGGAGATCTGGAGAAATAGATGATTCCAATGTGGAAACATCTAGCGAACATAATTGTGCAATTACACCTCTTTGCTCCTTTTTTAGAAGCTTTGTCATGCCATTAGAGCTGATTATCTTTCCTGGTTTCCCTGCAATACCCCTTAATTCAACTTCCTTCCTTCCACAGAAAATTTCATGAAAAGTTCTTGAAAATTAAAAGCTATTGTACCCAAGGATTGTAGCCATTGGACTCCTAGTACAACATCAGCACCTCCCATTGGAATGGAAAGCATTGGGCTAGTCAATACATATTCTCCCATGGATAGCTTGATATTATGGCACTTTCCAGAACAATTTATTGTTCCTCCATTTGCAATCATCACTTGACACTCTGGTGCTGGATATAGGAAGCAATTCAATTCTTTTGCTACCCTACAATGAATAAAATTGTGGGTGCTTCCTGAATCAATCAACACTATTACCTTTTTCTTCTTGATTTGTCCTTCTATCTTCATGGTTTGAGGAGTGGTAATTCCTGCCAATGCATTACAAGATATGGTCGGATTTATTTGTTCTTCATCTAGGCTTTGTTCCTGGAATATATTCTCTTCTTTTGACCTTTCTTGCTCCTTTTCTTCTTCCTCTTCACAATCTATGTAGAATAATTTCTTCTCAGCACACTTATGACCTTTTGTGTATTTGCTATCACAATTGTAACAAAGCCCTTTTGCTCTTTTTTCTTCCAATTATTGTGGTGTCAACCTTGTAGGTTGTGGAAAACTATGGGCAACAACACTTCCGTCTTTATAGTTGTGAATGGTATGCTTCCTAGTTGCCATAATTTTGCTTTCCATTTTTCTTGCTAACCTGAATGCCTTCTCTAATGAATCAGGTTCCCAAAGGCGCACATCATGTTGGATATTATCCTTTAAAGACCCTATGAACACATCAATCCTATGCTCCTCTGGAATATCTTTTACCCTTATGTTCAATTTTTGGAACTCCTCAATGTGCTCCATTATTGAACCCTTTTGTTTGAGACTTATCAATTGGCTAAAAAAAGTGTTGCTTTTTGTATCCTCATAATGTGCTATCAATTCTTCCATAAAAATTGCCCAAGTGATAAATTGTTTACGAGAACAAAGCCATTGATACCATACAAACTGATTTGGTTCCAAATATAAAGTTTCCATACGTACCTTTTGTGTGTTTTGCACATTATTGAGATCGAAGAATTGCTCCATCTGTAATATCCATGTGGCGGGATCCTTGCCATCAAACTTCCTCATATCGATTTTTGGAATGTGGTGATTCTTCGATCCAACATTAGCGTCTATGGAATCATGATTAACATTTCTTTTGTTCTCATCATGAGTTTCCTTTACTACCTTTTCACCATTAGTAAGTATTTCTTGTAGAAAATTAGTCAAATCTGTCTTCAAATCTGCCATGCCTGTCTTCAAATTTGTGTTCAAATCTATCTTCAAATTGTCCATCTTAGCTTCCATGCCATTCATCCTAGCTTCCACGCCATTTATCTTAGCATCTGTTAACTTTTGTGAGCGTGACATTTGTTGCACTTGTTCTTGTAATTTTGATATATCATGTAGCATTTCTTCCTCTTCTTCATGAGTCATGCTAGAGCTTTCAGGTTCCTTACTAGGTGTTTGCATTTTCTTTCCTCGGGGCATCAGTTACCGATAATAATGCTCTACTATGCCCTTTGAATTCCTTCAAAATAAATTTTCAAACCAAGCTTAAGCAAAAATTTAAAAAAAATCTACACACCTTTTTTCACTTTGTAGGAGCTCGATGTTGCCTCTGATGTATCTCTGTACTTTCCAGTCATCTAGTTCTAAACTTGTGACTTGTAGTAGCTCTCTGTGTCCTCTTTTCAATGCCACAAGTCTGACCCAAATTGGATTCTCCAAGGAAGAGTTATGCGAAATATCCTACAGTGACTTGATTATAGACTAGTTCAGTATAGCTAACTTGTACGACGTGCTGCGAGTCACTGTTTCGACCTTTGGATCTAAAAACCACCCACAAGAAACTGAAGTCTGTTCTCTTTATGTACCTTTTTACGAAATTTCAATCCGATCCTCAGAGAGAAAGTTATGACGATTTTCCCCAGGTCACCTTTTTTGAATGTAATTCAGGAGTCTGCAAAAAGACCAACTTCCTCAGTTCATATCTCCGAAAATATCGCGCGAAAAGCTATGAAATTCGGACCCAAGGTTCAGCGTCATTTCTTCTCAAATGGTTTTTTTTTGTGACTTCTGAAATGTCACAGAAAAAAAGTTATAGCGAAAATGCCACAATGACCTGTTTGGAGCAACGAAACCATAGAATCCAAAGCTCTGATACCAAATGTTATGAAACCAGCTCAAGAAAAGATAGGAAAGATAGATCAACGCCTTAGAATTCAACGTCTTCGAGGGGGCAACCTCCTTTACATTACATAAATGAAAAATTCTTGGATGATACAAATGACAAAACCTCCTTTCTATATATAGGAGTCTAAGGAGTCACAATATAATCCAGCTGACCTAACAATAATAATATAAAGCCACAAAAATAACAATAGAGGGATTCTATGGGGCACAAAAATAATAATACGGGGGTAATAGGGACACAACAATATAAATAAGGGGTATAACTACAATAGTAATGGGGCAATCACTAGTATTATAAGGACCCAACAGCCACCCATTTCAATGGAAAACATGTGGCTTCCTTGTTAGGGAAGACATAATGGTTTCCATTTGCTAATTTAGGGAACAATTCCTTACAAGCAAGGAGGAAGAGGTGGGCATAATACGAGGTGAAAAGTGGCAAGTGGGAATGTATCGGTGTATTTTTAAACATCTAATTGTAACTCCTGTGTTTAGGATACAAACAACCACCAATGACCGTTTTGATTTATCCATCAATTATTCCATTAATTGACTGCATTATATTTTGGATTTTATGTAGTACAATATATATTCACTTGTGGCATTCCTCTCTTGTAGTCTTCCTTTTATTTCTTAAATGCCACCTATATTACTTCAAGGAAAAGGAGAAGTTAGTTACACTTATTATCATCATATTCTTTTCGTAAGCCTTCTCATCTCTGTTTGTAAGAACATATACGATATTGGGCAAAATCTTTCCATTTTCTAGCAACAGTCTAATCTATTGTCAAGTGATTAGCACAAGCTAATGTGCATCTTTCACCCATCCAAGCTAATGTGAGTTGGGATGAGTTGAGGTTGGTAACTTGAGCTCCTTTTCCAATTGAATTAGGAGAAGGTTATTTTGGTTTCCATTATCAATTACCATATATGCTAGTTTGTGATTGATTTGACAATTCTATGTAAAAAGAGCTTCCTTGTTGCTGGTAAGGCTATCTCTGGGAATTACCATCAGGTTTGAATCAATGTAGTTAGGATTGTTGACATCAACCTCTAAGTCTCCAACCTCTCAATAATGCTTACAAAGGAAGTATTTTTCCTTTCAGTGCTCTTTGGCCTAAATGTTTGACATTCCTCATTAGAATGGGCAAGCTTCCTATGATAGGTCCCATATTTCTTCTTCCCACAGTGGGTAGAGGATACGAATTAGTTTCTCCTTTTTTCTACCCAATATTGTTGGGTTGAGTAATTAGTAGAAAGAAAAGGAGTACGAAATTCCCTTCATCTAAAACAATTGAATGGTCTTATGTAACTTGGCTTCGATATTGGAGCGAATTTTCAACTTTGCATAAAATGATTTGAGGAGGAAATAGAAGAAACTCTAACTTATTTCTAATACTAGGGAACAAGCCACAAAAGCATCTGGTGTAGAGATTATAATTTGAGCCCTTTGAGACTCTACCTTGAGTTGGGAGAGAGATCCATATCTGTCTCTCCATTCCTTTCCTATAAAGATCTGGTCTCCTTGGGTGATTCTAGTCGAAGGAAATATTGAGACTTTGAGGCCACTTTTTTTCTTCATATTTCCATTACCTCCATTTATTGACTCCCTACTTTATAGGTTCACTTGAATTATCCCCCCTAGGGCATATAATAATGAATCAATCAAGGAGGACATCTAATGGAAGTACATTCTAATCACCTAGTTTTCTCCCTCACAATGCCTTAGATCTAGGCTAGCATTTTACGTTAGGCATTTTTTTCAACTTAACAGTCAATTATTTGTCGAACTACATATGAAGACACTAATCCCATGCACTAAATATTCCCATCATCAAATAATACCATTCTCCCACCATTTATGTGTCAAGGTATGTATCATTAGATTCCCTAAGAGGACAAGGTTTGTCGACACTACTCCTTATAGGAGGTTGAGAGTAAAGATCACTTCATGTTTCAAGTGCCCCATCTAATACAAGATACTAGGGATATTGCACTGCTTCTATAGAGACTCTAACAAGTCCCTTGCGAAATTCTTTTTACAACCCAGACCATAGATGCTTACTCCAATAATGCAAGGTGTAGTTACTAATAGACAATGTGCCCTACAAGGACCTTCAAGGCCTACCCGGTCGACAACTCCACCTCTCAAAGATCAAAGGCATGAAGAGACTAGATACAGGGTGTCACTAACGTGGACAATGACATATTATTGAAACAGAGGCCATCAACATGAGATATCATGAAACCACTTAATCCCAATTCTCTCCACATATGGCATAAAGGGACTAGCATTCACCCTTGTTCTTAGCGTAGAGGTCATGGGCATATTCCTTTTGCAACCTCCTTTAGGGATTTAGGAGGCTTGGATAGAACCATACCACACTTGAAGCTTGAAGTGTGGTGGTTACTCTTGTAAAAAAAATTCATGATAGTCTTGATGTGGATGAGAACTACAACTCATCTAAGTTTGAGTCATCACTTTCTTTAAAGTGTCACTACCTTAGGAAAATTATGGATGACATGACAACAGTTATATATGACAACCATAAGTGAATGTGTAATACAACAGTGGTGAATTCTATCTATTCTAATTGTACAATTAAAAGTCTTTTGACTACTTTTGAAGCAACAGGTCATTATCTATGGATAGTACCATTTATGTCACAACAAGGAATGTAAACAAAAAATGATGAGCTAGATCATGTACCTTCGTTGTTAGAGGCATTACAAAGCTATTGCAGGCTTTTGGAGTATCTTGTGAATTCTTCTTCGCTGTTAACTGTGCCCTCTGCATCATAGTTAATGCAACCTTTTGTTGGAGGCTCTATCACTATTCCAAGGGATCCAAATGTTTTTGTCTACACTCTACAAGCTCAATTTCACAATGTTGTTCTAGCTAGCTGGAGAAATCCAACGTTTTGTCACTATAGTCCATTTTTGGTTACCTTTGTTGTTTCCATTATTACCCATGTATACACTACCATAGGTGATGTTAAAGGAAGTAGAAATAGTATTTCTGGAAGCATAAGTCAATGATTTAGATGTCATCCACCTGATGAGCCTTCCATTTCTATGATGGTGAAATGGGATTTCTGAAGTCCAAAGTAGAGGAAGTGTTGGCTACTTAGGGCCTGACCCAGGTTCAACAGTGAGTTTAGCCAAGAAAATACCGGTACTACCGGCCCTTTTGGCAACAGTCCACGGCGTGCTGACTGAGGTTTGACTGAAGGTAGTATGGGAGGGTGTTGGAACCAGATTTCTGCACCCTAGGGATGTCTTGATGAAGTCTGGGAAGTTCATGAACTGATCTGCACGCTTGTGATACTTCACATAGTCGTTTGTCCTTCGCGACTCGTGCAATTGCTTCCATGTAGCTCTGTAAAAGGCACGAAGAGATGTTTTCTAGACCATTTATCATTATTGTGATTTTATTACAGATAACTTAATTATGTGGGCATAATATTCTTATTAATAATTCAACATTTATAGCTAGTACGTGCAATCATAAACTGTAAAGAGATGCATAAATATCACATAAGAAATAAACACATAGTATTCTAGAATCAACTTATCTTTTATTAATCCTCTACTCAAGTACAATCCCAACTCTTCCCTACGCACTCAGCTACAGGGGTCCATGCACACAGTTGTAGACTCTACCAAGCCTCTGTGCACTCAGCTGCAGAGCTTCTTACTACTACTACAACCCAAGACATGGACATATAGACTCAGATCGAATTCCTCATTCAAAAACCCATATTACTTTTTTCAAACTAAGATTAAGACTGCATTTACTCTTAGAGCCTTGCTCTATTTATACAATCCCATGGTCTACGGACCATGGGTAGGCTAACACATTCTATATCAAATTACATTATTTTAGGGTGGACAACCCTAGACTCTAGCGCTCTGTGCCTGCATTTTGTGGGGTATTTTACATTACATTGACCAAAACACAGGCTTTAAGCCCCAAAACATGTTATGCGGGGATCTTCTGCCCAACAAGCCCCCAACACAATCATCAGGACTCATCTTGACTCACTCGACTCGTGTGGTGATCTTTGCACAGAGTCCATCCAACAACTTCTGCGCTTCGCTTATGTCTGCAACACACTCTTCCATTGTCCACTATATTAGTTGTTTGCAAATCTATGATGCATCATTGTCAGGGGCACCTTCTTACCTTAGCACATATGTACTCTACATTTGTGCCAAATTTTCCTCGATCGTGGTGGTGATCGTGAATGCTTCCTCGAGCTAAGGCTGGATGCACGCTTTAAGCACTGCTTCTTTCTGGTCCGCAACATCCACCTGTTCCTTTAGAGCTTGGGCCTCCTTCATCTTGGCAAGTTGCTGAGTAAGGGAACCATCTGTGTGGTCCCCCTAACATTGTCATATGCCTATTGTAACTGCCATGCTTCTGTCTCTAGACGCTATATGGTTGGATCTTCCTACAATGAGGTGAGAGTGAAGAGTGACTGATCCAACAATCTCGTGCAGTCTTGAACAACGTGCTCTATCACTTATAACCCTATTTGAATGGTGTAGTGGCGCTTCTCTCTGACTTCCGAGGGTGTAGAGGGTTACGCCTTCAGTTGCAACTCAATGATCTACAAGTTTATCTCCAACTGAACCTTTGTAGCCTCTTCCTGGTCCTTGCAGACTCCAGCCTCAAGTCAGTGAATCTTTTCTACTATTGGGAGTATTACCATCATGGCAAACTCCGGTATGCTGCTACAAGCATCCTCCACAGCTTGTTCTAGTCCCTGGGTTTGTGTGACCAGGTTGTCGTGTTGCAGGCTGAGCTATTCAAAATTTAGCTTCTACTTTCTCAAGACTTGGAGGTTGCGGCCCTCCCTCGCATGAAGATCTGCAGCTACCACATCCTGTAGTTGGTATAGGATTTCCTTGGGAAGGAAATCCAAATTCAACCCCCGGCCCTCCACTTGACTTGCCGTGGCACGATCACCCTCGGTTGTGGCTAAGACAGTGCCTTCTAGAAATACCAAAGTGTTTGCTTTGTGGGCATGCAACATCTGCTCGGCTTCAGATGTACCTGCCATAATGTTTTATGTCATCATTCCCGGGGCTTGCACCTGTAATGCTTGCAACTGCACTTTGATGGCCCCCAACATAGTTGTCCTCTTCGACATTAATTCTTCCAAAGCAACCTTTGTCTTTGAGACCTTGTCTTTTTCTATGGGACTGACTTCTCCTGGATGCACGACCTCTTGAGTTGAGTTGATGTCGGTGTCGGGTCTGTGCATTCCTCCGTCTAATCCTCCCCTTGTATGTCCTGCTCTGTGGACATTTCTAGCTTCCCTCGGGCTCTCTAATTGACACGGTTGTCGTCTCTATCGTCTGTGTTGTCGCTGCTACCTCAGTCGCCTTCTACTGCATGGCTGCTTCTTCTTCCTGGTGCCTTCTCTCTGCCAGCTGTGTGATGTGCAGCTTGGTATCCTTCTTTTGCTACTGTGCTGCGGCCTTTTCCATTTCTGCCAAGTCCAGGGTGCACCACTCCGAAGGCCAGGACTCCGTTACCCCAAAGATTGCATCATTCGTTGTAATGAATGAGAGCTTTGCCCATGTTTGCGTGGGATCTTTGCGCGCCCAGATATACAGTTGTTGCATATCCACCTTGACATCTGTCGTGCCCTGTAAGATATTATGGACTGTAGGGAACAAGTGCAGCTTGCAATTGATCCATGTTCATATGCTCACCTCTAAAAACACCCAAAACACCTTTATCTCATGAATCCTCATCGCGTCTTTCATTGCTTAGAGCGAGGTGTACCTTGCGGCTTTGGGTAGGTCACCCTCAACCATGGGAAACTGGCTGTCCTTTGGTAGTTCTCCTACAACAAATAGGATGGATAAGAGTAACAATGCATAGTGGAAGATCTTACCCTCCTCCTAGGCCTCCCTGTAGTTTGTCAAGAACTTGTTATAGAGGAACTGCACCCTGTTGAACTGGACCCCCTCCGTGCATTGCTCTGCCAATGCAATTACAGATGCTAGCACTTCTTCTGAGTGGCATTTCCTTGTTAGCTTGCCAGCCAGTAGCTAGGTGGTTACGCACACCCCTTGGTCCTTGATGCTTGCGATTGCGTACCCTCGCTTCCTCTTCTCCATCTTATATTTGGCCTTCATAGCTTTTGCGAGGGCCAAGTCGCTTCTCTTTCCTGTTATGGCTACGGGGTCATTTCCTTTGATGGGCATCTGATAAATCCGATGGATTAGGTTGGCCATGTTGGGAATTGGCTCCTCCAGCCAGAGATAGCCATCATGTACTAGGCACATTAGCTGCCAGATGACAAAAATAGTGACGGACGCGCAGTGGTAGTGGGGTATCCACCTAAATGGAGTAGCCTAGCCTTCTCTACACCATGTATCCATTTCTGCTTCAATAATTTCTCTGCAACCAACTGTGGGAACTTCTCACTGTCCGGGAGGTCCCAGTCTTCGAACTTCATAGTAGGGACCCATCCCAATAGTGGACCCTCAAACCTTATTTCATCAGGAAGGAGCGGGTTCTGGAGCACACACTTCATGGCCTCCAGGTCCTTTACTATCTTGGCTTTCCCCTTCCACGGGGGGATGTTGGGGGGTAACTTTGTCACCGAATGTACTTGGGAGTCATTCTCTGCATCATCTTCCTATGCTTCAATTTGGGTGATCAATGCTTGTAAATATTCCTCCTCCGCCTTTGTTTCAAGGGTGACAGATTTGCCCTTCTCTACCATTGATAATTTACTAAACCGTGGGTTCTGCAGTGATACCCGAACTTGCCCCATTGTCTTCTTGTCTTTTTGTGGTTTCTTTGGAACCTCTGGTGCAGCTACTGCCTCTCCAGGCTCCTCCTGGACCATACGGGGGTCTAGGGTAACTTCCGCAAATCGCACTCTGGTTCTCACAGCTGTCATCATGGTTCTAGTAGATCTGTTCGATCGTCTACTCAAGAGTGGCAAGAGTGCTTGGTGCTTAGTGATCTGTACTAGATCAAATCTTAAACAAGAAAGTTTTGCCTCAAGGCTAGCCGAAGGGATTTTATAGTATCGTTTGAATTTGAATTTGACCATTCCCTCCACCTCTAAGTCATTAATATCTTCTTCATGGCAAATCGTCCCAAATCTATCTCTTAATTCCTGTCTTAATTGCCCACCACCCGCTCCTTTCTGCCTTATGTTGGACCTCTTGTCATGAACAGTGACATCAATGGTCACCTTCCAGCCTACCCACGCAGCAACACAACCCCTTATGCACGCTTCCGACCCCTGTGACATACTGACCCTGCGAGTAACCTCCATCCCGTGCAGCTCTCTTACAGACTTCTTTATAGTCCCTCGCTCTCTTTCAATTGCTTGGAGTGTTGATACTATGCTTTCTACGGATTGTCAAGTGGGCACACCACCTACGCAAAGCTTCCCTACACCTTCCATCCTAGTCCTCGGGCACCCAACAATTACCCTCATGGCAGTCAACGCCTCGCATTCTTCTTTATACTGTGCGCTCCCTCGGTTCCTTTTTCTAGTGAGGTGCAACCATAGCCATGGTATTAGAGCCACAAATCCTTCTAATGTAGGAGTATGGCTTCCTCCCTCTTGTCCTGTCGTACTTGGTTCCTCAGCACGGCCTACCTGTGTGATTCGAGTTTCCAGTTTATTGATTTCTTCATCCAAGATCCTGCTTTTCTTCTTAAGTCGTACTCAATCTTCTTCAAGTTCGTAAAGCTCAAGGTTCCCTTGCTGAATGGCTTCTTGAATCTACATATGTTCATCCTCGCGTGGCTGCATGATCTCTTCGCTTTGGTTCTCGTGTGTTCTCGCAATTATGTTAGTGATTGCGTGAGGATTGTTTCCCAAAGCTATAGCCACGACTCTGCTCGTCGTCTTCGGAGTCATTTCTGTGCTCAGGTTCTTGTACATGGCCCTATAGGTCCATCGGAACACTGGTATGCATAGGTCCCAATCAATTTGTCTTGCCTAGTAAACTCTGTTCATGATTCCACATAGCGTTGTGAATGCTCCGATGAGGAATATTTGTGGTGTGCGTCGCATTTCCTGCTACCACTTCGGGTTTTGATTTTCGATCCTTAGTCTGGGATGTTCTTGAACAACACACGTTTGCATCCATCGACACAGGTGGGCGTGAAAACTACGTCGTCATGGCTGCCCAGCTCTCGTTTGACTCTGGGGACTTCCAAACCGTAAGCACATCCGTTTCCTACATTTGTGCCAGTTTACAATAGTCTTATGATGTGTACTCCACCATCGCATAGGTATCGCAGGTAATGCCCATACTAGCGCACCATACCGCTACTGTCGTGTTCCCACGAGATTCTCCCATCCATAGTTGGGTTCACCCAATCTAGGTCTTGTGTCATTATTAGGTAAATTCAATCTAGCTCATCATTGTTGTCATCACCGTGCACGGGTTTAGTGTAGCGCTCTCCTTCAGCTGGATGTAGTGGAATTACTATGCGTAGGGACTTTTTCTCAAATATCATCTTCTGCTTCTTTAGGTTAATGACTCCATTCATATTAGTGGCCCAGTCTATCCCTAGCATCGTGGGATAATGATTGTTGTCATCAACAATAACTATCATTTGAAAGTTCATCTGCATTCTCGTGCCTTTGATATCAATTGTTACCCCTTGCAACCTTCCCATGGGTAAAATCTTCTGTTGGTTCGCCATTTGTAATTGAATAGGGGACCACTGTAATGCGGGCCTGCCCATGTGTTCCCATATCTACTTAGGTAACACATTCGTGTCGGACCCCAGTCCAAGATTACTTGATCCATTTCATATTCACCAATCTGTGCCATCAACCTCATCTCCCTTCCAGTGCGTAATGTATGCTTTCCTAGTTTTTGGACTACGCGTAGCTCCCATAACCTGCGCACCTAGTGATTAACTCCTGTAGTCCCTTGACTGCCTTATTGTCACGTAGCAGCTTCATGCATGTCTCTAAAAAGGTGGTAGGTATAGAAGGATCCATTCCTAGCTCTCGTTGATCCTTACTACCTAAAGTAGAGGCCTCCGTGAAGCTCTTCTTAGCTTCCATAAATGTCTCCTTTGCGCATTCCAAGTTGAACTCAGGTTCCTTTGCAGGAGCCTTGCGAACCCATGTATCTTCTTCAGGCTGCTTCCCCTTATCTTCCCCTATGGTCACACCACTTCGGAGCATCATGTTCACATTGGGGTCTTCTTCTCGAAGTTCAGATCTCATCATTTGGATATTCTGAGTCATAGGAGGTTGGATTACTCCTTTCTCACAGATATGTGTGATCAACATAGGAAAATCCACTGGTTCATGATCAAACTAAGAACAATACATGTTATCACTCCAAGAAACTCTCCTAGGTTGCAGCTCAGAGATGCCTAGTAACATATAATCTTCGATATTGTTCTTTGAACTATTGGAATGTAAGATGGTTTGGATCAAGCCAGATAACCATTTCAACTCTGTTTTTAGTCAAGAAATGCATGAACACCCTTAGCTTTACAAGGCTTTAGACCACTAATGCTCAATAGTTTTTAGATTTAATGAATAGATGGAGAATACTGACTGTACCAACAGATGCATACATAAACACATATGAATGGCTAGCTACAGGTAGTAAATGAAACTTGAAAATCTAAGTTATCAATGCAGAGATGATAGGTATCTGGCATTAGACACAGTAGAAAGCATGAATAACCTATTCAAGTGCAAGCATAGAACAATAGAGAAAATGGGAATTGAACATGTAACAGCAAAAGAAGATTATATTTGCTAGAATGAAGATCAGAAGCTTGAAGGAACAGAGTATCAACAATCTCCAGAAGTTGAACCCTTCACACATTTAGCTTTGAACCTTTTATAGGCCTTTCACAATGCTCCTCAGCTCTCAAAGGCTCGGAGTCTTAATCTATCCTCTCTATCCCATTAACCATTTGATGCCCTAACTAGGCAAGCATGGCTCAGGGGTTTCTTCTTCTAACAATAGAGTAACTGCATTCTGTTATTTTTTTGCACTATCTGGGAGCTCCCTCATGCTAGAGATTCCCCACAATTGATTCTGTTGTTTTTAGCTCAGCTACATTGTTGATGCCCCATGATGTTTGTTTGTTTTGGCTGTGTTGCACTGTTGATGCTCCATGATGTTACAATTTTGGGCTGCATCATGCTGTGATGATCCATGATCACTTTCCGGCCTCTGTCTCCCGGCAACTATTTCCCACCATCTGCTATGTGATGGAATGAGTCTTCGGGCCTCTTTAATCCTTTTAAAATGTTTATAAATATTGTTTTCCTATTTTTACATAGAAAACGTTGCACATAGAAAAATCCTGCTCATCTATGTTCTTCCAGACTTCAAAATTCCTTAAAACTGGGCTATTCTCCCATCGAGTCTGCCCTTTGGATCGCTATCGCAAGTCACACATGGCCTATCCCTATGCTCCCTTTGTATTTTGAAATATTTAAAAAACACGGGAAATACATTAAGAATGGCTCCCTCTTGACTTCAAATATTATATATTTCCCTTCCTGGACCCTTTTGGCTCTGGGTCTTGTCGCATATCATAAGTCCAAGGTTCCCTTTGTATTTCTTTGAAATACGAAACACTACGAAAATACATTGGAAATGGCCTTCTTGAGGACCTAAAATATTATGAAATAATACTTATAATGCCATTGGGTCCAGTTCGTCAAGCCGCAACATGTGTATATGCCAGCTCCCATGTGTAGCTGATGGAATCAAGTGCAATCACATGTCTCTCATGCCAAAGGTCTTCCATATAACATGGCGTATATCCCAGCCGGTTGCGACCGTGTGACACGATGTGGGTTGTCGATCTGCGCGCTTCATCGACAGTCCACATTGCATCGTTAATTGTCATTGCTCTGCACGCTTACTCCACCTGCTTCCTCCATCGATTGTGACCCACCGATCCGATCATTGAAGATCATTGATCAGGGGTGTCCTCCACCCAACCTTACATCCTCCTCTGTGTAGCACCGATTGCAATTTGCCACTTATATCTGGGCCATTTATCGTCAATATCTTATAGTTGTTGTGCATTGTACTGTTTATGCCTACGATAATGGTTTTTCATTGTTTTTTGAGTGTTTTATCCTCCCGATAGTGATTTTCCGCCATGTGGAGGGTTCTTGCAATGTGCTGGTTTTGATCCTTGAATGATCCTTAAGCAAATTTTGAAGCCTTCAGTAGTGTTTTGTGTCCATTTTTTTGCCAAATGCTTCCAATGCTAACACTAGCTCCTTCTAGGGATGAAATCCTCCCTGTTAGGTTTCAAGAATCACATATCAATGCCTTTCCTATAAAAACAACATGAAACCTTCCTCCTAGTGTTGCATTGGGCATGGAGTCTATTTTGAATGAAAATAAAAACTAAAAGAAACATATTTACAATACCAAGGCTTTAAAGCCTTAAATGAAATAAATTTTCAAAAGCCGCCCATTGACTGGGCCATCAAAGACTTGTAAAATCTTATTAATTTGATCATCCTCTTTAGAAACTTTGTAGCATTTGAATTTGTCAGGCAAAGATGGTCTATATTTCACCTCATCTCTATATGTTTTCAACCTTGGATGCTTTGCTTGCAAAGTTTTGTTGACCTGAAAAGTTAATATTAAAGATAAATGATTGCATTCCTGTGTGGGAGACACAAGGAGTACACCTGCCCCTGCAGCTTCCTTAGAGCAAGCCCCATCAAAGAATATATCCCAAATCTATGGGCCTTCTTCCTCTGTGATCTGGAAAACTGGTTTCTTAAGCTACATGGAGGCTAACTGAGATTATTCAATCAGAAGAAAACAAGCTCCAAAATCAGTGCAGCATAGATGGGATGATTAGTGGGATTTCTTTCATCACTAATGATATAAGCTGACTGAGCCTCTCTATATAATCTCCTATTTTCACCTCCAAAAACTGGGACAGTAGCATAAGATAGATCAATTTGCAATGTTCCAACTAATCTCTTGATCCATCCTCTGGAAAGCAACATGCCAAACATAGGGTGTACATCTGCTACCACAATATCCATCATCATGCTCTTCATGGGCAACTGAGACAAAGTGATGGCTAGGTCCTTAACTAATCCCAGTCATTTCACTTTTCTAGAGCGAAAATAAAATAGGTCATGATAAGGCTTGGTAATGTCAACACTCAATTTATCCATGACAGCCTTGGGAATTATAGTATGGCTGGCTGCAGTGTCTAGAAGGTAGTTGTGAAGGATTTTACCATGAATAGTCAGAGAGACATAGAATGATGGGGAGCTGTCTTCACAATTTTCAATCATTGGGCTGAGAATAACAACTGGTTGGTCATCTTGTAGATTTACATAGTCAATGGAAGCTTGGATGGCTTTAGGCTCAAGGGCCTCGAGGATAGATTTCTTGAAGGAATCATTCTACACTATTTCAGTCAGAGGTATAGGTATTCTTAGCTTCTGGATTGTTGATTCAAAACTGAAAGGAGAAGGAGCCTTACCAGGGCCTCTTACCTCATTGGCTAGAGCTTTGAGGAGGACAGGATCAACTGCTAGTTGATTCTGCTTATTAGCTTACCGTTCTACAGGGACAACAACTCTTTGAACTGGAGTTTCCTTGGTATTATTCATTTTTGACCTCAGATTATATTTATGTTGATCTTTAGTATGTAGAACAGCTTCACTGTCCCACTCTTGGCTGATCTGGTCATTGAATAATGACTTTTCATAGGTAGCTAAGGTAAAAAAGGGGACAGTGCCTTTGTCTTCCATACAATGGATCTCATCATCTTCATCAAACTACTCTTCTTCCATGACTACGTTCTGGAAAGGTGTCTTCACCCTTTGGTCTTCATTAGCATCTTTGCTTCTTTGCAAAATCTGCAACTGATCATTAGCTCTTGTATATGGATTTGGGATTCTAGGGACAAAGGTATTAGGAATCCTTCCTTTCTCAGGGTGCTACTCAACCGTTAATTTGGAGATCTTAGTGGCTAATGACTCAATCATTTTGGTCATTTTATCGATCTTGGGATTTGAAGATGATGAAGACTCGCCCCTCTATGTCCTTCTATCAAAATTACCTTTGATCTTTTCTGCAGCCATGATGTTTGATTCTACTTTCAAGGCTGCATCCTACATATCAACCAAAGTAGCACATCATCTCTCCCTCAATAGTAAACAGAAGTCAGAATCAAAAGCACTAGCATAGGTGAGTTTAGCAAAGGTAGTAGTGGGTTTTACTTCAGCTGGTATCTTGTTGTACATGCAATTAAACCTCTTACTAAAATCAAACAACAACCTACCATTTTCCCTCTTTAAGTTCCCAAACTCAGTGTGGTAGTAGAGGAGATCCTTCTTATCCCACCAATGCTTTAGGAATGTATCATCTAAAGCCTCAATATCTGCTATAGATCTTTGGGTCAGTTCTCTAAACCATTTTCTAGCCTGTCCATCTAGGCTTTGGACAAAGATTCTCATCCACTCATCATCTTCACTAATGTCCAGGTTATCAGCATAGCTATAGAATGATTCAAGATGTTCTTTAACTGTAAGACCTTCAGTCCGAGTGAACTTAGGCCTATATTTCTGATATTCTCCAGTAGGCACAGCATTCAAAGGAGTGGGTAGTACTATAGGTCCATATCTAGCAGCTATGATTCTTTCCATTTTGGTAGGTGCTTGTGGGCCTGCCATAACTGTGGTGGCTATAAGGGTGCTAGAAATATAAATGATAGAAGGCTGAGGAGTGACTCATAATACTAAAGGAATATGATGGATAGGAGGTGAGGTTTCCTTCGAGCTTACAACAAAAGGAGAACCTAAAAAATAAGGAGCTTTATGAATCTTTAAGATTTTTTCTTCACTGCTAGTATTAGGTGCTATACTCTCAACATGTATTTGTTCTATTGCAGGGTTTTCTTGAAGAGACATAGAAGATTGTTTAGATTTACCTAAACCTGATGCTCCTTTCTGCAACACCTTTCTTTCTTTGAAGATTTTTCCAGGATCAAATACTGGTTCAGCTTGTGGCTTCTGTGCATTTCCCCAAGTATGCCTCACAAATTGAGCCAAAACAATGAAGTGGCATCACCAAAAGTTTTGTCCTTTAGTAGAGTCAACAGATAGATGATTACAACCAAAAAAATGCCCAGACTTTGTCTATCATCAAAGCTAGATCTGTGTTGTCTCCCGGGGAAGCTGAGATTCAGTCTCCTCTCCTTGGCAACAACCCTAATTATGTTATCACTCCAAGAAACTCACCTAGGTTGCAGCTCGAAGATGCCTGGTAACATATAATCTTCAATATTGTTCTCTGAAATATTGGAATGGATAATGGTCTGGATCAAGCGAGATAACCATTTCAACTCTATTGTTATTGAAGACATGCATGAACACCCTCAACTTTACAAGGTTTTAGACCACTAATGCTCAATAGTTTGTAGATTTAATGAATAGATGGAGAATACTGACTGTACTAGCAGATGCATACATAAAGACATATGAATGGCCAGCTACAGGTAGTAAATGAAACTTGAAAATCTAATTTATCAATACAAAGATAAGATGACACTTATTTGGCATTAGAAACAGTGAAAAACATGAATAACCTATTCAAGTGCAAGCATAGAACAACAAAGAAAATGGAAATTGAACATGTAACAGCAAAAGAAGCTTGTATTTACTAGAATGAAGATGAGAAGCTTGAAGGAACAGAGTATCAACAATCTCCAAAAGTTGAACCCTTCATACATTTAGCTTTCAGCCTTTTATAGGCCTTTTATAGTGCTTCTGAGCTCTCAAAGGCTCAGAGTCTTAATCTATCCTCTCTGCCCCATTAACCATTTGATTCCTTGACTAGGCAAGCATGGCTCGGGGGTTTCTTCTTATGATAGCAGAGTAACTGCATTTTGTTAGTTTGTTGCGTTGTCTAGGATCTATCTCGTGACAAAGATGCCCCACAATTGATTCTATTGTTTTTGGCTGAGCTACATTATTGATGCCCCATGATGTTTGTTTGTTTTGGCCATGTTGCGTTGTTGATGGTCCATTACATTTCAGTTTTAGGCTATATCATGCTATGATGCTCCATGATCACTTTCTAGCCTCTATCTCCTGACAATGGTTTCCAAGCCTATGTTATGTGACATAATGGGTCTTCAGGCCTCTGTAATCATTTTTAAATGTTTATAAATATTGTTTTCATGATTTTACACAAAAAACATTGCACACAGCAAAATCTTGCCCATCTCTATTCTTCCGGACTTCAAAAGTCCTTAAAATTGGGCTATTCTCCCATCGGGTCCGCCCTCTGGGTCACTATTGCAAGTCGCACATGGTCTGTCCCTATGTTCCCTTTGTATTTTGAAATACTTAAAAAACACGGGAAATACATTAAAAATGGCTCACTCTAGACTTCAAATATTATATATTTCCCTACCCAGACCCTTTCATGTCCGAGTCTTGTCGCATATCGCAAGTCCAAGGTTCCCTTTGTATTTCTTTGAAATACGAAAAAATGTGAAAATACATTGGAAATGGCCTTCCTGGGGACTTGAAATATTATGAAATAATACTTATAATGCCATCAAGTCTGGTTCGTCGGGCCATAGTATGTGTATATGCCAGCTCCCATGTGTAGCCGATGCGATATAACGATGTGATCAATCGCAATTTCATGTCGCTCATGCCAGAGGTCTTCCATATAACATGGCATATGTCCCCGCTAATTGCGACCCTGCGATGCAATGTGGGCCATCGATTTGCATGCTTGATTGACGATCCACATTGCATTTTTGATCGCCATCGCTCTACGTGCTTACTCCACCTGCTTCCTTCATTGATTGCGACCTACCAATCTGATCATCGGAGATCACTGATCAGGGGTGTCCTCCGCCCAACCTTAAGTCCTCCTTTGTGTTGCGCCGATTGCAATTTGCTGCTTAGACCTGGGCCATTAATCGGTCAGATCTAACAACTATTGTGCATTGCACTATTTATGCCTGTGATAATGGTTTTTCACTGTTTTTTGAGTGTTTTAGCCTCCCGATGGTGCTTTTCCTCTATGGTAAGGGTTCTTGGCATGTGTTGCTTTTGCTCTTTGAATGATCCTTTAGTGATATTTTCGTTGGGTTGGTACAATCACGTGCATAGCACCCTTGTCCTCTGCAATTGTAACATATTAACTATCTGCGGCCCCTTCCTGGCCCCATCCTTCCTCGTCCTCCATCTCAGCCCTGAAATCTAGTGCGCGCCATCCTCGCGGCTGGGTCAAGGCCTCACGCTTTTGTCTACATTCTATAGGCTGGGGTTCACTCCACCATCAATTCATAGTTGCGACGAGTATGCTCGTCATGGCCCACTGACCTACAAAAATTACAAAACAGTTGTTGGGGAGTTTGTGTATACTTTTGCAACAAATTACAGTTATCCATCGTGTCCTTTCCCCCTATCTGACAGATTGCACACCATAGCACGGGTGCCACACTTGGCCCTGACTATGCCTCTGGTATCAATGGCATTGGTCACCTCCTGCCAAGTAGTTCATGAATACTGAACAATGGTCTTTATCATGGCCCTGGCCTTTGCATTTTATTTACCACACTTCCTCGCGTGGCTCTAGCAACGGTGATGTATCCTGCTTCAAGCTCTACATTTCCAAGCAGAGATTTTGTAGCTACGCATGGATTTGTTGAACTCCTAGCCCCGGATCCTGTATCAGTGTTTCATGCAATCTCATCACCATTTCCAATGCTTCGGCCTGGGTTGAAAGCTTCTGCTGTGATAGTGTCGTCCTTAGGATTGGTGTTAAAGATGCCACAAATCATGCACGATGTTGCACATCTATTAGCGTCATATTAGCCTCACAGATCATACTCTTCAGTCACTGATATAAATCACATGGGGTCTCGTCTAGAAGCATCATGATCTCTTTAAACCCGATGACTGACGGTGTCTCTTATTTCGGCCAGCTAAATTCTCTGTTCAGTGCATTTTGGATCTCCCTTATTCCTACATTTGGGTGATCATTTGAGTGCTTGATACACCATGTCAACGCGCTATCCTGTAGCGTGCTCACCAATGTAGCCTTCTAAATGTTGTCATCTGTGACCCCTTGTGCTTCCCACACTGCACTTACCATGAACCAGAACTGATCTGGATCCTCATTTCCTACTCCTCTGAGTATGGGTAGCTTGATCGAACTCACCATGCCGAACAACGGGGGTGATGGAGGTGGAGTGGTTGGAGATGGAGGTGAAGGAAGTGAAGCGGGTGGTGGCATAAGTGGAGGTGGTAACTGCGGAATGTTCTGCCTTATCAAACTAACTGCACTTCTCAAAGAGACCCCAGTGAGCTCTTCCTTGCTCTCTCGTGAAGGTGAAATCAAGGGACTATTTCCTAATTCCCCGCTACCTTTGTAGATTCTTCTGCTCCATGTTGTTCCAAACATTAATGTATTCGCATCACCCGTTTTTCACATAACAACATCTTAATCCAGGTATTCAGGGATTTAATGTACCTACCTTGTTCTCCCTTGAGAAATCATTGTTCTACTTCATTGTATCTCACGTCATGTCTATAACAAACTCAGTGATAAATCCCCCTATTATCCAGTCGAGCAAATGGTCCACAACTCGTGTGATCTTATCTTCTGATGTTTCTAGTCTGCGCACTAATTCCGGAGTTCACACTATCGGTTAATCGAGCTTGTACCTTCCTTGTCTATAAGCTAACCTCATGATCCACTCATACAGTTCAGAAGAGAAGGATATGAAGAAGATCTCATGGATTTTTGTATATACGTAGCGATCGAGCCACCTCTTCTTGGATATCTACGGAGTTCTGTTTTCCTGTGTCGTGAAATCGTGAAGTTTCTTATTCAACCACTCTTAAATTTCCTCCATTGTAGGGTTCCAAGGGCATGACATCAGACATCCCTTAGGCAGGTCCTAGTCCCAGCAACAGAACCATTAGTTGGCTACTTGGGGCCTGACCCAGGTTCAATTGTGAGTTTATATAAGAAAATCACGGTACTGCTGGCCCTTTCGGTAACAATCTACAGTGCGCGGACTGAGGTGTCACCCGAGGTAGTATGGGAGGGTGTTGGAACTAGGTTTTCACACCCTATGGATGCCTTGATGAAGTCAGGGAAGTTCGCAAACCGATATGCGCGCTTGCACTGCTCTGTGCAGCCACCTGTCCTTCGCGACTTGTGCAACTGCTTCCGCGTAGCTCTGTAAAGGGCACGAAGAGATGCTATCTAGAACCTTTATCCTTACTGTGCTTTTATTATAGATATTAACTTAATTATGTGGGCACAATATTCTTATTAATCATTCAACATTTATAGCCAGTACGCACAATCATAAATTGCAAAGAGATGCATAAATATCATAGAAGAAATAAGCACATAGTATTCCAAAATCAACTTATCTTTTATTAATCCTTTGCTTGAGTACAATTCCAACTCCACCCTGCGCACTCAGCTGTAGGACTCTACACACACAGCTGCAAACTCTACTAGGCCTCTGCGCACTCATCTGCAAAGCATCTTAATATTACTACAACCTAAGTCTCGGACTTTTTGACTCCGAGAGAATTCCTCATTCAAAAACTTATATTACTTTTTTCAAACTAAGATTAAGACTACCTTTTACACTTAGAGGCTCACTCTATTTATACAATCCCATGGTCCGTGGACCATGGGTAGGCCGACACATTCTATATTAAATTACATTATTTTAGGGTGGACAACCCTAGACTCTCACGCTTCGCACCCGCATTTTGTCAGGTCTTTTACATTACATTGACCAAAACTCGGGCTTTAAGCCCCAAAACATGCTTTGGGGGAATTTGCTACCCAACATGAAGCATTGAGGTGTGTTGAAACAAATAGTGTTGAACTAGCTATGGATTGGATCTTTAGTCATCCTGAGGATCCAACGCAAGAAAGTGATGAACTTGCCCAAGCTCTTGCTTTGTCACCAGGCAATTCTGAGGTTCCCAAAGAAAATTCCAATGGAAAAGGAAGAGATGTTTCTTATGAAGAGAAGCCTCTAGAAAATCCTCCCATTAAGGATATATTAACTACATGTATGAATCTGTTGTAAAGTAAAAATGTAATTTCTTTTTCCATGACTAATTTGATTGTGACGTTTTGCAACTGAAACAAAGGCCAATACCTTCTCAGAGTCATTTCCCTTCTTATTCAACAACTAAATCTTTGTAAGGTGGATGGATCTAAAAAAGGCACTAGTCGATTATCAACTATTTCTCATATTTTTGCATTAGTTTTGAGCGAAGACAGTAGTACTAGAGATATAGGAGCCAAGAATGGACTTGTTGGTATACATTGGACTTATTGAATTTTTTTATGCCAAATAACCTAACACGGGAAAAAGTTGTAGTTCCCAAGTGGATGACTGCGTTATTGCTCATACTTGACCATATGTTGCAATACAAACTTCAGATGACTATAGATGCCAAGAACACTAGTTCTATGGGAGGAACTTCACCTGTCTCTGATTCTGAAGATATAACTTTAGTTGGTGCAAGTGTTGTATATGACAGTAAAAAGTATTCCTTGGATAACAAGATTAAATTCAATAGTCCATTCATGAAGATTTTGGAAAAGCCTTTGGGATACATGACAACAGATGAACAACATAGTAATGATTATATCTTGGAAATATTTGTAGCTATACCTTCCAACAGTTACAATTCAGGTGGTTCTTCGGCTGTGTGCGACTTACAAAGTCACATTCCATGGAAATGGAGTTTCTTGAGAGAGGTCGATTGTCTTCACATTTTATTCAATATTGCAACTTTGCTCCAAAACTCCAAATCCTCACAAATTCTATGTGAGAAAGGTGTGAGAAAAATAGAGGGGTGGGAGATATCTTTATAGCAATTTTCTTAGTTTAATGCTTCACTTTTTTGAGCTTTTTTACTTTAATACTAGAATTTTTTTAGATTCTGTATGGTATCATGACGCATCTTCTTGGCTAAGTTGGGCTTATTTGGTACCAATCGGCCCATCGAGCCAAGTCATACCAATTTTTAGAGCACCAATGTTGGGTCCTTGTCCATTGTCTCGTAATATAGTCAACAAAAAATAATACTAAGTATAGTTGGGTCAATGGCCACTAAATATAATAGAAGCAAGACATGCCAATGTTGAATATAGTTTGGCTCCTAGCCACTAAATCCTATCTTATTAGAACAATAGAAATAAAATATATAAACTAAACCCTAACAGTGAGGGGGACCTATTCATGTTATTTATTCACTTCAAGGAAATGGGATGGTGGGGGTATTCTCCAGCCTTGTGGTTTTCCATTTGCCTCTCATCCCAAGATTTTGGAGCAAGCTCTGTACCATGGAGGGATTTTAACAAGTAGTATTCATCATTTAATTGTTGTAGCTTTCCCTTGATACCATTCAATGGGGGGTTATTATTTGAGGCTAAATCCATGTGATAGCATATCATTTATTTGTCATGTTATTGTACATCTATGGTCAAGGAGGGGTTGCTCTTCTTGTTTCTTGAAAAATATGCATTGGGAATGATGTGAGCCAAGTCGTTTTCTATACACTTGTTGTTGGTAGCAACATTTTGTCCATTCGGTAGGAGGTGACTCATTTGGGAGGATCTACATGGTACAAATATTCCTTAGATGTAACAATTACCATTCTCCAAGGACTGTGGAACACATAAAAATACCCTAAACTTCAAGTCCATCATGAATTTTCTTGGGATGCATTTCACTTAATTCTTGAAATCGGGATTCTGAAGGGTATGAGACATAATTATATTGAATAGAGGGAGGAATAAGAAAATAAAATTGATAAATCTCCTCTAAATTGTTATAATATCTACAGGGTTTCTCTAAAAGTGTCTTAGCAACATACCTTTAGCAACACATGTTTTGTAACTTTAGATCCAAGATGGTGGAGGGTGCACTAGAAAAACCTCCAAGTGAGGCATATTTTCTTAAAGTAGACAGTTGAGAATCTTTCAATAGTTGATCTACTCTGAGAAAGTTTTTATTTCGTTTATGGTTTTTCCAGAACTAGAATAGGTTGCTTTTCTTAAACTAGCAAAAAAAAAAATTATAAGAAGTTAAAAACATATTAGATATATCTGGAATGTGTTTTTAACACAATTTTCTTAGCATGGTAGCCCAACATATGAGTCTAGAGTAAGAGGGTGCATGCACTTGGGGTGCATTTATTTCTCTAGCAGGATTTCTCATGCCGGTTGGGAACTAGGACAGATTTAGTCCAAACATGATCGTAACTCATGACCCTTTGCTACAATTATAAAAGCAGGGCATGGGAGTAGAGTGAGATATTCTAGTTTTGGGACTTTTGTTGTGTATTTAGTTTTTTTCTTATTTAATGTGATTATATTTGCAAGTTTGAGACTTTGAGTGTTTAAGTTTGAGAGTATTATTTGTTGTTCATGAATCATATGTGTTTCTAGATCAATGTGGTGTAGCTCTACTTACCATGGTCTGTAAATTTAACATGGTATGAGACCACAATCTGAAATATTCTAGGATTCTAGGTATGTGGATAGTTGGTATAATATCTAGTATAGGGAAGTTTTCTTAAAAAAATTTAATCATGGGATGTCCAAGATCCATTATAGACCTATGATTGTTTATTGAAGGTTGTTGCTTTGTTTTTTTAGCTCTGTGTTGTAGGAGTGAGAATGTAACCACCTTTAATCTCAAATATGAATACTGATTGGAAGGACCCTCCAATTTTGTTGGTTGTATATGTCAGTTGCCGTTTCTTTTGAAGGAGCATGGGCCTTGGCATCCTGTCAAAGGTTGCAACATTAGATTTCTAAAATCCAATTTGCATGTCTCTAGACTTTTGCAAATTAGAAAGTTTGAGTCAAATTGAAAAGGAGGTCAAATTTTAGATGTATGTGAAATCGTTACTTCAATCTCATTATTAGGTAATATTACATTTATTTCTCTTAGAAGCAATGCTTTTATGTCATGAACACGAGGGATGAGGTCGTTGGGAATTTTTGAGAGTTTAAATATTTTGTAGAAAAACCAAATAGGTGAGAATATTAAAGTGTTGAGATCAAATAATGGAGGAGTATATACCTCCAAAGATTTTGACACTTTTTACAGGGAAATAGAGATCAAGAGCTAGTTGATAGTGCCTTACCAAACACATCAAAATGTGGTTGTAGAGAGGAAGAATAGGCCCATCATAGAGACTTCCAAGGCAATGATCCATGACATAGATCTACCCATTTGTCATTGGCGATAAGCACGTTGTACAAAAAACTACATTTTGAATATGTGACTTTACTAGATATTGAAGGATAAGACACCAGAAACATATTTCGTTTGTCAGAAACCACAACTATCACATTTTGGTGTTTTCGGTTGTCTTGTATACATTCATATCGTTAGGGAGAAAATAAACAAGTTGGAACCATCTAGTTGGAATGGTACCTTGGTGGGATACAATGAGATATATAAGGCTTACAAAGTCTACATTTTGTCTAAATGGAAGACGATTTTCAGCTAAGATGTCAATTTTGATGAGGATGCATGGTCCTTTAAGCGTTATTGTAATCCAACAAGGATTGAGGATGAAGAGAAGCTTGCTTCCTCAAAGTTTGTTCCACAAATTGCAATGAAATCAAATTGAGATCAGTTAGATACCAGTACAATCAAGGTACAAAGACCATTTTTCCTTCTAGTTCAGTTAGGAGGTTCAAAAGGTTTACCTAGATAGTGTGGGGGCACAAGAGCAACTAGGAGGACATAAATCTTTGTTTTGAGTGTGTCATCCTCTTGAGAAGTTTCCTAATTATGGTGCATTGGTTTCTTCCTATTTCTTAATAAGAAAATGGTAAGTCATGTGTTCATAAATACTAATTGTAAAAATGTTTAAATACTATTTGAAAATTCAATTGAGAAACCGTCACATTGAAACTACTATATACTCTATCAAGTCAATTGGCTTGAATAATGTCATATATGAAGTTTGGAAAGTTTGTGTATGTGTTGGTCAATGTTTGAAAAATCAGACTTGGACTAATATTATTTCAATCAATCGATTTACCAAAAAATATATATGACTTCAAACCATTGAAATAGAATATGAAAAACTCTGCTCCTGGAACATACATGTACCATGTAAGGCTGAATATATCAAAAACATTTGGCACAAATTCCAATATATATCAGAAATAATGAGACTCTAAATGACCTCCATAAGCTTTTAAGTCTAAAAAGAATGCTACAACCATCTCCTTTTGGGCTAGCCTTGTCTTCTTCAAATTTTGCAAACCAGTTTTTCAATTCAAATCTAATATGTCCAATCTCCTCTAATGCGGCCATGCATGAGAAACTTGGCCCCTTATACTATCCAAGTGTTCGTTAAATTTGTTATCAAAAAATCTAACCCTAATAGGCTGCTTATCAATTAGACTCTGAGTAACTCTTTCCAACTAATCTTTCGGTTAAGGCTTAGCCTCCTCAACCTAAGAGGGCTCTCTCAATAGGTTTAAGATTCTTGATTAATGATTAGATGGCTAACTCTAGAAATAAAATGGACAAAAATGTATAGCTGGTTGAAACAAAGATTTAGCAAACATCTATTCGGCTATGGAGTCAAGACAGTCTTCAACAAAACATCGTTATCAACTAAACATGGAAGTCAAGGCACTTGGAATTTAGGTTTATAATTGAAACAGTAACAGAATGAATAAACATAGTTTACAAGCATGCGAAGGAAGTTAGAGCATTTTGAAATGAATTCTAAGTAACACATGCTCATACTAATGCAAATAAGTAATTGAAAAAGGCCATAAAAATATCAAACACATAAACCGCTTGTGAATCTTGAGTAGTAAAACTGATCACTGTATTAATTTGAAAAACACACAGTCTGCTACAATAACACAGCTTCTTTTGCTAATAAAATTTCCAACCCTGAGGAATTCGATCTCATGCTTCATAAAGAGTTTTTACAACCATGGATTCTATGATCCATCCTTAGGAGAATTTGAATTTCTAAAATTGACACCTACCTACTCATAAAACAAGCTTCTTAATTACAAACTGACAGCTAACTGTCTTTTAGGAGTCCTAATATAAATAGGAGTGAAACTCCTAAAACATGTTTCAACAACCTTATCTATGACTTAAATACATTCTTTGACAACTACTAATCCATGTCTTCGACCTTTATGATGTCTCCAACATTGTTACAAACCCTGCTGATTCATGACCTAACTGTCCTAAAAACAAGGAGACAGAGTTCCTCCTTTTTAGCCCTTAATCCTTTATGCTTATCTTCAAGCAGTTTTGCTAGCATTGATGATTGTGTCATATATGTGACATGTGTTAGCAATCCATTAAAGATTCAGTTTTCCAACTATGCAAAAAGAGAACCTCGAACAAATGGAGAAGAAGATGAAACATGATTGTGCTACGAAAATAGCCTATTTTCGTAGTGCAACTGTTATGTCATTGTAAAATTACTTCTTTGAACCATTCGTTCTGCATCTTTGTAGTCTGAAACTTCATCTATGATCTTCATATGTCTACCAAAAACATCAAAACTTGAAACTTATCAGAGATTACCTCCAAAATACATGTATAAAGTGCTAAAAGTTCACCTTCAGCAATTTCTTAGCACGTTACGAAACTGCTGTGTATGCTCTTTTTTCAACACAGGTTTCAAAAATTTGAAGTTTGGGGATTTTCAAAATTTCATAAGGATTGATATGATCACCAAGAACCAAACAACTTAACTTTGTAAGATGTTCCTCTTCAAAAATGATCTTATTTTTAATATCAAAACTGATTTAAGATATATCTTTTATTGCCCTTTTTCATCGCCCTGTCTCATTGTTGTTGTAGCCTCTCTTTAGATTTTTTTAACTGTATTTCTAGGTCTTCAACCCATCTCTTAAATCTCCTATTAGTAGCCTTCAACTGAACATTCATCATCCTTACAAATCTGACTCTTTAATTGCAGGTACAGTCCAAGTAAAGTACTGAGCTTCACTATTGACTATTTCTAGTTTGGAAACATTTCCAACTTCCCAGGGAGCCTTTATTCTCTTCAAATATGTCTTCTCAGTAGCATGCCTTCTTTCTCTCTTCCTTAGTCTAGCAATTTCATTATTAGCTGCTCTTAACCTTTCTTCCATTTCTTCATAACTGGTTTTTTCTGTTTGAGTGGGAAAAACTCTATTTTTGTCACCTTCAGTTATTGGTGATGAAAAGTTTATCAACTCTTCTTGAATAGTGGAAGCTTCCTCTGATTTCCATAACTCAATATTAGACTCTTGCATATTTTTAGTTTGCCTGGTTAAAGGCTTTCTGGGCTTAAACGCAAATGCTGTAACCTCATCCTCAAATTCCAGTTTCTTAGAAGATTTCATCTTCTTCAACTTTCCTTCATCAAATTTTATGAAATCTACCGACACCAAAGGGGATTATTAAATATAATTGGATTGTAAAATATCCTTTAAATTACCCTTTAAGGTTGGAATTTCTTCTGAGATCATTGATTTACCCTTCTTCTTTGCAATTTGACTTCTAGTCAATCTCCTTTGAACTGGTTTGTTAGCTGACTATTCTTGTGTCATTTATTTAACTTCAACTATCTCTTCCTTTGTAGATTGAAGAGTCTCAAGAATACCCACCGATCCTTTACTCACTTTCTCTTTCACTTGCTTTCTAAGTTTCAACTTAACAAAGCTTTTTGACCTAGTCATTACATGCTTATTGATTTCTACTGGTGGAGTTCCTTTAGCCTTAGGGTTAATGCTTGTATCTTGATTTTCCACTTCAAAACCACATAAAAACAAAAAAGAAGACCATTCTCTGTTGATCCTTTTGAGTTCATGTAAAACTATCAGTTTAATTAGAACATCATGAAAAAGGGAGGTTTCATATCCTTGAGATTTCATTTGCACTTTATCTTCCATCTTAGCTCTAATTCGATATAGGAAGAAAGGCAAGTCTAAATAAATCATACCAGTAAAATGAAACAGGAGCTTAAAATGATATGAATATACTTTATGATATCTTCCCTCACAGGTAAAATACCTTTGAATGTTGAAAAGAAAGTTGGCATAGATGTCTTTGATGTATTTCCTTGGAATTGGCTTGGTTAAGTCTATTTGTGCAAACTCTGGCTTCAGAAACACTTTACATGGTTCCATGTCAAATCTAATGTTTTTGAACCATATATCTTGCCCCCTGGGAATCTCTGTCACCAAAGCTGTGATCTCAAGAGTAATTGGCAAGTTTAGGATTCCAATTTTTGTGTTTGAGCCAGTGAAATGTAGGGAAAATTCCTTTGTCACCTGAGTGTGTCCTCCTTACAATTTTTCACAAAATTTCCAACATCTTGTTTTCTTGAAGGCTTCCATTACTGATTTAACTCTGGCTAAGACCTCGGTGCTTTTCGGCTCTATTCTTAAACAGTGACTAGACCTGCTGTTTTTCCTTTCTTCTGTCATCTGTGCCTCTGAATTTTTGTAACAAATCAACCTTGCTTGAATTTCTGTTTATCAGCCTCACTTGCTTATGGTGGTTAGCCTCTCTTGTTAATGGTAATCAACCTTGCTTGAATTATAAATGAGAGAATCTTTGGTAAGGGATTACCATAAGCTTATCATTTGAAAACGATTTGTTTAAGTTTTTGCATGCAAACTGCAATAAGAAACCAGTCAGCCCTTTCAAACTTGAAATTACCTATCATGATGACCCCTACATTTGAAATGATGGATTTGGATGGTTGCATGCTTAAGAATTGACTCGTAGATGACACCTATTAATGAAAAATTAATGAAATTTGAATGAATTGATGTTTTGACAAGACTGCCTATGAATCCACACTTTTGTAGCGCACTTAATATATTTCCAAGGAAAAGTGCTACGAAAAGAGCAGCGTTTTCACTGCGCCAAACAAACCTTTTACATTGTCTGTGCTACAAAAATGTGGTATCGGGACTAATTCCAAAAAATATTTCAAAATGGTTTAAGATATGAGTTCTAAACAGAATGTGAGACTTCTAAGACACATAATAAGGTTGTTAGACTTTATTTGGATATGAAAATGAGACTTTTGAGACTCTTAACCTATCACCTACCCATTAAAACATAAAATGAAATAAAACCTATCTAAGACCATGACTAGGAACAATGTAAACTCTTTAGGTTTACAAAAAAGGAATAAAAACTTTGTGGTGATAACAAAATCTATGAATTCCCACTCCCCCTACCCTTCTTAAAGCATTTCTTGCAGTAATTGCAATAAATTTTCATATCATCCAGATTAGCATGGATCCATGTAGGATCTTTGACTTTGAGGGTGTAAACCATTGTAAAATTCCAATCTACAGTTTGAAAGAGAACATTAGATTTCTGAAATCCAAGTAGCATAATTCTAGACCTGTGCAAATTGAAAATTCTTAGTCAAATTCAAAACATGGACGTATTTTAGATTGTTTTCATTTTAAAAAGGCACATATTTGAATTTTGAAGAGAAGAATATTAATAACAGGGACATATTTCAGACCATATACATTTGCAATTTAAAGAGACAGAAAACATGCCTGGAAATGAAAATAATGGCAGTGGGCACAAGAATTTGGTCCACAACTCCTTCAAGATTCAAGATACATTATAGCCTCTTGATTAAGCTGCCTAAATCCCTTGCAACAAACTCAAACAAATTCCAAACTAGCACCAACCCTGAGCATCACATTGCTCTTCAAGATTTCATCTCTACTCCAAAACTTGAAATTCTCACAAATGCTCTATGAGAAAGGTTTGAGACAAATAGAGGGGTGGGATATCTCTTTATAGAAATTTGATCAGTTTAATGCTTTGTTTTTTTTATTTTTTTAATTAAATAGTGAATTTTTCTCTTGGATTTTGTATTGGGTCGTCATGCATCTACCTGGCTGAGTAGGTCTTATTTGGTACCAAAATGGCCCATCGAGCCAAGTCGGACCAGGTTTTATAACAATAGTGTTATGAAACCAGCTCAAGAAAAGATAGAAAATATAGATCAACGCCTTAGAATTCAACCTCTTCGAGGGGGCAACCTCCTTTACATTACATAAATGAACAATTCTTGGATGATACAAATGACAAAACCTCCTTTCTATATATAGGAGTCTAAGGAGTCACAATATAATCCAGTCGACCTAACAATAATAATATAAAGCCACAAAAATAACAATAGAGGGATTCTATGGGGCACAAAAATAACAATATGGGGGTAATAGGGGCACAACAATATAAATAAGGGGTATAACTACAATAGTAATGGGGTAATCACTAGTATTATAGGGACCCAACAAATAGTGTTGGTCCCTTGTCCATTGTCTCGTAATATAGTCAAAAGAAAATAATACTAAATATAGTTGGGGTTTTATCCATTAAATATAATAGAAGAAAGACATGCCAGTTTTGTATATAATTTGGCTACTAGCCACTAAATCACATGCTATTAGATCATTAGAAATAAAATATATAAACTAAACCATCATAGAGACGGGGACCTAACATTCTTCATTTTATTTATTCACTTCAAGGAAATGGGAGGGTGGATGTCTTCTCCAGCCTCGAGGTCTTCCCTTTGTCTCTCATCCCTCGCTTTTGGAGCAAGCTCTGAACCTTGGAGGGCTTTCAAGAAGTAGTATTCATCATTGAATTGTTGTAGCTTTCCTTTGATACCGTTCAATAGGGGGTTCTTCTTTGAGGTTGATTCCATGTGACACATTATCATTTCTTTGGCATGCTATTATAGATCTATGGTAAAAGATGGGTTGTTCTTTTTGTTTCTTGAAAGCTCTGCATTGGGGATTATATGAGACGGGTCCTTTTCTATATGCTTGTTGTTGGTAGCAACTTTTTGTCCATTAACCTACTCCTCCAGTTTTCCAAGATTATGAATTGTGTTGTACTTGTTCCACTTATTGAAACCTTGTGCTATACATTGAGACTCACCTTTTTACATTTTGTTATAGTTCTTTGAACAGAATCTTCTTGAATGCTTATCTTTAGTGAATTTATATCCGTAAATTCTGTGGCCTAAACATATCTCTGAATCTATAATATATAAAGCTTGTCAATATTTTCTTTTCAATTATTAAGTTATATGTCTCATGTTTTATAACTCTTAAATTTAATATATTTATTATTCGATATATGTTATATTTAAAAAATTATATGTAAGATTTTTATATAGATATATTTGAATTTAATAGTGAATTTTACTGAATTTTTGTATGGGGTGAACTTTTTTTTGAATTTTATGTTCAAACATGAACACAAACCAGGTAACTATGATTTCGTGGAGATTTACAAGGTGAAGTGTGCTACTCATGATAGTGTTGACTACCCTTCCACATCTTTCCTCTGATAGAGCATTATGAGTCAAGCTTGTGGTATCATGGTTTTTGTGCAATAGCATTAAACCTTAGTTGAAATAGGCTTCAATCTTCCTATCCACTTTGAATTTTCCAAAGAACAATTTTGGATCACTCAACCTAAGTAATTAGTGATATTCTCATTCTATACATGCAAACCTTGAAGATGGGGTGTAGCTCTTACAACAACCTTGGGATTTCACCATTGTCTAGTGGACTCTAATTTATGGAATCTCTCTCATCAAACATCATTTATATGAAAATCTTGGTTGAGTATCATCCTTGGGATTTCACCATTTTCTGATGCATGGTATTGGGTGGAATCCCTTTGATCAAACATAATTTATATGTAGGTCTTGGTTGAGATTTATTCCTGTGTCTACAATTGATCTTGGAAAGGAAAATAGGAGCCTAATGGCATGAATTCCACTCTCTTCCTATGAAAAAGCTTTGGACTGTGGTTTACAACATTCCCTTGTATGGATATATTCACATGACTGTTCTTGAATGTTTCAACAATATGAGAAATAAACCAATATCCAAATTTAAAGACAAAAATTATCATTCAACCAACAATGAAGCTTTCAAGCTTCCCAAGTCTTTAAGATACAACACCCTACTGTCTAGATAATGATAATGTGGATTCCTTTCAAAGATTGTTCATTCAAAACGCCTATCTATATACATATCTATGCATTTGTCTTAGTTTAATACTAAAAAAAAGATATAATGCTTAGAAGATCCATGAGATTTAAGAATATATGTGCTATGAAATATTTGATTGGCTTCAAGGGACTGCACAATAGATGTATTGATCAAGACAAACAAAAAATGTTTTAGAAGTTGGAATTGGTATTAAAACTCGTAAAGGGTTAGGCTGGACTAGAACCATGTAATAAACTAGTGACTCCAATAATTTATGAAATATTTGGGTTGTGTGATTCTATTAGAGACCATCAATAGTCATTTACTAGTCCATTGTAGTCTTCTACCCTTTCATTGTTTAATTTGATAAATTTTTGTAGGAAGAAAACCATGTGTACCAACTTCGAATTTATAGGGATTATCTAGCAGCCAACTCTTGGGCTCAACCCCCACAAGTGGTTTTCGAAAACAACTTTAGCATTACCTCATTATTCATGGTAAGCTGACAAGTGGCATAGTGGTTTGATATCTAAAATACGTGGATGACATGATAAGCATAATAGTGCAGCTTCGAGGTTATGCATGACTATTCATGCTAATTTGTATGGTTTCCCAAAGTGTTTGCAGCAGAATTTGTAACAACAACTTCAAAAATTATTGGATCTCTGTAGACTTTGAGATCCATTCGTGACAAAGAATATTATCTATTTTCTAGAGTCATTTCTTATATGGAGGAACGACAAGTTATTTGTCTTTCTAGTCTAGTACTTCTAACATTGATGTCCAAGGTGGAATTTTACACATTTATTACATACATGGCTACTTATTTGGGATAAAGCACACTTTTAGCACACTAGGTCATGGTTTGGATCTATTCCATGTGCATCATTTATGGAGAGCCTTTGGCAAAAAAATTTCAATTATTCATGTCTAACTTGACTTCTAGTGTTAACTACAACATAAGTAAGGCACAATCATTGCTTCACTCACTAATACTCATTGGAACAACATTTGGCTTTTCATTTGTCTCTAGGTTCACAGGTCCCTGCCGCAAAGATTTAATTAATTCCTGATGTTGCAAAATACTCAACCTGGACAAGCATCACAAGGAAATTCCTCACCCCACAATCTTTCCATCCCTGATGTATCAAGTAGAAACATTTGGCTTGTGAAGGGTTAATGGTTGTAGGTGGAGTTGTGATTGAAACAAGACTGCAAGCTAAGGAATATTGGAGCAATAATATCAAATTAGATGTTTCCCAATATGAACTTTGTCACCTCCCAAAGAGTACGGTATGATGATATTGGTTACTTTCGTAGTTCTCCTAAACAGAAGATTTAATTTTGGATCATTGATTTTGGGTTTTAATGCATTACACCAAAGCCAGTTAAGTTTCCTTTTGTGCAATTGATTTTCTTTGGAAATTGCTCAGTGTGCAAAATTGACTAAGGTTAGTGCTAGTAGTTTCATGGAAGTAGACACAAAAGGCGCTACTAAGATTGCAGTGGTAAATGTATAGTCTCCATTTCCATTCCCATTGGTGGCATGCATGGAAAAACACTAGGAATGCCCCATATTTCATCTTCTAATTTGCAACAAACCAGTAGTAGTAGTCTTGTAGAAAATTTCATTAGCACTGACATGCAACAGGCCAAATGGGAAGATGTTTTGTTTGAAAATAATGGTGATGTTGGAGGATGATTTGATTATGGAAATAATGCAGCTAATCATCCTTTTCTGATAATAGAAGCAACTTCTTGTGCCCCAAAATTTTAAGTGCCACCTTCACTCCTTGTAGTTACAACACAACCAAATTCTAATTTTATGGATAACTATAGTAACACACCAACTGTCATTTACTTATTTGATGATGACTAGAGCTATTGTAAAATATTTATTGCTCATCACTTTTTCAGCTAATGATAGAAATCCTTCAAAGATTTTATGTAAATATACATTTTTTGCGATTTCTTGCTAGAAACACCTATCTGTTAGATTAATAAAGTGGATAGAGATGTTGGAAATCCAAATTGCCAGCAAGTTCTATATGAGGTAGCTACCAAAATTCTGTATTAAGGAATTATAGCTATTAGGAAAGTGCTGTTACAAACACATTGTCACTAGGAAATTAAATCATTTCAGTTTTTGTGGATTAATCAAATGAGTCACCTCAACTTTGATGCTGATGTTGGGAACATGAGTGGATGTAGCACTAACAGGATGTTAAGAAAGCTTATCCCTAGCCAACAGGGTTTTGTATTGTATGTGCAACCCCAAAGGCCTTAGAAACAACAAAGACTACAAAGTTGTTGAAGGTATTTTAACTAGAATGACCATTCAAAGTTCTATAAGTTGAAAACGTATTTTCCCTATATATTGAGACTCCGAGTACTAATAAATCTTATATTTAATGAAGAATTAGGGAGCATCATTACAAGGAACTCTTGCATATGGAAGGAAGTAAGGCTTATTGTGTAAGAATGTGGATTGAATAATTGTATTCAAAGGAAGGAATAGATGAAGGAAATTCTAGAATTTATATTTATTTGTGGATACTAAAAAAAGGCATGCCAAAACCTCCTCACTTTTTTTTGCAAGTGATGAAACACTAATTGGTTTAGTTGTAGAGTCATCTAGAATAACCCTTGAAATGGTGAAAGTAAAGCCAAAGGATGTTGACCTCGTTTTGATGAGTACATCTACTCTAGATGATCTTTTTGGTGGTGCTCCCTAAGTAATTATAGTATGATATTTATTTTATCTATAGCCGAATAATTATCATTAAGTTTGATATGACACTTTAATGTATTTGTACTCCATAATTTTTTATTTTCCCATATTTTTGCTTGGTTCAAATTGTTTGAGTTAATGTTTTCCACAATATGGGAGCTACTTGGACTAGAGATATTATGGTATATCATTAGCATTTTTATGGGAATTTATTAATTATATAATCTATATCATGTTGGTATCATATTTTATTGATGTTATAATAGTTAACATGTAGTTTAGATGTATTTCATTAAATGGGAAATAATTTTTTTTTATCATGTATTTGTTGGCTTGGTGAGAAATTTCGTTTTTCTACATTAATCTCAATTCAAAGGTGTTGTATTTTCAAATTATACAATTCACAATTTTGTTGATATCAAAACTCCTCGTATTGTTGTGTTTTTTGTTTTGAGATGATGTTTGTGGCCAACATTTGGGATTTTTTGTGATAATTTTTTTGTATAATTTGATATAAGGGTATGCATTTAAATTTTAAACTCATTACCTTTGTTGCATTGATTAAAAGAGAATAATCTGACTAACCTAAAAATGAATTGTAGTGACATTGAAGTTAAATGTGAAGTTTTGCGTGCATTTATTCATTCACTTTTTAATGTTAGTTTTTGATGTAGGGAATCGCTTTGATGTTGGGTTGTTTTGTTATAGTTACAATTTCAATGGCTAGAAATGTGTCTTGAATTCATGTAAGTGTTTCCTTGAGGTGTGTTGAAAATCCTTGGAAATAGGCACATGGGGGAGCAAGTAAATGAAAATTTGATCAATCTTATTCTTAAACTAATAGAAAGGGATATGGTGACAAACTGGAGGCCAATCATTTTACTTAATGTTTTGTACAATGTCAAGGTTTGAGAAGGTTTGGTCTATCATCATCTTCAAGGTATATTATAATGTTTATTCTACCCTTATGTGCTACGATGTTGGTCACTTCACTAACACTGTTATTTAGTCTTGCCATAGACTTCAAGACACCCCTTTATTCATTGTTCATATGGACATGTGGATGCTGCTTACAAAAATATTGTTATGAATTGCGATGTTCTCATGTCGAGATGGTCTTTAAAATTATCGATAGTCAATGGTGGTGATGGCTTACCAAATTATCAGTTATAATACATGGATGGCTAATAGTAACATGCATTAGTATTTTCTTTTCTGGTTTTGGTTATAAACTTGTAGTTTTACTCTTGTCATTCCTGAATGGTTTTGATTATTGATTATTTATTTTTAATTGTCTCTGTTTATATATATTACAAAATATTTTTGTAATTTCCATTTTCCTACTATATCTGGATCCCGACTTTTCAAAAATTTAGCAAATATGTGTCCAGATACCTATATGTATCATGCTGAACTTAGATTGTAATTTATCTTTGCATCATGTCACCATCTAGCCATGCATTCACAAGAAACTTCTTCAATTTGTTATCAATGGTGGGCTAAGAACTAAGGGTGATGTTTCCTGTTGGATACAAAGATTGAGTCAACTATTTTTCTGCTAGGATTGTGTTATTTGTGTCATAAGCACCCCGATGTTTTGGATGGATTGGGATTCTAAAGGTATCTCTAGCAGGATGAGTAGTGGAGTCTTCAGAACTATGGTTTTCATTATCATGTTCACATCCATTTTTTCCTATTTATTCTTGCATATATTTTGCCTCATGTTATATCTTTCAATAACAACTTGCATGTCATATTAAAATTTGGCTGAGTTATTAGATAAATATTGAATTTTCCCTACTATATTTTCTAGGTGTTATTTTGACTCTCAGTCGATGTATAATGAACACCCCACCAATTTCCATGGGACAATATTTTCATACCATTTCATCTCCAACTATTTGACAATGGTTCCATGTAGGATCCTTTTTATGTTTGGGAGCCATGGAATTTTTTCTACCACATAAATAATTTGCAAATAAAACCTTACATTTAGTTTTTAGATTTTTTTAACAAACTCTCTTAAGAGAAATAGGGTTTGAAGAATATTTGTAAATACCTTTACAAGTTACAAGTCTTCACTCTGAATTAGTTCTAGGCGCATATCTAAATCAATTGCAGGAACAAATTGAATCAACATCTATAATCAGCAAAAGAGTAGTTCCAAAAACCAGTGTTGAAAAAATTTCGATTATCATGGTCCTGGTATTATTGGAATGTCACAAAGTTTACCCCAGAACAATATTATTGTCGATAAACTGTGCAATGTTTTATTTATTGAAAATAGCATGAGAATATTGTAAATATATCAACATTATCATGAGATGCATGAAATTATTTTCCCTACTTATCGATGGAGGGGCATAAAGCCAAATATTTGTGTCTTTAAATAATTTTGTATTTTTAAATTTGCCTATATTTTGTGATATTTCCTGATGTTGTCAATATTTTCTTTTCCAAATTCTTGGTGATATTTTTGTTCACATGATGTTTACAACATTACCAAAAACGCAAGAACCACCACAATCAAATCTTCAAATAAATACTTGGTAAATCTTAATCCATGAGTGCTCCAGATCACCATATTAAACTCTCTGAATCATACTGAGAAGCACTATGAATTGGCACAAGAATATTGTTGAATCGAAGCTCTTTGCTTCTCAAATGATCAATGAGAAGGTTGTGAAGAAAATGTAGGGGGAATGATTAAATAGATGGGAAATGAGGTTTATGGCAGTTTTAGGATTTTGTTTTCCTTTTTCTGGGATTGGGGATGCAATGGTACAAAATTGGTCAAACTATCCAGTTTGATTGGTTTGTTCCTAAACTTGAATTTTTGGGAAAAAACGATCAACTCTAGTTTCATGGGTGGGTTCTGACTCGAAATGATCAAAGCAATACTAGAACTAGTCGCTTCTAGTTTGGATTGACCATTTTCAAATTTCAACAACACTGAGATGAACATGGATCTAAAGATGTAAACCACAAGTTTATGATAAAATGGTTGACATTATCCTTTGCTATTCTTGCGTTCTTCCTCCCCCCCCCCCCCAAAAAAAAAGAAAAGAAAATATCATACCCATTGTTCTGTCTTTTTTGGGAGTAAGGAAATGTCCCTTTATGCAATGGATTTTATTAGGGATGAAGGGACTTGCTGACCATAACCAAGACATTCCTGGAAAATTTTAGGGATATTCTTGTATATAATTTGTCTTATATAGGGTAGGGCTTGTATATAATTTCTCTTATCAAAATTATTTTGCTGCATGTGGCGGAATCTGTACATGTTATGCAAATTTCTGACTTACAGCATATGATTGTTATCCTAGTTTAGTCTGTTGCTTCTCACAAATAGCTTGTATTGCCTTGTGAAAACCCTTCTTCTTTCTGAATGAACTTGTGCCTCCTATTTGAAAATATATGAGTCAAAGATGATCATTCTATCATATTTTACTATGTTATTCCTTGCAATTTGTTTATAGTTCATTTTCATAGTATATGCAAAGCATCCTTATTCTCCACATTCTAAGCATCCCTATTTTCCTTATTTTATTATCTTGCTTCTTAGAGACTGAAGATAGTTTTTATAACAACATCACTATCAATATCCTCTATCCTTTTGGACCATACATGTATTTACCATTTAGCCACCTATTCATGAATTTTTTCACTTGGGTCTCACGGTAGCTCAAAATTTCATCAAAAAATCATTAAGGAAATAACCTATAAGACGTATAGAAAAGAAGCTTGTAATTGTTTTTTCATTCCCTAAGGAGACTTTCTTGTTCCCTTTTTTAAAGTTGAATTTTTTTGTGGATAGTGAAATCCTCATAGCTGAGGGTTGCCACTTGCCAACATATCCAAAGAGGTTTTCAATACTTTGCAAATCAAATAGGGCATGTCTATATCACCATATATAAAATTCTATAAAATTTATAGAATTTTATATATGGTGATCTAGACATGCACTATTTGATCTGCAAAGGTATTGAAAACCTCTTTGCATATTGCATAAAGACAAAAAATTACAAATGGTTGAAACAATTGATACTAGATGGAGGTTAGAACATAGGCAAACTAGAAGAAGACCATAACCAAGATGAGAAAGTGAGCATATTTTTCATATAACTAACTAGACTAACCGACACAACATATGAAATATCACATTTAAGAAGATTTTATTTTAATCATTCAGAAAAATTTGATAGTCGTCTAACTCACATGTCCCACGGTCAGTAAACCACACTTCAGTTGATAGTTAGGTTTAATGTTTTGAATTTTCAAAAAATGAGCCTCCTTCAATGTTGTAGGCCTTGTGACTGAGGCAACAATTATTACCTATGCAAGGTAGCAACCAATTTCAAATGTATTTACAAAGACTTAATCAACAAAATTCACTATAAGATTTTCTCATTGGGATACATTTTGCAATCACTTACATGATTTGGTGTCTTCAAAACTTGTTCTTGTGTGCATGTTTGTATTATGTTTTTAAAAAATTTCCAATTCTCTATTACTAGTATTTTCTTCTCACATATGTAATAAAATGGTACCACAAAGCATTCCACCTTTATCGATATTTATGTTGGTATAAGAATATCTTTCTGCAACTACATTTCTATTGGGTTTGAATGAAAATTGCATGCAGTAGCCACCACTAAGTGGATTGCCTCGTGATATCCAAATGAAAAGTAATTGAGATTAATGATTGTGCATGTGTTGATTTTATGGAAATATATAACTGTTCTAGTTTTTAAATGGGATCGAACCAAGGGTCTATAAAATATTTTTGTTTTCAACTCTCAAAAGTTCCAATTTTTTTGGACTTCATGTTATTGTTAGGATTAAATTTTTTCATGCTGACAACCTATGTCTTTCGGACATACCCTTTTTTCCCCTTCAACATATTAAATTGGTATTTTTTGTGTCAATTTGTATAATTTTAACAAATACAGTTTACTACCTTTGGAGTTTATATATTTTTCTATAAAGTTTTGGATTAATTATTCATACTCATGATTATATATTATAAAAAAATGCAATTTTGATATTAGGTGCAAAGTGAGGTGGGTTGTATAAAATCCTTGGATTTCAACATTACAAATTCTTGTAATGGCTTTGTGTGGTGTCTTGTAATAACTACATGTTTCCTAAATGGTGAGATGTTGTGTCTATTCTGATTTCTGATAAATCCAAATTTTTTTTATAATTCATTTACTTATGATTAGTATTCTTGGAACAATGATATGTGGTGGATTTAAAAATGTTTTTGTTATTGGAGTAGATGCTCTTTCTAGATATGTTGATTGAACAGACCAGAGCTCCTAAGTTCTTTTTGGGGATGGAGCTGGTGTTGTTTTGTTATAGGTAGACATCCTTTTTTAGCCTTGCAAATTAATTTACGTTTACAAAAGTCTCACTTCTTTTACTACAGGACCTCCCATATTTATTAATCCCTTACTGTTGTTAAACATGATTTTATACCTTTCTATCTATATGTAAACTAAAAACTTCTTAGGTATTTGAAATGTCCATTCAAGTGTTGGTATTTTTACTTTGTTGTCACTATAAACTTACACACTAGAATACATAATTAAATGCTATATTGATTACCTCATTGTGGTTGTCACAATAACTATTAGGGCTGAAACATTGACCATTATGTAATAATGGCTACTTGCACAACTTGCATGATGACAAACTTATAGTTTTCAAAGCTCTTTCCTAAACCTATTTTCTTGAGCAAATTTGTCTTTTTACTTTAGGTATTGTAGATTGCTATTGTGTGACATATGCTATGATATAATTGCCCGGATAAATAGATAGAAGCATTGTACAACATAGTCTTTTTTAAATCTAAAGAAACAATATTTCCAAATACAAAGTTTATTAATTGAGAACATCTTTTAGACTTCTTTGCTAAGTTATGATTATATTTCAGTAGGGGATTTTGTGTGCACTGATATTTTGTTGTATCTTTGGTTTCTATCAAGTAACAATGGTTAATAAAGAATGTTTCCTTGAGAAGAAGGCACACATCTTATTCTACTATCGACAAGAAACTCCATGGTTTTCAGGCATGCGGACAAAAACACAGATGTCAGTGGGATATCCAGAGTCTGTGTTGGATGAATTTAATACTAGTGATGATTTTCATTCCTTTTTAGATAAATAATATCATGAGTCAAATTCAAATAAACAGAAGTAGCTCAATATTGAAGGTGAAGTTATTGCTTTCTATCCATGTCAAATTCTATTATTTGTTGGTTGTTGTCATGTTTTGAGTGCAGACTTATAAAATTCCAAATTGCATGTTGGTTTATGTAATCGAGAAATATATATATATATAGTTTCTTTTATGATATGTCCTTCATGGTTTTCGAAGATCCGTGTTACATTTGCACAAAAGTTTAGGTATCATTTAGATATCTAAACACCAAACAACAACAACATTGAGATTTTTTTTCACTCAACTTATAACATATTGCATTTGTATTCATCAATGTTCTTCTTCCATATGCTATCCACTTATGACATGTCCTTTGCAATATTTGCTGCATTTTCTAGTTATAGGTCATTTGTAGATTATAAATGTCTTCAGAGTTTAACTTCTAATTTAGTATTCAACTGAACATGTTGATTCTCTTATACATAATTATTTTTCCTTCCACCCACTTTTCATAACTTCTATAACCATTGGGTAGGGACCTAAAACTTCGATGTTGCTATGCTTGTTTAGTAAAATAATTTTGAGACTTTAATATATTGAAAGTTTCAGAATTTACAATTTTTGAAGTTTCAAGGTCTAATTTCTAATTCTTTAAAGGGTGTTAGCTCAATGGAAGAGAACCTACTTTAAACTAGGAGGTTGGTGGCTTGATTCCATTGTGCCCTAACTTCCATATGGAATGGCGATGATCAATTTTTGGTGACAGAGGCTCTTTTGATCATCACCAATGAGCTTTCGTGACATGTTTTGACTATCACCAAAATATGAAATGGTGATGGTCAGTGAACATCGCCATATATACACGTCAATAGTGACAACCCTCAAATGTTCGTAACCATTAATTGTTGTTGTTGATATGAAATGGTGATAGTCATTATCCATCCTTATTGTCATTACTCGTGATGGAGCTTGAATGTTTCCACAACACCTATACTTCTGGTAATGCAGCTTTTGCTAATGGTAAATGAATGTCACCATATATATGCACCAATAGTGACGACCATGAAGGATCCATCACAATAAATCGTTTTTGTTCATATGAAATGGTGACGGTCACTATCCATTAATATAATCAATATTCGTTACAGACCTTGAATTTCACCATAACACCTATACTTTTGGTTTTAAGGGATCTGTGGTTTATATATTTTGACTTAGTTACCGGAGAATCCACAGTACGAACCATTTTTCTGTCAACGTTTCAAATCCCAACTGGGATCCATCATCAAGACTTATGAATGATGATAAAAGAAGAGCTGATTTGAAGGAAATAAATAATTATGAGGAGAATAGATTTAAGGATCAGCGGAATGTCGGCTTGAATTTTTATTTTTATTTTTTATTTATTTATTTATTTATTTATTTTCATTTATTTATTTTATATTAATTGAAGATTTTTGAATAAAATATTTTTATTTTTACTGTTGAGTTTTATATATTAGTTTTTACTGATGAGTTAATATATTAATTTAAATTATTAAAATCCATAACCTTAATGGTAATAATAATCATTAAATATTTAATATATGTTAATATAATATTATTTATTTTATTGTGTATGAGAAATGTTTATTTATTTTTAATATATTTTAGGATTTAAAGAATAGAAAACTTAGTATATTGTATTAATATTTAATATTATTTAAATTTTTTATTTGAAATTATATTAATATTAATAATAATTAATATATTAATTAATTGCTATATAAATTAATTAATATATTAAACTAATTAATACTAATAAATGTTAATAGCCGTAAACATTGCAGGAGAGGTCGAAAAATGTTGCTGCGGAATGTGGACGGCTAGGGTTTACAGACGGCTAGGGTTTGCAGACGGATGATAGGAGATGAGCGCTGGAGAAAGGAACGTCCAAGAGGATAGGCCGGGGAGACGAACCACGCCTCAACTGCATTTCAGGAAAATAAATCTTCTTCAGCAAAGCTAGGGTAAATTTCTAAGAGACAAGAGTTGAGCCGGAAATGGAAAACCCAAAGGGGAGGGGAGAGATCCCCTCCTTCAAAAAAGTGGTAACAGGGGAGACCAGCGCTAGCGGCATGCAGCATAACCAGAAGGAAAGCTATGCCCCAGTGATGGGCAACCTGTGGCAGAAAAGGATGGGAGGAAAGATACAGCCCAGAGAAGGAAAAATTGCTGGAAGCCCCAATCTGGGTTAGGCTGTTTGGACTTCCCGATGAATTCTGGGACCCAGAAATTCTGGAAGGAATAGGAAACTCAATCAGGAGCTTTGTTAAAATCGCAGAAGCTACGAAACGAGGAAAATATAATTCATATGTGAGGATCTGTGTTTACATGAATCTGGCAGAGCCCCTCCCAGAAAGTATCGAGCTGGAATATCATGATGAAGTTTATCAGCAGCCAATAGACTACGAACACATCCCGTTTAGATGCCGCAAATGCCATGAATATGGCCACCTATACAGGCAATGCCCGCTGAATAAGGAGGAGGAATCACAAAGAAGCCAGGAGGAACATCAGAGAAATGCAGAAAAAATGGAGGAGACAGATAGGGGTTTTCAACAGGTTACAAGGAGAAGGAGACAGAGCAAGGAGGGACCAAAAACCCAAACACAAGAAAAACCCAGTCACACAACAAGTCAAAACAAGTTTCAGGTGCTTCAGAGCGAAAACGAGGACTATGAAGTAAATCTGGAGGACGACGAGGACCCTGGGAACACTCCAATGGAAATCGCCGGTGAAGATAAAGGAAAGGATGCGAACTCAAGAAAAAGCATTGGAGACCGGACGGAAGGAAAGGTGGAAGATACAGCAATGCAATCCCAGATGGATGTGGAAAACCAAGTCGAAAGTGAGGTTGAAGAGGAGAGAATCATGAAACAGCTAATTCAGGAATGGAAATACCTAGATAGCAGATTTATACCGGAAAAGCAGAAACAACTGTATAAGGAGGTATTTCAGAAATATAAAGAGAAAAAAGGAGAGAACTTGGACAAGCAGATAATGATAGGAAACGAACAGGGGAATGGACAGACGAGAATGGACGGCTCTGGCAAAAACAGTAGGAAGAGGGGCCAGAAAATGATGAGCGAAACTATCCAGACTGTGGGAGAAACGTTGATAAACTCAGGTAAAGTGATACCTCTGTCAGAGGTATTCTTCCCCTCCTACCAAAAGTTTTAAATGATTGTTATTAGCTGGAATATTAGAGGCCTGAATAGTAAGGGTAAACAAAGGTATATGAAAGAGAAACTGAAAAAAGAGAAACCTAGCATCATGATTTTACAAGAGACAAAAATTTCAGTTCAACAAATTGAAGGAATAATTGACAAAAATAAACTGCATTATGAAGTTATGGGGCAAGATGCTATTGGCTCTGCAGGAGGTATTGCAATTTTGTGGAATCCAAATGATATCATCTTAGATAGCTGGACCAGCATGAGCAGAGTCCTTACTGGCCTAGGTAGGATAGTAGGAACTAAGGAACAGGTTGTTATTTCAGGGGTTTACGGCCCCCCTTCCCCAGGGGAAAAAGAAAATTTTATAAACAGTTTGAAAACCATCCGCAGATTATATCCAGAAGCTGCTTGGGTCATAGGTGGCGATTTTAATTTAATCAGATCCTTAGAAGAAAAGAAGGGAGGGATAAGGAAGATGGATCACTTCATGGATAAATTCAATGAAATGATAGAGGATTTAAGGTTAGTAGACATTCAGACCATTAATGGGATATGCACCTGGAACAATAGGAGGGGGGGTAAAAACCAAATTGCTTCAAGGCTTGACCGATTCCTAGTATCAGAAGCTGTCATGAACAAGGATGTTTTTGTCGAAGCAAAGATCATACCTTCCCTGGGTTCTGATCATTGGCCGATTAGACTAGAGGTGGATATTAAAGGGAATCGCGGAAAAAGGCCTTTCCGATTTGAAGCCTTCTGGTTAAGGGACCCAGAATTCATCAAGAAAGTTGAAGGATGGTGGAGGCAAAGTACTATTCAGGGCAAAGGAAAAATGCACACGTTCCAATTAAAACTGAAGGAGCTGAAAGGGAGAATCAAAAAATGGAACAAGGAGGAGTTTGGTAATATTATGGAAGACAAACAAAAATTAGAAGGGGAAATGGAATCTCTCCAACAAAAGATGATAATGGAAGGCAGAACAGAGGAAAGTATCAGCAAAGAAGGGGTAATACTTGGAAAACTAGAAGAAAGACGGAAGCAGGAAGAGGTCCTCTGGCGACAAAAATCAAGAATAAAGTGGTTAAGGGAGGGGGAAAGAAACACTAAATTCTTTCATCAGGCCATGATCAAACATAGACAGAGAAACAGGATTCTATCCATCAAAGACAAGAATGGTAATAGAGTGGTTGAGCAAGCTGAGATTGAACAAGTCCTTATTGAACACCATAAAGGAATTTTAAATGAACCGCAAGCCGATCGAATGCAAGCAATTCAGGAAATATGTTCGGCCATCCCGCGCTTAGTCACAGAAGACCAAAATAAGGCGTTGATGAGAGCTGCCACCTTAGAAGAGATAGAGGAAACTGTGAAAGCAATGAAGAAAGGTACTGCTCCAGGCCCGGATGGCTTTACAGTGGATTTTTACCAGGCGGGATGGCACTTCCTGGGGAAAGAGATTCTGGAGCTGGTAGAAGAGTCCCGGATGAACCAGAAGGTATGGCCTGCCATTAACTCCACTTTCTATGCTTTAATTCCTAAAGGTGATAATTTGGAAGACGCCAGTGGTTTCAGACCTATAGCGCTGTGTAATGTTATTTACAAGATTATAACATCCATGATTGCCAAGAGATTAAAACCTCTTCTGGACAAATTAATATCTGCTGAACAAACAGGTTTTGTTGAAGGAAGGCAGATCCTTGATGGTCTGGTTGTTACTCAAGAAGTTATTCATTCCTTAAAAGTAAAAAAGCAAAAGGGTATGATGATCAAATTAGACTTGTCAAAGGCATATGATAGACTAAATTGGAACTATTTGGAAAAAGTCCTGGAAAATTTTGGTTTCAACAGGAGATGGATTGACTGGATTCATAGCTTGATTTCTTCTCCAAACTTTTCTATTCTTGTTAATGGAACCCCCTCGAAAACATTTAATGCTTCTAGAGGTATTAGACAGGGAGACCCATTATCTCCGTTTCTGTTCATTCTGGCTGCTGAAGGGCTGGGTCGCTTTATTAAAAAAGAAAGAGAAGCAAACAGAATAAAAGGTCTTAAGCTATGGGGAAATAATCTGCCCTTAACTCATCAGCAATTTGTTGATGATATTATGTTGTTTGGAGAACCAACAGTCAAAGAAGTAAGGCATCTCAGAAGAATCTTGGATCTATTTGCAGAGGCTTCTGGTCTGGAAATCAATAGAGATAAATCCTGTGTTTTCATATTTAACACAGTGGATCAGGTCAAAACCCACCTCATAAGACTATTGGGCTTTAAGAGAGGAGAACTACCTACGAAATACTTGGGCAATATTTTGGACTTTACCTCCAAAAAGATGAAAAACTGGCAAGGAATCCTGGATAAGCTGAGTAACAAGGTAGCAAATTGGGCATTCAGAGCTTTAAACATAGCTGGCAGAATAGTCCTGGCTAAATCAGTCCTTCAGGCTATCCCCATCTACCCTTTATCGATAATGGCTGCCCCTCTAGGAGTTTGCACAAGAATTAGAGAGGTCATCAGGAATTTTATATGGAGAGGGACTGATCAGAAGAAAAAATGGGCATTAGCTTCCTGGAGTCAATTAACTGAAAGAAAAGAGAAAGGAGGATTGGGGTTGAGGGATCCTGAGATTCTCAACAGAGTTCTGGGAGCGAAACTCTGGTGGCGCTGGCTTAGGGGGGGCAATGATCTTTGGAAAACCATATGGAAAACAAAATACAATATGCCTGATTCTGCAGTTGAGATCTTAAGGCAGAGAGAAACTCCCAAAGGGTCTACAATTTGGGACCTAGCTCGTCTGAACAGGGATTTGGTTGAAAAGCACACCTTCTGGGAGATCCGAGGTGGAGAAGAAGCAAATTTCTGGGAAGATAGGTGGCATCAGAAAGAAAGACTGAATAGAATTCAGGGACTCCAACAGATTCGAGACAGAATAGGAGGAGATAGAACTTATGTCAGAGACTATTGGAGAGCTAATGACCCAGAAGAGAGCTGGAGAATATGGACTGACCCGACGGAGTGGGACAGAGAGCTCAGCCAAGACCAGCAAGAAGCCTACAGAAAGGAGGTAGAATCCAGGAAGATTAAAACCCGCAATGGCAAGGACATCCTTAGGTGGGGGAATTCTATGAAAGGCTCGTTCACCACCAAGGAGGCTTACTATATAACCGTTTCCCAAACTGGAGGTGAAGAGAATCCAGACTGGAAAATTATATGGGAAAGAAATTGGTGGCCGAAAGTCTCCATATTTATATGGTTGGCATCAAAGAATAAGATCTTAACCTGGGATCGAATACAAAAAAAAGGCTTCAATGGCCCATCGAGATGCTGTCTGTGCAACACTGATGGGGAGACCAGAAATCACCTGCTGATAAACTGTCCATTTGCAAGGACTCTGTGGAGGAACGCTAAACGTACCTTTGGCAAACCCGAAATTACCCCCAGTGAATTCAACGAGCTGGTTTTTCAATGGAATAAGGAAATATTTCAGTGTAAAGTGGTCAGAAGAGCGTGGGATCTCATTTCAGGGTTTGTTCTTTGGATGATCTGGAAGGAGAGGAATCGTAGAATATTTCAGAACATAGCAAAAGAACCGGAAATAATTTGGGAAAGAGCAGTCAAGTTAATGCGGGAAACAATCCTGGTTGATAAATGGGTGGGGGAGGATTGGAAGGCCAACCAGGTTGAGGAAGGGATCCTGAACAAATTAAATCTAAAGTTTGAGATGGTCCATCACAAACAAACCTCCAGACAGGAAATGCGGACTCAAAGCCCTGATAAATTCAGCTATCCCAGAGGAAATTTCATAAAATTAAACTTCGACGGGGCCTCGAAGGGGAACCCGGGCGAAGCTGGCTTTGGAGGTATTTTCCGAGACAGCAGCAATCAGGTACGGTGGATTTTCGCAGACTGGGGAGGAGAAATGACAAATAACGAGGCCGAGTTCTGGGCTCTTCATCAGGGTCTGCGGATTGCGGTAAGAAATGGTTACACTAATTTAGAAATTACGGGAGATTCTCAGATTGCGGTGGAAATGCTGAAGAAGCTCAGCAATGGCCAAAGCTGGGAGAAGGTTACAAACAGTTGGCGTACAGCGGGAATTGTCCAGGAAATCGCTGACCTTCTGAAAAGAATTGAATATAGGATTATAAATCATGTTAGAAGGAAAGGGAATCAGGCGGCTGATTTCTTAGCAAATTGGGGATGCAGAGGCCGCGGAAACAAGGTGGATACTCAATGGAGAGCAGTGTGTGGAAACAGGGAGTGGAAGGACCTGGCAGCTATAATCAATGCAGACCATGATCAAGCCACAAGCGGAGATACGAGGATCGATGAGCTGGAGCAATAAGAGGACGTGGAGTCTCCGAACAACGAACCTTGTTCATTCGGGGCAGAGATGGGATATGATCACAGGTAGCAGAGCAGTACAGGGGCGGCGCGCGTGGGGGACGGCCCTAGATCAAAACCAAGGTGAAGATATAAATGATCGCAATCCTAGAGGAGGTGGGAACGGTCTGTCAGACCTCTTGATAGCGGGCATTAAACAAGAAATGATGGCCAAATGCAACGTCACTCTGGCAAGTAACCGGCGGCAAATGAATTCCGACCCGAAGGTGTACGCTGAGGATAAAAATCTAATATATACCCAAATGGGGGAGGAGAAACAGTCATTCAGCTGTTTCCAAATTGGGAGAGTTGCGGATAGTTCTGTTGAGAGACATCAACCCAAGAGAAAGGCTTCCGAGTATCAAAGATTTCCCTGCAGCGGAACAGTGGGCAATATGGAAACAAGGCAGAAATCCAGAGAGGCAGAGGAGAAGCATAATTCATCTGTGGAGGATAAGAGCTGGAAAGGGAAAGGAATTATGAAGGACGACCAACAGACTGAGATCTGGGAAATCGAAGATGAATCCGAGGAGGAGCTGCCCCGAGGGGAAGGGAAGGTGAGGTCCTTCTATCAGGACAGGTTTGCAGGCGAAGAATGTCAGCATATGGAAAACGACAACCCTGCTCCGAAGGAGACGACAGTTCGTCGTTACGGCATGAGAAAACGAGCGATGAGCCCTGACAAAGGTGCGGACCAGAGCAGGAAGAGGGGCCGTGGACAGGGAAGGAGGATGCAGGAGAAAGGGGAGAATTCTGGGCAAGATTCGAAACCCGTTAAACCGCCAAGGAGGACGGTGAATCATAGAGTCCGGCGAGCTGAAAGGGCCTACCAGCGAAACACAAACCCGGCAGTCAGAAGAGTCATGCAGTTCCTGGAGGAAGAGTCCCTCCAAGACCAGTCTGAGGATGAAATGGAGGATTGGGAGTTTCTGCTTCACGATCCAGGCCATACCAGGGGACGAATGTCCTTATTCAAGCAATCCTTGCACATATACTGGGTTATGAAGAGGCTGATGGCAAAAGCCCTTGAACAAGTAGCCAAGGAGATGGTCGAGTTAGCTAAGGGAGATCCGGATCTACGCAGAGAATTGAGCTACATTCGCATTACGATGGCGAAACAAGAGGAAAAGATGGACACTATTCTTCAGCTGCTGAAGGGGAATCAACATGATGCAGAGCGAGAAGCAAGTCCGCCTCCAGCTATGGATAATGCTTGACACGAGATATGTTTAGGAAATCCCATAATCTTTATAGTATCAGTTTTTTGTCTGATTTAGATAGAGACATATACTTCTTGCAGAATAGTAGTATGAGAAAATCTCAGGATTGCCTTGTTTATTTAGCTAAGATTATCAGATTATGGGCCTACTTCTTTTGGGTAGCAATAAAAAACTATAGATGGTTTAAGTACCCGGTTTCCCCATGTGGGTGGGTCTTCAATATTTTTGATACTATGTAATGGTTTATTTTCTATCCAATAATAGAAAGGGTTCCACCTCAGCTTACAAAAAAAAAATTGTTAATAAATCAATATTAATAATGTTAATAAATATTAATAGTGTTAATAAATATTAATAATACTTAATTAATAATGTTAATAAATATTAATAATACTTAATTACTAATCACTTAATAATTAATTAACAGTAATTAATATTAATAATAATTAATATATTAATTAATTGCTATATAAATTGATTAATATATTAAACTAATTAATATATATATATTTTTTGACAGAAACGGTTAGATGATGTATTAATTCTCGGCGAAAAATGCCTCATTGCAGATTACAATAAATAGACAGAATTCAGATTTCTCTTCGGATAGGAACCAGATGATTTCCCCCCTAGTGAGTCTGCGAATTCTTTGGACTATCATACGATTGGTCTTCTCTATCTTTCCTGATTTACATAAATAGACAAACTGCTCCAATAAAAGACAGTAAAACATTTTAAACTAATAGTCAAGGGATGGGATCCCAGCCTTCATCTTCATTTCTTAGCAGGACTCCTGGAGAGAGGGGAGCCGCTTTGTTGGCTTCAGCATCGGCTTCTTTATTGTTATCTCTCTTTACATGGAATAATTTCAGGTTCTAAAAGGAATTTATAAGAGTTCTAATTCTTTTCATCAATCTTGAGAGCCTTAGATCAGTAGGAAGGGAGCTGTCAACAATGATCTTAATGATGGATTGGGAGTCCCCAAAAACAATTGCATCTTTGATACCCAAGGATATGAGCTGTTTGAGGCCCTGAAAGAGAGCCAGAGCTTCGGCTTGGATGCTTGTGTTGAAGCCCGCGCCCCAGGAAAATCTTAGTTCAGTTCTGTTCTCAGCATTTTTGATTACTCCACCTGCACCGGATCTGCCAGGGTTGCCTTTTGCTGCCCCGTCAAAAAAGAGAATGTATCTTGCCTTCTTGCTGCAAAAATCAGAAAAATCTACAGCATCCAATCGAATTTGCCAATTTTTATGGAGAGGAGGGGATCTGATAATATCAGTGAAATTGAGATGAAGATGAGCGCCCCATGCAGCTTCTTGGTCACTTAAATCTGCTCTGTCCAGCTGATCGCCCAAACAGTCTCTTAGGTGGCATTTGATTTTTTCCCATATGATCTTAAGGTCACTTTTTTTGTCTCTGAAAATACGCTGGTTTCTTTCCAGCCATATATGCCAGCAAATGAGTTTAGGGAGGATGAGCCAGGCATCTTTAATGTGGGCGTTCTGAAGGGAGCCTCCTGGAAACCTTGACTTCCAATTAGCAAACAGGTCTGCGCAGCGATTTGGCAAGGCGAAGCCAGCATTCCATGGTTTTAAGGCCTCGGTCCAGAGATCAGCGGAGAAATTGCAGCGGAGCATAAGGTGGGGGGCATTTTCCTCATCAGTTTCACATAACGAGCAGCGGGATGGCCCGCTGTAACCTCTTCTGCGCAGCCTGTCGTCTGTCAATATCTTTTGATGGCATAAAAGCCAGCTGAAAACATCAATTTTAGGAATTGAGGTCCGCGACCATATCCCTTGCCATGGCTTCGGATCAGGGGGAACGTGAGGTCGAAGGGAGAGGAGTTTATAACCAAGCGCCACTGTGTATCGACCAGATGATGGCCCCCATCCCCTAATGTCGGGTTTCCTGGAATTTAAAGGTGCTTTGCCTGCTAAGAGGGATCAGAGGGAGACGAGATCTCTGGAGAGGTTGTGAGGTACCTCGATGTCAATCCAGTTCTTCCATTTTCCATTTTCCCATTGAGAGATATCCCAAAGCGTTTTTAGGCCTGCTCTGTCCATCCATTCTCTCAGCATCAGCAAAGAGTAGTCTTCAGAGAGGGGCTCACTGTCCATGATTCGATCATCCCAAATGCTGATTTGCTTACCATTTCCAGGAATCCATTGTGCGTGGAGATTGATCAAGGGGGGCGCTTTGATGCACAGTTTGTGAACTAGCATTCCAGTTTTTGGTTTGGGTTTGTCCAGGCAACGGGTTCTCTATCCACTAAAATATTTCCTCCACATCGCAACCTGAGCCCAACCCGGCTTTGGAGCTATAATCCTCCACAGGAGTTTTGCACCCAAGGCAATGTTTTGCTTGCTGAGATTCTTGAAGTTGAGACCTCCTTCCATTCTGGGCAGTGAGACTGTGTCCCAGTTAATAAGGGGAATTTTTTTCTCGTTATCTTTCCCACCTTTCCAGAAGAAAATCCTGATGTAATCCTCCATTTTTCTCATAATACCTGTAGGTGCCATCGTGACTGCAGCTTGGTAAGTAGGAAGGCTGTTCAAGACAGCTTTGACCAGCACTGTCTTTCCAGCCAAGTTGAGCCAGTTGAATCCCCAAGTGTGAATTTTGAGCTTGAATTTTTCCAATAACGGCATCCAATCTTTGCTGAGGGCCCTTTTTTGGAAAACAGGGAGCCCCAAATATTTGAAAGAGATCCAGGAAGAGGAGGCTGCAAATCCAAAGCAGTTGGAGATAGCTTGGAGGAATCTGGGGGAAGAGTTCCAGCAGTAAATGTGACATTTGCCTTTGTTAATTCTGCTTCCTGAGTCTTCATAGTAAGCATACAACACTTCTTTGAAATGATTAGTCGTGGACAAGGAGGCAACACCCAGCAAGAGAGAGTCATCTGCAAATAGGGCATGGTTTATGTTTTTTACACCTCTTGCAATGCTCAGTCCCGTTATTTCTTGGTCATTCTGCTTTTTTATTAGAAGGAAACTTAGGACAGAATCTTGGAGGACAAAGAGTAAGGGGGAAAGAGGGCATCCTTGTCTTAGCCCTCTAGTGGCTTTAAAAAAGTCAGTTGCCCTCCCATTTACCAAAGGGGCAATCCAGGGCTCGCTGATACAAGCTTTGATCCAATTGATGAATTTGAGTCCAAAGCCAAATTTGTGGAGGACCTCAAACAAGAATCTGTGTCTTACCCTGTCAAAGGCACTTTCAAGGTCTAGTTTAATGACCATTCCTTTCTCTTTCCGAATCAGACTTGAATGAATCACCTCTTGGACTAGAATAAAGTTATCAACAATCTGCCTTCCCTGGATGAAGCCTCCCTGATTCTCGGGGATGATGTCAGGAAGGATGGTTTTTAATCTGTTTGCAATAACTTTTGTTATCAACTTGTAGCCTATATTGCAGAGGGAAATAGGGTGAAATCTGGAGAAGGAGCTGGCACCTTTTTCCTTAGGAATAAGGGCCAAGAAAGCTGAGTTGGTGCTTCCCCCAATTTTCTGGCATGCTTGAGACTTCCTCACCATTCTGCACAAGTCTTTTTCCACTATCTGCCAACAGCTCTGCAAGAATCTAGCTGTGAAGCCATCCGGCCCCGGGGCCTTATTTGGCTCCATTGCGAAGAGAGCTGTTTTAATTTCGTTACTGGTGACTTCTGCTTCTAAGTACTGCTTCTTATTGGTAGTGATCAGCGAGGGAACCTCGTTCACAGTATTTAATGCAAGCCCCTGTCCCTCTTCTTCATTATACAACTTTTTGAAATGAAGGTATGCTGCCTTTTTTATACTTTGCATGTCTTTATGGCTTATATTCTCTTCCTTGATTTCTGAGATGGAGTTGAAACATTTCCGGGCTTGGGCTTGCTTGTGGAAGAAGGAGGAGTTTCTGTCTCCAACCTTAAGCCAAAGCCTACTGGATTTGACCCTCCAGTAATCTTTCTCAGCCAGACTTGCCTTGAGAAATTTTCCTTGTAGCCTAGCTTCCTTGTCTAAAATTTCTTTTGTAATTTCTTCCTTTTCCGACTTCATATGATGGATCTCAAGGCTTTCTTGGATCTTTTTCCTTTCCACTGCTAGGTTAGGAAGGGATTTGGCCTAGGATTTCAAAGCAACTTTCACTCTCCTGAGCTTTTCCTCCCATACATAGAAGGCAGAACCATTAACTGGTTGCTTCCAAGTATCTTTTACCAGCTGCATGAAGGTTTGTTCTTTAACCCAGAGGGGGCTGAATTTAAAAGGAATGGGGCCTTGATTCATGTGTGCCAGCAGATCGAGCTTGATGGGTCTGTGGTCTGAAACACTGCATGGAAGAATATTCATTCTAGAATCTAATCCAAAGAGAAGAAACGAACTTTGTACAAAAAAACGATCTAACCTTGCAGCGATGTGCCTTAGGCCGAGTCTTTTGTTGGACCAGGTGTATTTGCCCGACGAGGGTTTTATGTCAATCAGGTCCCAATCCTGAAGCAGATCCTCAACCCATTCTCACGCTGGATCCCTTACAATGCTTCCTCCATGCTTTTCAGCTAGAGAGAGGGTTAGATTAAGGTCCCCTGCGATGATGACATTCTTTAAGTCTTCTGAGTCTGCCATATTTCTGATGGAATCCCAGCAGCTCTTTTTCTCACCTGCGCTGGTTGGAACATACACATTGAAGAGGCAGAAGGTCTCATTTGAATCCATGTGTTGTAGTTTGGTGAACAGCCAATGGGTGTTGGCGAATTCTTTGATTTTTGAAACTTTGTTTGCGTTCAAAAGGGTGCCCAGTCCTCCTGATGCACTGCGGGCTGAAACAGCTTGCCCTTCACTTCTTTTCTACAGTTTATTGACTCAGTGGAGGAAGGAATTATCCTCCATTTTAGTCTCCTGGATGAGGAGTATATCAGGAGATTCAGTTCTTATCAGGCTTCTAACGGCTTCTTCTTTTTTTCTGCTCCCCATACCCTTACAGTTCCAGGAGACGATCTTCATCACTTGGTTTTTGAGTGGGGAGCTCCTTTAGAGATCTGGTGCTGATTTCTACTCATCTTCAGAGTTTTTGCCAAGAGTTTCTCGAGGGTTGGTTGGCTTCCTTGAAGTTTGTCTTTATAAGTCTCCTGTTCTCTTTTCTCGCGAGCAGATTTGTGGCCTCTCAATGATCTTCTAGGCGAGAAGTGTGAATCCCCTATTTCACCTTCCCCTTCTGAGTCCTCTAAACCTTGCTCTTCCTCGGCGTCTTTTGTGGGAATGTCGTTTTGCTTGTCTGGACTAGGATCAGCTTCCTTTGATCCCGAAGGGACCTCCATGTGGGGTGATGCTTCCTTCTGGCTCTCTATTCCTTTAGGATCTTCTGATGTTGAGCTTAACGGCGTAAATTTGTTACCTTGATATTCCATGGGGGAAGCTTGAGTCGCAGGGCCTGGCTGGGGGACCTTGTCGTTCTTATTTCCTGGTCTAGGGTTTTTGTGAGCATTTTTGGTCCTTTTGACCTGTGTCCATCCTTCCTCCTTGTTTTTTTCCCTTTCACTATTCTTTGGGCAGTTACGGGAAAAGTGGCCATAGACATGGCACTTTCTGCACTTAAACGATAGCTGCTCATAATCCAACTTTTGGAGGTGCACCTTTCCAACCTTTATTTTTATTACCTCAAGCAGACCCACCTCAAGATCAACTTTGACATAGATTCGAGCATAATCAAATTGATATTTGCTGTTGGCTCGGTCTATGAACTTGCCCAATGTATTCCCAATGTGTTTAAGAGATTCCCAGTTCCAGCAGTGCATAGGCAGATTGGGCAGTCTAACCCACACTGGAACGACTGTGGGAACGTCGACTGATGGATCAAAGTCAGGCGTCCACTTGTTGAGATACAGCCCTTGAGGGCCCATGAAATAGGATCCATTACGAATATCAGTTCCTTATCCTCCTTTTCAACAAATTCGAAGAGGAAGAAACCCTTCCCTAGGAAGTATGAGGTGACTCTGTGGTTGATCAGCGGTGCCCAATTCCTTGCTACCCAGCTGTCCATGGTTTTGAGGGAGGGCCAGAGTCCAGTGAACTGCCCGATGAAAGCTTTCTTTGACAATGAGAGTGCAACTTGAATCATCCCCTTAGGAGGGAGCTCGATCTCAGGAATATCATCTAAACGCTTAACAAACTTTGCGGCTTCAACTGCTTTCTTCTTTGGGAGAGAATCCAACAGTTTTATGAACGCCTCTGCAGCAGAACCTTGAGGTGTTGACGGATCCATATTACCGACGGCTTAGCTCAGATGGGGCGAGCTTGCCCTGGATTCAACTCTCATAGTCCACGATCCAACCCAGAGAAAGGAGGGGCACCGCACTGAGGGGTATAGATTGGGTAGGGATCGAGAAAAGAACACCGCGCAAGGGAGAGTCCACGCCAGGGAGCCACCAAGGCGGCAAACAGGGCCGAGGCTGGATCAAGTGCAGTGGGAGCTAGGTCGAAGATCATTCTTCGTGTAACCTCCAAGTCCAGTAACCGTTTTTCAAGTTAAACTAATTAATATTAATAAATGTTAATAATGTTAATAAATCAATATTATTAATGTTAATAGATATTAATAGTGTTAATAAATATTAATAATACTTAATTAATAATCACTTAATAATTAATTAACAGTAATTAATATGAATACTTGATAATTAATATTAATTAATATTACGACATCATAATTAATAATTAATATTAATAATTAAAATAGTACCCATTATTATGATTTATTTATTTTAACTTAAGAATAAAATTTTTAATAGTAGTTAATGATAATGGTAATAGCTATTACTGTAATTATTGTATTTAAATGTTAATTATTATTATTGTTATTATTATTATTAAAATAGGGTTACTAACTATTAAATATTAGAATAGGAGAGGGATACCTTACCTACTGAATGCTATACCTGGGACGTGTTGGCGATCTTGATTTCTCTGATCAAGGGAAGCCAGCTCCCACTAATATCCATACCATTGTCTATGTTAAGATTATGAGGATGTTTGATAATTTCAAGTGCTTCTATGATCTTTCGTTTATGATGCTACTCTTCCCTTGCGACAATTGAGGCACTTTCCAAGCAGATATGGTGTTTAGTTTTTGAGGAGTGCTCCGCCAAGGCTGAAGTACGAGATCTTTCATTCCTAATATCAGCTCCATGTTCCTTGAGTCTTGTCTGCAGGGAACGACCTGTTTCACCAATGTAGCTTTTGCCACATGAACAATCTATTTTATAGACTCTTTTAAGCTGATTTTTATCAATATCATCTTTTACAGACCTCATACCTTGCCTAATAGTTCCAGGTGCTGAGAATTGCATGATTATGTTTTCCTTCCTTATGATTTTAGCAATTTTGTCTGTTACTCCATGAATATAAGGTAGAAAAATCCTACCACATTGAGGTTGGTCTTGAGCCTTAGGTTCATGAGATAACAACCTTCTTTCAACTTTCTCTATGGCTCTTTTAATCTCTTGTTCTTTCTAGCCTATACTCTTAAAGGTTGAATCTAAATGCTGCTTTTCTTCATTCAGATGCTCAGAATCAGAAATTCGAAGGGCTCTGATAGCAAGAGTGTTTAGAACACCAAACTTCTGGGCTGGGTGATGGTGGGAATCAGCATGGAGGTAACTTTCTATGTGGGTTGACTTCCTGAAAACCATATGCCCTAAAGAGCCATCCTCTTTTTTGATGATGAGAATGTCTAAAATGGGATGCTCATGTTTTCTTCTAGTTCCATTGTAAATTTTATTTCTGGAGAGATAGAATTTAGGTGAATAAAAAACTTGTCAAGCTCTGTTTTACCATGAGTCCATTTTATATTGGTATCATCGACAAATCACTTCCACCAGGCTGGTTTTAAAGGGTATGATTCAAGGGATTTCTTTTCAAAGTATTCCATGTATAGGTTGGCCACGATTGGCGAAAGGGGTGATCCCATTGCCACACCAGATGTCTGCTCATAAAATATTCCTTGGAAGGTGAACACAGTTGACCTCAAGTAGATTTCAGCCAATTTTGCAGTCCCTGGATCAGTAACATATTTTATAACCTGAATGGCTTCATCAAGAGGAATCTTGGGGAATAAGGATACTACGTCAAAGCTAACAAGGATGTCATCACGCTCTATCCTCTCATTTTTAATAAGATTCACAAAGTCATGGGAGTCTTTGATGAAGGAATCAGTATTTCCGACAAGGGGCTTAAGAATTTTAGCAACATACTTAGCAAGTTCATAGGTTGGGGAACCAATAGTATTAACTATTGGTCTAAGAGGAACCCCTTCTTTATGGATCTTGGGTAATCCATAAATTCTTGGGATAGTTTCACAGGAAGGGATTAATTTCTTCTTTAATTTATCGTCAAGGTTGGAATCTGAAATGATCTTTTTTACATCCTTCATAATTTTGGGGATGGGATTACTGCTCAGCTTCTTATAACTGCCACATTTTAGGTGTTCATTCATTTTGCATACATAGTCTTCTTTATCCAAGATCACTGCTGCTCCTCCTTTATCCGCCTTAAGAACCACAATCTTGTCATTGCTTCACAAGGATTTGAAGGCTCTTTGTTCTTCTTTACTCAAGTTGCTTTTGGGAGTTTTGGCTTTTCTCATGATGAGAGAAAATTCTTGTCTTAATGTTTCTTTATCTTCCAAAGGAAGGTTATTAATCCCATCCTCTATGCGACATATCATCTTCTCAATATGAAGGTTTTTAGGAGCAACCGCAAACCCCAAACCTTCGCTAAGGACATTAATGACTTCAAGATCTAACTCCTCGGAAGACAGATTGACCACTTTTCTTTTTAATTTTGTCTCAAAGTTGTTTGCTGAAGACTGACTTTTTTCATTCTGGAAACTTTTGTCTAAACCCTGATTGCTATTGTTAATTCCAGTTCCATCTTTGGTATTACCTGAATACTGATTATGCGTACCTTGATTGCTGCTGTCATCTGCGATATTATTGATGCAATCATTGTCTAAACAATTTCCATTGTCGCCAGTGCTAAGCGCATTACCTTTGACCACTAAATAATGATTAATGCTGCCAATTCCACTATCTAAAACATGATTCTGCGTACCATCACTGCAACCGCTGACTTGATTGTTATCAGTGGAGCCTGTGCTATGTGTATTATCAGGGTTTTTGCTAGAATCAACCCTTGTATTATCTAAACCCTGATTGCCGCTGTCATCTGCGCTATGAGAATTACCTGTATCATGATCAAGTGTATTCTCGCTGTTTAAAACAAAATTCTGCGTATGATTATCCATGCTGCATAATACGTCATGCATATTGATGTCTAAAACCAGATTCTGCGTATTGTTTAAACTGTTCACATTGCCGTTAGTGTTAAACGCATTCACTTTGGACATACAATTATGGTTAACGCTGCCATTCGAGTGATTTAAAACGTGGTTCTGCGCCCTGTCCAGCCCGCTGTTAATGCCTGTGTTATCCTTAACGCTGCTATTCCAGTTGTTTAAAATGACATTATGTGTAATATCACTACAAACGTTGTCCATTATGTTGTTAATGCCTGCGTTATGCAAATTATCAGCGCTTTCGGTCTCCTGTAAGTTTATTGGCGTTAATTTTGCCGATGAACCTCTGTCTGGCAATGAGCTGTGACTCAAATTGTTATCGCTTGCGCTAACCGATATTGAGCCTGATACTTTTGAGTCTTCAATGATAGGGTTCAGTGTTTCAACTTTATAACGTGATTTGCTTAATAGATTGGACAATTTCTTGCGCTGCCTTGCTTGAGCAATTTGTCCTTCATTATCAGCTTTCAGAGCGGTCCTAGCATCAATAATAGACCATAGATTCTTGTTGATGTTGTTAGCTAGTTTAAATACAATAATTACAGTAATAGCTATTACCATTATCATTAACTACTATTAAAAATTTTATTATTAAGTTAAAATAAATAAATAAATAAATCATAATAATGGGTACTATTTTAATTATTAATTATGATGTCATAATATTAATTAATATTAATTATCAAGTATTAATATTAATTACTGTTAATTAATTATTAAGTGATTATTAATTAAGTATTATTAATATTTATTAACACTATTAATATATATTAGCATTATTAATATTGATTTATTAACATTTATTAATATTAATTAGTTTGATATATTAATTAATTTATATAGCAATTAATTAACATATTAATTATTATTAATATTAATATAATTTCAAATAAAAAATTTAAATAATTTTAAATATTAATACAATATACTAATTTTTCTATTCTTTAAATCCTAATACATATTAAAAATAGATAAACATTTCTCATACACAATAAAATAAATAATATTATATTAACATATATTAAATATTTAATGACTATTATTACCATTAAGGTTATGGATTTTAATAATTTAAATTAATATATTAACTTATCAGTAAAAACTAATATATAAAACTCAACAGTAACAATAAAAATAATTTATTCAAAAATCTTCAATTAAAAAAATAAATAAATAAATAATAAAATAAAAATAAATAAATAATAAAATAAACAAATAAATAAAAATAAAAATTCAAGCCGACATTCTGCTGATCCTTAAATCTATTCTCCTCATAATTATTTATTTCCTTCAAATCAGCTCTTCTTTTATCATCATTCATATGTCCTGATGATGGATCCCAGTTGGGATTTGAAACGTTGACAGAAAAATGGTTCGTACTGTGGATTCTCTGGTAACTAAGTAAAAAAAAAACCTATGCTTTTGGCAATGCCACCTTTGGTGACATTCAGTTTTTGGTGATGGAGGTTATGATTTGTCACCATTGCTCGTATGAAATGGTGACGGTTGCTATCCTTCATTATAAATCATTATTGGTGATGAACTTTGAATGTCACTACAACACCTATACTTTTCGCGATGCCACCTTTGGTGACGTTCAGTTTTTGGTGATAGAGGCTATGGTTCGTTACCATTTCTCATATGAAATGGTGAAGGTCGCTATCCATCATTATAAATCATTATTAGTGATAGACTTTGAATGTCACTACAACACTTATACTTTTAGCGATGCCACCTTTGGTGACGTTCAGTTTTTGGTGATGAAGGCTCTTTTGTCTGTCACCAATGAGCTTATAGTGACATGTTTCGCCCCTCACCAATGTCATTTTTTCTTGTAGTGAATGGAATGGTACAACTTATTTCTGACAAAAAATAAGATTAAATGGTGTTCTTCACATTGAATGTTTATACGCTATGCGATAGGAGCATATAATGTCTGGAACTTTATCATCCTAGACGTCTTTGTCAACATTACAAATTTTCATTAAAACTTTATTTAATGTTTTATTGAACAAATTGATAGCCTCGTAAGCTTGTGGGTGGTCAGCAATAATTTTACATCATAAAATTATTTGTTAGAGTTTAGATTGTAACATTTACAAAATGGGTTTCTCTATCACTAACAAGAACCAAAGGGCTGTTGAATCATGTTACTATTTTTTCGTATATAAATTTAGCAACAACTTCTTTATACATGAGCCAACTAGCTTAGCTTCTACCCACTTTGTTAGATATTTGATTGTAGTTATTATATATTTTTCTTGCGTCTTCTTACCTCTTTTGGAAAATGGGTCGATAAAGTTGATCACCCATAACTCAAAGGGTAGTGAAGGGATAATTGAGTGCACCGACATTGAATTTTTTTATAAATGATGCCCTATTATTTGACATATATGACATGTTTGTACATATTTTTAGTCAAGGAATATTGTTGGTCGCCAGATCCTTGCTTGCAATATCTTTTGTCTAATCGTTTTTCCTTGATAGTGTCCACCAACTCCCCCATTATGTGCTTTAATGATGATTGTTTCTCTTTCATGTTCTAAAGTAAATTTACAAAGAACTTCATCAATTCCCATATTATATAAGTATTTGTTTATTAATGTATATGATGTTTCTTTTATAGAAAGTTCCTTTTTCTTCTTATCTAATAGATTGTCAAGATCTTTCCTAGTATGTAAGAATTCTATGGTTTTAGTAAGTTCTAATGGAACTGCTTCAATTCAGAATAGATGTGTGTCTAGAAGGTCATCATCCATATCATTTGGCTCATCCTGAGACTCAAGTTGAGATAAATTTTCAAGACTGACATTATTTTTACTTGGTTGTACAATAACTTCGAATTCAAATTCTTCGAATAATAATAACCATTGACATATATAACCTTGATAATTTGGTTTGTTGAAAAGGTATTTTAAGGCTTGGTGATCAATCTAAAATATGAATGGGCTGGCTAAGAGGTAGTGTCAAAATTTCTGCAATGCGAAAATCATAGCTAGAGCTTCACATTTAGTCATAGAGTGGTTTCAATCGACTTTGTTAAGCTTTTGACTAGTGTAGGAATTTGGACGGTCTATCAATTACTCATGAGGTTGTGATAATACTTCTCTGACGTCAACATTTGATTGATCGGTGTGTACGTGAAACTATTTGGACTCGGAGGGAAACTTAGGAATTAGAGCTTCAACTAATTTCTTTTTTAACAACTAGAATGACTCCTCACATTTGATAGACCAGAGAAAAGCAATAACTTTACTTAGAGGCACTTTGATTGGAAATGTGATGTCAAAATCATGTCAAATGAATTTTCTATAATATCCTATATGACTTAAAAATTTATTGACTCTATTTTATTTATAGGAGGCTTGAGATCTACGATTGCTTTAATTTTCACCATATCTACTTTGATCCCTTCCTTTGAACCCATGTGGACAAAAAATATTCTAATAGGAGTTTTTTTTTCAACTGTGGTTCATGGTCACTAAGTGGCGCTAAATCCACGGGTAATATTCTAGGTAGATCCACCCGAAGGATCTACCCGTCGGCTTATTTGGTCAAGCCTAACCCCACGGCCATCGAGGAGATTTGACCCCATGATATCCCAATTGGAAAGGTACCTAGAAATGAGAACTAAACAAATTGAGCTATCCCTTGGGGATATATTCTCTTAGGTGTTACAAATTTGCATTTTTTATACTCAATGATAAACATATTTGACAGAATTTCTGAAGCATTAGTCGTGGCCATTAAATATGACCTTTCAGTAATGTTTATAGTTTCCAACCATTAAAATAAAATACCATCATTTTATATATATACTCTTGAAATGCTTTAATGAAGACACATGATAATACTATTGTGGCATTATTTAAACTGAAGGGAATTCCTTTGTAAGTAAAAGAACCAAATTTAGTAACAAAAGTTATTTCTTCTCGATCCTCTTCTACTATAGGTACTTGGTTATAGTGTAAAAAACAAATTTCATATACACAACAATAATATTTAGAATACTTCAAATATTTAGACATCCATAGTAGGAAAAGCAATTGTATATTGAATATTCTATAAAAGAAATGATGTGATGGTCTGAATGTTACAAATGAGGATTGCTTATATACCTAGGTAGGTACCTCTTCATCAATGGTCATGTATTTTAGACATGCATTCCCATTACAATAATGATTATTTAATTAATCACTATGATTTATATTTGTTTATATTTATTTTATTGTTGTATAATTATATTCATAACATTTCCTTCCTCTTCAAAAATCTTTATCCTCAAATCGTACTAATGAAATGGCTTGATCTCTTTTCCTATTTTGAATATCTTCTCATCTCAAAACATTCATCTTCATTGAAACAAGATGATATTATGCACTGATTGGTAAACAAAATTGTCGAACTGAGAATGGATCTGACCATCCTAGATTAACCTTCTATGGTATCTTTCGATCACTGAATATTTCTAGTGAGTTGTTATCATAGGATTGGATTCTGCAAAATTCAGTATTCCTTGGAACATAAATATGTTTCTTCTACTCTAAATGGTAATTTTTTAGTTTCTATGACAATAAAGATGACGAATGATCAATGACTAAAGGTCGGTATCAACCAACGTGGCTTTGATACGAATGTAATGAAATTTTTTTGTATACATAACAATAGTCTTCACAACACTTCAAAGATGTAAACATACATAGTAGACAAAGTAATTAGATATTGAATATTGTATAAAATAATTGATGTGATGGTGTGAATGATACAAATGAGGTTTTCTTATATACCTAGGCAGGCGCCTCTTCATGAATGATGTTGAAAAGTGTGCAACAAGAAATGCTTGTTGAGAATGCAACAAGATGATGGAGCTTAGTGAAAAGAGTCGCCTTCACTAAGTGGGCCCGTAGGCAAATTATGGCGCAAGTTCTATTTTTGGATCCCAATAGGGATGATCACAGCAGGAGTGACCACAGTAGGGATGATCACAGCAGGAGTGACCACAATAGGAGTGATCACAGCAGGATTGATCACAGCAGGAGTGATCACAGTAGGAGTGATCAAAGTCTATTTTTAGACTAGCTGTCCAAAATAGAAAAGTCAAATATTATTGTCTCATAATAATATTTGGACTATAAACTTGATCTTATTCTCTTGGAGCACTTCAGTTTGAGCTACAGAGGTGGCACATGCAGCTATCAGAAGGAAGTACACTTTCTTTGTGGGTCAGTTGAGTTTTTGCATGCATGACTTCAGTTAGAACTCAATCAGTTGAGTTTGGTGGAGTTGATTGTAGAGTTAATGAAGTTGTGTTCAGTTTGACTTGGTTAAACGAGTTGTAATTAGTCTAAATACAAATAGACTAATGATGACTTGTTAAAATAATTATTAACTCTTAATGCAACTATAGAATACTTCAGTTAACTCAGTTGCATGTCAGTGCATGTTCAATTCAGCATGGACAGGTGTTAGAGGATCATATTGCTATCAGTTGTGACTATAGTTGTGCATGATGATTTGCACAATCAAAGGGATTGAGTATGCCAATGAATTGGCCAATACCAAGTGCTATAGCCTATGCTCAGGTCTTTCCCAGTGTGAGTAATTCTTTGGAGCTTAAATACGAGTTTGGTAAACCATTCTCATTCATTCTTGAGCAGGTATTGTGCAGTGGAGGCAGGCAAGTAGTGGATGAGATTTGGAGATCAGATCTGAGCTGTATTGTGTGTACCATGTGGAGATAGTACTGAGTACTTGTGAGGAGTTTTGTACAATGTATTGTTACATGATTCAATCACTATAATATATAGATAGTTGGGGTTTTTACCGAGATGCTTTCCCTGGGAAAATATTGTGTTGATATGTGTGATTGATGCTTCTATGTACGCATGTGAATGTTTCTACTTCTGTAAATTGATGATTAATGTAGAGGAGGTTATGTATTATGCATGTTCCGCTTATAAGTGTATAATCAGGATAATCTCTGTGAATATGTGTCATATTATTCAAAATTTCTACATCGTATCAGAGCTGTTGATCATCTGATCTACTATTCAGGAAGTGTTTACATTCTATTTCTTCAGGCAGAGTCTGTAATCAGGCCAGGTAGCCTCTGGATTCATCCTTCTTTTGGAAGGTGAGATATCCAGTGAAAGCCCATACATTCGATCTCTATACAAGAAATATTGTGTTCTCACGAATCTTAGATCCGAGGAAGTTGAGTTGGTTGCTGGTGGAATTCGAATTTGCAGCAGTGTTTTCTTGGTGTCAAAACTCAGATATCATTCATAGGATTGTGAATGGAGTATGCCCTTGAGGGAAGCTAAAACTATATTGCATGGAAGGACAGGATGGAGGTAGTATTGGATGATAACGGGCTGAAGGAGTTCACAGAGACAGATGTCCCAAAGCCTACTGATGCTACTCAAGCTCATGCTTGGCAAAATAAGATCGCAAAATGTAGAAGGATTCTGTTGGAGGGCGTGAAGGATCACATTGTGTCCAGCCTGCATGGAAAGACTTCTCCATATCTGATGTGGAAGGCTTTAATAGATCTATTCCAGAGCAAGAGCGATCAGAGGAAGTTGGTGCTCAAAGATAAACTCAGAAACATCAAATGCGAGAATGGTGACAGTATGCCCAAGTATCTCACGAAGTTCACCCAATGCCGGGATGAGCTGGGAAGTGTGGGGCTAACTGTTGAGGATGAGGATATGGTGAGTCTACCACTCCTTGTCCTTCCTAAGAGTTGGCATAGCTACCAGGACTCGGTGAATGGAAGAGAGAAATTGCCAGGATGGGAGAGACTTTGGTCGGATCTTGTGCAAGAGGAGATTAGATGGCGTACCAGAGACAGTTCTTCATCTATGCATGCTGAGGAGAACTGTGCCTTAGCTAGTAAGGTGAAGAAGGGGAAGGGGAAGGTTTCTCTTTCCGAATCCAGTTCTTCCAATGATGGAAAGAAGGTTGACAAGTCGAAGGTGAGATTCTTTTGTTGTCATGAGTTGGGTCATTATGCTACTAATTGCCCAAAGAAGAAGTCCAAGAAAGGATCCAGGGAAGGATCTGAAGGTGAGGCACTAGCTTCACATTTTGAGTTGGATTTCACACTCTTCGCATGCATGGTTTCATCCATGATGGGAAGTGGTTGGTTTCTTGATAGTGGAGCTTCTTTCCACATGACCGGTGACAAAAGTTTTTTTAGTACTTTGGAGGAGAAAGATCTCCAGATACTCATAGGGATGGGTAATGATGAGAAGTATCATGTCTCAGGTGTAAGCACGATTATTTTTCAGAGGGAGCATGGAGCTCGCCTTACCTTGAACACTGTCAAGTATGTACCAGGACTGAAAAGAAAGTTGGTGTCGATCGCGATGCTGGAAGACAGAGGCCATGATGTGGTCTTCAATAAGGGAAAGGTTTTCCTTAGACACATCATCACTAGACAGATGAAGCAGATTGGTTCACGGGTCAAGAACCTATATGCTCTTGAGGTTCAAGATGCATGCAAAGCCTTGAGCAGCGATGCAACTGATGGAGACTTGGTGGTTGAGAGGGAGCGTATATTACCTCTCAACATGCAAAGCCAAAAGAAGTCTCAGACGATTGTGGAGGAGCCACGGTTGGTGCAGCAGCTTCAGGAGGTTGTGGAGGAGCCACAATAGGGGAAGCTGAGAGGAGACCGAGTAGAGACATCTACTCATCCAGAGACTTCCAGTAGGGGGAAACTTCGAGCCAGGTGGGCTGAGGGATCGCATGCAGCCATAACTCCATGTAGGAGGTGGGGTGATGTGGATTGATTGTCCCAAGGAGGAGGGGCAGGATCCTTGAGGTACCCAACCTCTTGGATGAGACCTTGCTACAGGAGCCCTGATGTGGAGTAGCAGGAACTGACTGATTGGGTAGAGACAGATGTGGATGGAGTGGCAGAGAGAGCGACAGTGCAGGGAATCCCAGGACACTGCATAGCTAGCAGGCTACAGTAATGCAAGAGGCACAAGTGTTTTTCACAGTGCTAGGTGGCACAGAGAGGTCTGCAATGGTGCGAGATGCATGGAGATTTTGCAATAGCACAGATGTTAGAGAGGGAGCACTTATCAGCAGCAGGTAGAGCTTCAGCATCAGAGGGTGTTTCTAGCCCCACAGGGAGGTCAGTTGGGAGGTACAGTGAGGATGCAATGCTGGGAGATAGAACCAGAAATAGCACAGATGCAGTCAAAGATCAAAGTGACAGAGGCTAGAGCAGTCAGATACTGAAGAGCATAGAGATGTAGAGTCTTCAGTCAACAGAGGCAATAGCAGTCAGAGACTTTGATGACAGTGAAAGTGGACCGGCTAGATGTGTTGCATGGAGTACATTCCAGAGTTACAGGATCGGGTTTGATAGGAAGCCTTTCTTGTTAGGAGGGAGTGCTGAAAGGTGTGAAACAAGAAATGCTTGTTGAGAATGCAACAAGATGATGGAGCTTAGTGAAAAGAGTTGCCTTCACTAAGTGGGCCCGCAGGCAAATTATGGCGCAAGTTCTATTTTTGGATCCCAACAGGGATGATCACAACAAGATTGACCACAACAGGGATGATCACAGCAGGAGTGACCACAGCAGGAGTGATCATAGCAGGAGTGATCACAGCAGGAGTGATCACAGCAGGAGTGATCAAAGTCTATTTTTAGACTGGATGTCCAAAATAGAAAAGTCAACTATTATTGTCATATAATAATATTTGGACTATAAACTTGATCTTAATCTCTTGGAGGACTTCAGTTTGAGGTACAGAGGTGGAACATGTAGCTATCAAAAGGAAGTATATTTTCTTTGTGGGTTAGTTGAGTTTTTGCATGCATGACTTCAGTTAGAACTCAATCAGTTGAGTTTGGTGGAGTTGATTGTAGAGTTAATGAAGTTGTGTTCAGTTTGACTTTGTTAAACTAGTTGTAATTAGTCTAACTGCAAATAGACTAATGTTGAGTTGTTAAACTAATTATTAACTCATAATGCAACTATAGAATACATCAGTTAACTCAGTTTCATGTCAGTGCATGTTCAGTTCAGCATGGGCAGGTGTTAGAGGATCAGATTCCTATTAGTTGTGACTATAGTTGTGCATGATGATTTGCACAATCAAAGGGATTGAGTATGCCAATGAATTGGCCAATACCAAGTATTATAGCCTCTTCTCACGTCTTTCCCAGTGTGAGTGATTCTTTGGAGGCTAAATACGAGTTTGGTAAACCATTCTCATTCATTCTTGAGCAGGTATTGTGCAGTGGAGGCAGGCAAGCAATGGAGGAGATTTGGAGATCAGATCTGAGATGTATTGTGTGTAGCATGTGGAGATAGTACTGAGTACTTGTGAGGAGTATTTTACTGTGTATTATTACATGATTCAATCACTATAATATACAGATAGTTTGGTTTTTTAGCGAGATGCTTTCCCTGGGAAAATATTATGTTGATATGTGTGATTGATGCTTCTATGTACGTTTGTGAATGTTTCTGCTTCTGTAAATTGATGATCAACGTAGAGGAGGTTATGTATTATGCATGTTCCGCTTATAAGTGTATAATTAGGATAATCTCTGTGAATATGTGTCATATTATCCAAAATTTCTACAAATGATCATGTCTTTTAGACATGACTTCCCATTACAATAATGACTATTGAATTAGTCATTATGATTATTTATGATTTACATTTTTTTATATTTATTTTATTTTTATATAATTATATTCATAACATATCTCCTAAGAATCCATCATTGAAGGAGTATCATTCATGTCCCATGACCTCACTAAAATTTCATCAGGAAATGGATTTGGAAATGTGTCAGCGATTATTAGTTTATTTAGTCGTTGATAATCAACGTGGATCATATGTAGTCTGGTGAGGTAATGTTTCTTTGGTTGAAGAAACATAGGGATCACCCACTCTTATGTTTCTACACAATATATAATACCATCATCTAACATTCCTTCAATTGCTTTTTGCAAGATGGACCTATACTTATGCACAAGATTATAACATCGTTTCTTTATTGGTTTAGCTCTTGGAATGATATTTATCTTCATTTCTCCTATTTCTTTCACAAGTCATTTCAAGTCCTAAGAGTCTTGGATAATACACCTTGGTATTCCTTTAGTAGATCGACAAATTCAAGAATTTGTTTCTCTGACAAGTAATCACCAAGTAGGACGATATTCAGTCGATCGTCATTAGATATGTTGACTTCGTGTATTTTAATCTCGATGTCCACCTAGTGAATTGATTTCAATTAGTCGAGTTGTTTTTCTCCAACTTTTATTTTTTGATATTTTGGTTGAAAATCTATTTTTTCTGATTTCTCAACTTCTTCTTGTTTACTAGTTTTATATATTGTTTCAATTCTTTTATAATTTTCACGGTGAATTTTATTTGGGAAATTTTTTTGACTTGTAATAAGTGATTCCTCCATTGATAAACTACTTGCCTTCATTTGCTCAGAGATATTTGATACATACCTACATGTTAGTTAGGTATCTAATAGTTTTTTTTTGTCAGTCATTTTTTCTATGATAAAATGTTTAATTTTTTTTACTACATCTTTTAAGTTTCCTTCATCTGATTTGAATTTGAATTCCTTGATGAAGTTTTTGCTTAATTATTTCCATTGAATTGATTTACCATGAGCTTCTTCCAATTTATATAACTTATTTGTTAGGTCATCCAAGGTGTTTGGGAACATGTGTGGCCAAAGGTGCTCAACTTTATAGCCAATCGGTATCCATTCCCACTGACATGTTTGGATATGAATGACAATATCTTCTCATGTGCTAAAAATTCCCTCTGAAGCATTCCATAAAGTTTGTTTTCATAGTCATCCATGTTTGATGTCAAGGCGAGTGGGTATTCCACCACTTTGCACATTGTCCTATAAAGTTTTGTACTAGACATTGTATTCTACCATGTTTTCCAATAGACATTGTTACTTCTTTAGTGTGATTAATAGGAGATGTTGTTTTCTTAAATCAAATGATGTTGCTAGAATTATTTCTTATATATGCTGGAAGTAAAGAAGGTTCCCCTCATCAATTTTCCTCTCATACAATTGGTATTTCCTTAATTGAATAACACAGATAGATTTTTGAGGTTTAAATGGCTTAAATTTTCCAACATTGTTTTTCTTTAGATTGATAATTTTTAATCTACCATTCATAAAGCTCTGTGTCAGATTTTTGTCCGACGAAAAGTGGAGATCTTGTTAGAATTTCACCATCAAAATTTAGTTCAACATTGACATGATCCTCATGTGGTACTTGATAGAGTTATTTCATTTAATCTTCTTCATCAGAATATTTGACCCATGGCTTTCCTTCACGGGGGTCCAAGGGGATAATAGTATTCTTATTGTTCCCTTTTAAGTTAATTCTATCGTTTTCTAGTGATATCATCGTCTTCATTTTTCATCCCTAGGGTTGGCTGAATAATGTTGGATATGTAGGGATTCTGTTGACCAAGTCAATGAATTCAAAGTAGAATATCTTCGAGATCCCCATTATGGATTTTTTTACATGTCGAAGCATTCCTATTGGTTAATTAAATATTTGGTCGACTAGTTTAAGATAATTAAGCATCTTATGCAAGTTTATTCGAACCATATTAATCTGTGTCTCTTGGAAGGATATTTACCTAGGAAACAAAGTCCACCACAACTTGTCGAACCATATCTCCATTTATTTTTAAGTCGACATGTGGATCATAGTTTTCTAATTGATTTCATTGTGAGAGTTGTCAAAATTTTTTTACTTTTTCTTTGTTTCAAATTCATTTTTTCAGCATATTCAATAATTATACCAGACGAGAAATAAAATTTTATTCTTTTAATAGTTCAAGAAATTATTTGAAGATTAGATCCTTATATGGATTTTTTTGTTTACTTTATTTCATAAAGAATTTGACATATTTTGTCATGTTATCATTATGTCCTTGCATATCAAGATATTTCGTCATATTCTTAATTGGTTGAATCACTTGGTGGCTTCGATTGTTATTATTTTTCCATGTACTAGACCTTGTGAATACATGAAGGTTTTTCGAATTTAAGATCTCATGCTTGGGTACTATTTGTAACAAAATAACAACCTTTTGTTCAATATTTTCTCAATAATTTTAGGGAAATCTTCTGAAGAATGATCACCCATATCACACATATTATAGAAGAGCAAGCCATTTTTATCTTTCAAGGGAAATTTTGTAGAAATGTGCCCTTCTTGCTAACTGGTGTACTAGTAAAATCGTCCTCATCATTGACCACGACCACATCCCATACCATTATATCCTCCTCATTGTCTGCCATAACCTCATCGACCTCATCCTCCTTTCCCAAAGGATGTTCATTCATTGAATTGATTCGTATCCCAAGTATGATAGATGACATGGTAACTAGGTTTACTTTCTTCATTAAGTAGACATTCCTAGGTGTAATTGACATTTTCTTCATAGATAACACACCACTTTGGCTTGGATTTTAATAGATTGTATTGGCAATATTTAGTCAAACGGTTAGAGGAAACCTGGAAAATATCACAATAGAAGTCACATTATATCCTTCAAACATCTTGGTTGAAATAATCTACAACTTTACAAGTATATTTCATATGTCCTTCCATGTGGAAATTAGTACACCAAATATGACTCTTTTTAAGTGTCAACTACATTATAGAGTTTTGTAAGTGGTATAGTTTATCTCCAAGTTTTTTATCAGTCGATGAGATAGATGACTAACCTTCGTCCTCTTATTCAGTTTGTTTTGCTAATTTCAATGAATCCTCACAATTTTTAACTTCATGCATTTGAAGAGGACCTTGTATTTTCTGTAATAGACCAATCACATACAATTGAACTAACACATTTTCATCGATGGCATATGGTAATTGGCTTAATAGATCTTTGAAACATTTACCATACTCGCGTACAGATTCATTCATTTTTTGCTTTATTTATTTTAATTTCTAAGCTACAATATGCTTGACATCCTGTGCTTTAAAAATGTAATAAAACTAGTTTTAATTTCAGTTTTTGACTTAGGTTGTTTTCCTATGAGGTTCATAAACCATGTTAATGCTCGTTTCCTTAATGCTATAGCAAATTGCACTAGTTACTTTTTCTCACTATTTATATCATTCACAGTACAAAAAAATTCACAAACGAACTAATTCCCTTTTGGGCCTTCGTTACCTTCATAGATGCGTATGTGGTTTAGACCCATTTTGACTGAAGAGTGTTATTGAGGAAAATTAATTACCTATCATTTAATTGCCAACCCAAGGGTTTTGTAAAATTTGCGAAGCGTGCATGCACTGTATATGCTATAAATTAACTTCCAATTTATATCAATCTAATTATGAAATGAAATAACGGCAAACCAAATTCACCTATTCTAATTCAACAATCAGTTCAAAATAGATTGTAGTACAGTGCATGGAATTGAAATCTTAAACTGCCACACTTGCACAAATTGAAATCTTAATCTACCACACTTGCAGTAATTGAAACGCACATCACTCTTTCAGAAATGAAATTGCATGAAATGAGATCTACTCTAAGGGATCATGTGTACATTATCAAATCAAGATCCCATGAAATGAATAACTGAAACCTGCATGAAATGAAATGAAGGTGAAAACAATCATTCTTAACCTCTCACACAGGAAAATTATGAAAGAAATAAATCTTAATATATGAAAGAAATAAATCTTAATCTATGAAAAACAATAAATCTCACACATTATAGGTGGAAAATCCAAAACCATGAGAGATGGCAAGCTGAGAGGCTCCTGGTGCAAGCATTACCAATCAAGGTGCACATCACTCATGAGCATGGTGCTAAATCTAAATTCCATTCGAAAAATGAGTAATATTAACTTTCCACTTGAGTATCTCCAACTTTACATAGTACTTTGAAAGGAGGAGGCTCTCCTATTTATACAAAAACATAAGAAGCTACCTCATTAATGGAGGTCCACTATTCTCTCCCTAGATCCCTACAAAACTCATAGAGTTACAATTCAAATAGGTAATGATGAGAAACATGTCCTCTTTGACCTCTATCCAAATCATGAAGGGAATTCGAATTTGAGCATTGGATGCCACATAATGGTGCCTTGGAAGCTTCCAAATGACCTATACATGTTATGAAACTCAAGCCACTTTTAAGTATTAGCAAGTATATGTCATTTTTCTAAGTTTTAACCATAAATTCACTTAAAAGACTATAAATCATTATGATTTGGAAAATAGAAATGGAACCCATATAATTATGAAAATGGAGGCTAGTGAAAGGTTATCTGGTCATGGAGTTGTGACATGTGAGTGAAATGGTGGCAATAAAAGTGAACGTGGATGATATTTTGAATACATTTTGGAGGCTCTACATACCTCCCAACTGATGTTATTGCATGTCCTCATGGAATCTACTGCATTTCTTAATGATGATTTTCTTTTGAATGAGCTTGGCTTATATCAATTGTCCTTAAGATTTGGATTTGACAATTTAATTTCTTTTTTAAAAGTATTCCTTGTCATACATTGAATTTAAACATGTTTGGTTGGTTCTTGTGTGCAACCAAATTTTAATTGGTATTGGTTCTTTTGTTTCAATACCTTGTTTCTTTTTGTTGTAGCAAGATTCATTGAACATATTTAAGAATGAACATTGGAATCAGCCATATAGTATGCTCATCATTTAGTCTTTATTTGAAAATAACATAACTTTTGAACCATAATGAAATCATAATGATTAGGACAAGTATGTTAGGATGAAATGAAGTGAAATGGAATGAAGTGATATGAAGAGTGATCATTAATGGATGTCCTTCCACCCCCCCCTCCCGCACAACTAAAGGTGTTTATGGTTTTTTTTCAAATGAGAAAGTAAATATGGTGAAGTATTTTCCAAAAACTATAATTTTACTATTTAAGGAATTCTATGATTAAAATCTAGAAAATAGCATACCTTTACTTACCTAGGAAGTGAACCAGCTGTGCATATGTAGAGAAGTTATAACTGTTGCTGGATCATGGAAAAGAATGTAGAATTCCATATGCTTCTTCGTTGCATAAATGGTGGATGAGGTGGTGAAAGTGGATTCTTTATTTTCACTGCTAAATATGTTGTATCCGCTACAAAATACTAAAATGGTATACTATTCACCTGCTAAAAAACCTGATACAACAAATTTTAGTCATGCGAATAAATGTGCTTTTTTCGAGCATGAAGAGAAGTTATTGGATTAATGACCATTAATGAATGTCATTAACCAATGTGAGGAAAACTTGCCATTAATGTCAATGTGTTCCAAGGTACCAATGTACATATTGCAAAGTGTGAATAGATGAGTTGATGTCAAGCCACTTGCAAGATCCAACAGTCAAGGGACGTTGATGTACTCCCATGATTGTCAATGAGAGAACTTATCATTGATGGATACAAACCTCAAGGTATTAATAAGGACTCTAGTCTTGAACCTAGATAATGTGTTGATGTCGATAGGCCAAGACTTGTTAGAAGGGAGGCATTAATGAATCCCCCATCATCTAATGCGAGTATGGAATAATGATTTTGGAAGGACTATGGATGGAAAATTTGCATCGAGAAGGATTTATTTAATGGCAAGGAAAATGACAAGAGGGTAAACAAGTGAACAAAAAGAAGAAGGACAAATCAGCATGTAAGCAAGCTGAATGTCTATATGAATGGAAATCATGGAAAATGTGAATGGAAAATATAAATGGAAACATGTGACGCTCGCAAGGAAAATGGTGACGACGATGTTTAGGGAAAAATGCTGGAATATGTTGTGAGTTTAAAGAGGAAAAATGATGGAATTTATGAATGACAGAAATGGATTTAATTGGTTCATGTTTCTTGAAATTAGCCGTAGGAAACTAATCATGCATAATTGGCTTCCTTCATTTCTCCGATTTTCATGGAACATGAAAACAAATATGGAACTAGCATTGCAATAAAATGTAAGTGTGTTCAAAGAGAAGTGATCAATTTCTTTTGGATACATATGCTAGTAAAACCAGTTCATAACGTGTCTTTGCTTCAAATTATCATAGTTAGTCAAATTTCACAATTGCGATAATAAATCCAATTTCTAAAAGGATGATATGCATAATTTACTTAACCATAGAATTTCATGAAGATAAATAAATATTATTTGCGAATGCTTAATGATTCCTGCAAAACAATCCTCAACAAAAAATTTATCATTCGATCGTGTAGATAAAGCACCCTTATAGTTCTTCTTCTTTCCTACATCATGCTTGAAGACACAACATTAGATAAAACCAATAACAATTTTTTGAGCATCATTTCAACAATGTAAAAATTCAATGTTAACGAAATTCGATTTATAATTAGGTTTAGTTAAGGCGATTTATTACACTTTTATTCAGTTGTTTTTGTCTAGTGTTTTATAATGTTTTTTCTTCGACATTGAAAAGAACCAAATTTGGAGGCACGTCTAGATCTTTCATCCTATATAATACTATATGTGCATAATCCAAAATTTCATAGGAGTGACAAGTCAAGTTCTTCTATCCATCTCACCATAATTAAAAAAAATGAGATGAAGGATCTAAATCACTGCCCCTCCTAGAATATGTTTACTTCTGTAATGCTAAATTCAACACTAGAACCGAATGTTAAACATTGTACAGTTGAATTCTGAGTCATAAACTAGAGCAATCAAAACCCTAGCTTGTCCCCACACCTTTGAGGTGTGAGAAAAGGAACATATAGTAGCGGCTAAAGTGAAAAGCAAGGAACACCAAAAATCAATGACCACTGGGGTAGATGTGGTGTAGGAAAATTCCTAAAAGAATCCTGATCAGTGTCAAATTCCGTCCGATATACTTTAGATATTGCCACCTTGAGCCTAAAACCAGTTGTACCACAGAAAACCTCTGTTATTTTCTAAAATTAGCTACACTCCATCATCCTTGTACCATACCACACCATTAAAGCAACCTCCCCATGTTTAAAAATGTGACGTTCTTCACAAGATTTCTTGCACCATTGATGAAGGAATATATTTAACTATGCGGCATGTGGCCAAATTTTACATGGCCCATGCCACAAAATCTCCAATATATCTGTTAACAACAATATCATATCTCCATTAATTGCATCTTGGGTTGATCATTAAATGTGTCATATTTGTTATAGAAAATCATGTGTCAAATATGTTGATTATCAACATGGTTGTCAAAAATTCTTTATTGATTCCATCGTAATCACCATGTGTTAGCACTCATGCCACAAATTTTATTGAATTGTGCACCCAATAAAATTGTAAATTTTATTATTTGAAGGAAGAGTCATAGAATGCTACCACGCATATACAATCTCGATCTTGCAGGAGAGATTTGGGATAACGATTAAACATTAATTTGCATACCTGAAACTCTTACTCAACATGAACTCAATTCAATCATAATTACTGGGAGTGAAAATCGTAATCCCTTTTGGAGTTGACCATTGAAGGAATAATGTTGGATAAATGGTGTTGATTTTGTCCAGGCCATAAAATCTCCAACAAATCTATGTTTTCTGAGTTGAAAATGATTTCCCAACTATGAATGCATTAACACATCTCCATAATTTCTTGTGAGAAATGTATCTAGCATCGACCATGCAACGTGTCTTTTCCCTCATATCTGTATTAACAAATCATATGTGCATTATCCAAAAAAAAAAATATCGTGATGAATATTACCTGCATGCATTGCACCCATGACTAGTTTTTGGTTGCCTATCATTGTTGGAAACGTAAATCCCAATGAAGCCCTAAATTAAAATATAGTCCATATATGTCATAGACTTCATCCAATGTGAATGTATAGGATTTACATTGAAACTTGCATTAATTTGGCATGGCCTCTTATGACATGGGAGCATTTTCATTTCTATGGCACTCTACTCAAAGTGACTTTTGCATTGTCCCTTTGAGAGATTCTCAACATTTATGATGCCACCCTTCACAACGACTTATCATGGAAAACTATTGTATCACAACATTTCTTTAGACAGGCTCCTGCAATTCGATAATCACCAATGAATGAATTTTGCACCAAACCATTTTAACAAATCCTCTTTCTGCAACTGCATTTCTTCATCAAAACTTGATAAGCAGGATTCAATCCCCGTTTACCCTTAGATCTTTTGGGAAAAAAATATGATTTTCCATATCGACCAAACACAATTCTGAATTGAGCGATACCTCTCTTGCATCGAAGAGTGATCCATGTAAAGTCTTCTGAGCATAATAGATTGCCCATAGATCTGGAAACACACAGTTCATCACTTCAACGCTATATGCAGATCATGAAGATAGACTAGGCACCACAGGCACTTTTTTTTTTTTTGATTGAAGCAATTACACAATGCCACATAAACACTACCAGCTACCATGAAATCTCAGCCAATGATCCAAGAAGACCATGCAGATCCACCATTCGAGTGACATATCCACCAACTGAAGGTGTTGCTAAAAACGATTGCTTATAGGTTCTTAGCCGCAGATCCACCAGTCTTGATCCATCTCACCGCTTCAAACCTTTGCCCATGGTTTTCATTTAACAATCCATAGAAACAACCTCTGATCTTGAGGCTCTAATACCACCTGATCTGATATTAGTGCCCCAGCTACTAATTCAAATTTCAATTCAATTCATCTCTCAATTCTCCACTAAAACATAATGGAAAATTGACTTACAATATTTGTTCTCATCGTTCTGTAAAAAAGAATTGATATTCAAATATATATATATATATATATATATATATATATATATATATATATAATCTAACATCAATTTTTTTATTATTGAAAATCAAAACACGATTTTATTTTTATTATTAAGAATATTTTTGTCAAATTATTAAAATATAAGAAAATAAATACAATCTAAAAATTCTAAATTCTAAATAAAAATGAAATCAAGTTTGATTTTATTTCCCTATTTGATCCTATTTGAAATATTTTTTATTTTTTATTTTTAAAGTATATGAAGGTTTCCAATGGGGCCATTTACAAATTAGACTTTCTAGAATGTTCATATCCAAATTTGAAAAAATGTACCTGATTGTGGGCGAGGAAATGAAAAATCATTTTAACCTTTAGATTTGCTGCAAATATCTCTTGAAGAACGGATGAATGTCGTGGCGCAATCATGTTTCGATACCATTCCTCAATTTAGTTCTTGTGCTCCAAAGAATGTTTAATTTTCATTCTAGATCCTTTGTCCATAAATGGTTAGTATAATTTTTTTTTTTATAACATTTTATAATAATGATATGCAGCTAAATGATTTAATCATCTACATGCTTTAATCATGCATCTACGAAAAAAATGAAAAATGAACTCTAGACTGAAAGTTAGTTCCTATGCACACTTCCCCAAGAATAATGCCAAAATGATGAGGCTAATTAATTACCTATCATTTAGTTGTCAATTGGGGGTTTCGTAAAACATGCAAAGCATGCGTGCACGTATATGCTAGAAACTAACTTCCAATTTATATTAATCTAACTACGAAACCAAATAAAGACAAACGAAATTCACCTATTCTAATTCAACAATAAATTCAAAAGAAATTATAGTACAATGTGTGGAATTGAAATCTTAATCTAGCACACTTGCAAGAATTGAAATCTTGATCTACTACACTTGCAGGAATTGAAAATCACACCACTCTTTCAAAAATGAAATTGCAAGAAATCATATCTACTCTAAGGGATCATGTGTGCATTATCAAATGAGGATCCTATGAAATGAATAATCAAAACCACATGAAATTAAATGAAGGAAAAAACAATCATTCTTATCCTCACACACATGAAAAGATAATACAGCAATAAATCTTAATCTATGAAATCAATAAATATTAATCTATGAAAAACAATAAATCTCACACATTATAGGTGGCCAATATAAAATCATGAGAGATAGCAAGTTGAGAGGCTCCCAGTGCAAGCATTACCAATCAAGGTGAACATCACTCATGAGCATGGTGTTAAATCTAAACTCCATTCAAAACATGAGTAATATTAACTTTCCACCTGAGTATCTCCAACTTTACACATGCCTTTGAAAGGAGGGGGCTCTCATATTTATACAAAAACATAAGAAGCTACCTCATTATGGACATCCACTATTCTCTCCCTATATCCATACAAAATTTCATAGAGTTACAATTCAAATAGGTAATAATGAGACACATATCGTCTTTGACCTTTATTCAAATCTCATTCCATATCTTGAAGGGAATTCGAATTTTAGCATTGGAAGCCACATAAGGGCGCCTTTGAATATTGCAAATGACATACATATGTCATGCAACTCAAGCCACTTTTAAGTATTAGAAAGTATATGTCATTTTTCTATGTTTTAACCATAAATTCACTTAAAATATGATATATCAAAATATTTTCGTAAACACAAATGGAACCCATATAATTATGAAAACAGAGGCCAATGAAAGGTTATATTGTCATGGATTTGCAACATGTGAGTGAAATGGTGACGATAAAGGTGAAAGTGGATGATATTTTGAATACATTTTGGAGGTTCTATAAGTGTCATGACGGTGGAGATTTTAGACTTTTACTTAAATGATTATTACTATTAGACTTATTGTCAGATTGAATTTTCTTATTTTCTTCTTTGTCAGTGATAACTTGTGATAATGATTCTTCGGTTTGGCACACCTTATCCATATATTATGTGAACTGAATTTCTTAAGGTCATGACTCTTTGTCAACCACTTATGTACTTTGGGTTTATTTAATGGATGCTAGTTGTGGTAGGGGGTACAATCATGAGATTGGTCAGTTGGAGAAGTACTTACTCTGCTTCACTATTATGATATGATTTATCCTGGTAATAGTTTTTCATCTGTTGAAATTTTATTTGTTCTTAGTCATTATACCAGATTGTAAGTATTTATGAATAATTTCATGAGTGTAGAAATTCTCATACATTGGGAATCATTATTGTTATAGTCAAAGTTTTTCTTATTGTTGGACAAGAGTCGTCACCTTCCATGGTGTCTACCTGCTCTCTAGGGGTTATTAATAGACCTAAATTATTTATCGATGTGGGCAGTGCTATGCCTCGCAACTCTTTTGAGGAGTCTCATGCATCTTCACTCTCACGCTCTTCATTCTGCATTATTTTCCTCATGTATTCTTGTTCTCTAATTTTCTGTTGTCTTTATTGTGTCTTGTACTGTGCTATTTTCTGTATTTCAGTCAATTATATATATTGTCGATCACTATTTGGTCAGCTATCTTCTTATTGTCCTTTCATGGCAGTCATCTTTGTTCCTTCCATCCATGTCAGTTATATGTACTTCTCAAACTTCATTTTTCTTCTTTATTTGTCACAATACTTTACCACCCCCATGACAACTAGACTTAGTGTTGGTTCGTGGAGAGGTATTCGTCACCCTTGATTATTTACTTAGGAAATAATTCCATGCTTCCTTTGTATCTTTACATGTAGCGTCAAGAATGTTTCACCACTTGGTTTTATCTTTCGTCAAATCAGTATTGGTTGGTATCCTTTACAGTGGTTGTTACTCAACAATATATCTTACACCTTTCCCAAGTAGGAACTTGTGTAGAAGGGTAGGGATTTTACAAAACAAATCATTATGCAGGCATCATAAAATATAGTCTTAATATGTTTAATCGAATTTTGGTCTTCTATTTCTGTCTCTTCACAATATTCTTCAAGAATCAACTCATGCCACTCATGCAAATTTGTTTGACCGATGTTCGACACTTTAAGTAATAGTCAAGCATCACTTTCTTTCTGATGTTTTTTCACGGGCATCACAGCTGACATATTTCTTGATTTCGACTAGGGCACCTTTTATAAAATGCTCATGTGTTTTCATAAAGAAATTAACTTTGGATTCTACAATTTTTAGATGATTTATACGTGCATATTTCTTTAAATAATTATTGATATTTTCCTCCAACCATAATTGTATCTCTTCTAATGTAAATATTTATGCTCTCATGTTCTAGATCTTGAGTTCTAACTACTAGCAAAGGAACCACTGCTCCAATCTAGTGGAAAGGACACATAATTACCAGTAGGAAGACATCAAGTAAACACATGATAAGCATATACAAGGATTTAAAGAGACACAGTAATGGAGAACCAACATAAGAGCACATATATCTCTTATTCTATGTCATAAGTAGAACTAGAATTATACATTGTATATAGATAAACATATATATAGAATTGTAGGGAAAATTATACTAGTCTAAATGTATCACCAAACATGCTACTTAGTCTACCATTAGTTACCCTTAATTACATTACGGATTTGTTGACATAACTTTAGGCTAGTTGGCTAAGATGACTAGCTCCTCCAAAAAGTACCATTATTGAGAGTCAAACTCATAAGGGAGGAATGTGGACAAAATGTAGTGGTCTATGTTCATAAGGATAGTGAGGCATCTTTAGTAAAGTATAGTGAAATCAATTTATGACATTGCACCTCTACCATTGTAACTATGGAATTGAACACTCAATGCACTAGAAGGAAAAGGAATTTACCTGAGGAACGTGGCCCTTCTGATGTTAAGCTCCAATCCTATGGATAGAAATGATCATTATCAGTAAATAAAATATATATGGATATGAATGTGCAAAAATAATTATGCTTAGAAACAATACTATAAAAAATTCCTCATAGTAGATGTGAAAATGGACTATGTAATTTTATACAATAAATACAATAAATGCAATGGAAACTATATGGTGTAGATAAAAATTATGGATAGACATAAAGGACGGATGTTATTGGTAATGTAAAAATGACTCACTTAGGTCAAAGATAATGTGTACGGAAACCAAAAAAACACAAAAAGTTGCAAATTGAACTTAAAATATAAAAATTTTATATGGAAGGAAATATGTAACACTCAATGTTATTATCTTTAAAGTCTGAGAAGAACCAAAAGGATACAACATTTTTTATCATGAAAACATTGTAAGTCCTAAGGTAGGCATTGATGTATTTTATGCAAGTAATTATGTGTCACAAGAATCCTTACTTATATGTTCAAGAGCCTAATTGAAATCAATCGTTCCCATAAACAATAAGAAGGTTTGGGAACCTTTGCTATGAATACTATGGTCCAAGAATATAAATAAATGATAGAAGGTATGCAAGATGCTCCATACGGGTGTAAATACTTGTGAATAAGTGCCTAAAAGAGGGTGGAAAAATGTATATTATATAGAGTAAATCCTAGTACAAACACAAAAGATAATCAATGTTAGCATGTGTTACAATTGAATTAGATATTTAAAATATCTACATCAAGGAAACAGTTATAGTAGAAGCATAACTCAATTATGAGCATGCTAAACATTGTAACTTATGATTGTAAGTATGCCCCATGGCGATCATGAGCAGGATTGGTCTTCAAGATTGATAAAATTATGGAAAAATAGTCATATGTTTATCAAGAAATAGATAAAGACTCTGGAAATTTCCAAAGAAATTTTGTGTGACATCCTATTTAGGTAATGTCGAGAATTACATTACTTATACTCGAAATTTTCTATTACTGATATTGGAACAACATAAAGAATGATGGCGGAAATTATAGTCAGTGATATTTTTCAAGTTAAGAGGAGTGTGTGAAAGCGTGTAATCGTGTCATATAATATAAATTCCAACTTAACAACCCCTATCGACATTTATGGAGTGTTGGTAAGATGATATAGAATATAATTATAATTTGGTAAGATAGAAAAAACAAAAGAAATGTTTTAAACCTCTCTAATCAAAATTGTGAGTGATAAGAGTATATTGGTTACAGCTAGAGACAAAAAACTAATAAGGTACATGGATATGGTGTTGAAAGAGATATATAAAATTATAGTTTCATGCAAATATGTGAAAAGGTGAAACTTATCAAGGCTAAAATTGGAAGTGGACATAGTAATGTGATAGCCAAGTAGGTTGATTGAGTGCATGGAAATGAGGTAAAAGGGAATCCCCTTAACCTTGACTTTAATTTTACATGTATTTATGTATTGTAGACATGATAATGTTGAATATATAAAAATATATGGATGAACATACCGCTATGATTGACATGGTTGTGATGGGTCATTGGAGTAGGAAGGCTATTTCTTACAAATGACACACACAAAAAAAGAAAAAAAAAACGCTAACAAAAAGGAACTTCCACTGAGCATGGCTCTTACATGGTGATGATCGCAAAAAGAAATAGGAAATATGGCGTGCTTCACATGAATAGTTATGGTTTGGTCTATGGATTCTACAGGGTAATATGTATGGTGTTAAGTCATATGTATATGTGTATTGTTGTATTGTGTTATGTGTATGTAGCTTGTGAATAGGTAATTTCAAAGAAATGCAATGGACCTTGGAAAGAGAAAGAAATCTTTCATTAGGTCACTATTGGTAGATGAAATGGATAAATAAATAAATATTGATTGGATTTACTAGAGAAATCCAGCAGAATCGCAAGATTATATGACTTGGAATAGCCTAGTGGAAAACTAGAAAGCTTGCAACCAAGTGGTGAATCTGTATCTATGAAGAAAAGTCTTTAAACCTAGATTTTACTAGGTCGGGTATTGATCCTCTTTATTGTTAGAAATCTATAAAAGATGGCCTTAATTGATGAGGATAACTATAATAACATAATGTGTGTTAGACAGTTAATGGCCATATGAGTGCAAGTGGAGGAAACCTAATGACTATACTCAGAGGCAAACTACATATAACCCTCAGCAACAACCTGTAGTGTAGAACGATGGAGGGTACAGTAAAAGTAAACAAAAATGTTGGAAGAAGGTGGAAATGTGGACTTTTGGTTCTATGCTAAAAAAGAGAATAGAAAAGAAACCACAGTGGGTATAGCTAAGTCCACTTGGACAAAGTCGATTACAAGATATCTGCCTTAATTGTACTCATACATGATAATGCATATGCAACATTTAAAAGAGAAAAAAAACTAAGATAATAGTATAGTATTGCTACCTAGTGTGGTAAGATACTAGTTGTAATTTATCGTAAAAGGAAAGAAACGTAAATGGTACCTAATATTATTATCACTATATATAAATAATGCAAATGTAAAATGATATTCCATCGTCTGACATTTATAGTGGGACTACACAGTGGGGTCCATGTTGTTTTACATAAGCATTGGATAATTAAAAAGTATATATTATTGATATTATTGATGTGTTTACATTAATGTTACTAACTCTTATTGATTACACGTTACTAGTCGTTATTAGGCTATGGTGCACGGTGATAACCCTTATTGGGTGAATGCTCTTGACCCTCATTGGAAATATAAATAAAATTTGATGGTTCATACTTATTTTGGATGGAAAAATGTTGTAAATGTAATTTGAAATTCAAAAAGGAGTGAGTTTTACTTAAACAACAAAAAGGATTGATTAATTGCTTGAAAGTGCAATGCAAGCACTTTAAGCATGGGGAGGTCACCTAGAAAATGAGGAAGAAGTGATGAATACTTCTCCTAACATCATTCGAAGGAATAGTGAAATGGCAGTCATGTACCTTCTCATATTAGAGCGCACAATGAATTTCATGTTTCTTTGTTAAAAGGTATGTATCTAATCCTAATCATGCGATATATTGGAATGTTCTATAGGTAGCTTTGCAAGGATAGTTCAAGGTTGAACATGTGCAGGTCATGGATTGAAGGGAAATTACTCTTCATTAAGAGACCACTACACAATTTAACATTCAATGGGAGAATTTTGGGCTAGATGAGGCCACCTGGGAATGGGAAAGTGAAATAGAAGAGGTTTTCCCAAGGCTATTCTAAAGAACAAATCAATGTAAAAACAACGAGGATGGTTTTCCTTTCAGAGGGGGAGAAATGTAATATCGTCAATTACTCGAATTAAGACCTTATTCATTAAAGTTGGATTATAGTTAAAGTAAGTATTTGAATTATTTCCTATCATTAAGTTAGGAATGTTTTGTTTAAGTTGGAAAGAAAAGAAATGGAAATTATTTGTACAATATTCTTCAGAATATGCCAAAGGTTACTTGGAGATTTAAAATTCCCTAAGAATTAGAAAGTAGTTGGAAAAGTTATTTATGTCCCAGAAATGGAAATCACAAAAGAAGAAAAATTTCCTCATTCCTTGCATATTCTCTCTCTCAGAAAACTAAATAGAAGGCAAAAGGTGTTCTAAAAAAAAATTGACTGGAGAGAAATGGCATTAATCTGGGAGAGAACAAAAATTTATTGAGAGATGAGGAAAAAAAGAAATGACATTAATTTGGGAGAGAAAGGAAATTTATTGAGAGACGAGGAAAAAAAAGAAATGGTTAGAGATAAATGTCATCATTCTGGTTCTCTTTAGTAGGGTTACTATGGGATAAAAAGATAGTAACTACCAAAACACTAGTGGGAGATAAATATTGGTGAAACCCTAAAGAAGAAAGATGTTCCTTAGGGTTTTCTATGAAACCTATTAGGAAATTTATATTATGGCTTGGGTGGTTTGAACAAGCTCTCGGAATATTCCATGGAGTTTTGGGATAAGTCTCTAAACCCATAAATTAGAAAGATAAAGAGAGAATTTAAATTATGGTCTCTACATTGCTCTCTATTTAAACCTTTGACACGGTCTACCTCTTCATGTGGTCAACCACACTTGTTGGTTTGAAACACGTCGACCAAAAATTTCTCTTATGTGATATCTACCGAAAGACTTTTCATAATTTCAAACTTATTGAGAGATGAGGATAAAAAAGAAATGGCTGGAGATAAATGCCATCATTTTGGTTCTCTTTAGCTATGGGATAAAAAGATAGTAACTACTAAAACACCAGTGGGAGATAAATACTGGTGAAACCCTTCTATGGGATAAAAGGATAGTAACTACCAAAACACCATTGGGAGATAAATACTGGTGAAACCGTAAAGAAGAAAAATGTTCTTTAGGGTTTTCTATGAAACCTACTGGGACATTTCTATTATTTCTTGGGTGGTTTGAAAAAGATCTTGGAATATGCCACAGAATTTTGGGATAAGTCTCTAAACCCGTAAATTAGAAAGATAAAGAGATAATTTAAATTATGGTTTCTACATTGCTCTCTTTTTAAATCTTTGACATGGTCTACTTCTTCATGTGGTTTTCTAGGAAACCTATTGGGACATTTCTATTATGGCTTGGGTGGTTTGAACAAGCTCTTGGAATATTCCATGGAATTTTGGGATAAGTCTCTAAACCCGTAAATTAGAAAGACAAAGAGAGAATTTAAATTAGGGTCTCTACACTGCTCTCTATTCAAATCTTTGACATGGTCTACCTCTTCATGTGGTCAACCACACTTGTTGGTTTGAAACAAGTAGACCAAAAATTCTCTTATGTGATTTGCACCGACTTTTCTTAATTTAAAACTTATTATTTTGTGAGTTATTATATTGGTAAAAGCTCTATGGTATATATATATATATATATATATATATATGAATAGAAATAGTGTGCAAGGCAGGGTTGTAGGTACCAAAAGCTTATGTAGGAGAGATATGAAATAAAATAGAAACAGGTCCAGCGACTACATCAACGGAAGTTTGTTAAATGATTCTTTGGGAAAGGTAAAGTATGGTGTGTACAATTTGGTATTATGGATACAAGACAACTATAACTAACGTAGTAGGATAACTGTGTAGGACAAGAACTACTTAATAGTAGAAAACTTTTTTTGTAAAGACTCAATTAAAAATTACAGTAAGGAGATTATTACGGTCTACATAAACCATACAAATAAAATACCCAGGGCTAGGGCCTTACTGTCAACCATTATTGCTGACAATTCAACACACTCGATGGCCTAGGAGAAAAATTACATGAATAGAACAATTGAAGGGAAACCCTATGAAGCCCATTACATGCCACAAGACGAGTCCTGATTAAAATGATAAGTAGATTTTTAAATACATTATAAGTAGAATTTTAAATGTATGAGAAAGGTTGCATTATAAACCTTGAGTGTGATAGACGATGTAACTGAAAATTAGTCAGGTATATGCGTAGAAGACAATAAATATTCTCTTTAAACAATTTAGGTGTTTTTGCACAAAGAATAGAGAAAATGAAAAAACATGTTATTTGAAATAAGAAATATAATCTATCTTGTAATGACAAATAATACCAGTATCACATAGCATTATCATAACTATATAGAGAATCGTTAATCGGATATTGAGGAACCATCTCGGGAAAAATTAAATAGTACAATTTGAGCAAATAATGAAATTGTCAATCGACGGTTATTTCGATTGCATAACAAAAAAGAAGAAATTACAGTGACTAAATAGTATTAAACCGTTAGTCCATAAATAATAAGAATTTAATATACATTGATGGAAATGGTTGTAATCTATAATAGAGTTTTGAGAGATATAATTAGATATTATGGGAGGTCAAATTCCTCCATAACAAACTGCATAAGACTACAGTGAGAGGCGACAAGCCGTTTAAAGAAAAACATATTTATTTGGCCAAATTTTGGTGTGGACCTCAAGAACGAACAAAGAGTGGGATAAATTGTTAGAACCTGGAAAAAGGAAAAAACTCTTCGAGCCACATCACAAAAGAATTGCACGAGAGTTTTGTGTTGAAATTTTCGGTTTTAATAAAATAGGCAAAAATCTCAGTAGGTGACAACAATGAGATTGTGTTGCTATATTAGCTCTATTTTGTTGGGAGAGAGTTAATGCACCCTATATTTGCTGTAAGAGGACTTATGAGGCAGTTAGATTCTCTTAGCTATGAAACAGGTGTCCATACGGATTGGGATGTGAGGGTGAGCGTTTGAGAGGATATTGGTTCTCATGTAATCTCCTATTTTGACAATAAAGATTGTCAGTGCCTATGTTTTGTGGACGTAGCCCAGATTGGTTGGGTGAACCACGTTAACCCGTTCTGTCATTTGTGTACGCCTTTATTGATGTGTTTGTCTTTGATTTTCTGTTGCGCACTGTTATTATAACAATTGGTATCAGAGCGCGCAGCAGAGGAGGGGTGGGTCCAAGTTTGTTATGGATTGAACTAGCTGTTGACCTGCTGTGTGGGAAATTGCGCTATTGCACAATGGTGCTGGCGGATCGGTGGTGCCAGCGTTAGAATGTATGTAGTACTCGAATAATTCTGCAACCACGAGCCGGTGTGCATTTTCAGAACTGTTGTTGAATTGCGTTGGGTTATAAAACTGCGTTGAACTGTTGAGCTGCGTTGCAGAAATGTTGTTCAACTAAGTGCGTATGCCGTGGAGTGGATGCATATGTGGAGGATATGAGCAGTGAATGTGTTCAGCGGTGATCAGCAGCAAAATATGCTGCGTATGACTGCATAGATATTGGTTGTCTATGAATTTTGCGCCCAAATAAATTAAAATCGTTGGTTGAAACAACACGTGAGCCAACTCATGACCGAACGAGTGCTGCGTGGAACGATTGTTAGTGTTATCAACCATTTCGGCGTGGCTGTGGTGCGTGTTGGCTCTTCCACATGACATAACAGTTGCAGAACCTTAATGGCGGCGGTGTCATCTGTTCTGCGCCTACGCATGCCATCAAGTTCACAAAATCGTTGAAACAACACGTGACTGAATACAAGAATTTGCTGTGAAAGGTGCGGAATGCAAGAATTTGCTGCGAAAACAAAAACATTGGTTGTTGGCGCGTTCTCTTATGGAACAGTCACGCCAGAGAACCAATTGGTGCAGTCCCAAAGGCAATAATCGCGCCAGCGCGCTAAGAGCAGAATCGACGTGGAATTTAGAGGTATACACACACCAATTATAAACACTTAAAGCGATTTTCAGCTGGTGCGGTTATTGTGTTGTTATGCAAGCGCCAAGCCATTTTGCTATTTTGCTGCGTGCCAATCAGTTTACACTGTTTTTTAATTGTAATTTGAAATGCAAATAGCAAAGGGTTTTTTAAATATAAAGTAAAGGCAATATAAGGCATAGGCGGTTTTTTATTTATTACCTTATTTTATTTAAAAGTTGGATTTGGAGATTGTTTGTTTTAAACGAGATGGCGAAAACTCAGAGTGCCTGGTTTGAAATCGAGAAATTTAACGGCAAAAACAATTTCGAGATTTGGAAGGTAAAGATGCATGATCTCCTGGTACAAAAAGGCGTGGCAAAGGCGGTGTCGGGAAGATCCAAACTGCCTTACCCCGTGACAGATGATGAATGGAATGAATTGGATGGAAGAGCCTTGAGCAGTATTCGACTGTGTTTGGCTGATGATGTTTTATTTAACATCGTGTCAGAGAAGACTGCTGCTGGTTTATGCACACAATTGGAAAAGCTGTATATGAAAAAATCCTTGACAAATCGGATTCTCTTGAAGCGGCAGCTATACAGTTTGTGAATGAAGGAAGGTACTTCCATTACTGATCATTTGAATGTTTTTAATACTCTAATGGTGCAATTAGAAAGCATAGAAGTAAAATTTGAATCTGAGGATAAAGCCATAACTTTATTGTGCTCGTTGCCTGAGTCATGGGATCATTTTGTTACTTCTATAAGTCTTAGTTCATTCGAAACCATTGAATTTGATGATGTCGTCAGAGCTTTGTTGCCCGACGAGACTAGGAAGCGGTAGAATGCTGACACCTCTACATCAGAGGCAATGATGGCTAGAGGTCGTTCTAGAGAAAGACGCTCTCGTAAGCACAGCGATTCACCTTCAAAGTCAAAAGGAAAGAAGAGTAAAGTAAAGTGCTGGTTTTGTGGCAAATCGGGGCACTTGAAGAAGGATTGCTGGAAGCGACAACAAACTTCTAAAGAAGCTTCATCGACAGAAAAGAAGGAAGTGAACACGACCAATACAGGTTCGACATCTGGTTCAGGTATGAGCGACAAAGTCTTATCACTTAATTTGTCAAATCATAATCAACATTGGTTGCTAAATTCTGGTGCATCAAACCACATGTGTATTCATAGAGAATGGTTTAAGACGTATAGATCAGTTAATGATGGAGTCGTGTACATGGGTAATGATGTCACATCCAATATTGTGGGAATAGGGAGTATACAGCTGCAAATGTTTGATGGGACAACCAAAATGTTAACTGATGTAAGACATGTAACAGATTTAAGGAAAAATCTCATTTCACTGGGAGCACTTGACTCGAATGGATATAAAACTGTAATTCAAGGTGGAGTAATGAAAATTTACAAAGGTATTTTACTAGTAATGAAAGCTAAGAAAGTAGGAAACCTGTTTCAGTTAGAAGGGAGAACAGGGTCAGGTCATGTGTCTACGGTGTCTGAACATGACAGTAGTTCCATTCGCCTATGGCATCAAAGGTTGGGCCATATGAGTGAAAGAGGGTTAAAGATTTTGGCTGATCGCAAGTTACCTCCTAATCTAAGGTCTGGAAAGTTGGATTTCTATAAACATTGTCTTTTTGCCAAACAAAGTACACAAAAGTTTAAAACAAGCAAACATACTAGTAAAGGAATACTTGATTATATCTATTCAGATGTTTGGGGTCTAGCACCTACAACTTCGTATGGTGGCTCGTCATATGTTGTATCGTTTATTGATGACTTTTCTAGGAACGTGTGGGTCTACATGTTGAAAAGGAAGTCTGATGTTTTTACAGTTTTCAAGCAGTTTAGAGCATTGGTAGAAAACATCACTGGTAGAACTATAAAATGTTTAAGAACTGACAATGGTGGTGAGTTTACCTCCAAGGAGTTTGAAGACTATTGCAAGGATGTAGGGATCTAGAGACATAAGACTACTGTTTATACTCCTCAGCAAAATGGAGTTGCTGAACGAATGAATAGGACTCTTTTGGACAGAGCAAGGAGTATGCTAAGTAACGTTGGTTTGCCGAAGGAGTTGTGGACAAAAGTGGTGGCTACAACTTGTTATGTGATAAATCGGTTTCCATCAACAACGATAGGTTGCAAGATTCCTCAAGAGGTATGGAAAGGACACCCTTGTGATTATTCTAAACTCAGAGTGTTTGGTTGTGATGCATATGCTCTAGTACCTAAACATCAGCGAACTAAATTAGATCCAAATTCAAAAGGGTATATCTTTGTTGGATATGGTGATGGAACAAAGGGATTTAGATTGTGGGATCCTACTACCCGCAAAATCATCATCAACAGAGATGTAAAGATTGATGAATCTTCTCTTGTACAGTTAGATGTAGATAATAAATTGAAACATGATGATGTATCTGATTTTCAGCACATTCAGTTTGATAGCACTTCTAATGATAGTCATGATGACCATAGTTCAGATTCTAGTCATGAACAGGTTTCAGAATCAGATTATGAACAGGGTTCAGATGTAGGTCATGAACAGGTCTCAGATGGTGATCATGAAGAAGTTCCTACAGTTGGTAGTCAGCCAATTGTGGAAGCACCAAAAACATCCTTAAGGAGTTCTACAAGAATCAAACGCCCTCTTAAAAGGTATGATGATTATGTTACTTCAGTTGCATTGACCGCTAATGATGATGAACCTTTGTGTTATCAAGAATCTGTAGAAGGTTCAAAAAGTGACAAATGGAAAGTAGCCATGAAGGAAAAAATGATGGCCTTAGGTAAGAATGGCACATGGGATCTAGTTGAACTTCCCAAAGGCAGGAAAACTATGGGATGTAAATGGGTTTTCAAGGCAAAACGGGGTGTGAATGATACGGAGGACAGATACAAAGCGAGGCTGGTTGCAAAAGGGTTTTCTCAGAAAGCAGGCATTGAATTTCATGAGATATTTTCACTAGTTGTTAAAATAGTTTCAATTAGAATTGTGTTAGCATTAGTTGCTTTGCTTGATTTAGAATTACAGAAACTAGATGTTAAGACTGTGTTTTTACATGGAGATTTAGATGAGGAAATTTATATGGAACAGCCAGAAGGATTTGTTCAACATCGCAATAAGAAATTTGTTTGCAGGCTCAAGAAGTCATTGTATGGTCTGAAGCAGTCGCCTCGACAATGGTACAAGAAATTTGATTCTTTCATGTTGAGTCAAAAATATATAAGAAGCGAATATGATCATTGTGTTTACTCTAAGTAGTTAAGTAATGGCATGTTCATTATCTTAGTGTTGTATGTTGACGATATTATTTTAGCAAGCAAAAGCATTGAAGAGATCAACAGGTTAAAGACTCAGATGGCAAGAACATTTGATATGAAAGGTCTAGGAGCAACAAGATAGATTTTGGGCATGGAGATTTTCAGAGACAGGAGCAATGGTAAGTTGTGGCTATCACAACAGAATTATATTGAGAAAATACTTGTGAGGTTTGGTATGAACAATGTGAAGCCTGTGTCAATCCCTTTAGCTTCCCAATTTAAGCTTTCTTCCAGTTTATGTCCTAATACAGATGAAGAAAAGGATTATATGTCTCGAATTCCATATGCCAATGTAGTAGGATGCTTGATGTATGCGATGGTTTGTACTCGACCAGATATTTCACATGCAGTTGGGGTTGTCAGCAGGTATATGGCAAATCTAGGTAAAGAACACTGGTTAGCAGTGAAATGGGTGCTTCGGTATTTGAGAGGCACAAATAGTTATTGTATCACTTACAATAAGAGTAGTGAATTTGTTCGCGGGTATGTTGACTCTAATTTTTCAGGTGATTTGGATAAGAGAAGGTCAACTTCAGGGTATGTCTTTACTCTTGCAGGTGGAGCTATTAGCTGGATGTCAAAGCTACAAAACATTTTTGCTTTATCCACTACTAAAGCATAATACATTGCTGCTTCGCATGCTTGCAAAGAGGCGGTTTGGCTAAAAGGTTTGCTTGGTGAGTTTGGTAGGTTACAGGACAAAATCAAGTTGCTTTGTGATAGTCAAAGTGCAATACATTTGGCTAAGAATCCAGCCTATCACAGTAAATCAAAGCATATACCAATAAAGCACCATTTTGTAAGACAGGTTATCACTCAAAGGGGAGTATCTCTTGAAAAGGTGCATACAAAGGAAAACTGTGCAGACATCTTCACGAAACCAGTTTTGTTAGAGAAGCTGCATTGGTCTTTGGCTTCTCTTGGCTTGCAGAAAAAGTAAGTAATAAAGAAACAGGGCATCAGGCTAATTCTTGTCAAGGTGGAGATTGCTGAGATTTTCAATTTTAATAAAATAGGCAAAAATCTCAGTAGGTGACAACAATCAGATTGTGTTGCTATATTACCTCTATTTTGTTGGGAGAGAGTTAATGTACCCTTTATTTGATGTAAGATGATTTATGAGGCAGTTAGATTCTGTTAGCTATAAAACAGGTGTCCATACAGATTGGGATGTGAGGGTGAGTCTTTGAGAGGATATTGGTTCTCATGTAATCTCCTGTTTTGACAATAAAGATTGCTGATGCCTATGTTTGGTGGACGTAGCCCAGATTGGTTGGGTGAACCACGTTAACTCACTGTGTCATTTGTGTATGCTTTTATTGATGTTTTTGTCTTTGATTTTCTATTGTGCACTATTATTATAACATTTTGTAGGGTATAATCCAGTACCCAAGTCCCCAAAGACATGCGGGAAACAAAGATAACAAATAAAAGGAAGTGAATTTCTAAATAATGACTGGTAAAACCCTAAGGAGGGAAACTCCTTTTCCAGAAAAGTAGAAGAAGAGAAAGAAGAATATTGGAATAGTGTCCACGACAAGCAGAAATTACTTGAATAATTGAGTATATAGCCTTTCCTTGCCTCCCGACCAGAATTCCAGAAAGAGACAATAAAAGCCCTATTTTAAGTCACCGAGAGACAAGAGAGAACCTGCAGTTAAAACAACAAAACAAACCATCTGAGGGGAGAATAAAAATAACCTTACCTCAAAGTATGAGACCATGTGATAAGATTCAAGGGTATACATCACGCAGGGTTATAATTCATTCTCATTCTATAGAGTCAAAAGTAAGTCGAAACCTAATAAGAAATCTTAATTAATGTCAGACAACCCAAAAAGAAGGATACAAATGCACGAAATTTAAAAGATTTTCATTGCACTTATTTTACCTATGGAAGGAATATTGATAAAACTATCCACCATGACCCTTGCGTAGAAGTAAGCCTGAAATGGTAAAAATCTTTAGCGAGCTCATGGTAGACTCCTTCCCTGGCGAAGTGGTAGAGTCCTTCCCTTGCGAAGTGACAACTGATCGAATTCTAATGGAAACCCCTGAAGGGGTTACCCTAGAGCCAACTACATTAAGCTCGACAACAAAATTTCTTTATTGATAGATGTAAGGCTAGGATCCCATTTACCGTAATGTTCATTTATATGAAGACTGATGTGACCTCATGGGGCTTTGGAGGTGGACAGATCTAGAAATATCGACCCTCAGACCTTATGCTAAGGATGACTCCCTAGATTGCATATTTCAATTATAAAGAAGCATAATAATATCCATTAAGAAATTAGAAGGGGAATAAACAACCCAATCTTGGTGAAATAATCCCGTACATGTTGCACAAACAAGTTTAATAAATTATATAGACCGATTCGACCATAAATTCAGTAACCAAGAAGAATGTGATATACCACCTAGCAAGGTTACGTAACTTGGGAGTGTTATATGGAATCCAATATATATATCAATGTTAGAAAAAGAGGATTCAGAAATAAATCTTACTATTTGAATTGAATATGTGCATTATCGGGGTTTTTATGGTAGAGTGTCAACTATGTTATAATATGACCCTCACTTGAATTTCATGGTAGTGTCAACTATGTTATAATATTTCATGGTAGAGTGTCAACTATGTTAGAACATATGACTCTCGTTTGAATGTATTTTGGAATTTAGTCGTGAAAAGATTATTATGGTAATTTCATGGTAGAGTGTCAACTATGTTATAATATGACCCTCATTTGAATGTATTTTGGAATTTAGTCCTCGAAAGATTATTATGGTAATTTCAATAGCCTATTATAATATGACCCTAATTTGAATGAATTTTGGAATTTACTGATGAAAATATTATTATGGTAATTTCATGGTAGAGTTTCAACTATGCTATAATATGACCTCATTTAAATGTATTTTGGAATTTAGTCGTGAAAATATTATTATGGTAATTTCAATAGTCTATTCTCTAAATAATAGAGGTTGTTAAATGAAGAAGAATTTGTGGCTTTAGTTCAAGTTTAGAAGCATTTGAGAAATAATCTTTTCTAATGCTCTATAAGATTCATTGTTTTTTTAATGGATTGTTTCAAGGCGTTTTGACAAAGTGGTATCAGATCCAATTTTGTCGATTGTTTCGAGGGGTTGTGACAAAGTGGTATCAGAGCCACTTTGGAAATGTGGGTTATAGTTCACAAGAATTGAATAGAATGGAGGTGAAGTGGTCGTCCTTTCAAGTAAATTGTATGAGAATGAGGATGTGACATATTTCCATGTAAGGCTTCAAAGGGGCACATATTGTGTGGTGTCTGATAACCATTGTTATATACAAACTCCACCAAATATAAATAGTATTACCACTTAGTGGGTTGGTTATTGGCATACATATGCAACGCTGTGACAAAGTGGTATCAGAGTCATTTTTATGGATTGCTTCAAGGGGTTGTGACAAAGTGGTACCAGAGCCACTTTGGAAATGGGAGTTATAGTTCAGAAGAACTAAATAGAATGGAGGTGAAGTGGTCATCCTTTCAAATAAATTGTATGAGAAGGAGGATGTGACATATTTCCATGTAAGGCTTCAAAGGGGCACATATTGAGTGGTGTTTGATAACCATTGGTATATACCAACTCCACCAAATAAAAATAGTATTCCCACTTAGTGGGCTGGTTATTGGCATACATATGCAACATATCTTCAAAGACTGGGGTAACTCTTTCGGTTTGTCTGTTAGTTTATGGATAGTACACAATGTTGAATTTTAGTAGCATACCCATTCAAACAAACAAGGCTTTCCAGAAACTTCAGGTGAAATTTACATATCTATTATATATCACTATCTGGGGCACACCATGAAGTCAAAAAAATTCCCTCTTGAAGAGCTCTACCACTTGTAGATCTTTGTAGGTAAACTATACAAGGATAAAATGGGAATCTTTACTTAACTTATCTATAACTACCAAAATAGAGTCGCGCTACCTCCTTGTTCTAGGTAGTCATGTTATAAAATATAACGATATTACCTCTCATTTCTAATCTGGTACATGTAGCATGTTAAACAATCCTACTAGATGTTGGTGATTTTCCTTCACTAGCTAACACTCTAGGCACCTTCTCAAGTATTCAACAACATATTTATTGATTCCTAGCTAGAAAAACTATTTCTTAAATGCATAAATAATTTTCAAGTATCTTGAATGTATCACATATCATTTTTTCTAATGCTCATTCAATATTAATAGATTAATTTCATCCACACTTGGAATATAAAGTATACGTTTGTACACTAGCAATCATTTTTCATTATTTTCATAATCCAACTACCTTCTTTGAATAATTTTGTTCCTCAAATTGCCATGAATCTGATTATAAATGTAATCTTTTATTTTTTCATTTTCTATTTTCTTATCAAAATCTGTTTCCATTTTTCTTACTATCACCTTGAATATCTATTTTAAACTCTGACTCAATACGTCTGCCAGATTGTTTTCTTTCCCCTTTATGTGTTTGATGTCAATATCAAATTCATTTAGGAGCACCATCCACCTCCTTTTCCTAGCATTCATGTTATTTTGACTAAAAAAGTACTTCAAATTTATATGGTCTATAGCCAAAGTGAATTTCTTACCAATCAGGTAATGTCTCCACATCTTGAGGGCATAGATAACAATTGGAAACTCTAGATCGTAAACAACATAATTCCTTTCATGTTCTTCTAGATTTTGACATTGATATGTCACTATGCATCCTTCCAGCATCGACACTCCCCCAAGGCCTTCCAAGAAATAATTAATACATAATATGGAATCTTTACCTGGGTTTTTTTATTTTTAACATAGGTAAGACATTCAATAATCATTTCTACTTCTCAATTCTTTCTTGGCATCTTTGTGTCCATAAAAATTTCACTCCCCTCTTCTACAAGGTTTTTATGGAGTGCACTAGTTTTCATAATCCCTCTATAAATTTGTAGTAGCACATAATTATTCCAGTGAATGACCTTATATCCACCATGTCATTATGAACTAGTCAATGAAGGATGGCCTTTACTTTTCCAGGATCCATTGCTATTCCCTCTTTCGAAATTGCATGCCCATGATATTATATATTCTCCAGGTAAAATTTGCACTTACTATATTTAACACATATTTGTTGCTCCCATAGGGTCTGTAGCACTATTTCCTGGTGTTTCTTATGCCCTTCTTGAGTCTTAGAATATATTAAAATATCATATACAAAAATGAATACAAATATATCCTGGAACTTATTGAATACATTGTCCATCAAACAGATAAAGGTAAAAAGTGCATTCATAAGTCCAACGTGTAATACTATAAATTCGTAATGTCCATATATTGTTTGAAACATTGTTTTTAATATGTACTCCCCTTTGATCCTTAGCTAGTGGTAGTCATATCTGAGGTCTATTTTAGAGAACATTTTCAGCCATTTAACTTGGTCAAACAATTTGCCTATCTTAACAAAATGGATTGGTGCACCCCATGGTGACATATTGGGTCTATTGTATCCTTTATTTAATAATTCCTGCAACTACATCTTCAGTTCCATTAGCTCTGACATGCTCATTTGATAAAGATTCTTTAATAATGTGGACATCCTTGGTATCTGTTGTTGGGAAAAGTATCCATTCGGAATGCCCCTATCCCACTCTAAGGTGTGATAGTGCCTTAGCAACAAACAAGGAAAACTAATTGAGTATTCTTCTTTATGAAATGTAAATAAGGAGAAAGGATGTAACTAACCTGTGTCTTCCGCTAGTTTGTTGACCCAATTGCTCCTCTCTTCAGTGGCTCCTAGCTCCTTGCTCCTTCACCGGCCCAGCTTCACTGAATTCCTGCAAGATCACAAGAGAGAGAAAATACACGAAGATATAGATATACATTCATAAAAAGCTCAAGATCAGATTAAGCTAAACATGTAAGCATAACAAAACATCATTGGTACACTGCATGTAGGAGAAACTCAAATAGTTTATTGATAGAATAAGAAAGTCCAAGAGGAGATACAACCAAGTGAGTTCCGATCCAGCATCTACCACCCAGCAAAGGAATCCCTTCCTCTCCTCCAACAAAGCATAAATCACCCAATGTACTAATCTCAACCTTAAACCAACAACAATTCTCTGCAAAGTACAAAATTCCAGCCTCTGGATCTCTGGGATGAGGGATCCATATATAGATGTAAGCAGAGAGGATGAGTCAGCTTATGTTTTGACTTGTGGCTTCTCTCTGTCAGTTCTTGCTTCCACTTGGAGGTTGAGAGCCTGTTACTCATCACTAGTCGAATTCATTGAGGCAAGTGTCACTGGAGAAGATTATGGAAGCTTCCATGGTCTTTCCACCTCGTTGAATGAGCTTGCCATTTCTCATTTCCTGCTCAGTGCACCCTGGTAGTGCATCCAAGTGCGTTGCAACACACCTACCCAATGCATTTGGGTGCTTTGCAACGCAGGCAGCTAGTAGAGCATCTGAATTGATCCTGAATTGACTGTTTCTGAGTGGTTTTTGGTGGAGAACTTCTGGGAGAAGATGTCATTGGTTGACCTTGTTCCTTTAGGGGTAGGAACAACTCTTTTAGGGACTTTGGATCCCTTGGATTATGGAAATTTCATGCTCAATGCTGTAAGGCACGAAAATGTCTATAACAGTATCCATTCAAAGGAAAATTATGTCTCCCTTTTTCTGGGTAAACCAGGAATTTGATCCGGAGACACATCAAGGAAGTCTTATAAAATTTCTAATTTGCTTACAGATTTGGCTCACCTACTTGACGAGTGATCTTTTACCTAAATAGAAGAATGTTGACATCTCTTCCTTGAAACCCTTTTAACTATAATGTTGATATCTGATGCATGGAAATGGGCCTAGTTATGCCATTTATAATCTTGATTTCATCATTTTCTAATATGAAAGTGACATTTTTCTCAACGCAGTTAACGATTTCCCAATGCTCCTCTAGCCAAGCCATCCCTAACAAAATGTCATCGAAGCCTAATCGTAATGTCTTCAAGGTCATGGTGATTTTATCTCCATTTAAGATAACTACATATGACTTTACCCAATTTGTAACGTTCCTTTTAGTTCCCATGGCCAACTGAACCAACCACGAATTTTTGTATTTTTCATTTTTTGATTTATAATTTTATACAGCCTATAGGCTAACATAACTCAAGACAACACTAGGGCCTCCTAATACTAAAATAGATCCATTAAGAATGATACCTTCTATTTAGACCATGGTGGAATGATGCTTTACTTGGTGTCATTCCAAAGTTGCATTTATGTCCGGTATATTTATGGCCACATGATTGAAAGTACAATCCTCTTGTAGGTGTTTTACATTCTACATAGACTAGGTGTTATAGGGACAATTTCGCAATGGATGGGATTCTCTACAACACAAACATTTTAAGGGTTCTCTATCTTTATTGCTACCTCCTTTACTGTTGATTTGTGCCTATTTGGACTCAGATTGGGACTGGTTCTGTGTTCTTGATGTTGGGTTGTTGTTTTTGCTAAATTTTTGGGTTTGATTAATTTTATAGGTTGTTTAAATGACCTAGATTTTCCACCTTTTCCACCTAACCCATTATACCCTTCCTCTTATTAGAGAAATATTGTTGGACATTGGATAAACCAATGCTCCCTATGTATTTCATAACATCGACTAACCGCCTCTTATGGATCCTTATCTTTAGCGATGTGATCGTTGACTAATACCTGTGGGTTTTGGTCTAATGACAATTGTGATTCCCGAAAAGTGGTATCAGAGCACAGGTCACGAGTTCGATACACACTCGGCTCGCGTTGTGTGGGAGATTGTTGCGCATTAGATAAACCAATGCTTACATTGTGTTACGTAACATAGACTAACAACCTCTCGTTGATCCTTATCTCTGGTGATGTGATCATTGACTAATACGTGCATTTTGGTCTAACAGAAATCGTGATTCCCAACATATATTTTAGATTATCACTTCTTTGCTTGACATGTTGGTAAAAAAAAATTCCTTCCTAAGGACTTCATCCATAGTGTTTTCATTTTCTAACTGGATTCTCTCTTTAAAGGAGTGTCGAAGGCAATTTACAAAATGTTGCACTTTTTTTTTTCTTCTTTCAAGTATGGAAAATAATGTAATAAATGAGAAAAAAATTCTACTAGATAGTCCATTAACATTTAACCTAGTTCAAATTATTGAGTTATTTAGCTCTATCATTAAAGTAACGATAAACCAAATACTTTTCTTTAAGCAACCATTAGAACTTCTCCCAAACAACCTTGCTATTATCTAAATCATGATCTTCTCTCATTTCCTCCCACCACAATGAGTTTTTTCCTTGAAATTGATAAGTAGCCAATTTGGCTTTTAACTCTGTAAAATAATCATACAATTGAAAACATCTATTGATATTTAGAAATCATTCTTTAGATGTTTCCTCTACTTCCCCATCATATGTTGGGATTGTAATCATTTTGAATTCTCTACAGAGTTCTATTTTGGGCCTCTTGTTGATTTTGCATCGATTTTTTAGGAACTACACTCCTCCTTTTCCTCCTATTTCCCCCCCTTGACTTCAATCATCTCCTCAACAATTTCTCGTATAGATGTGCTATTTTCCTCATCCTTCATTGTTTCTACCATATACGAATTTGCTTTTTCAATTATATTATTAATGAGATACTCCTTTTAAACACTAAATTTTAACATTTTTTCATGTCATGTACACAAAATTACCATCTATGTTTACAATTTTTTGATCATGTTTAAAAAAAAATTGGTGGGTACTTCTGTGTGTTTCCTTATATGTATATAAATCTGTTCTTCTTCAATATGTGTTCTTACTTTTTGTTCATCCATTCTGCTTATCTTGTACAATTCCTCTCTTATTTTGTGTAATCAAAAACATTTATTTAGTTACTAAAAGTGTAGACATCTCAAAGGTCACAACATTATAACTTGTTTCTCTTTGATACCATATGTAACATCTCCCTCTTCTAATATAGAAAAATTACCTAGTTGACTTGTAACTTTGTGTAGTTTTTCTTTAAATAAGATACAAACATCATACTATTTTCAAATCCATTCTTCTTTATGATCATTGTTAGACTTACCTAATCACCTAAATTACTTGTGCAAGGTGGTAATTATCCGTTTATTTTGCTATATAGTCATCGGAAATCCTTTACAAATTTTGATGTATAATTACCTAGTTCTTCCCATCATTTCTTAAGTTTGAATTATGGTGGAAATTATGTGGATTAGAGCTTATTTTTCACTTTGTTAAACTTCCGTCTTTCAATATGATCATTTTCCATTATATTTTTATGTTCCTTTTGCTAGACTTAATTTTACAAATATGAATGCATTTAGCTTCACACACACACACACACACACATATCAACTTTACCTTTCAGCCTTTGTAACTGTGCTATACATTTATAATAGCTTTATGCCTTAGTCTCATGAAATTTAGGCCTACCTGCCTCTCAATCTCATGAAACAAAAGGTTATGGTGATGTATATATAACTTTACCAAAGGGCCATTTGATACAAATACAAAATTAGATGTATGTCCCTAGAATCGAGATTAATATAATCTCTTTGTAAACAATTGTAGATCAAAATATCAAATCTGAATTCCTTAAGTCACATTGTATGATTAAGGATATACGGGAAATCTATGAAATCGTACAAATAGGAGTGAGAGTTGGAGACCTATACAATCTTGATGTTAACAAGAAATATCATCAAACTTTGGCATCCACAAATTTGATAACAAAAGCTCTTTTGCATCAACGATATAGCCACCTTAATTATAATGACTTGTTTCTAGTTCAATAGCAAAGAATGATAGAGTTGATTCCCTTGTTAGAGAATCAATATTCAAAATTTGAAGGGGGTGCATTAGTAACGATGGATAGAGAAGAGTTTTGTACTCATACAAATAGAAGAAAAGGGGATATTTTTGAACTTGTGCATATATATGTGTGTGTGCCTATGTAGAGTAGATCATAAGGAGGAGCATATTATTTCTTTATATTTTATGATGATGGCGCAAAATATATTTTAGTTTATTTCATGAGAAAGAGGAGTTAAATATTTAAATATTTCAAAGAATTTAAAAAATTGCTTGAGAAGCCAAAAATAAAATACATCAAGATCCTCTGATCTAATCAAAGGGCAGAATATACATTAGGTGCATTTGTGAAATACTACAAAGCACATGGAACTGTATAAAAATACATGATGCCACATACTCCATAGAAGAATGGAGTAGCTAAAAGGAATAATAGAAATTTAGTGGAATCTGCAAGGAGCAAGATGAAAGGTTAAAATCTTACTAATGCCTTTTGGGCCAAAGTTATCAATATTGTTGTTTGTTTATAAAATACAAGTCCAATTTTTGTTTTAATTATAATAATCAAGTCGAGGTTCTTAATTTTTATAAAAAAAATTAAGTGATTTATGAATAATTTGATGCAAATCATTCTCTCATGTTACAAAACAAGATAGGATAAAACTTGGTCGAAAATATATCAAGTGTAGTTTCAATGGTTACTTTTCTAATCATAAAGCATATAAGTTGTTTGTTCCTTTTATAGATCAATTTTTTGCATGCATATCTATTTTTTTTCATGAACATGAAAATGAAGAACATAGCGAAGACAGTTATGATGCAATGCATATTCATGACTATGATGATGTCACAAAAGAATATGGTGACAAAAAAGGGCATAAACAAGAGAAAGAGACTAATAACATGCACACCTCAAGTAGTGAAAGAGCACGTAGAGGAAGAAATAAGTCACCACAAAAAAAGAGAATAGATGAAGGACATGAACTACCAGGAAGGAACTTATCATGCCAAATTCAACAACTAGTGATGTATTAAGGCTATGCCTTCATAATTAAGTGACGAATGTCATAGAACCTTTGAAATTTGAAGAATATAATGAACATCTATAATGGAGAAATGTAATGAAACAAGAATATGATTCCATAATGAGAAATGATACATGGGAATTGAGAGAAATTGTTGGCATTATGGTTCAAGTGTTGTCCTTGATGGCAACTCACTCAGTGGATGGTACAGGTGCTCAAAGGTTAGTACAGGTGATGGCAACTCAATCAGAAGACAGATCTCAGTACAGCATGGCAAGAAAGCTCATACACGCTCTTTCGTTAAGCCCAAGTCGCGTGTACACGCAAGTTAGATTCAGAAAAAGCGCGTGTATGTGGAAAGGTTCCTTTGGTTCATGGTGGTTAGACCTTGGAAGTTGTGCCTATGATTTCGGACCATTATGTCTCGACGGGCGTGTCGATCCCTAGTTTTAAAGTTGATGGTATTGTGTTACTATGGTTTTGGCTCTTGGTATTGAGAAAGGCCTAAGGCTATATAAGGAGAAGAAGATCATTAGGCAAAGATCATCTTTCGACAAGGCATGAATATCTAAGAGAGAAAGAGATCTGATATGCAGGTTCTGAGTTGGTTGATCTGAGCTAAGGAGAGATCTCATCGGTTGATGGTGAACTAGATCTAAGGATAGATCGGGATCAAATGGTTTGAAATGCACTATCATGTTGATTATGCGTATTTCTAGATCTGCATATTGTCGCAATGTTACGTTCTGAGTCTAACTAATATCTGGTACAGCTGCAAGTTGAGAAAGTTTATTTTTAGATCTGTACGCAGGTTGGCTTCGGTAAAAGCGCGTGTATACGCGGTTTCTGCTCATTAAAGTAGCGTATATCTTTTGAAGCTTGATTTGGGTTTACAGTGGGATCTGACTGTTATTACAGAGTTCTGTAGTCTGCTCTGTGTTCTGGTAACTGGTGATTGACAGGGTTCAGTGGTTCAGTGATTCAAAGTTGGTTGTTTTATGCTTCAATGATCTGTTGTGAAAATTGAATGAATTGTGGTCTTCAGATTGTAATGTTGTGCTTCAGGAATATCCAAGTCTGAAAATGTATGAAAAGTGATACCTGGAAGAAGGAAGATTGTAGGTCAGCACCTACATACTAGTATTTTGGCTAGTACAAAAGAAAAGGGGGTTGGAGCTCCCTTCCAAGGAAGTTTGGAGAACGAGAGAAGGTTGAAGCCTTCTGCAGGTTGTAGCCTGCGTACTGGTATAAGGCTGCACCAGTACAAAAGATTGTAAACTGAAGTTTCATATTAAGAAAGATAGACACAACTTGCAGCAGGTGGTTTTCACCCACATTGGGTTTCCACCTTATATCTTGGTGTTCATTATTATTTCCAACAATTGGTATCAGAGCCAAGTTCTTCAGAGAAGCTTGATCTCTTGAAGGAAGATCATTCATCATGAGCAACTACGAGAAAGAAGCATCAATCAGGCCACCGGTTTTTGATGGAACAAATTTCAATTATTGGAAGGTAAGAGTTACTGCATATCTTCAATCTCTTGGTACAGAAGTTTGGGACATTGTAGAAAAAGGTTATGCTTTTCCTTCAGCTACTCCTACAGATCCAGATGGAAAAAAGGCATATGAAACAAATGCAAAAGCAGTTGCTACCCTATTAGGAAGTATATCTCAAACAGAATTCATGAAGGTCATGCACTTCAAATCAGCAAAAGAAATATGGGACAAAATGATCACTAGCTATGAAGGAGATGAACAGGTAAAGGAAGCTAAACTTCAAACACTCAGGATTCAATATGAGACTCTCAGGATGTATAATGATGAAAGTGTGGCTAATTATTTTCTCCGGGTAGATGAGATTGTTAATTGTATGAAAAACTTGGGTGAAGAAATAAGAGAAACTATAGTAGTTCAAAAGGTTCTAAGATCTTTATCCCCCAAGTTTGAATCTAAAGTATCTGCAATAGAAGAAAAAGAAAATCTCCGTGTTCTCACTATGTCTCAGCTACATGGAATTCTAACCGCTTATGAAATGAGAAAGGGAGGTCCATCTGACAGAAGGGAAGCTGCTTTTAAGGCATCAGGAAAAGAAGATTACTATGAAGCAAGCCATGTTCCAGAAGAAGAGGAAGAAGAATCAAATTTTGTCAGAAATCTTCAAAGGGGTTCTGGAAGGTTCAGAGGTAAGCTCCCTTTCAAATGTTTTGCTTGTGGGAAAGTAGGTCATTATGCTGCAAAATGTCCTTATAAGGATAAAGGAAAAGAACCTGCTAGATGGAACAAGAAACAAAGTGCAAATAGGAAAAGCTACTACACCCATGAAGATAGTGATGGCTTATCAAACAGTGATGAAGATGAACAAGGTAATAAATATAAGCTGTTAATGGCATTTGAAGATGATGATTATGAGGATGCTATAGATGTGGATAATCTCTATAATGAAATCACTAGACTCAAGAGAAGCATAGAAGAAAGGAATGTGATTATTGATACTTTGCAATTTCAAATTGATGAAAAGGAAAAACATCTTGAAAAACTAGAAGGTGAAATTGTTGGTCTCAGAAAAGAAATTGAGAAAACAAAAACTATTAATCTTAAATTTGTCAAAGGATCTGAAACCTTGGATGAGATTATTAGTGTGCAGCGGTCTCCTCTAAACAAAACAGGTTTGGGCTATAATGGAGAAACCTCTCAAGCATCCACCTCAAAAAGTTATCTTGATGCAGCAAGAGGAAATGAGCGGAAGAACAATGAAGATAATCAGGTAAAGCAGGGACGAGTTACAAACAGAAACTATCAGGGACAATCCTCCTTAAGGATGAACAAAAGCTACAACCAACCACAGGTAAAATCTTCTCAGTTTGGCTCAAGAATAGATGAAAATAGAAATTACAATCAGTTGGCTGGTAGATTCAATAACCGCAGAAGCTTCTTCAATGGACAATGCTTTTCTTGCCACAACTTTGGTCACAGAGCAGCTCAATGTGTTGCATATAAAACAATCATGACTAGGGAAGCTCAAAAACAAAGAAGTATGACAGGGATTACAAAAAGGACCTATAACAACTTTTCGGTGCTTGAAAATGAAGTTGAATGTTCTATTTGCAATAATTTTGGTCATAAAGACTCTGAATGCAGGAGCAGGTTTCAGGAGAAAAAGGAACAAGCCACAAGCACCAAAACATGGAGAATAAAGGAACCTCAAACAGAAAGATGTGGGATAGCATTTTATGCAGAAGGACAGGAAAATCTATGGTACATTGATAGTGGATGTTCGAAACATATGACAGGTGATAAAGAAAAACTTGAATCTTATTCTACTTTAGAAAAGGGAAAGAAAGTCTCTTTTGGAAATGATACTCCTGCTACTATAAAAGGAAAAGGTATTGCTCCTTTAAAAGAAAAGGTCAAGGCTGGAAATGTTTTGTATGTTGATGGATTGAAACATAATCTTCTAAGTGTCAGCCAGATGTGTGATCAAAAAACAAAGGTTATTTTCAGATCGAATGGATGTCTTGTTCGTGATCTTGATACAGGTAAAACAGTTCTCAAAGGCAAAAGAACTCCAAATAATCTGTACATATTTGAAGAAGAACAACAACAATGCTATCTTAGCAAGGATGAAGAGCACTGGTTATGGCATCGAAGGTTGGGACATCTAAGCTTCTCACAAATAAGGAAAGCATGCAAATATCAGGCAGTTCGCGATCTTCCAGATATCAAAATTCCAGACAACACCATATGCAAATCTTGTCAGTTTGGAAAGCAGACCAGAACTAACTTTCCAGAGAAGGAAGGGTCAGCTAGCTTGCCTCTTGAGCTAGTCCATACAGATGTATGTGGTCCATTTAGGAAAAGGTCACCTCGAGGAGAAGAATATCTGATATTATTCATTGATGATTTCTCAAGGTTTGTTTGGTTAGGGCTTATGAAGCACAAAGATGAAGCATTCGAAAAATTCAAATCCTTCAAAGCATTGGCCGAAAATGAATCAGGACACAAAATCAAGTGCCTCAGATCTGACAGAGGTGGGGAGTTCACATCAAATGATTTTTTTGATTTCTGCGATGAACATGGGATAAGAAGAGAATTCTCTACAGCTAGAACTCCTCAGCAAAATGGGGTTGTGGAAAGAATGAACAGAACTATCCAACAAATGGCTCGTGCTATGCTCGATGAATCAGGTACTCCTGCAACCTTCTGGGGAGAAGCCGCACATGCTGCTGTTATCATTCTTAACAAAACAAATGTCCGAGTAAACAGCACTCAAACACCTCATGAGCTTTGGAGTGGTAAAACTCCTTCCGTGAAGCATTTCAAAATCTTTGGGAGCAAATGTTATATTAAGAACACTGATGAGCAACTTGGCAAACTTGAACCTAGAGCAGATGAGGGCATTCTTCTTGGTTATTCTCCACATAGCAAAGCATACAAGTGCTACAATAAAAGACTTGGCAGAATTGTTGACAGTATTGATATAGTGGTTGATGAGAAGGGATATATTCCTAGGCAAGTTCATCATGAAGAAGATGAAGGTTACTCTCAAAGGCGAAATGATGAAGAAGAAGAACCTCAAGAAGGAGAAGAATCTCAAGAAGAACCAGAGGAGCAGACAAGAATAGAAGAGAAGACTCCATCCAGATATGTCCAAAAGAATCATCCAGAAACTCAGATTGTGGGGCAGAAAGAAGCAGGAGTACAAACAAGAAGGACACTTGCAGAAGCTTCAAGCTACTTGGCTCTACTTTCCTCCATTGAACCACAAAATGTGAAAGAAGCATGCAAAGATGAATGTTGGGTCAAAGCAATGGATGAAGAACTTGAGCAAATCGAAAGGAACAACACTTGGGAATTGGTTCCTAGACCAAAAGATAAGAATGTAATAGGAACAAAATGGGTCTTCAAGAATAAGTTAAATGAAAATGGAGAAGTAATTAGAAACAAGGCCAGACTTGTTTGTAAAGGGTATGCACAGCAAGAAGGAATAGATTTTGAAGAGACCTTTGCTCCTGTGGCAAGACTAGAGGCCATCCGAATGTTCCTTGCTCTCTCAAGCTTTCAAAACTTCAAGGTATTTCAAATGGACGTGAAATCAGCCTTCCTGAATGGAGACTTAGAAGAAGAAGTATATATTGAGCAGCCAGATGGGTTCATTCTTGGGAATGATCCAAACCTTGTATGCAGATTGAAAAAGGCTCTTTATGGGCTCAAACAAGCCCCAAGGGCTTGGTACTATCGGTTGGACAAATATCTTCACCAACAAGGCTTTTCAAAAGGATCAGCAGATAGCAATCTCTATATAAAAATTGAAAATAACAAATTGCTAATTCTTGTTGTTTATGTAGATGATATTATTTTTGGCAGCAATGAAGAGACTATGAGTCAAAACTTTGCCTTGGTTATGCAGAAAGAATTCGAAATGTCACTTCTTGGAGAATTGACATATTTTCTTGGATTGCAAATCCAACAAAATGAAGGAGGTATCTTCTTGTCTCAAACCAAATACCTCAAGCAGATCTTGAAGAAGTATGGCATGGAAGAGTCAAAACCAGTATGTACACCCATGGTTACAGGATGCAGCCTCAGTGCAAATGATGAATCAGCAGCAGTCCACCAACCCACTTATAGATCCATGATTGGGAGTTTGCTTTATTTGACAGGTACTCGACCAGATATTACACATGCAGTAGGAATGGTTGGAAGATTTCAAGCCAACCCAAAGGAAACTCATCTTCAGGCAGTCAAAAGAATCTTCAAATATCTTCAAGGGACCCAAAACTATGGCTTATGGTATCCTAGAAATACTGATCTCACTCTTCATGCTTACACAGATGCAGATTGGGCTGGAAGTGTGGATGATAGGAAAAGCACAAGTGGAGGTGCTTTCTTCATGGGTTCCAGATTAGTATCTTGGTTCAGCAAGAAACAAAGTTCGATTGCCTTATCTACAGCTGAAGCAGAATATGTAGCTGCAGCATCTTGTTGTACACAACTTCTTTGGATGATGCAGACCTTGCAGGACTTTCAAATCACTTGCACTCCACCTGTCTCTATCTTATGTGATAATACAAGTGCAATCAGCATTTCAAAGAATCCAGTCATGCACTCAAAGACCAAGCACATACCAATCAAGTACCATTTTCTTCGGGAACAAGTGCTTGAACAGAAGGTCAAGTTGGAGTATGTTCCTTCTAAGGAGCAAGTTGCTGATATTCTCACAAAACCACTGCCCAGGGAAACTTTTGAATATCTCAGACAAAAGCTGGGAGTAGTTAATGCTTCATCCTGTTGTTGAAATTTGTTTGTTCTACAGAAAAGTTGGTATACGCAGGTTACGGAAGTAATAGGAGCGTATACACGCGGATTCATGGTGGGAAAGTCGCGTGTATGCTGGACGCTTGTTGCAGAAAGAATATCCGCGTACATACGTTGTTTTATACAGGAGAAAACGCGTATATGAAGTTCTGAACAGCAAGGGAAAACTCTGAAGTTCTGAACAGCAATAGGAATGTCAGAATTATTCAGGCACAGTTTCAGGGAGTGCAACAGGCACAGGTTCAGGGGGAGCAGCTCAAAAGTCTCATAAAGCATTGTTGGCATTCAGATGTTTTTGGTTGTTGGTTTCAGGAGAAGGAGCTCAGAAAGAAATTCTAGTTACTGATCTAACAAGATGTTTATCAGATGCTGCTGATATCTTTCCTAAGTCTTGGTCTAGATCTGTTGTCTCTATGTCATGTATCTCTCTTGTCTCTTTTATGGTGTCAAGGTCATGTAACGGCCTTTCTTGGTTTCCCCACTATGCCTGGGATGAATGATGAAATGTTCATGTATTATCATGGTTAGGTGGATGAGTCAATATTGATGTATCCCCACTTGGTTGGGTGGATGAGTCATTTTTTTGTATATCCTCACTTAGTTGAGAAATGGATGTATGTATGAGTCTTTGGTGATAGGAAGGTCTTTTATGATGTATAGAGTCATGTTCTTCTTGAAGAACATCTTTTGCAGATCTTGCCTACAGTCAAGGGGAGCATGAACAACACTTGGTGAGCAGGATGGATAGATTGGTACTCTTTGGCATTCACAAAGGGGGAGCACACTTGGAGATTTCAGCATGTACTCAGGGGGAGTATGGACAGCAGTATGGACAGCAGAAGGATTACCAAGGAAGAGAATATCTTGGTCCTCCCTTTGCCCTTGATGTCAAAGGGGGAGAGTGACACTTGGTGTGGTGGTTGCCATCAAGTCCAAAGGGGGAGATTGTTGGCATTATGGTTCAAGTGTTGTCCTTGATGGCAACTCACTCAGTGGATGGTACAGGTGCTCAAAGGTTAGTACAGGTGATGGCAACTCAATCAGAAGACAGATCTCAGTACAGCATGGCAAGAAAGCTCATACACGCTCTTTCGTTAAGCCCAAGTTGCGTGTACACGCAAGTTAGATTCAGAAAAAGCGCGTGTATGTGGAAAGGTTCCTTTGGTTCATGGTGGTTAGACCTTGGAAGTTGTGCCTATGATTTCGGACCATTATGTCTCGACGGGCGTGTCGATCCCTAGTTTTAAAGTTGATGGTATTGTGTTACTATGGTTTTGGCTCTTGGTATTGAGAAAGGCCTAAGGCTATATAAGGAGAAGAAGATCATTAGGCAAAGATCATCTTTCGACAAGGCATGAATATCTAAGAGAGAAAGAGATCTGATATGCAGGTTCTGAGTTGGTTGATCTGAGCTAAGGAGAGATCTCATCGGTTGATGGTGAACTAGATCTAAGGATAGATCGGGATCAAATGGTTTGAAATGCACTATCATGTTGATTATGCGTATTTCTAGATCTGCATATTGTCGCAATGTTACGTTCTGAGTCTAACTAATATCTGGTACAGCTGCAAGTTGAGAAAGTTTATTTTTAGATCTGTACGCAGGTTGGCTTCGGTAAAAGCGCGTGTATACGCGGTTTCTGCTCATTAAAGTAGCGTATATCTTTTGAAGCTTGATTTGGGTTTACAGTGGGATCTGACTGTTATTACAGAGTTCTGTAGTCTGCTCTGTGTTCTGGTAACTGGTGATTGACAGGGTTCAGTGGTTCAGTGATTCAAAGTTGGTTGTTTTATGCTTCAATGATCTGTTGTGAAAATTGAATGAATTGTGGTCTTCAGATTGTAATGTTGTGCTTCAGGAATATCCAAGTCTGAAAATGTATGAAAAGTGATACCTGGAAGAAGGAAGATTGTAGGTCAGCACCTACATACTAGTATTTTGGCTAGTACAAAAGAAAAGGGGGTTGGAGCTCCCTTCCAAGGAAGTTTGGAGAACGAGAGAAGGTTGAAGCCTTCTGCAGGTTGTAGCCTGCGTACTGGTATAAGGCTGCACCAGTACAAAAGATTGTAAACTGAAGTTTCATATTAAGAAAGATAGACACAACTTGCAGCAGGTGGTTTTCACCCACATTGGGTTTCCACCTTATATCTTGGTGTTCATTATTATTTCCAACAGAAATGCCTAACGACAAAACTTCAATAGCCTAAAAATGGTTTTTCAAAACTAAATTTAATGTCGATCAAACTATCGATTAATATAAAGCTAGACTGGGAACAAAGGGTTACTCAAATAATGGAAGGATGCATTGTGAAGAAACTTTTGCACCATTAACTAAAACAAACACCATTAGAATGATGATTTCATTTGAAATTGAGCATAGTGGGAAGCTAATTATTTAGATGTCAAGTCAAAATTTCTAAACTAAGAATTAATGGAAGAAGCATACCTTATTCATACAGATGGTTTTGTAAGACAAAGAGGAGAACATATTTTTTGAAGGTTAAATAAATCACTATATCGACTCAAATAGGCACCAAAGTCTTGGTATGTGAAGAATGATAAATTATTCTTTGAACAGGGTTTTACTAAAATTGAATGAGATTGATATATCTATGTCAAAAAGGATGAATATGGTAGTATTATGTTGATCTATTTATATGATTATGACATTATCATAATAGGAAGTGCTATCACGTTAACTAAAAGGATCAAAATTTGTTTGTCACAAGAATTTGAAATGAAGGATATTAGAGAGTTGCATTGTTTTTTAGGCCTTGACGTTTTGAGAGATAATGGTAGAATTTTTGTCACCCAAAATAAAATACAGATAAATTAATCAAGAGATTCAAGATGAATGGATGTAAAGGAATATCTACACCACTAGAAAAAATGTTAAAGTCAACAGTTATGATGAAACAAAAGAAGTAAATGGAACATTATAGAAATAGTTAGTGGGAAGTTTGAATTGCATAACAACAATAAGGCCATATATTTCATATTTAGTCAACATAGTTACTCATTTCACGGCTAAGCTACATGAAAATTCACTAGAAAGCATCCAAGTGAGTCTTTCTATATTTGGAGACAAAAAACTTTTAGTACTGTGTATACTAATAATTTGAATGTTGAGTTGATAAGTTATTCAAATTCTAATTGGACAAGAGGTCCATATGACATGAAGTCCACCTTTGGTTATGCATTTATTATTAGATATTTTGTCATGGAATAGTAATAAATAACCAATTGTTTTCTTTTCTTCCACTGAAGTGGAGTACAAGGCCCTACACAGTGCAACCTGTGAAGAAATCTGGCTCAGAAGAATTGGTGAAGACATGGGAGAAAAAAAGAAAGGACCAAAAATTATCAAGTGTGAAAACCAAAGCTCTATCAAATTTGAAAACAACTTAATCTATCATGAAAGATCAAAATACATTGAGACTCAACATCATTTTGTAGAAGAAAAAATTGTAGCTAAAGGAAATCAATTTCATCTATTGTAATAGAAATGATAATGTGCGAGACATCTTTAATAATCATGTAAGAAATGACAAGTGTATGTTATGTAGAGACAAGTTAGATGTGGTAAATAATTCATTTCTCCATTAAGGGGAAAGTTTGGAGATAATAGAGAAATGAATGTTCTAGATTTATGTCAATTTCTAGGTGTTATTCTAGAATTCATTGTTCTATTATGTGTATGAGATGTAGATGAGTGAAAGTCGTTATCATCCATATTGTTATATTAATTGAGTGAATTGATATCATAGCTATATAATGGCACACGTTGTCATATCTTTCTGAATGAGCAGGCCTATGCCTAAACTAGTATAAGTCTCATTTTATCAATTCTCTATGATCCTTACTTATTTAAGTGCAGGATCCATGTACTTAAATGAGTGAAAATATATTCTTAGTGTTCCAATTGTAAAATAAAAGAAATTTTCACTATAAAAATTTGGTCATGTTCAGTTTAAGTGGGTGGCTCGTTGACATAATAAATGTTTAAATAAATCATCGGTATGTTCACTGTTTTCATAAATTATCTAAGATGTTTAACTAAATTAAATAGAAGAGTATGGCTCACACCAACGATGGATAACATTCCAAATTGTGATATTTAGTTTTTAAAATAGTGATGCAGGAGAATTTAGCTCAGAAAAATCATTGTATTTTAGTAGACATAGGGGGTCTTATCTTTTAAGGAAGTTGGTTTCCTAAGTGTTAAATTAATGTAATTATTTAGGATTTTGAGTGATTTTAATGAGAATAGGAATTAATTAACTATTGTGAGGCATATTTTTAAATGTTCTCGAATGTTGGAGAACATGAGAGATTTAGGATAGTTGGAAGATATTGGGAACCAATTGTAAATCTTATATTAGGAGTTAGTTTCATAATTTGAGGAACTAGGGAGGAGCCTTAGGGATAAAGAAGAGATTTTAGGATTTTGTTGAGAAAGTTATGGATCTGAATCAGGAATTGGTTATAGAATCCTTTTTTGTAAATGTAAGCCTAAAATGCATAGAAAGGGGTTAGTAACTTAGTAGATAGATAGCCAGGAATTAGTTTGAGTGTTAGATATGTTTGATTGTAAGCCTATGGGAAGGTAGGAAAACAGAGGCCACTGATTAGAAAATCAGGCCAGAGAATGAGAGACTCTTATGTAAATATTTATTTATCAATACAAAGAATTCGATTCCTAAATTGTGTGGTGTCTATTGATTAATGGAGTTATGAATTGTGTGTGGATTATAGTTTCGAGCAGAACACAGAGAAGAGGTGGAGTATGAAGGATCGTGGTTTGATCATTGAATCCAATTAAAGGATCCAAGGGAAGTTCAGATGTTGAAGTGATTAAATAATACACTGAATTAAGATCCAGAGAGAGTTGTGTGGTGGAACAACTAAAGACCTGAAACCTGGAAGAAACCCAAAACCATAGAGGAGCCTTGAGAAACCACGTAAAGGTGAAGAAGGTAAAGGGAAGGATAAAGAAATAAAGTGGCGATGCATAGGAGTCATTGGATCTATCAGATCAACGAACAAGGCTGAACGTGATGGGAGACTAGGATTAAATCGTGTAAAATAAAGTAAAAGAGATGAATGACAAATATTAAACCCAATTGTTGGTATAAGGACGGAGTGGTTTTCATTGGCAAAAGTTGTTTTCGCAAGGCCTCAAAAATGTAAGTGGTAAGTTAAAAATGGACCTGATGAAGATATGAATCGAGATTTCATTTATTTTAAGTCCAGAGGTGATCGAGCCGTCTATTGAATCTGTGATCAGACGAATATTTCATGCTCAGCAAATGTGGAGGAATCTTTGAAAAGTGGACCAGATGAGAGTTTATACAACGGGGTTAAATATTGTTGAGATCCAGTGATCAGGACCATGCATTGGTTGATGGATCAAATGTTAATCACCTTTAAAATTGCACGAAGGTAGTCATTTTGAGCGGACCTGCTATGTTTATCAATGTGGGTTAAGGTTGTTTGGGTTCTAGAGGATGAATGGAGATCGCGCGACAGTCATTGATTTGCTAGAGTGAAATCAAAGGTGGATGTTGAATATGATAAGGTGAGCATCGGTAAATGCGCCAATGCCGTGGAATGGCGGAAAGGTAAGTTTTAAGTGGTTTATGTGTATTTCTATTATTTGGCAGTGATAATAGAAATAAATAAAAGTTAAATGTATTTTTGGTTAAGTCGGGTTTAACAAAAGTATAATCCATGGTATGATTAAGACGAGCGGGTAATGAAATCAACCAGAGGGTTAAGTAATAAGGTTTAAGAACTAACCAAAGTTTAGGAAGGGCGTATAAGGTCCCAATTGAATGGTTATTGAACTTTTAGACTTTGGGTTAGTCACATGAAACGTTTCCGCATGAAGATTACGTAAGAAGCCTAAAGCCTTAATTTGTGAAGGTTTGACTAGGTAGGGAAATTGAAATTCCTGGTACATAATAGATTATGAATTTCATATGCATACTGTGGTAAAGTCAGCTTAGGCTGGAATCATTTGGTATCAAAGCATAATGGTGTTTGAAACATTTGGCATTACAATAGAATAAGGAAATTTTGTGTTATATTTTAAAGATGTGTATGAAGGAAAGAAGAGATCATCTTATTTGAACCTGATAAGTAGAAGGCATGACATAAGATGAGAGTAATTGAAACTCTTAAGAAGGGATTTAAGAAGCATAAAGAAAGAACAAATATGTTTGTTACTTGAGGAAAATGAATATTCACTCGAATGTGAAGAATGGATGGAGACTGCTCATGAAATCATGCAAGCATTGTTTTATTTAATTATGGTTTGAGTTTTACAGTTTAAATACAAAGTAAATATTGATAGAAGAAGATAAACAAGGAAGGTTGTATATGTTCTAAATAAAAAACTGAATGAAAGTCTAGAAAAACAGGTGGCAGTGAACCTGAAGAATCTGACTAAAGGTTGGACAGAGAGGACAAGAGTGTTCTCAGAAGGAAGCTGAACAACAAGCTTTCGAAAGCTTGGGAATGATCTTTGGTTTAAATATCATTGATATGCAGGTAACAGTAATTAGTGAAGAATATTAGCAAGAAGATCACAGCTTGAAGAGCAATGATGAAGGAGGCCAGTAAAGGTTTCGTAGAGAGTGTGGTAGAACCTAGTATTTCAGTTGTTTTTGAAATATAAGAGGACAATTGTGTTCTCAAAAGTGTAGATGAGTTGAATTCTAGAGCATGGAGTGATCATATGGTTCCAGAGGAGAGAACCAGAGAGATGCAAAAATACTGAGCTTAGAGGAGAGAAGCTTAGTGAGGTATCATGCAGTAGGGAGGAATTGTTGTTGCAGAGACTTGTACAGCTCATAGTGAGTGAGGAACTCATAGAGATGGAGAAGAAGATGACTACTGATAATCATAGTAGAGCTTCAGTGAAAGTGCACAATGTGAACAAGGAGAATGCCTAGGAAATTGCCAAGAGAATGATTCAATAGGAAATTGACAAGGAGGTTGCTCAGATGAAATAACAACTCAGTTTATTAAGGATGTCACTTGAGGAAAACCAAAGACTAGGTCATATCTTGAGGAAAAATCCAATGAAGTGGCATAAGCTATAGAGAGGGCTACAATAGAGGCAGGTGAAGTGGTTGGTGGAAAAACTAAGAGAAGCTGAGTTAGAAATGGAAGTTTCCATTTGTGAACCAGAACAGGGTGAGGTTCTGGGTGAAGATGAAGATGGGAGATCTATGAAAAATCTTGAGGATTCAAGACAACAAGAAGTTTAGTTTGCTGAGGAAGGAATTATTGATGATTTTATGAACTATTGGACAAATGTAGATCAGCGGGAAGATGTGAAACCTTGTATTGTTGCATCTAATAACTTCGACGTGATTACAGGTTTTGCAAAGGATTGGTAATCTTTTGAAGCTATCAAAAGTAAGGTAGAGTATCTTTCAGAAGATAAACACTCTGAGGTAAAGAATGATGGAGAGTGTCTCTTGAATGAGAAAAGAAATGAATTATTGTAGGAGAAATAATTTAGTAAAACATTGATGTTTGAAGTTGTTACAAGATAGGAACAATTTCTTATGAAAGGAGGAGATGAAATTCAGTCTGAAGAGTTGATATTTGAAACAACAGTTGAGATTGTCGAACCTTGTGATTTTCAAACTATAATATTGGTATAAATGCAGGAATCATAAACAATGATGAAGTACTTATGAAGTGTCACAGATAAATTGAATTGCTGGAGTCTTTGCTAGAAAATTTAGAGTATGACAATGTGATTGCAGAGGAAGGAGTTCAATACAGTGGACAAGAGAAGAAAGAAATCATTGAAGCAGATGGTGTGGATGAGAGACTAATTGATAGTCTTAAGAGTACTTTAGAGAATTATTTAGAGAAGTTGAGTCAGCATATTGATGTGCTTAGAGGGAAAAAAATCAGAGCAGCATACTGAGGTATTGCCAAATGAAGGAAAGGCACAAAAGCCTTATGATTTTTATTTAAAAAAAAAAATTGTGAGTGTAGGTTTAGTTGCAGATGATGGAAAAAATTTGGCATAGATGAGCAGCCAAGTAAAGATGGAAGAAGAGGATTCTATGGAAAAGTTTGATCCATGGGACAGAGATGTTCAATTGTTGGAAGCAATGCTAGGAAGTCAAGATTCAATGTAAAAAGAGATAATCATGAAAGAGGGTAGGGATGAAAGGGAAGTAAGCATAAGAGAGAAAATAAGTGTAAGTGTAAGAATCTGACAACTTCAAAGAGGAGAACAACAGTTTGAAGAGTTAGTGAACAATAGCAACAACATGAAACAAAGAGAAGGAGGTAGAAGTGGTAGAGTAAGGACCAAGCCAAGGATGTGTTGGAGGTGGAAATTGAAGAATTTTAGTAGTTCATGATGAAACAGTCCATATGGGGGAGATTGACAACAACAGGAAGTGTGATCAATCAGAATTTTGAACCTAATTGAGAATAAGGGGAAGATGAAATAGAAGACAATAGACATACAACAGGAGCAAAGGTGCAGAGCTTTCAGATAGTTACAAACTAAAGTTTGGGACCCTGGAGATTTTCTATCAACGGATGAAAACACATGATTAGGAGATCATGAATGTTTTCTACCTTGGCAGCCTGATGCAGGAGCATTCAACTCAGAAAAATCATTGTAATTTAGTAGACATAGGAGGTCTTATGTTTTAAGGAAGTTGGTTTCCTAAGTGTTAAATTAATTTAATTATTTAGGCTTTTGTGTGATTTTAATGAGAATGGGAATTAATTAATTATTATGAGGCATATTTGTAAATGTTCTCGAATGTTGGAGAACATCAGAGATTAAGGATAGTTATTGGTCGGGGAATAAGTTGTAAATCTTAGATTATGAGTTGGTTTCATAATTTGAGGAACTAGGGAGGAGCCTTAGGGATAAAGAAGAGATTTTAGGATTTTGTTGAGAAAGTTATGGATCTAAACCAAGAATTGGTTATAGAATCATTTTGTATAATGTAAGCCTGAAAGGCATAGATAGGTGTTATTCAGTTAGTAGATAGCTAGCTAGGAATTAGTTCGAGAGTTAGATAGGTTTGATTGTAAGCCTATGGGCAGGTAGGAAAACAGAGACCACTGATTAGAAAATTAGGCCAGAGAGAGAGAGACTCTTATGTAAATATTTATTGTCAATATAGAGAATTTGATTCCTCAATTGTGTGGTGTGTATTGATTAGTGGAGTTATGCATTAGGTGTGGATTAGAGTTTCTGCATAGTATATGTATGCAGGTGAAGATTGAGTAGAACACGGAGAAGAGGTGCAGTATGAAGTATCATGGTTTGATCGTTGAATCCGATTAAAGGATCCAAGTGAAATTTAGATGTGATAGTGATTAAAGAGTATGTAGAATTAAGCTTAGGAGAGAGTTGTGTGGCAGAACAACTAAGGATGCAAAACCCGAAAGAAACCCAAAAGCACAGAGGAACCTTGAGAAACCACGTAAGGGCAAAGAACGTAAAGGAACGGACGATGAAATGAAGTGATGATGCATAGGAGTCATTGGATCTATAAGATCAATGAATGAGGTTGAAGGCGATGGGAAGTTAGGATTAAATCATGTAGAATAAAGTAAAAGAGATGAACAACAGAGATTAAACCCAAGTGTTGGCAGAAGGACAGAGCATCTTTCGTAGGCAAAAGTGGTTTCCGTATGACCTCAAAGCCATAAGTGGTAAGTGAAAAACAAACCCGATGAAGATATGAACTGAGATTTAATTGAGTTTAAGTTCAGAGGTGGTCGAGCCGTACGTTGAATCTGTGATTAGACAGATATCGCGTGTTAAGCAAGCATGGAGGAATCTTTGGAAAATGGACCCGATGAGACTTTATATACCATGGTTAAATGTTGTTGAGATCTGGTGATGAGGATCATCCATTGGTTGATGTATCAGACGGTAATCAGTTCAAAAAGTGCATGGAGGTTATCATTTTGAGTGGATCCGATGTGTTTATCAACATGGGTTAAGGTTATTTGAGTTCTAGAGGATGAATGGAGATTGTGCGACAGCCGTTGATCTACTGCAGTGAAATCAACGATGGAGGTTGAACCCGATAAGGTGAGCATCGATAAATGTGCCAATGTCGTGGAATGGCGAAAAGGTAAGGTTTAAGTGGTTTATGTGTATTTTTATTATCCAAGGGTTATAATAGAAATAAAGTAGAGTTAAATGAATTTTGGGTTAAGTTGGGTTTAACAAAAGTCTAACCCATGGTATGATTAACACGATCAGGTAATGATATCAAGCAGACGGTTAAGTAATAAGGTTTACGAACTAACCAAAGTTTAGGAATGGTGTATAAGGTCATGATTAAACGATTATTGAAGTTTTAGACTTTGGGTTAGTTAGATGAAATGTTTCCACGTGAAGATTAATTAAGAATCCTAAAGCCTTAACTTTTGAAGGTTTGACTAGGCAGGGAAATTGAAATTCTTGGGACATAATAGATTATGCATTTCATGTGCATAGTATCGGTAAATTCAGATTAGGCTGGCATCAAATAGAAATGAATTCATTTTTTTAACTTCATTTTCAAATAGTGTTTTTACAGTATGTATTCTTATGAGAGTAATATCTATATTTTTATATAATTTAATGTTGTCACAAGTAATATGTTGGAAAATGTAACTCCTACTTGTCTTAATTATGATTCTTACTAACTAAAGGAGTCTGTTCCTAGTAGTTATGATCTATTTCCTAGATTGGTCTGTGGTTGAGATAATCCCTCAACCAATAGATTATGTGTCCAAGATAGCATGCCTATCTTGAGACAACACTTATTGTATATATGTAATTTCATTTGATTAATAAATTAATCTGGATTCTCATATTTTATCATGGTATCAAAGCTCAAGGCTATGGAAGCTTGTACCTGAGTGGAGAGAGGTCACGGTGATTGTAGCCAAGGAAGAGGTGTGCCGCTGCTACTTGGCAATGCTGACGGTGATGAGAGAAGGCCGTGATTTTCCTTTTCAGCTGTCAGCATAGCTGCTATCTATGATAGAGCTGAGTAGTGAGAACACTATAGGCTATGGTAACATGAGCTGTGAAATTTTCTCCCATACAATTGATAATTGCTGTGTGGATTGGTGTGGATGTTGGATCAACCTGAGAAGGAGTGCTTAAGGCTGAGCAATCTAGCACGGATTGCTGAGAAATCACTCGATGTGGGATCAGCCCAAGAAGGAGAGCTAGAAGCTGTTGAAGTAGGCGTGTTGGAGGCCGTTAAAGCAGGTGTGCTAGAGGCTGAAATTGTTTGCTAGAGGCATGATAAGCAGCTAGTCCTTGCTAGGCTTTCGCCGTAGCGTATGAAGATACGAATCCACACCTCCGAGACTCCATACTATTTTAAGTCATAATAATCTGTGATCCAACCCAATTGATAGCATCGTTCTTATTTTTAAGGGAACGCATGGGCATGGCTCGCCATCGAACTCATTACTGTATATCACCTAGTAACCAGTAGACCCATCTTTATACCAAACCTGTGGACTTTAAGTCCCAAGCACCTTTTTTCGCTATGGGAGATTTGTCTACTTCAACAATTTGCTAATCAGTTTCTGGGAAATTTTGTGGTGTCTTATTTTCTCGTGCTCTTCTTCACTGATCTTCAATTCCTCATACATTGATGTCTCTATTGGCCCCTTGCGTAGTAGGTTTCATAGGTATCTTCCCAATGCCATGGATTTCTTCATTCCTAGTGTTTTCGACCAACTGCACATAGATCAGATTCTGTGTCCACTGTTGAGTTTTTTTTTTAAATTAAAGAGTGGGTTCTTATTAAAAGGGGTGAGAATAGGAGTAAGATTTGCTAATAGAGGTCGAGACTACAGAAAGAAGCCACAGATATCTATTTATGCTGACTTGAGTTTGGTGGGGTGAATCCACTATTGTTCGAGGAAGAGGTCCCGTTCTGCGATCCGAAGGGCACCTGGACTGCTGCAGGCATGAGGCTTGTTGTTGTGCTGCTTGTTGATTGCAAGTGCAGTTGTAGGATCGAGCAATTTCCTCTGCTGTCTGTGGGAACAAAGTCCTTTGGATTGCTGCGAGACTGTATAGATCGGAGGTGCGTGGAGGCTATGTGGAATGAGGCCAAGCTTTTTCTTGGCTAACCCTAAACCATGTTAACTGGAATCTCTGTCCCAGTTCACTTACATGTGGTTTTTGGCTTACCACAAACTGACACTACAAATACAAAGTTGATTTTATATTACCATGAACTGTATGGGGATACAAATGCATTACAAGGCCTACATTTCACACTCCAACTCTAGAGTTACCAGGTGCACAGTTTACAAAGACCACTATAAAACACCCTAGACATGCTTAATAATAAAATGTGACTCATAAAATAACATGGTATTGAGTCTATTCCACAAACTCACACTAACTCACACAAAATTTCATCTAGTTTTCCATCATCATTTAATTTTGAAAAAAAAAATATTTATTGCACTTTAACTTTGACCATGAGTGCTTTTAGTATTTTCTTTATTTTTCTGATTTAATTGTCTTGGATTCACCTGCATGATTTGTTAGAGTAGCTATTTCAAACAAAACCATTCCATTGAGTTAGCTAGGCTCAATGCTTCTGATTCCAAAACATTTATAAATGCCACATTTCACTATGGCATAATATTACCAAAGAGACTCGAATCCAACCGCGATCCAAGTGTTATGGCTCACCCATCACCACACTGACCAACCCCATTTCAAACTGATTGCCTCCATAGCACTTTCCCAAGTAAAAGAAAACCTTCACCCAGACTTTCTCTGTCACTTCAAGGGTTCTGTCAATGGAATGATCTCCATCCAGAAGAAATCCCCACACAGCTTCCTTAACAACTAACTCTGGAGGCTTATTGGGTATTCTGACAACTATTTGCCATTTAGCAAATCTTGCACCCTGTTTGTAGTACTCAGCAGATCTTGAGGCTAATTCATCCAAACCCTAGCACCAATATTAATTGTTTGATCCTGGCAGTGGAGCTAAACCCTTGTAAACTTTGATGTCAGACATAATATTTTACTCTCGCAAATAGTCAAAAAATTTCTTCCCATCGGTTATGGATTGATATAGGGTCTCTTCGAAAACAATGAAACCAACTGCCAAGCATACAAGCAACTCATTGTTTTACAGTCCGATGTAAGAAAGCCTCTTCCCACAAGTGGCATTGGACTCATCTATGGCAAGAATACCATGACCAGGAGATGATATAGTTCTTGCCATTGTTGTTACCTGAAATTTCAAATAGAAAATCATCGAGACTTTTTATCTGCAAAAATAGAAGAAGCAACCTCCTTGAGTTACTTTTCAGAAAATTCCACAGAGTCAAGTGCAATCTCGCACTTAGTAAAATGAAATTCCCCATGCACCATGGTCTAGTAGAGCTCATAAATGAATCGGATAGTAGTCACGGGTGCCTGCAACTTGAAATTATTCCTGGCTATTTTTCATTCCCAAATGCAATCCTTTGTAACATATTTTCACTCCACCGAAAGCAGATCCATGATGTTGAAATTATAATTTCAACTGCAGTGAACAGAACAGTAGCAGCTACTTTATTCATTTGTCGTGATCCGGTGCCCCACATTTTTTCCCGATCTTTTAAGTCACCGCCATTACCATATTTTCACTCTTTAATTATTTTTGAGTTCTCGAAGGATGAAGATCAGATACAACACTACATCATTACTTCTCAACAACCATATTAATGAGAAGAACGGCTGAAAGAGAAAAGAACCAGCCTCGAGCCAACGTAGCATTTATCAGTCATAGATTTCATCACCACCGACTCAAGAAATACAACAAAAGATCAAATCTGTTAATCATGAGTAGCAGAGACTTCATCAGCAAGTTAAAGCGGTGAAGACGCTTTCCCGCACTATAAAATGCAGACACAACAGTGTAGAAAAATATAGATTGAAAGTTCTTTTGTAACACACAGCAGTGTAGAACAAGAGAGTTTTTTTTTGTATTGCACAGCAGTGCTGAAATTTTCTGAGATATTTGTTTTGTGGAACTGAAGCGTTCCTGTTGTAATCCCTCTGTCAAGAGGAAGATGCTCTTAAGCATAATCTTTTATGAAGATCCCTCTATGTGAGGAAGGCTTAGTTTTAGCACTTAGTTTATTTTTATAAATAGAAGTTTCTTTTGCCTATTACTGTTACACCGTAAGTCGAAAAATACTTGACGTAAAAAATCCCCGTTGCTGTTACACCGTAACTCAAAAAATACTTGACGTCAAAAATTTACGTTGCCGCAACACAAGTTACAGCAACTAAAAAAAAAACTGTGTTGCTGCAACACCGTTTCCAGAGAACGAATTTTTCTGTTTTTCTGAGTTAAAAACAGAGTATTTTTCTGTGTCAAAAACAGAGTATTATTTTCATCAGTTTTTGATCCTGAGGCAAAGTAGAGTATTATTTTATGCTCTGTTCTTGTGTTTTTGAATTATCAGAAAACAGAGTATTACTCTCTGTTCATATTTTTGTTGTTTCGGAATTTATCAGAAAATTCTCAACAGTGGAAACAGAGGATTTTTCCATTGTATTTTGTTTGGAATAACCAGAAATTCCTGATATGGTATCAGAGCTTGTCCAGGCTCTTTGAAGACATCAAAGAAGCTGAAAGAAGATTTCTTGCTGCAGCAGATTATCCAGCAAAGCGAAAACTCTGTCAAGGTATTTTTCAGATTAGTTTTTTGTGTAGCTGCTAAAGACAATTAAGTGATTTTTTTTTTATAGTCAAGTATTGCAAGAATGGCCAGCACCAACGTGGGTATGTTTAATACCCAGCTCCCACAGTTCAATGGGAAAAATTATGACTACTGGGCAATAACCATGAGAGCCCTGTTTTCCTCACAAGATTTATGGGAACTTGTTGAATATGGATTTGAAGAACCAGCAAATGAAGAAGAGTTTATTGGATTAACTCAGGCAGAGAAAGAGCTGTTGAAGAGAAATAAGAAGAAGGACTCAAAAGCCTTTGTACTTTTATATCAAGCAGTGTATGAGAGTATGCTTCCGAGGATAGCAGCAGCCAAGACATCCAGAGAAGCATGGCAAACTCTCAAGACAGCCTATCAAGGCATGGAGAAAGTGAAGACAACAAAACTACAGTTGCTGAGGAAAGATTTTGAGAACCTGCGTATGAAGGAGTCAGACAATATTGACTCATTCTTCACACAACCAATTGGTTTGGTCACATAGATAAGGTCTCATGGAGAAACTCTTGAAGAAAGGAGGATTGTGGAGAAACTATTGAGGTGCCTACCCTCAAAGTTTGATGTGATTGTCACCACCATAGAAGAGACAAAGGATCTCTCAAATTTTTCAGTTGATGAACTTCATGCATCACTGGTAACACATGAGCAGAGGTTGAGTAGAAATGAAAACTCATCTCTAGAGAAAGCCTTCAAGACCCAGATGTCATTTGGAAGAGGAAGGGGTCAAGGCAGAGGAAATAAGAGAGGAAGAGGAAGAACCCAATACAGAGGCGGAAGAAACAGTCCATCAAACGTTCAAGGAAGAGGCAGCAATCCAAATCAGAACCAAGGCCATGGCAGCAGCCAACAAAGTGGACAACATCATGCTCAAGGACAAAGGTATGAAAAGTCCAATGTACAATGTTATTATTGTAAAAAATATGGGCGCTATGCAAATGAATGTAGGAAGAAGCAACATGATATGAGTAATAGATCTAGTGCAAATATCACTAGAGAAAATATGAGTCAAGATAATGTGTTGTTAGTTTGTAATATGGCTGAAACAAACAGTGAAGATATATGGTTTCTAGATTCTGGTTGCAGCAACCATATGACAGGAAACATAGCCCTGTTTTCTGTTTTAGATCAGAGTGTGCAGTCACAAGTCACACTTGGGACTGATAGTAAAATTTATGTTATGGGAAAAGGAGAAGTTAAAATATTTACAAAGAAAGGTGAAAAGAAAACCATAACAGATGTCTATTATGTTCCTGGAATGAAGTGTAATCTCTTGAGTATTCGACAGCTTGTTCAGAAGGGTTACAATGTTTTATTTAAGAATGATATATGCACCATCATGGACAGATTACCCAGCAAACGTTGTATTGCTGAAGTGAAGATGATAAGAAACAGGATGTTCCCTCTCAGAATAAAAGCATATTTGAAAAATAAAGAAGTAGTTGCAGCGGTGACACAAGAGGCTCTCCAAAGCATACCAAAGGATGAAAATTGGTTGTGGCATTTGAGATTTGGACATCTCAACTTTGGAGGTCTTAATTTGTTGAGTAGAAGAGGAATGGTAAGAGGATTACCATTGATAGAAAAGCCAGATAGCCTTTGTGAAGGTTGTATATTGGGAAAACAACACAGACAAAGTTTTCCAATTGGGAAAAGCATAAGGGCAAAAGCACCTTTAGAAATTGTCCACTCAGATTTATGTGGACCGATGCAAGCTCCATCACTTGCAGGCAGCCAATATTTTCTAACATTTATTGATGACTTTACAAGAAAGACTTGGGTTTATTTTCTGAAGAATAAGAGTGAAGTGTTTGAAAATTTTCAAAATTTCAAAGCACTTGTAGAAAATCAAAGTGGGTTGCGTATCAAGGTTTTGAGAACTGACAGAGGAGGTGGGTATATCTCCAAAGAATTTTTACGTTTTTGCAGAGAAAATGGAATTCATAAGCAATTTACAGCAAGGTACACCCCGCAGCAAAATGGAGTTGCTGAAAGGAAAAACATAACTATCATGGATATGGCGAGGAGCATGTTGAAGGCAAAGCATTTGCCAAATGATTGTTGGGCTGAAGCTGTACACTGTGCAGTATATATTTTGAATAAATGTCCTACAAAAGCAGTGATGAACAAAGTGCCAGAAGAAGCATGGAGTAGAAGAAAGCAAGGAGTCACCCACATGAAAGTTTTTGGTTGTGTGGCTTATGCACACATTCTAGATCAGCTAAGGAAGAAATTTGACAGCAAAGGGGAGAAATGTATTTTCATTGGATACAGTGAAGAATCCAAAGCTTACAGGTTATATATCCCATCCACCAAGAAGTTTTTTGTGAGCAGAGATGTTCAATTTATTGAAGAGGAAGCTTGGGATGGAAGCATAGAGAAAACAGTTAATGTTAAAAATTGTTTGTCTCATGATGATGATGATGAGGAGTTGGCTGAAACACATCCCCAAATAGCAGCGCCAACAACAGAACAGCAAGAGACACCCTTGAGGAGAAATGAGAGTGCTTCTCCAAGCACACCACAAGGAGGAAATTCAAGTGCATCTACAAGCACTTGCACACCGAATGAAAGAGGTAAGAAATTTAGAAATTTAAGTGATATCTATGATGAGGGAATGAATTCCCTGTTTGCTTTGTATTGTCACATTGATGACCCTATTCATTTCGAAGATGCAATTAAATATAAGAAATGGATAGAAGCTATGGATGAGGAGATGAATGCCATAGAAAGAAATAAGACATGGGATTTAGTTGAGCTACCAAAAGGTAAAGAAGTCATTGGAGTTAAATGGGTCTACAAGACCAAGAGTAATGCTGAAGGCAAGATAGAAAGGCATAAGGCAAGACTTGTTGTCAAGGGATACAAGCAGCAATATGGGAGAGATTATGAGGAGACTTTCACACCAATTGCAAGAATGGAAACAGTAAGAGCAGTGTTGTCCATAGCAGCAAAAAGCAAATGGAAAGTTTACCAAATGGACGTGAAGTCAGCATTCTTGAATGGAGTATTAATGGAAGAGGTTTACATCGAGCAACCTCTAGGCTATGAGAAGAAAGGCCAAGAGCACAAAGTCTGCAGATTGAAGAAAGCTCTTTATGGGCTGAAGCAAGCGCCAAGAGCGTGGTACAGTAGGATAGATTCCTATCTACTGGAGAACGGATTTGAGAAGTGTGAGGGAGAACCCACTGTTTACATCAAAGAAAAAGACTGTAAAATTTTAATTGTCGTGTTATATGTTGATGATGTGATTTTTATAGGTAATGATGACTACCTCATTGAAAATTTCAAATCAGTCATGAAAGAAGAATTTGAGATGACTGACATGGGTTTGCTGAGATACTTCTTAGGAATAGAAGTAGATCAAAATAAAAATGGAATTTTTATTTCACAGGCAAAATATGTAAATGAAGTGTTGAGCAGATTTAACGTGCAGGACAACAAGGTAGCAATCACTCCCACAGTGATGGGATTAAAAATTAGCAAAGAAGACAACAGCAAGGATTTTGACCCTAGCATGTACAAGAGCATAGTTGGCAGCCTCATGTATTTGACTGCAACTAGGCCAGACATAATGTATGCTGTTAGTTTAATTTCCAGATTCATGGAGAAGCCAAAAGAAACACATTGGCAGGCAGCAAAGAGAATTCTGAGGTATGTTAAAGGTACAAAAAGGTATGGCATATTTTATACTGTTTCAGAATGTTCAAATTTAGTTGGATACACAGATAGTGATTGGGCTGGAAGTGTAGATGACCGGAAAAGCACATCTGGTTACATTTTTCACATAGGTTTCGGAGCCATTTCACGGGCTTCCAAGAAACAACCAATTGTGGCATTGTCTACAACAGAAGCAGAGTATGTGGCAGCTACAGCAGCAGCATGTCAAGCGGTTTGGATGAGGAGAATGTTGAGAAGTCTATGCCATGAGCAGACAACAGCAACAATTATTTTTTGTGACAATAGCTCAGCTATTGCATTATCCAAGAACTCTGTATTCCACAAGAGAACAAAACACATAGACACAAAGTTTCAGTACATCAGAGAATTGGTGAACAATGGAGAAATCATTTTACAACATTGCAGGACTCAGGAACAGGTTGCAGATATTCTGACAAATCCATTGGATCAGAAAAGTTTCGAGTTTTTAAGGAAACTTCTGGGTATGACTGATAACCCAGCAGTTGAAATTAAAGGGGAGTGTTGAAATTATAATTTCAACGGCAGTGAACAGAACAACAGCAACTACTTTATTCATTTGTCGTGATCCGACGCCCCACATTTTTTCCCGATCTTTTAAGTCACCGCCATTACCATCTTTTCACTCTTTAATTATTTTTGAGTTTCCCGAAGGATGAAGATCAGATACAACACTACATCATTACTTCTCAACAACCATATTAATGAGCAGAACGACTGAAAGAGAAAAGAACCAGCCTCGAGCCGACATAGCATTTGTTAGTCATAGATTTCATCACCACCGACTCAAGAAATACAACAAAAGATCAAATATGTTAATCATGAGCAGCAGAGACTTCATCAGCAAGTTAAAGTGGTGAAGACCCTTTCCCGCACTATAAAATGCAGACACAGCAGTGTAGAAAAATATAGATTGAAAGTTCTTTTGTAACACACAGCAGTGTAGAACAGGAGAGTTTTTTTTTGTATTGCACAGCAGTGCTGAAATTTTCTGAGATAGTTGTTTTGTGGAACTGAAGCGTTCCTGTTGTAATCCCTCTGTCAAGAGGAATATGCTCTTAAGCATAATCTTTTATGAAGATCCCTCTATGTGAGGAAGACTTAGTTTTAGCACTTAGTTTATTTTTATAAATAGAAGTTTCTTTTTGCCTGTTGTTGTTACACCATAAGTCGAAAAATACTTGACATCAAAAATCCCTGTTGTTGTTACACCGTAACTCAAAAAATACTTGACGTAAAAAATTTACGTTGCTGCAACACCACGAATAGCGTTGCTGTAACACCGTTTCTAGAGAACGAATTTTTCTGTTTTTCTGAGTTAAAAACAGAGTATTTTTCTGGGTCAAAAACAGAGTATTATTTTGATCAGTTTTTGATCCTGAGGCAAAGTAGAGTATTATTTTATGCTCTGTTCTTGTTTTTTTGAATTATCAGAAAACAGAGTATTACTCTTTGTTCATATTTTTGTTGTTTCAGAATTTATCAGAAAATTCTCAACAGTGGAAACAGAGGATTTTTCCACTGTATTTTGTTTGGAATAACCAGAAATTCCCGACACATGAGAGTATTACACCGTGTTTAAATTTGCCAGTGCTTCTAAACCAAAACTTCTTCCTCTACTTGAACTGCTTAGGACCAGTACTGAATAAATGCATCCAAATTCTTTGATGCTCCTCCCCCATCATTAGAGATAGCCACTATTGCTGCCACACTTACAATATCCACTCTTCGCTTCAGCTCCATCACCACAACATCCACCACCATTATTCTTTTCACAGCTTCCATAGATCTCCACGATGACACCTACGTCGGCGATGAGGAACCCAAGTCTTGTTATAAGATTTACACCTAGGTATAGTGATCTGAACCCCAATTGGCATGCTCAACACACAAATAGGTCAAGCTCAACACACACTCGTTGCCTTCAACAATACTGATCCGACCTCGATGGAACATCCATCTGCACCTACAAACCGGAAGCTCAACGTCCACTATCAATAAAATAGGCCCACGACTGTTCACCAATCTCCTCTAGCAGATTTCAGCTCCACTAACTTCAGCCAATTCAGATAGGTTGGATCCACGCTATCGAGATCTGTTTAGGGATCCGTCCTCCTGTCTCAGATTTAAAAAAAAGAATCTACAGCCAATTCTCCACTTCGGTCACGATGCAGTGTTGAGTCGTATTTAAAGAAATAAACGAAAATGATGGAAAAACATAAAAAGAATTACTTGGAAAACCAAGCTCTTTATTTCCTCGGCCCAGGAGGGGCCAAGCTCACGAGGGGCTAGGCCCTCAGGGCTCTAATACCATGGTAAAAAACCGATATTCTATTAATTAAATGGATCTCCAGGTGAGATACTTAGAGAGTACCCAAACACTTCACACAATACACACTGATATTCACTCAGGAGAACCTAGTACATATAGGCTTTCACACTAACAGGGTTGTTTCAACCACTCCCTAGATAGTAGGATCTGAGACCTAATCTTAGAGTCTCAATCCTATCCTTAAAAAAACTAATTATAACTTTCTCCTTATTCTAACATAATATGAGTAATATAGATCATTAAATTTTAACCATTCGATTATTTATAGATTAAGCACCACAATATTGTACATATTGTAATGTTAAATGGTGTATGAAATCAGAGCATTTTTATTATGCTTATATATTTAAAGGATATTTACAAATTTTATGCATAAAAGTGAGGTTAAACAATTAATCTCAATTTCGTAATTGTGCATATGATTTCAAAATATTCTCAAATTCTAAAACCAGTTCAAACTTTTTTAAGTGTAAATGTTTAAAATATATTTTGTGTGATTTGATATCACACACGTGTGTGTATGTGTGTGTGTGTGTGTGTGTATAATTTTCTTTTTGAATGCACATATCGATTAAACAACTTCAAAATTCCATTGGGAACTTGGATTGTCTAGACTACACAATTTAAATTACAAATTTAACAAATATTTAATGTACTTACAAAATTGACTAAAACATATATGTGAAAGGGGTCAAAATGTAGCAGAGTATGACTACTTGAAGTTTTTTAACCATAACAATTTTTTTCATTTTTTAAAGCGATATATAATTTATATATAGTTGAGATCAAACATTTTACTTAATATGGAACTATTTTATTTATGTACATTATCCACATTATTATCTTGTTGGAGGAAGCTAGATAATACGTTCAATTTTTTGGTCAAACCCATATTAATTTTGGTTTGACAAAAAGAAATTGGAAATTTTTTATAGTTTAACATTACATATAGAAATCTATTATTTTTTAACAATAATTGAATTTATTTATTTTCAATATTAAAGTTTTATTTTGTAATGATAGAAATAGTAATGCTTCCATATCTTATTCTATTGTGTTTCCATATCTTATGATTTTTGTCATTATAGAATTAGTTTAATTTTACAAAAAACATGGTATGATAATACAAATACTAATTTGAAACGAAAAAGGTAATGCATATGCGATCTTGCTTTTTTTTTTTTTTTGTTATTTATGTTAACCTTATAAAAACTAAGTTTTTAAACTTACATCAAATATTTTTTATATGAAAAATAATAATATTAAATTGAATGGCATATTAATTATATGAATGGATTATTTTCTCTCTATAATTAAATTTAATTTTTAACATTATTATATAAGAGAAGTATAAAATTTTAAAGTAAGAAAAATCTTTTTCTTATAACCCAAATATTATATATTCTCATTATCACTTTCTATATTTTATCATGTCAATATAATCAAATTCCAATGTGATAATTTACATATAAATTTCTACTTTATTATTACATAATAACATTCTAACATCCACAACCCCATATATATATATATATATAATCCTTGACCATACTATGTATAAAGTTAACCATTGTAAAGTTAATATTATAACATGTTAATTTATATGCAAAGTTTATGACAGCTAGGCCTAGGGTACTATGTAGGCTCACACTTGGGTTTGTGGAACTTTCTCGACCTCTAATGGTTGTAAATTTGTAAATGATCCCACGATTGAAATATCAAGGTTTTGATCCAACAGTCCTTAGGGCTTCAAACCGGTTAAGGGTAACTACCCAATTTTCTCACCCTCGTTGTCAGTAATTTCAACAATATTTTCTCCAACATTTGTATCTTCCTTTACTTGAATTTGCTCAACCCATTCCACTGTTTATTTTTTCTCCTCTTTGGAGGTTCTTCGGATTATTACCTTGTCGGCTTCGAAGTTTTCCTTCTTTATTTTCCAAACATTCAAACAGTAATGGGCTGTGAACCACCATAAAACTATGCGGGATGATTTCTCTTTGTTTCTAGAAGTCACGGCTAGCATGTTATCATTGTGATTCAAAGAATAATTTGACTCTCTATTTTCTTAAAATTTGGATACCTCCGGTAGAGGTTTTTGTTGGTACCTCTTATAGGCAACTTGAGAATATAAATTATTTTAATGAAATTCGTTAGAACTTCATTTCTGAGAAATATTTCTCCAAAATTTGCTTTATTCTCGATGTGTCTTTTCTTTCCTATGGTAACCATCACCCTAGTTTATAATACGGCTTATAAAGATTTGCAATGTAGGGACTTATATACTGCAGAATAGTTGATTGAGCTTTCTTTTTGTGTTTTAGTAATATATTATCGGAGAGATAACTTATACGTAAATACGTTTATATATATGTCAGTGGATTGTGTCTCGACGTTATGGTGTAACATTATTTTTCTTGAGACAGTTGCATTCTGTTTGTAATTTTGAAATTGTATTATTTTCATTTGTGTTCAATCCTCGTGTATAAATTCTCTATTTTCAAACTTATCTTTTCCTTCTTTTTGAATGTATATGTATATATGATTATTTGATATCTTACTTCATTGATTTAACCATCCCAGTAGTACCCTATAACTTTTACTCTGATCATATTTACAATATAGTCGTACAATTTGAAACTAAGTTGTTTGATAGGAATTACTCTATTGTAAAATTTATTTCTCAGTTGCCATATAGTGTCGGTTATATATATTTTGCTCAGTTATCTTCTATCTCTATCTATGACAAGTTCTTTATTTCTTGTAATTTTTATTTACGAGGATTATTACAAGGACCGCAAAGGGTAGGCGGGACATGGCCTCCATCTAGGACCTTCCATTTGTCCTCTATGGTAGTTAGAGCTAGGTATATTTATTTGCAAAAATAAAGACTATTCTCGATTTGCGCATCCGGTCCAATGGTGGGATCTAACCTATTTCTACAACATGTTTACTATTGTTGATATCTAGAAACATTTATTGTAGCATAAAAGAATATTTCTCCTTTTTTTTTGTTCACACAAATTATTTATTTAGGTCTTACCTACAAAAATTGTACTCACTTTCCATTTTGTCAAATTCATGAGAGCCTTTACAAATCAATAATTTTACACATTTTATTTTTGTATAAATTTACAAGGAGCCTTTTTCAAATAAAAGATTCTGTCCACATTTCCTTTCTATTAAATTTACAAAGAACCTCGTGAAGTTCTCTGCATCAAATAACTAAACAATTTTCATAGATTACTACCTTTCATGTCAATAATTTTGTTCTAAGAAAACATAAATATTTTAAAATACTTATTTGTTAAGGATGAAGTTGTTAGGGAATTAACCAGGGAGAGAAACAACTCCTCTCAACCAATGAAAATGGAAATTATGTCCAATTCTCTCCCAAGCCATTTTTTCACTCATAGAACAATTGCTTGACAATGACCTAACAAGGCCTATTCAAAGGCATCAATACTTTACCAGTCTAGCACAACAACTCACAGACTCACATGTTTGTCTCACTCGTTCCAATGGCCACCCACTATTTCAATAATACCATAATTGGAAGTGTCATGCCTTCCTCCAACAACATCATGTTTGAGATTCACAAGCTTACAACTTCATTCTCGTGGCTTGGACCTCCAAGCTTACAACTTCATTCTCTTCAGTTGGATCTCCTCCAACCAGGTACCAAGTCTTAAAGGTTACCTCAAGTTTTATCTTCTCTTCCCCCTCTTGGCTCCATTGTCTCAATGAGATTATTGATCTCTAGGGAGAGGAATAAATACCACCAACATGTGTGTTGTGTGAATTTTTTTTTTCATTTAGTGTCTTTTCCCCATGAATTTTAAGACGTTATAACTTTTTAAAATAAATTAAAATAAAACTTTTAAACATTAAATTTTTGGAATTTTCACTTAGCCCATCATTTACCAACTCCATGCAGTAAAAGTAAATTAAATATTTACTTTCCACTTAGGGCTGTTATATTTTCCCCTTGAGCTAAACACAATCCTCCATATTTCTTTGGACCTCAATGGATGGAATATGCTTGAGCATAAACTTTTACATTCTCCCAAGTAGCTTCTTACTGCTTAAATACCTCCAATACATTTTAATCTAGGTAATAACTTGCTTCTGTAGCATAATTTCTCCTTCATTATAAGTATACCGAGGCTCCACTAGGAATATTTTATCTAGTTCATCCTATATTCATAATAATTGTCATTAGGTTTTGTTTATCACTATTTAAGAAGCATATATATATAATTATTTCAACTTTGTTAAAGGAACCCAATGGATAAGGCAACCTAAAAGGACTCCATATTGTGGTTCCAGTGTGAATTTCAAATCATGGAAGTACTCATTCCATTGGCATTATGTAGATAGTGCTAGTAACATTTCAGAAACCATTTAATGTTTCTTATCTTTAATGATATATTGAAATTAGTGTATTATCATACTCAATACTATCACTATCCTTTTACCTTAATTTCAAATGATACATATGCATTAGTTATTCATGGAGTAAGGTTATGCCTATATTAGGTTGCTTTTCTTTACGCAAAATGAAGAGTCCATGTTGCAACATTTATTGAATTTTTCCCTTTATTATCCTGCATTGTAGGTTGTTGTTGAAGGTTATACACTATTTATCTCTCTGTACAACTATGGGATTTCTTCCCCTTGCACTCATTTTCACATTGAATCAACTCCCAAAAAATAGGTTTAGAGGTTTCTCTTCATAGTCATAGATGCACCACCTGGCCACAATCTTTTTCTTTCCACTAGGTTATTCCACATCATAATATCTTGCAATTGCTACTAAATTTTTTAAGGAATCCTATTAATGTTTACCTATTTACACTTGCAACATCAACTTAGTCAATCTCTAGTTTCCTATCACAAGAATTTTTATCTCATATATATCCAATGACCATTGCCTGTTTTTTTAAATTTACCTATTCATATTGCCACTTACACTTAGTACCATACACAATACACATGTACACATGCATATCAACACATTACTCAATAATTTACACATTAGTGCTTATAGTTCCAAAGACCACATTGTCTCTATTTATGCAAACTAGGTCATACTGCATATTTTTCTTGATGAAAATAGGATAAGAATCTTGCTTAACATATAGTTTTGTTTTTCATACTATTCATAAGTAGTAATCCTTATACTCCAATGACACCTTGAAACCATGTCAAATATACATAGGTATTTATATATATTCAATCCTTCATATTCATTGGAAACCACATCAAACATACATAGGTATTTATATGTATTCATCTTTTCATATTCCACAATACCTAAGTATACATTAAATTCTAATTCAGAGTTAAAAGAATGAATTTTTTTCCATTTATTTTCCATCATCTCCATGGAATCAACCAACCAACATGGCTATGACATTATTATTCCCACTCACCTTGCCTATTTTTGCACAAACTATCATTTTACAAATATTTTCAGTACTATTTATGTGTTGTTTTATTTTATTGTTTAGAATATCATTACCTATATTACTTTTAATTTGACACCCTCAAAATGTTTTATTTTTTTGTGATTTCAATAATTATTATGATATCAATCTAGACTTACCAACACTCTGTGAGTTTTCGATAGAAACTTCTTTTAAAATGGAAATTCTTATAGAACACATAATTACCTATTTCCACACACTTCTTTTCCTTAAGAATGTCATTGGCTATGTTTGTGTCATCCTTCTTTAATTTATTCTGATATGCAGAACTAAAGTTTTAGAATATGAATAAGTTAATTGATGACAATCCAGATTGAATGGGACCACAAAAGATTCCTTTTGAAATTTTCAAATTTCTTTTGTCCTGTCTCTTTTATAGGAAAATATATGATTGATTTTTCACTTTTGTCAATCCTAAAAACCAAACTTGCTCCTAATATCGATGGGAGTTTAGTCAAAATCATAAGTTACAATGCTTAGAATACTTATACTCACGTTAGGTTTCTATTATATTTTTTTATACAGATATTCCATATTTCAAATTAAAGTGTAACAATTTTTTTCATTTGGTACCTTCTGCATTATACTATAATATTCTACGTGGTATAGATTTTTTCACTATCATCCCTTAGGGAAGTTTGCATCCATTTTACTTTGTATTTGTACTCCAAACTAGAGAATTCATAGCTTAATATTTCTCTTTTACACTAGTAAGAATATTGAGTGTGTCACACTCATTATGTAACTCTAATATAATTATTGTCTTCCATATTAGTTCACAACATATTACCTACTTCATTCATAATAGGTTATTTTACTACCTTTGACCTTTTTGGTCCCATGGATAGAAATTTTATTCGAATTTGACAATAAATAATTTTCTTATTATTCCATTCACACAATAATCATACTTCCTATCATCATCTCATTTATTTATTTTTTCCAATTTTCAAGGAATGTTTCATGAGATTATCACTATAATGGCTAGCAACCAATGTTATTCCCTTTAGGTATCCTCGTAATTTCATGATATCAATAAGGCGCCACCAAACATTACCGATTATTTCAACTCACCACCTTCATGGAAAATATTGTCCTTTGTTCATGTGGACCTGGTCCTTTTCCACATTAATTATTCATTGGTTGTTTGATTCAGTTGATTTTTTTTATCGTTTTTGTTTTCCATTTGATATTTCCCAAGTAGGCCACTGAGGCTTGAAACACAAAGTAATATTAACAAAAATCACTTTGACTATTTAAGGCATAACCTGGTGTAATATGCTCATACTTAAAATCAACAAAATATCAGAGGATATTTACATCACCAATTTTATAGTAATACTTCCTGAAAAATCTCACACATGAGTTTTTCTCAACTCTCTTCTTGGGTTTTATATCCCCTTATATTTGGCACATTACTAGTTAAAGTGTCCAGAGATTACATGGGGGATATTTTTTATATTTTTATTTTTTATTACATGAGCGATTTTTTTTATTTTTTACTTTTATTTTTTGCATCATGATGAAGTACTAATGTTTTGTGGACTGCTGAACATACATATAGGAATTCTTATGGTACAAAACTAAATTACATGTCATGTATATATGATTGTTTATCTCAAGGCTTCTTATGCTTCATAAATAGAATTACAATATATTTTTGGTTTCAAGGCTTCTAATGCTTCATAAATAGAATTACAATATATTTTTGGCTCTTCAGAAACCATAAGAATGAAAACCCTAATTACTACATATATAATTTTTATTAAATAAGTGTAATCTCTAACCTGTTTTCATTAAGTTTTCTCCCAAAAATAAATTTTAACATAAGTCCAGAGAACATCTTTTATTCATGCTTTTCAATGGTATTATCCACACCTACCATTTTCTCATGGCTTGTTAAACTCTCTTACATGCACTACTTGTTATTTATTAAATTTGTTGGTTATTTATCTACATAGTTCACTTAGGCAATTGCTATTAGCAATTTTTTTACTTAACTTTGTATTTTATTAAGGATACTACCAATTTTCCATATTCCTTTCAAGAAACTCACTCTCTGTATAACCGTTGTTTTCCTCCTCTAGACTATATATATATATAATCGCCAATAACAATGTTGTTTCCTTCATAATCTCAACAACCTTGTGTGTTTTGGTGTATCAGTCATTAGTCTTTCATTAAGTAAACATTACAATTATGTAGATTTCAAACTTGGATTGTTTTGGATTTGCACTTACCTACAAAAAATAATTTTAATCTATTATTGTTGCTAATACATTCCAATCCCCAAAAAGGTCTTCCTAACATTCATTAAGTAAACATTACAATTATGTAGATTTCAAACATGGATTGTTTTGGATTTGCATTTACCTACAGAAATTAATTTTAATCTATTATTGTTGCTAATACATTCCAAGCCCCAAAATGGTCTTCCTAAATGATATGTATGTAGATATTTAAGAAGACATAACTTGTTCCATTTTTTGATATGGTTTTATTATCTATTAGCTTCCTTAAGATGCTACTCTATTATTAGTTATTTTTAAAAATCATATTATATGAAATGACACTTCATCACCTAAGTGCACCTATATCTAATATCTTCTTTTAGGGGTCTAGCAGGTATTTCTATCCTTACTCTCATCGATAATTTATTAAAATTTTCAACTCTAGATTGGCCCTTAGGCATCATAGTTCAACCTATGGCTCTGATGCCACTTTAACATCAACATCCCAAAAAAAAAAATATTTAACTTTAATCTCTTACAACTATTGACTATACTATGAAAATTTGACTTCACATCTAATACATAATTACAACTGTAATGATTCAAAGTTACTCTATCCTAAATAAAACATGGTTATTGGATTATTGGATCCATATTTTGTGTGTGTGTGTGTGTGTGTGTGTGTCTATATATATATATATATATATATATATATCCTCCTAGACAATACCATGTATAAAGTGATTTGGCTTGATTGGTTTACACTTGTAAATGATCCCATCGTTGAAATTTGATCCAAGGGCCCTAAGGGCTTCAAACCAATTATGGGTAACAATCCAATTTTGTCGCCATCGTAGTTGGTATTTGCATTCTACTTCTTCACAATATATATATATATATATATATCTATATATCTATATATATATATATATATATATATATATATATATATATATATATATATATATATATATATATATATATATATATATATATATATATATATATATATATATACTCGTAGACAATACCTTATCCAAATGGATATTGGTGGCCACCCACCAATTCCACTTGGACACCCACCATTGTTTCTTTCAGTTTTTCAGTTTCCTTAATTGTAGAACAGTTTACGATTTTTAGCAGTTTTTCGTTTCCTAAACTTTTGGAGGTGTTTTGAGGCCCTAAACGACGTTTTTTTTGAATTTTGGGAGCAACATGGGTCCTTGGACAGATGTTGCTCGTCCAAAAGTTCTATTCCTAGTATAGATCTTTCTAACGAAGTATTGTGCACGGCAAACATAGATCATATGCCAAAGTTACATCCCTAGGAAGTTGATGTACTAATTTACCCAAATTGGGGTCCATAGTTTGGCGCTTCAGCTCCTAGGGTTATGTTTTTAGATGTTTAGGGTTTTCCATTGTTTCTCAACAATAAATAGGCCTTTGAGACTCATTGCATGATAATTCAAAGGTATGTAGCTGCCACATTTCTTCTCAGAGATAAACTACCATTGTTCTATCTAGTTTGTTTTTTTTTTCATTTGTAAGCATATTTCAGTATTTTACAGTAATGAAATGAAGTATTATTTTTCTACATTTCTATATGTATGGTTATATATGTAGTTTGTTTCATTCCTATTTAAATCCAGATCAGTGGTATAAGAGTGGTCTTCTCTTTCTCTGTCTTTCTCTGCATGTCCCCATTGAGGTCGGGATATAAGGAGTTAGCGCTTGAACTGGTCGAACATTTGCAAGACCAGCCTCACAAATCTAGATGGCCTCCCATGGTGGACGAAAAGAAATATGACGAGGCAGGAGATCCTATCAAAATCTTACACGAAGAGGCCCTCAAATGACAAAGGAATGCGATGATGGACAAATTTCCCCAAATCCTTCAGTGGCTACCCAAGGGCGACACATCTACTTCCAGAAGCTACTCTGGGAGCAGCACACCATTTAAAGTACATGTTAAGATTGACATTCCCATATTTGAGGGTCATTTAGATGTAGACGTTGTAGATAAATGGTTAAATATTCTAGAAGGGTATTTCTTTGTTCATGATTTTTCCGACCAGAAAAACATTTCTTTTTCTCTTCTCAAAGATGCCCCCCACATCAAGGATTGGTGGGAAACCTACTGCGAGAAAAATGATGAGGAGTTTTCAGCCGCACCGACTTGGAATTCATTCTGGGTTGCCATCAAGGAGTAGCACTACCCTGTCAAAAGCTATGAGGAGTAATACATAAAGTGAACCATGCTACGGTAGGGAAGGGACCTAGACGTGCCAGAGTTTACCAATATTTTCCATACCCTTCGAACAAAGTTGGGTATCAAGGATTTGAAGTAGCATTTGGTATTCAAATACTGCGGGTGCCTGCACAGGTACATCCAGGACAAAATAGAATTCCTGAACATCTCCTCGCTCGACATGGCATATCGATATGCCATCAAGTTCAAGCAAAAATTTAAATAGAAGAAGCGAGACTTTGGATCTGCGAATCTGAAGCAAGGGAAAGGTGCCCCCAAACCGCAGAACAAAGGACAATGCTAAGGAGGGCGGCCCAAGACAACCCACTAAAGCTACAAGCAAAGAATAGTCTCGCGAAGACGATAAAGGGCACAAGAAAGTGGTGTGAGTTCCGTAGGAGCTCCACTCACAACACAAGTGAGTGTCGGACCAAGCAGTCACTGGTGGTTGAGCTAAAGGTTTCAGAATCAGATGCATGCTCCAACTTTGAGTTAGAACCCGATAAGGGGAAAGACAAAGGGAAGCATATTATTGATGCGGAGCCCAACTCCATTTTTGCCACCACGAAGTTACAGAAGGAGGAATCCAAAGATCTAGAGGAGGAGGAGCGCCTCTTCCACTCCCAAATGTGGGTAAAGGGTTTCCCGATATAGTTCATTGTTGACAGCGGGAGCCAAAAGAACCTCATTTTGGCAGAGGTCGCGAAGTGGCTAGGCTTACCAACCCCTACACATCCACAACTGTACACCATCAGGTGGTTTTACCAAGGACAGGATCTTCGCGTGAGCCAATAGTGTCACCTATACAACATCAAGCCCTTCATGGATGAAGTATTGTGTGATGTTTCTCCCATTGATGTTTGTGATGTATTATTATGCTATCCATACTTGTGGAAGTAACATGATGTGTATGAATCAGGGCCCCATGTTGTTATTGTTACTTTGGGAAATAAGTTGTACAAGATACTGGAAGTAGAACCGCCTATTTCCATCTCTTTGGTTACTACAAAACAATGTAGTAAGCTCATTTCCAAAACTAGTAAATTTGTTTTCCTAATGATATGCCCTTAAGGAAAGACGAATATGGTAGCCAAAACCTCTAGACAGGGCCCCTCCGCACGACAAATATAGATGGACGAGATGATGGAGGAGTACGAGGACATCTTCACCTCCCTTGCAGGGGCTCCTCTACACTTTCAGCTCAAGCACTCCAGCAATCTAACCCTAGGTGTGTTGCTTCCCAATGGACCAATCTATCGGCACTCCACTATGGAGAACGATGAAATCAAGAGGTAGATTCAGGAGTTGCCACAGAAAGGTCACATTTGTTGGAGTTCATCGCCCTGTGGGAGTGCAATCGTGTTGGTACTAAAGAAGGATGGGGCTTGGAGACTCCGTATTGACTATCGTACTCTGAACAAGATCACTTTCCGTAATAGGTACCCAATCCCATGGATTGATGGCCTCTTGGACCAACTGCAGTGGGAAAAATATTCCAGCAAGATAGATTTGAAGTCAGGATATCACCAAGTACCAATCAAACCCTCTAATGTGTGGAAGACTACCTTCAAAGCCAAGGAGGGCATTTTCAAATGGTTAGTTATGACTTTCAGGTTAATGAATGCTCCTGCAACCTTCATCGGGCTAATGGATGACATATTGTGACCATTCACCAACTCATTTGTAGTGTTATACTTGGATGACATCTTGACCTTTAACCAGAGTCGGGAAGAGCACCTCCACCACATCCGACAGGTTCTCCAAACACTACGGAAACATAAGTTATGTGCCAATTTGGAGAAATTCACTTTTGGCATGACCCAGGTTCAATATCCAGGATACATTATTGATGAATGAGGGTGCATGTGGATCCAACAAAGATCCAAGTCATTCAGGATTGGCTATCTCCAACCACTCTCACAGAGCTTCGCAGTTTTCTAGGTCTTGCCAACTTCTACTGCAGGTTCATGTTGGGATTTTCTCATACCACTTGGCCCTTGAGTCAAGTCACCAAGGGAGGAGAAAAAGAAATTTTATTTTAGTCTGAATCTCAACAGAAGGCATTCACAGAGTTGAAACATAACCTCTACTCAGCACCAGTGCTCACATTATCAGACTTGCAACGACCATTTGAGTTCGAGACAGTTGCCTCTGACTATGCTATTGGGGCATTCCTTACTCAACACGGGCATCTAGTGGCATATCACAGTGAGACACTTTCAAACATAGTCCAGAGGTATCCCACTTATGACAAATACATGTATTCCATTGGGAAAGTCGGCCGACGGTGGAAGCATTACATTTTTAGAAAGGAAACGGTCATCCACACAGACCACCGGTCCTTACATTTGATACGAACCCATGGGAAATTACAGAATGATCGCCATCAAAAGTGGTCCACATACCTGCAACAGTTCCATTTAAATATCAAGTATAAGAAGGACAACACATTTAATGTTGAATATTGTCTCAGTCGACCATCGATCATGGCATTAACCATTGCTCTCAACTCTTGTGGGCACGAGGCTTTTGATTGGCCACTTCTCTACAAAATCAAGCCAGAGTTTGGCCACGCATGCTAGACACTCTTGGAGGGTCAACATGTTCTAGATTTTCACCTCTAGGATGCTTTGTTATGCCACCTGGGTCACCTTTGTGTTCCTTCAAGCGAGCGTGCCAAGATGATTTTGAAGCACACTACAGTCGAGTTGCTGGGAATTTTGAGGTCGAGAAAACGGTTATAGTATTGCGGAAGTATTTCTATTGGCCGGATCTTCAACAAAATGTCAGGAAGTACATAAGATCATGCACTACATACACCATTGCCAAACTGACCATCAAGAAGCAAGGCCTCTATACCCCTCTACCTACCCCTAGTCAACCTTGGGAATCCATCTCCATGGATTGCATGTCGGGCCTTCCTTCTACTAAGCATGGAAATGATTGTACTTTTGTGGTCATCGACAGGTTCTCGAAGATGACCATTATGGTGGTCTGCAAGAAGAATATCACATCAAAAGCCACTACTAAACTATTCTTTGGACGAGTGTGGGTACACTTTGGGATCCCATAGTCTATCATCTCAGATCAAGAGAGAAATTTTTGCAGTACATTTTGGTCTAGTCTCTGGTTGATGCTCGACACCAAACTCACTAAGTCCACAACCTTCCATCCCCAAACTGATGGTTAGACAGAGGTTGTTAACAAAATGACCGTACACATTTTGCACATGTACAACTGAAATCATCGACGCACATCATATGAGAGCCTTGCCTATGTTCAACATAGCTATAACCGAGCTCTTCACAGCTTGACTGGCCATAGACCTTTCGAGGTGGGCTTGGGATTCCAGTCACTATGTCCCATTAACGTGGCCATGCCATTTATAGCTACTCGAGTAGATTCGGCCCATGTACAGTTTGAAATATATAAGGAAAAAAAATTCATTGAGCACATCTAATATATTCACCAACAATTCCATGACATTTTGGAGAAATCAAATTCCAAGTACAAGTAATGACATCATTAACATCGGGTACCACACAAGTTTTAGGTGGGTGACAAAGCCTGGTTGCATTTGCAAAAGGAATGCCTTACCGGAGCCTATCAGAAACTCAGACCACCCCGATATGGTCCTTACACCATTACCAAGGTTGTGAGAGACAATGCTTTTGAGCTTAGCATTCCTCCATTCCTTGGCCTCCACACAGTGTTCAATGTGGACTGCCTTCGGCCATACTTTCCACCATTACTAGATAGAACTAACATTGCAGAACATCTCACACCCACAGAGTTAAATCCATATTACATGGAACAAGATGCTACTGATCAGATCATGGACACACAGATCAAGCACACTCTCGAGCATAAGATCCAATTGTATCGACTTTTCAAAGCAAGCCAGCTTCTTCAATAGGGACCAAGTTCCGCAAAAGTTTCATCATCTCATGGAGGAGCTCAATGTAATGGGGACCATTTCTTCCTAAGGGGGGAGGAATGATCTAGGTGGATATTGGTGGCCACTCACCAATTCCACTTGGATCTACACCATTGTTTCTTTTAGTTTTCAGTTTCCTTAGTTGTAGCACAATTTACTATTTTTAGCAGTTTTTCGTGTCCTAAACTTTCAGAGCCCTTTTGAGGCCCTAAGAAATATTTTTTAGGAAAAATGGGAGAAACATGGCTTGTTGGACTGATGTTTCACTTCCCAAAGTTGTATTCCTCAGATAGATATTTCTAATGAGGTATTGTGTGCATCAAACAGAGATCATATGCCAAAGATATGACCCCAGGAAGTTGATGTATTAATTTACCCAAAACGGGGTCCATAGTTTGATGCTTCATCTCCTAGGGTTAGTTTTTTGGATGTTTAGGGACTTACATTGTTTATCAATAATAAATATCCCTTTGAGCCTCATTTTAAGATAATTCAAAAGTATTTAGCCACCATATCTCTTCTGAGAGATAAGATACCATCGCCCTAGCTAGCTTATTTCCATTTCTGTTTGTAAGTATATTTCAGTATTTTACGGTAATGAAATGAAGTATTATTTCTGTTGCATCTCTGTATGTATGGTAATATATGTAATTTTTGTGTTCCTATTTAAATCCAGATCAATACCTCATATAATGTGATTTGGTTGGATGGGTTTACACTTAAGTGATCCCATTGTTGAAATGCAAATGTATTGGTCCAAGAGTCCTAAGGGCTTCAAACCAATTATGGGTAACTACCCAATTTTGTCATTATCATTGTTGGTATTTACTTATTACTTCTTCATGGAAGGGATTTGCAACAAACACTCATTGGTTTGGGTTTTCCTCCTTTCCATCGACCTTTGTCAATCCACAATTTTTGTTAGGTCCCTATAATACTAGTGATTACCCCTTTAATATTGTAGTTATATCCCTTATTAATATCGTTGTGCCCTTATCGTCCCCATATTTTTATTAATGTGCCGCATACAATCCCTCTATTGTTATTTTTATGCATTTATATTATTATTGTTAGGTCGGCTGGGTTATATTGTGACTCCTTAGACTCCTATATATAGAAAAGAGGTTTTGTCATTTGAATCATCAAATAATCATTCATTTGTGTAATGTAAAGGAGGTTACCCCCTCTAAGAGGCTGAATTCTAAGGTGTTGATCTATCTTTCTATATTTTTCTGAGGTGGTTTCATAACATTTGGTATCAGAGCTTTGGATTCTAGGGTTTCGCTACTCCAAATAGGTCATCGTGGCATTTTTTCTATAAATTGTTTTCTGTGATGTTTCAGAAGAGGAAAAAGAAAACCCAATTGAGATGAAATCGCACTGAACCTTGGGTCCGAATTTCAAATATTTTTGCGCTATATCTGCGGAGATATGATCTGAGCAAGTTGGTCTTTTTGCAGACTCCTGAATTACATTCCAAACAGGTGACCTGGGGAAAATCGTCATAACTTTCTCTCTGAGAATTGGATTGAAGATTCATCAGAAGGTATACAAAGAGGATGGAATGTAGTTTCTTGTATATATTTTTTAGATCCAGATGTCAAAACAGGGACATGTGGCCTGTCATACAAGTTCGCTCTACTGAATCAGGTCACTGTGGAGGATTTGGCATAACTCGTCCTTGGACAATCCAATTTGGATTAGACTGGTGGGATTGGAAAGAGGTCATAGAGGGCTATTGTAAGTCACAATTTTAGAACTGGATGATCTGAAATTACTGAGATACATCAGCGGCAATATCGAGCTCCTACAAAGTCAAAAAATGTGTGTAGATTTTTTTAAATTTTTGCTTAAGCTTGGTTTGAAAAATTATTTTGAAGGAATTCAAAGGGCATAGTAGAGCATTATTATTAGTAAATGATGCCCCAAGGAATGAAAATGCAAACACCTAGTAAGCAACCTGAAATCTCTAGCATGACTCATGAAGAAGAGGAAGAAATGCTACATGATATATCAAAATTACAAGACCAAGTGCAGCAAATGTCACTCTCACAAAATCTAACAAAAGCTAAGATAAATGGCTTGGAATCTAAGATAAATGGGGTGGAAGCTAAGATGAATGACATGGAAGCTAAGATGGATGATTTTAAGATATATTTGAAGATAGATTTGAAGAGAGACATGGCAGACTTGAAGATAGATTTGAAGACAGACATGACAGATTTGAAGACAGATTTGACAAATTTTCTACAAGAAATACTTACAAATGGTGAAAGGGTAGTAAAGGAAACTCATGATGTGAACAAAAAAAATATTAATCATGATTTTGTAGAATCTAATATTGGATCGAAGACCCACCATATTCCAAAAATCGATATGAGGAAGCTTGATGGCAAGGATCTCGCAACATGGATATTACAGATGGAGCAATTTTTCGATCTCAATAATGCACAAAACACACAAAATGTACATATTGCAACGTTGTATTTGGAACCAAATCAGTTTGTATGGTATCAATGGCTTTGCTCTTATAAACAAATTATCACTTGGGCAATTTTTATGGAAGAATTGACAGCACGTTATGAGGATACAAAAAGCAACACTTTTTTTAGCCAATTGATAGGTCTCAAGCAAAAGGGTTCAATAATGGAGCACATTGAAGAGTTCCAAAAATTGAACATAAGGGTAAAAAATATTCTAGAGGAGCATAGGATTGATCTGTTCATAGGGACTTTAAAGAATAATATCCAACATAATGTTCGCCTTTGGGAACCTGATTCATTAGAGAAGGCATTCGAGTTAGCAAGAAAAATGGACAGCAAAATTATGGAAACCAAGAAGCATACCACTCACAACTATAAAGATGGAAATGTTGTTGCCCCTAGTCTTCCACAACCTATAAGGTTGACACCACAACAATTGGAAGAAAAAAGAGAAAAAGGGCTTTGTTACCGTTGTGATAGCAAATACACTAAAGGTCATAAGTGTGCTGAGAAGAAATTATTCTACATAGATTGTGAAGAGGAAGAAGAAAAGGAGCAAGAAATGTCCAAAAAAAGAGGATATACTCTAGGAACAAATCCTAGATAAAGAAGAAACCAATCCGACCATATCTTGTAATGCATTTGTGGGAATTACCACTCCTCAAGCCGTCAATATAGAAGGACAAATCAAGAAGAAAAAGGTAATAGTGTCGATTGATTCAGGAAGTAACCACAATTTTATTCATTGTAAGGTAGCAAAAGAATTGAATTGCTTCCTATATCCAGCACGAGAGTGTCAAGTGATGGTTGCAAATGGAGGAATAATAAATTGCTCTCGAAAGTGCCATAATATCAAGCTATCCGTGGGAGAATATGTATACTTTCCATTCCAACGGGAGCTGCTGATGTTGTACTAGGAGCCCAATGGCTACAATCCTTGTGTACAATAGTTTTTAATTTTCAAGAACTTTTCATGAAATTTTCTGAAGAAGGAAAGGAAGTTAAATTAAGGGGTATTGCAGTGAAACCAGGAAAGATAATCAGCTCTAGAAATAGTATGACAAAGCTTCTAGAAAAGGAACAAAGAGGTGTAATTGCACAATTATGTTCGCTAGTTGTTTCCACATCGAAACCATCTATTTCTCTAGATCTCCAAAAGTTATTGGACAATCATTCCAAGGTATTTGAGACTCCCAAATGTCTCCCACCTATTTGTGTTCATGATCATGCTATTCATCTGATTCCAGGAAGTGTTCCTTAAAACATTAGGCCATACAGATATCCCTATGCCCAAAAGAGTGAAATTAAACGTATGGTTGCAGAAATGCTAGAGGCTGGTATAATTCAACCTAGTCAAAGTTCTTTCTCTGCTCCAGTAGTATTGGTGCACAAGAAGGATGCATCATGGTGCATGTGTCCAGATTATAGGGAGCTCAACAAGCTCACTATTAAAGATAAGTTTTCCATTCCTTTCATTGATGAATTACTGGATGAATTGCATGGATCAATTTACTTCACCAAGTTGGATCTTCATTCAGGATATCATCAAATCAAAATGAAGGCTGAAGACATTCCAAAAACAACATTTAGAACTCTTGAGGGTCATTATGAAGTTTTGGTCATGCCTTTTGGCTTTACCAATGCACCTTCTACATTTCAAGGTTCGATGAATTCCATTTTCAAACCTTTCCTTAGAAAATTTGTGTTAGTAATTTTTGATGATATACTAATCTACAACAAGTTTTGGAAAGATCATGTTGAACATGTTGATGGGGTGCTACAACTATTGGAGGAAAAAAAATTATATGCAAAAAGATCCAAATGTTTCTTTGGAGTACAAGAGGTGGAATATCTGGGCCATATTGTATCTCATGAAGGAGTTAAGGTAGACCCTAGCAAAATTAAATCTATTAAGGAATGGAAAATCCACACATCCATAAAGCATCTGCGAAAATTTATCGGGTTGATAGGGTATTATAGCAAGTTTGTTAAAAAATATGGAAGAATAGTAGCACCTCTAACAACATTATTGAAGAAAGATGCACTTCCATGGACTCCAGAAGCAACAAAGGCCTTTGAACATCTTAAAGAGGCAATGTGCCAAGCACCGGTCTTAGCTACACCAGACTTAACAACAACCTTTATTGCGGAATGTGATGCTTCAGGAAATGGAATTGGTGTTGTTTTAATGCAAGATGAAAGACCCATTGCTTTTAAAAGTCGTCCAATCAAGGGAAAGTTTTTACACAAAGCCATCTATGGGAAGGAAATGTTGGGACATGCACTTAAGAAATGGTGACCCTACCTAATGGGAAGACACCTCAAGGTAAAAACATATCATGGTAGCCTTAAATACTTTTTAGAACAAATATTATCCTCTAAAGAGCAACAAATGTGGGTCAAAACGATGTTGGGTTATGACTTTGAAATCATCTACAAAAACAGGAAGACAAATGTGGTGGCAGATGCACTCTCAAGAAAGGATGAGGATGTGGAAGCATTGTTGTGTGCCATTTCTATTATCCAACCACATTGGATAAACGAAGTAAGGGAGGAATGGAAGAATGATGAAGAAGTGTGGGCACTTATTCAAAAGTTACAACAAGATTCCAGTACATCTAATACATTTAGCTCGCAAAATGATTCATTATGGTAGAAAGATCGTTTATACCTCTATAAGAATTCCCAACTCAAACTAAAGATTCTTATGGAATCACACACTTTTCCATTAGGAGGGCACTCAGGATTTTTAAAAACTTACCATAGCGTTAAGAAGGAATTTTTTTTGGATGACCTTAAATCAGATATTCAAATTTTGTGGAAGAATGTTTGGATTTCCAACAAAATAAAGTTGAAACAATTAAGACCCTGGGTCTATTACAACCTTTATCCATTCCAAGCCAATTTTAGGAGGAGGTTTAAATGGATTTTATCACAGGTTTACCCAAGTCTGAGGGAAAGAGTGTCATCATGGTGGTAGTTAACAGACTTACCAAGTATGAACACTTTTGTGCATTATCACATCCATTTAAAGCTAGTACAATTTCCACTACATTTATGGAAAAAATTCAAAAGCTACATGGAAACCCAAAGATTGTTGTAAGAGACAGAGATCCCATTTTCACTGGAAAATTTTGGACAAAATTATCTTCTCGTCTCGGTACTCAGTTAGATCATAGCTCATCTTATCATTCTCAATCTAATGGGCAAACTGAGATAGTAAACAAATGTTTGGAAGGATATCTTCATTTCTTTGTATCTGATAAATAGACACAATGGGTCAAATGGTTTCCTCTGGCTGAATGGTGGTATAACACTTCCTTCCATACAACAACAAAAATGATCCCATTTATGGCATTTTATGGATATCAACCATCATCCATCACATCATATTTAAGAGAAAATTCTAAGGTTCAAGCAGTGGAACATCACATCAAGCTTCAACAACAAGTCCTACAACTCTTAAAGGATAACCTCGTGTTGGCGCAGAATAGAATGAAAGAATAGGCATATAGACATCGTAGCGAAAGAACTTTTGATGTAGGTGATTGGGTATTCCTATGGCTACAACCATATAAAAAAATGTCCCTCAAGCAAGCTAAGAAGGATAATAAATTATTAGCAAAGTATTACGGTCCGTACAAGGTGTTGCAAAAGATTGGTACTGTGGCATACAAATTGGAGCTTCTTGGAGCTTCTCTAGTGTACCCAGGTTTCCATGTTTCATGTTTAAAGAAGGTTATAGGTGACAAGCTCCCAGTTCAAACAATATTGCCAGAACTTAATGAGGAAGGAAAAATTATATTGGAAATGTAAGCAGTCACAGAAACAAGAACTCGACAGCTACGAAATCGATCAATTTCAGAGTATCTCATCAAGTGGACGAACTTATCCGCTGAAAATTTCACATGGGAAGATGAAAATTTTATACAGAAGCATCCAGAACTAATCAAGCGTTGAGGACAACACTTTTTTTGAAGGAGAGGGGCATGTTAGGTCCCTATAATACTAGTGATTACAACTTTAATATTGTAGTTATATCCCTTATTAATATCGTTGTGCCCCTATTGTCCCCATATTGTTATTACAGTGCCCCACATAATCCCTCTATTGTTATTTTCATGCATTTATATTATTATTGTTAGGTCGGCTGAGTTATATTGTCACTCCTTAGACTCCTATGTATAGAAAGGAGCTTCTGTCATTTGAATCACCAAAAAAATCATTCATTTGTGTAATATAAAGGAGGTTGCCCCCTTGAAGAGGCTGAACTCTAAGGCGTTGATCTATCTTTTCTATCTTTTTGTGAGCTGGTTTCATAACAATTTATTCAACAAGGTTCTCCAATAGAGAAAATTATTAATTCCTTCTATTTATTGGATTTGATTTCCCCAGGTTTGTAATTATGACAAAGATAAAGGTGGAGCTAAGGCTTCAAGAGTGATTGGTCTCAAGGATTTAATCCTCTAGTAAGAAGAGATAGAAATTATTTTCTATTTTTATCCCCCCCCCCCCCCCAAATTGGATATTGCATAATTTACAATCTTAGATACAACCAATTTCCTAACCTTTCTACTATTTCCCTGTAGCACACTATCTCCTTGCTCAGCATCGACTATCTCAGGGTAATTTCAACAAGATATGCTCTAGTATTTTATCTTCATTTACTTGAAGTTTCTCAGCCCTTTTGACTTGATATCTTTTCTGCTTTATCATGTGAATGTGCTTGTACATGTTAGGATTTCACCTCTTGTATTAGTTAATATGAATTTGGTTACACTTTTGGGATGGTTGGAAAATAATAGTTCAACATGCTGACCCTTAGACATTTTTTTCATTTCCTTCCATGTTCTCTAGATTACTACCTTGTCTGCTTCGAAGCTTTCCTTCTTTATTTTCCCAACCCTCAAACCATAATGGACCACGAGCCCTCATAGTTCTAACTGGTATGATTTCTCTTTATTTTTGGAAGTCACAACTAGCATGAAATCACTGTGATTCTGAGGATAATGTAATTGCCTTTTTTCTTAAAATTTGGATACCTCCTGTGGATGGTTTTGTCTATACCTGTTATAGGAAACTTGAGCATATAATTTATTTAATGAAATTTGTTAGAACTTGGTTCTTAGAAATATTTCTTGAGGTTTTAGTTTATTATAGAAGTGTCTCTTTTTCTTCCTTTGGTAACCCTAACCCTCTGGTATAATTAAGATTTACAATGATAGAGTATTATTAAAAGGAACTTTTGTAATCCAAAATAGTTCATCGAGCTTTTTTCGTGTTTGAATTCATGATTATATCTAAGATTATTGTAATATATTATTGGAAAGATAACTTATATGTCTTGGAGAATCTAATTCCAACCACTTGTTAGGTATCAAAATCGTCCCTCCAAGTGTCCCAGTCTAGTTTCAGTTAAGCTCTGTTTAGTCGAGTTTAACTCTAGTCATTTATTAGTGATGTTTCCAATGTAAAATTATTTATATGGTTTGTAATACTGACAAGAGAATGTCCTCTGCTCCACATTTTGTTATCTTCAATTTTTGTCATGATATCAAAGCTCAGCGTATGTAAGACTCCATGAGAGGAACAAAGAGAGAGACATTTTTCTTAAGACACCGTGAGAGAGCAGCAACATGAGTGAAGAGAAAGTGTAAGCCTCTTTGAGAGAGCAACGAAAGATTGAAAAAGCTTGCGAAGAAGCAACAAGAAAACGAAGAAGCCATCTACCGCAAGGCTAAGGGGAAACTGATTGAAGAAAATTCAATTTGAAGTCTAACTTTTCTTCAGAAATTTTTGGCTTATTAACGCACCCTACATCACTGAAGAGAGTGTGCTAATGCAGCACAGAAATTCGTAGAATGCGTTAGCGTTACTAACGCTCAACCGCACGGCAAAAAAATGTCTTAGTTTCAAAAAACTTGCAACGTTTTCTCTCACACGCGCCCACAGAGACTCAGAAAGGGCGTTAGCTAAATTCTGTTGCAGCAATTGGGAAGCTATATGCACACATTTTTGGTTTCCAACGATATGTGGTTTGATATTCCAACGCAAATGGTGAGAGGTTTGAGCTTATAAAAAATAGATGTGAATGAAAAGTGCATTGTATTAGCTTGAAAAAAGAATTATGTTATTTGAAAAGGCCCATGTAATATTTTATGAGATTTCTGAGAGGTGATAAAAAAGGGAATACGTGAATTCTTAAAAAGGTTTTGAGAGCATTATGTGCTCATTATATTGTTTAGAAGAGGTTTTTTAAATAAGAAATTAAAAAAAAAAAGGCACTACATTCTTTTAAACAAAAGAATTTTTTTCCTAAGATGGAATTTGAAAAAAGGGTTGTGACATTTTATTTTATTTTATTTTATTTGGTGTTAGAAAAAGAGATTTAAAAAAGGCGTCGGGTTATGATTTTCTTTGTAAAAGATTTTGTGAAAGCATTATTTTTGTGAAAATTTGTAGACTCATTTGTTTGTGGAATCCAAGAAGAATAGGGATTTTTTATTACAGTTAGATGTGATGTCTTTTATAGTTTATTTTTCTTGTTGAGTTGACTACATGAGAAGTTTGGGATCCTTTAGATCTGGAAGTAAAGAGGCAAAAAGATGCTTTTGCATTGAAATTCATAAAAGACTCTGTTGATGACAACATTCTTCCCCTGATTTTAGAAGCCAAGATAGCCAAGAGGTCTGGGATACTCTAGAGAGATGTTTTCGTGTAAAGGTGATCACTGAAGTTGAAGTTGAATCCCATTGTGCTCAGCCGCAAGTGGATGGTGTTTGTGAATACATCACAGAAACAAGAGAGAAGGAGCACGTAGATGCTCGTGAACCCCACTGTGCAAAGCCATAGGTGGAGGAAAATTTGTTGATTCTAACAATAGAGCTTGTTGATGACTATATGATGATCCCAGTAATGGAGCTTGCTGATGAAAATTTGGTGATTCTAGCAACAAAGATTGTTGATGATAATGAAACTGCTATTGAAACAATTAGTGCAATGGTGAATCCAACAAATAATATTTCAGATGTAGAATTTGATGAAGAATTGTTGGCTAATGATGAATGGTTGCAGGTGATGCAATAGAGACAACATATTGACATGATGTTATTTGGTGAGACAGTTGAAGACAATATGTTTACAATAGCATGGGTAAGTACAGAAACAGAGGAAGAGGCAAAGAAGGAAGCCCAGAAAGAGAAACAGAGATAGATGCAGAAGCAACAGCTGAGAAAAAAGCAAAAGCAGTGAAATCTCTCATTGTAGAGCACAAAGAACAGAACTAATGTGGTTTTACAAATATTTTTAATTCTAATGTTGATTTCTAGTGTGAAGGTACAAAAAATGACTATGAAGAAGAGTTACATATACTTGAATCATGGCTTGCAACACCATTTCTAGATGAGGACTACATACAAGATGCAGAAATTGCTGAAGACAACATAAATGATGAGTAAATCAATGAAATTTTTAGGTTTTCGAGTCATAAAGAAATATTATTTTATTATAATCTTATGTTGCAGCACATTGATGGTGAAAAGAACACTAGAGAAGATAATATGTCGTAACATCCCACATACAAGTCAAATTTTGAAGAAGTCTAAGATATGCTTAGAAAGCCAATGGAAGACCTGCACTAGCAAATGAAGACAATGAGGTTTGAAGGATACAACAAAGATAAAGAGTTGAAACAATTTAGAGGCTATACGATTTGGAAAAAGAGAAGAAGAAAAGTTGAAGCCAATTTTGAAACTGTAAACGTAGCTAAGACACAGACCAATAGATATCTTAATTGAACTTTTATATGGTTGTACTTAAGGGGGAATATTGCAGAATCTAATTTCAACCACCTGTTAGGTGTCACAACCATCCCTCCAAGTGTCCGAGTTACAGTTAAGTACAGTTTAGTCGAGTTTAACTCGAGTCATTTATTAGTAATGTTTGCAATGTAACCTTATTTAACTGGTTATTTAACTGGTTTGTAATACTGAGAAGAGCAAGTCCTATGCTCCACATTTTGTTCTCTTCAATCTTTATAAATATGTAAATACGTTTACATATACATCAGCTGACTATGTACTCCCATTATGGTAGAGCATTCTTTTTCATGAGGTAGTTACATTCTCTTTCTAGTTCTGAAAGTATATTATTTCTATTTATGTTCAATCTTTGTATATAATTGTTGTCGGCTAGCACTCTTTTCAAACTTATCTTGACCTTACTTTGAATGTATATTTATATATGTTTCCTTGATATCTCACTCCATTGATCTCGAGCCTCTTTACGCTATAGTCGTACAATATGAAATTAAGTTATTTTGTAGGAATTATTCTCTATAAAATGTATTTATCAATTATCGTATAGTGCGAGTCATATATGTTCTGTTCAATTATCATTTATCCTTGTCTATCGCGAGTTATTTATTTCCTCTAAATTTTTTTAGAGTATTATTACGAGTACCACAGAGGGAGTAGGACCTGGCTGCCTACTATACCTATTTATAGAAATATGGATTAACCTCAAGTTGGGCTTTTGGTCCAATGGTGGGATCTAACATATTTCTACCATATGTTCATTGTTGTTGATATCTTGTACAATAATATATACCATGGAATAGATGAATAGTCCTTCTAAAGAAAAATACCACTCTTCCCAACCAATGAGAATGGATATTATGTCCAATATTTCTCTGAACACATTTGTCACTTCTAGAACAATTGCTTGAAAATAATTTAACAAGGTTTATTCAAAGTCATAAAAAATATGCTAGTTTATCTCAAGAACTTACAGAGTCACAAGTCTACCTTAGGGATTCCACTGATCACAAAATCAAGAATATCCTAACTTGCAAAATCCTTCATTCTTTCAATAGGGTCTGTTTCCAGTTCAAAAGCTTACAACTTCGTTCTCATTGCTTAGATCTCCTCCAACCAAGTTCAAAGTCTTCAAGGTTGCCTCAGGTTTTCTTGCATGCTACCCTCTTCGCTCTCTTCGCTCCCTTGTCCGAAGGGATATAATTTTCTTCTATCTTTAGGTTCCAAGTCTTCAAGGCTGCCTCAGGTTTTCTCTCGTGTTACCCTCTTGGATGCCTTGTCCCAACTAAGATAATTATCTTCTATCTTTATAGTGAGTAAAAACTTTTTCATTTAGGGTTTTCCTTGTGAATTACAAGTCTTTTCATAACCTTTGAAAATAAATTGAAATAAAACGTTTAAACATTAAACTTTTCCCTTAACCTGTGATTTACCATGTCTTTGTAGTAAAAGTAAATTAAATATTTACTTTCCACTAAGGGGTGTTATAAACATATTTAGAAAAATAAACATTAACACTAACATACTTATTTATAAAAACAATAATAAAAATAATATATATGTAAAATTTTATTTTATATGATAATGTATTTATTAATAAAGGATAAGCTTAACTAATGCATTCTCAAAACATATGCATACAAATTAGGCTTTCTTTCCTTTGTTCCTACATATAACAAAAATACGTGAGATAAATAAAAATTCTAAAATTTACTTCACATACTTATTTATATGTCCTATTACATATTAACATTTTCTCTAACACTTTGATATTCTTCTTTTGTGCATCTAGATTCATTTCACAAGAAAAAAGACTAATCTAAAAACTAAACATACATATAAATTTGTTTCCTATTTGCATGCTAAAGACGGTAAAATTGCAAATGTCTTTGACATATTTTCAAATAAAACTTATACTATAAGCTTTTCCATTATATTAAATATATTACATATATATAAACTAAGTCACATGTACTAGCTACAATGTAACACTTGTTTTTTATTGTGTGCCCTACAACCCAGTTGTCATATATATATATATATATATATATGCAAGAGATGTTGTGCGTAATGTTACTTTAATATATGTATATGCAAAAGATGTTATGTGTAATGTTACTTTAAAAAAATTTAATGTTACTTAAAAAGTCAATGTCAACCATTTTTAAATACTTGAAGTTTCACTTCTATTTTACATCCAACTTTATATAATGAGATAAGGTAATTAGAAAAAAAATTAGTAGGAGGGATAAATGTAATTTCTTCATTGAGCCCAGATCTAATATCTATAGTATGCTAGAAATGTGTAACTTAAAGTAATATAATGTTAACATTTTGACCAGGTCAAAATAAAATGAAAATATGGTAGAGATGTGTAGCTTAATATAATCTAAACATTGTAACTTCGTGAAAATATAACTAAAATAACAAAAAATAAATAAAAATAAAAATAAAAGATAACCCTATAAAAAAATGACTCCTAGTTTTAAAAATCCATGATATTGACTCATGGAATTCATATGGATTCATGCTTCTTTGATGTTCTATTTAGATACATAATTAGTTGTGGAAAATGATGACATTAAATATGGAACTTTCTTGTAAAGGTAAATTTTTTTTGGATATGTTGGCACTGGGCATTTCTCTGTGAAGATGGGAAAATATTCCAGGAAAAATGTAATTATGACATTTTTTCTAATATGTTTACCTACCTCCATCCACATTTTACTAAATTATATTGGATTAAATATAGTAATATAATATTACATTTTACCTATTGAGTTGAATATAATATTTAGGGTGGGGTGTGACATGAAATATTATGTAAAATTCAATAATATTACATTTTAATTAGTATTTCCCCCCACCATTGCCACTATTTATTAGGTGGGGGTGGTTATAAATATTGAGTAACATATACTATTGTAATATTATATTTTACGTAACATTTCCCCTCACCTATAGATGTAATGTAAGTAAACACTTGTAATGTTGGCTCATCTCTAATCAATATATTTGTAATAATTAAAATAGTTGTGTTCCATCTCTAAATTAATTAATAAACTCATAAAAACCTAATATTTACAATATGGCAATATTTTTAATCCTGAATATTTACCATGGATATTATTAACTTTTAAGTTTGTTTTTTTACAATACCATGGGCCAATACCCACAAAATAAAGAGGGGGAGGAGAGAAAAAAATTATAATACCATGAGCTACTACCATGGTCTATCAATACCATGGGCCATCTAGACTTTTGATTATTATGTTATGGATCTATTTTTTTAGTTATTTTGTTACAATACCATGGCTTACCAATAACACATGCCCAAAAATGATAGCTTACTTCAAAATCAAAATATCTTACAAATACTTTATTTTAATTTAATTCTATAATATTTTTAATTAAATCTAAGAGAAATATCCTCTAATTACTTTTGAGGTATATCTAAACCCTCCATCCTCGTGGCTACTAACAATATTCCAATAGAGATTAAATGGAGGTTTTAATAAACTAAAAAATGAGAATACCTTTATATATACTTATTTGAAATTTATATAATATAAGTAATATTATAAAGAACCAGGACATATGCATCTTAACCATGGATTGAAGAGAAGTGAGAAAGAAAAGTGATTAACAATGATAACATAGTGAATTGTTCTTTTAATTTTTTTATTATTGTATTTTCTTTAACATGATTGATCCAAAATATAGGTTTAATATTTTACAACGGAATGTGTTTTTTATTTTATTTTAGATACATTCTTAAATACAATAAAAAGGTATGATATTTAAGAAAGAGAGTGAGATGGAAGGGGGGATAGAGTGGGAAGAGAGACATAGAGGTTGGAGAGAAGGTGTGGGAGAAAAAGGAAGAAAGACAGGAGGGGGAGAGAGGGAGGGAAAGATATGGATTTGGAGGGGGAAAGAGAGGGAGTGAAGAACATATACATTGAGAGATAGAGGCGGAGAGAGAGAGGGAGTGATAACTGAGAGATGAAGATGGAATGATGGAGAGAGGAGATGAGGGAAGAGGGAGGAAATGAGAGGATAAAGACAGGGAAAGAAGGGGAAGAGAGAGACATGTAGACATAGTTATGAATGGGCAAGAGAGGGGGGAGAGAGGAGGAGAGAGGGAGGTAGATAGTGATAGAGTTGGAGGTTGGAGAGAGAGATTTTGTACGATGGGGGGAGAGACTGAGGGAGGTGGGAGAGAAGGGGAGAGAGGGGAAGGAAAAAGAGAGAGGAAAGAGAGGGGTCGAGAGAGAGACGGAGTTGGAAGGAGAAGAAAGAAATAGAGAGAGAAAGGTGGAGAGGGAGTGGCAAGGAGAAATCGAGAGTCTTTGAGAGAGAGAGAGAGAGAGAGAGAGAGAGAGAGAGAGGGGAGAGAAGAGCGAGGGGGAGAGAGAGATAGATATGGAGAGAGAGTGTAGGAGAGAGAACAGAAGATAGAGATATAGATGGGGTGGGAGAGAGGGTAGTAGATAGAGGCAAACACAGGGAGGGAGGAGGAGAGATAAATGGGAAATAGAGATATAGATGGAGAGAGAGAGAGAGAGAGGGAGAGAAGAGGAAGAGATACAGAGGGAAAGGAAGAGGGGGATAGAGAGAGAGAGAGAGAGAGAGAGAGAGAGAGAGAGAGAGAGAGAGAGAGAGAGAGAGAGAGAAGGGGGAAAGGATAGAAAGGGAAAGGAAGAGGGGGAGAGAGAGAGAGAGAATGACATGTGTTTAGGGGGTTGAGATAGAGAGAAAAATAAAGAGATATGGAGGGAGGTATAGATATAGATGACAGTCGGATAGAGGGAGAGGTATATAGAGAGAGATGAGTGTTATAGATCCGTTTGGGCACATCATTCCCATCATCTAGATTAGTGTTTTAGGGCTCATCAAACCCTAATTTTAGTTGTTATGTGTCCTAAACAAGTCACCCTTTTCAATGACTCCTTTTCGGATAGTTTCATGACTTGAAGACATCCAGAAATGGCCTCTAGAGGGACCAAAGGAAGTAGGCCCATCTAATAGTGCACTGCAAAGCAGTTAAGTCCATGCTAGGGTGCTTTGTAGAGCACTGAGACTTCCTTTCACCTATGCTGGGTGAGTTTGAGTGAACTTCACATAGGGTTTGGGGAATATTCTTATCTTTTGGAGTCATCTAGAAGGTTCCATCACTTATCAACTCCTATGAGCTTGAAAATGTATGAGGAATGAGTTAAGATGCATCCTATCCTCTCATCCCTTCCTCCATGAAACTAATTATATGTATGGAAGGCCATTCAATACCACGATTTATGACAAAACCTCCTTCATCTCCCTATAAATTGATCACTCATATAAGTGATCAGGGGATGGACTTTGATAATTGTAAGAAGATAATGTTAGTTTGAGATTTGAGACCATTGTAGGTGTCATTATGCTACCAGAATGTCATGCTTATGATGTGATGTGGATGGAACCAAAGCTAGAGGAGTGACTTTGAATCAAACTTGATGGTTGTAGTTCCTTCTTCTATTCAGTAAAGTATTTGAACCTTTTTCCCATATTCTTATCTTGTTATATTATGCTTATATGTGTGAATGTATCTGATTCCATTTACTTCTATTCAATAGATCTTTTGTCTTGGTCAGTTCTTTGTCTTCTGTTTGTGTTTATAGGTACTTCTCAAGCGTGTTAAGTATGAGAAGGAGCGACACGATCGATACAAGGGAGACAAGAGGAAAGCGGAACTACAAGTAAGTCTTCTAATATTTTTTGTCTTATCTATTGCTTATAGGAAAAGGCTAAAGTACTTTAAACTGTTGTTCTAAATATGGCTACTTATCTATGGAATTAGTATTTATCCGTAGATACCAAATTCTCCAAAACAAATTGGTGACTATGTTGGGGACAATCATTTTTTCAAGTAGCTCATCCACATCCTAGGACACTCTAACAGACCTTACTTCCTTTCATTTATTATATTTCAGCCTTGTTGAAGTGTTATTTTGTCAAAAATTGAGGTTAGATGACTTTTGAGTGGCCTCTCAGGAATCAACGCAGGCTTGGTCAGGGGACAGTGCTATGGGGAGAACCCTTTAGTGAGAGACAGTGCTCTGTAGCATAGCTAGGCCCTCTTTGACCTATGCTGATCTACCTTAGGGAAAATTTTCACCTTTGGATTCGGTTTTTTCTCCGAATTTCCTTCTGTTTGTGCTTGTTGAAAGATCAATGATTGTAGTATGTATTTGAGATCAACTTGTGTTTCCTCTTTCCATCCCTACTTTTACTTGATTGATTAATGTTTCTTAAATTATTTCTTTGTCATTATCAATTCATCGTCAAACTTAGATTATAGTCAATTAATCTTTGTTCAAAAGAAAGTGTCGTAAAATTCTTCTTTTGCTTCGAAACTGAGCTGTCATAAAGTATTCGTTCTTATACAATGATTTATTGATTGTATGTGCATTAGTTTCCTTTTTTTTCATCATAACATTAAGGGATTGAGAAAGAAAAACTTGTATCTTTCATATTGTAGTTTTTGAATGCTTGAAAGGAATAGCTAGGGAAATTGCATTAGATGTGCTTTTTTCTTTTTCTCAAAGATCTGATTGCTCTACCCCTACTAGCTGAGATTTTCATTATTCAATTGAATGCAAATAGTGCTTATCATATTAGTTTCATCTTAGGAATTACAAAACTAAATCATGTAGTGAAACTTGAAAGGAAAATTCTAAAGAAGATCGACTTAAAATTTATCTGAATTCATCTAATGGAGCATTGTCACCTAACGAATAACATTTAGAGCTTCTAGGCTAGAGATATGTTCCAGCGTCATAAAACATAGCTGTTGTTGCTAACTTGTCTGTAATACATCCCAAGTGTGATACTTAATTCCACATACGTGAGTATATCGTATCTCATCCACGTACCTTCAGGTATATAGGGTGGTGTTATAGTATGTAAAGTATATGGGAATGCTCTTACTGTCTGGTTTTACATTAGACAGAGCTAATACGGATTGGGTCTCCACACACTTTCAAGTATATATGGGAGGACAACACTATGTTTCTACCCATCCTTACGTAATCGAGTCAACTACCCCGTACACTACGATACCCCGAACACAACACTTGGGGAGATTGCATAACCATACTTCTCGGTTCGTTGGGAGGTATTCTGCAGTTCACAATTGCTTGGTAAAACTTTTGTCTAGATTATCCCTTTCTTGTTTTGTTATGTTAATTTGATTAAAATAGAGTTAATTGATTGTTGAAAACATCCTCTATGCTCACTCCTTAGTTGATCTTATGTAGAAACATATGGCGACAAATCTGGAGTTCAACGATCAAGCAATTCCTTTTGATGGGAATCCTAGTCCTTTTCCTGCTTTCGGAAAGATTGGTGCTCCTTATATGGCTACATTATCCCTACCGAGACTTATCATTGGCTTTCTAGTATGGTTGTTTTCAACCTCCTTGGTTCAAAATGTCGTGATTTCTTCAAGTACTTCTCCAACTAGACAAATTCAACCTCCAGTTGATCCTAAACATGACCCTTTGCCTTCTTCCTCAGTTGTTTCTTCCTCCTCTTCTTCCTCTTCGCCTGGGGAAAGTATTGGGACTAGTAACCAGGTGGCTAAGAAGAAGAAGAAAGGGAAGAAGATGAAGAAGAATCAAATTTAGCAGAGGGACAACCAGGCAACCATTACTTTGAACGTAACACCTAATGAGGAACTGCTCGTCAAGCCTCACAAATTTCGATATCCATGCAAACTCCATGCGGGAGACCATCTTCTTTGAAATTGTCTTGATATTCCTCAAATCTTAGAAGAATGGTCTTCTTGTTCACATCGTCTTGTGTCATTAACTTCTGGAGATCATGCTGGTGACACATAATAACCTAGTGGTAGTAAAGTTCATGGAAAAAGGGTAAAGTCAAGTTTCCCTGTATGATATGTGAAGGGAATGACCCCATTCACATTTGTCCCTATCTAAATGAAGCCAAAAAAGTGTTGGATAACCATCTTGCCTCTCCGCAATGACTTCCATTTGGTTACAAGAGACTCTCCCTTAATCCTTTACTACTTGATAAATTGACTGACTCAAATCAACTGTCGGCCCAACCCACTTTCTCTGGAAGTGAATCCTATGAGTCTATACCCGACCTAAATCAATAGGTCGAGGTAACAGTTGACCCAATTTCACCTTCAATTAATCATACTATTCCCATAGAGAGTAAGTATGATACCACTCAGGTTCTTTTTGTTTCTTCAAATTCTAATGAGCTTGGAGGCAATCCTCTTTTTCCATCAAGACAGGATCTCGTAAAATCCCAGTCGAGCCTTTCACTTGATCTCATATACGAACCTTCATTCCATCCACCTGATATCCACAAGTTGTCTACTTAGGTGAATGTAATGAAGCTTGGGGGGCATGCACCTAGTGGTAAAGTTAAGTTTCCCTCTAGGTTATGTCATGGGAATTACCCCATTCACCTTTTTCCCTATCTGGATGAAGCCAAGGAGGTGTTGGATAACCGTCTTGCTTCACCGCAATGACTTCCATCTGGTTACAGGAGACTCTCCCTTTCATCACGTTGGGGGCATGTAAGCCAATCTTAAGCATAGTTCATCATTTTAAGCTTGTGTAAAAATGAAACTAAATCCAAGCATAGATTTTCATTTCAAGCTTGTGTAAAAATGAAACTGAATCCAAGCATAGTTTATCGTTTCAAGCTTACATAAACATGAAACTGAATCCATGCATATTCCCCTATGGTTCAAGCTTGTGTAAAAATGAACCCATCTCCATTTTAACCCTTGTGATTTCAATTTTATCAACATTTTCTGTGAGATGAGCCTTGCTTTTTCTCCTTCCATCGCACTATCTACTTGGCCAATAATACGCTTTCACTTGGTTGTTTTACCCTTTTTAAGGACAGTTGCAATGAATGGTCTTATTAGCTAGCCTCTTCGCATAAATCAACATGTTTTGAGAAGTTCCAACATCATGGGAACCAGTTGCTACCTGAGACACCACTCGTTCCTCAGAGTGGAGTCCTCTTTAAGCTCCTTTCAGACTCTCTAAACATGAAAAGATTACCGAGTGCTTCTCCTTTTCACCTCACTAACGGATTGGAAACGACATCTACTTAGTATAGGTTTAACTCTTTGTTGGACTAAGATAGGTTAGCTACGAAAAAGGAATACGTTGATCGAACATGGTCAATAGGTTCTCTCTCATATTATTTTACACTTTTTCGGGCTTGAGAGACAAATCTATGAAAAATAACTTATGGAGTTTTATTTTTTTCCCTTTTCAAAATATCTAAACATGAAAAGGACCAAGTTATCTTTGTCATTAAACTCGTTAAAACATCAAATAGTGACAAACTTGTCCATTTAGACAAGAATGACTTTCACCTTCGCTAGACTCATTAAAACATCACATAGTGATGGATTCACCTGAAGGGCGGAATTATACAACAAGCATATGTTATCCTCCTCAAGCTTGATAAAAATGAAGAGGTACTAGTCAGGAATGACTAGGAAAAATGGGAAAAAGGGAAAACCACTTTATGTTAGTAGGTCACTCTTGAACATGACACTTTCACTCCATCACACTGAGTATTTGGGTTGGGTTATTAGCTTAATGGTTATCACACCGTTAGTCTATCGTATCATCCATCACTTTGTTTTGGGTCAATGCTACCAATTCATTTCAGTGTCGTTGACATATTCAAGAGAAGTCATTCAGTCAAAATTCATCCTTTGCAATACCATAAACCTTCATTTTCATGACTACCATTCCTCAAATTTGTGTCGCCAGCCAAATTCCATCTCTAAAACCACTACACTCGTTTTGTGTCGTTGATGTGGTATACATTAAAGCTCTCCTATGATGAGTCACTTCTTGTCGACATCAACATATTATCCAAGAAGTTGACTTAGAAACACCCTTCCAGTACCTTGAGGCTTGCATACATCAATGGCATGTTTCTCACTTCCAGATATAGGTTCACATCAGTTTCTTTTGACTGAAAGACTTTGCATGGTGCTCGACATCAAATTTTCCATTGACACCATTCATAATGTACTACAATACCTTAAGGATCATTATCATTATCGGTGATTTCTCTCGCGTCTGTTAACGACTTACATCATTGGCTAGTAATCAGATGGTGTCTTCCCATGTTTGACTTCAGATTATATATTCACATGGTTAGACTCATACTTGAGCGAATGATTGAATGAGATAGAAGACCCTAGATCTAGTTTCATCCATACGGGCTATGATTTCAGGAGTACCAAATCATATGTACAATGGCTTTACATTGATGGTCATTCCAATCATGGGTCTATATTTGTAAATGACTGTTTACCTACATGTAATGAAATTTTGTAAGTAGAGGATGGGTATTTCTTCCCTCAGCAATTCATATAAGAATCAAAATATCATGATATTTGTATTGTAATTGGTGCAGGTCACCTTCCACTTCAATACCTCCTCATCACATCATAAATCATTTCATTTGAAATTTGCATTTTTCTGACATCGTGCTTTAGGAGACAGTTGTTACAAATCCATTTGGGCACATCAATCCCATCATCCAGATTAGTGTTTTAGGGCTCATCAAACCCTAATTTCAGTTGCTACATGCCCTAAACAATTCACACCTTTGAATGCCTCCTTCCTAGACAATTTCATGACTTCAATACATCCCCAAAATGGCCTCTAGAGGGACCAGTGTAGATAGGCCCATGTAAGGGTGTCTTGCGCAGTAGTTAAGTCCATGCCAGGGTGCTCTGCAAAGCACATAGGCTTCCTTTTGCCTACACTGGGCAAGTTTGAGCGAAAGTCACATAGAATTTGGGGAATTTTCTTATCTTGCGGAGTCATCTAGAAGGTTCCCTCACTTATCAACTCATATGAGCTCGAAAATGGATGAGGAATGAGTTAAAATGCATCCTATCCTCTCATCCCTTCCTCCATGGAACTAATTCTAAGTATGGAAGGCCATTCAATACCATGATCTATGACAAAACATCCTTCAACTCTCTATAAATTGACCACTCATCTAAGTGATCAGGGGTTCGACTTTGATGATTTTAAGGAGATATTGTTAGTTTCACATTTGAGACTGTTTTAAGTGTCATTATGCTACCGGAATGTCATGCTTATGATGTGATGTGGATGGTACCAAAGCTGGAGGTGTCTTCAAATCAGACTTGATAGTTGTAATTCCTTCTTCTATTCAATAAAGTATTCGAACCTTTTTCCCATATGCTTATGTTGTTATATGATGCTTATATGTGTGAATGTATTTGATTCCATTTACTTGTATTCAATAGATCTTTTGCTTTGTTCAGTTCTTTGTCTTTTGTTTTTGTTTACAGGTACTTCTCAAGTGCATTAAGTACGGGAAGGAGCGACATGATCGATACAAAGGAGACAAGAGGAAAATAGAACTACAAGTAGGTCTTCTCGTCTTCTTTGTCTTATCTATTGCTTATAGGAAAAGGCTAAAGTGCTTTAAACTGTTGTTCTAGATATAGCTACTTATATAGGGAATTAGTATTTATCCGTAGATAACAAATTCTCCAAAACAAAGAGGGAGAGAGGGAGGGGAAGAGAGAGAAGGAGAGGGGGAGGGAGATAGACAAAAAATTGAAGGTGGAGAGAGAGGGAATAAGAAAGAAACACAGAGAGACAAATATAGACATAGATGTTATATCTAGAAAGTCATGAATATTTTGGATTTTCACTAAAATAGATTTATTGATTTCAATGTAGTTGTTTATTTCTAATCCTACTTTATCACATGCACTTTATGCATTGATTTTAGTGTAGATTTCAATTTATAATACTATTTAATACCCTACACTGGAATTGCATTGATTTCAATGTTGATGCTGATTTTTACTCCTATTTGATTTCTTGCACAGGATGCATTGGTTTCAACGTAGATATTGATTTCTAATCATATTTGATCACTTTCACTAGATGCATTGATTTCATTGTGGATGTCAATTTATAATCCTATTTAATACCTTACACTAGATGCATTTATTTTAGCGTAGATGTTAATCTCTACTCATATTTGATTGCTTCCATTAGATGCATTGGTTTCATTGTCAATATTGATTTCTAACCCTATTTGATTTCTTGCACTAGATGCATTGATATCAGTATAGACGTCGACTTCTAATCCTATTTGATTGTTTGCACTAAATGCGTTGATTTTAGTGTAGATGTTGATTTTTGTATTTCATGCAACTAGATTTATCATGTACATTAATTTCGAGGTAATTAGATTAATAGTGTGCATTGATTTCAGTGTAATCACATCTCTACGTCCTCCATCTATATCTCTATCTCCCATTGTCTCTCCTCATCTATCTTTCAATCTCACTCCCTAAACATACACACTTTCTCTCCATATATATCTATATCAATCTCCCTTCCTGCCCTTCCCCTCCCCCTATCTCTCTTTCCCTTCTCTCTCTCTCTACCATTTCTCTCTACATATCTATATCTCTTCCTCCCTCCCTATGTTTGCCTCTCTCTTCTTCCCTCTCTCCTCCCTCCCTGTCTTTGCCTCTCCCTTCTTCTCTCTCTCTCCCCCCATCTATATCTCTATCTCCCCTTGTCTCTCCTCCTTACCCCAAAAACATACACACTCTCTCTTAGTAATTCAAATACGATACAATACTTGACTTTTCGTCCTAAATAAAATGTTTGCTTCTTGAAATTATAAACTATTTCTAATTGGCTACATTCTAATTATTCCCATTTTCCATCATTCAACATTGTAAATTACTTTACATTCAAATGCAATAATAAAAAATAACTACCGTTGGGGTTTAACACTCCATAAGTCATAATGATTGACTTTCGAGAAAATTTCTATTAATATTGGAGAGCAATATACGTTATTTAATACAATAGCGAGAAACATGTGCTATTTAATATAGTAACTCGAGTTAATATTTCAATGGTACATGATTTTTTCATAAGATCGATGCGATAAAATGGAAAAACTAATAGGTGTGACAATAGCTCGAGTTAATATTTGAATGGTCTATGCTTTTTTCATATGATCGATATGAGAAAATGGAAAAACTAATAAGTGTGGTAATAGGAATAGAGAAAATGGAAAAACTAATAGGTGTGATAATAGGAACAGTAGAAGAAAATAGTTTCAAATTGATTGCAATGAAGATTGTTTGTAATTGACTATATCCTTATTATTCACATTTTCTATCAATCAAAATCGTTGCATTGACTCTGTGCACTCAAAATTTGTATTTAACATTTTTCATGATTTAAGTTACAAATAGTCTCTCTTATCTCAACCGACGGAGGTAACTAAGAAAATTATAAATTAAATTGACCAAACTAATCTTAGACATATTAAGCATATTTAAAATCATAAAAATAATTAGTTGTTGAGAGGGATCAACTCTCTCGAGGTGCAAACCTTTCCTGAAGTTTTGCACCTTGATAGATCAGTCGCTAAGATGGATCCAGGCTGGTAAAAATAAAATTCAATATGAGTTGCAAATAAAATATTTTAATACGCAAACTTAAGTAATATTAAGATGTGCTTAACAATATATTAACTGACGTAGATTCATCTTAGCACCGGATCTATCAAAATTTGTTGAACATCTAAATATTTTGATCATTAAAAAATATGCTAAATATGTCCTAGATTAATTTGGTAAATTTAATTTAAAATTTAATTAGTTATACACAATCTTCATTGCCATCAATGTGAAACTATTCTTTTCTATTTTCTGGAGGAATTCTATGAGCCAACACCTTTCTTTCTATTTTCTAGAGGAATTCCATGATCCAATACCATCGGTTTCTAAAACCATGACTCAATACCATGTGTCATTTTTATTTTTTCTATTATTTAATTATTTTGATCACTTTAAATATGCTAAATATGTCTAGGATTAATTTGGTCAATTTAATTTAAAATTTGTTTATTTATATAAACAATCTTCATTGCGATCAATATGAAACTATTTTCTTCTATTTTCAAGGAATTTCATGAGTCAATACAATGGATTTTTAAAACCATGTGTCAATACCATGAGTCATTTTTTATTTTTTAATTTAATTTTTATAGGGTTATTTTTTAATTTTAATTTTATTTTGATTTAGTCAAAATGTTAACATTATATTACTTGAAGTTACACATTTCTAGCATACCATAGACATTAGATTTGGGCTTAATAATGTTACGTTTAAAGTAACATTATTAAAAAAAAAAATGTAACATTACACAAAAAAATCTCTTCCATATACATATATTAAAGTAACCTTCCACACAACATCTCTTGCATATACATATATTAGTTGAAACATATATATATTTTAATTTTTTTGCTTATACATATATTAAATTAAATTTATCCACAACATCTCATGCATATACATATATTAGCTTACACACTCCCTCATGCATATACATATATTAACCGATGCATAGTCCCTCATGCACTGGACTGTAGAGCACAACATCTCATTCATATACATATATTAGCCAACATATACTCCTTCATGTATTAGACTATTGTTATAGACATTTTTGTGCCTCACAGCATGGAGCATGAAATGTCAATAATCTGAGGGATCCAAAGTCCTCAAACATGTTGTTCTTACCCTTAGAAGAACAAGGTCAGCAAACCACAGCTCTGCAAATCAGTCTTCCACTGAAAAAACACTCAAAACAGGTCAATTTTGGATCAAAGCAGCTGCTCCAAAGGGTACCTGCGTTGCATAGCAGGTGCAACAAAGGCTACCTACGTTGCAAAGCAGGTAAGACAAAGGCTACCTGCGTTGGGCGTAACTGGACATGTGGAGGAATCTTTTTCTCAAAGTGCCAGTGCCCAGGAAGCTTCCAGAAAGGCATGTGATCAAAAGATTCGCCTAATAATGAGTTAAGAGCTTCTAGAACTCCAAGTGGAAGGTAGAAACTCCAAGTGAAGGACTGAAGAACAACTGGAGTTGAAGAGCACAACAAGTCACACATCAACATGACTTGCCTTCACTCCAAAACTCTATATAAGGATCTCATCCCATGGGATCTGGGGGCCGGAATTTAGCGCAAAGAATTGCTGTTGGTTTACAGTTGTGAGCATTGGGTGATTGCTTGAGGGAGGTGAAGAAGAGATTTCTCTCCGTCGGGAAGGTGATGCTGGATTGGACCTCGCATGGTTGTATCACCGCCTGAACCTTACTTCCATATATTAATAAAGCATTTGAGGTTCTTCTATTCGCATGTGTTTCAATGATGAATTGTCTTACTTGCATCTTTGATTTATGCTAATCCTTGAATCATTTATACATGCATGCCTCTTGTAGTTTCCTTTTCTTGTCTTATTTGCAGGATCTCGTGTAGCTGGGCTCGTGAAGAGACTTGGAGCTGGGAGCGAGTGGCAAACAAAGGAGATAGGATCGACCATTTGCACAAGACATCGGTAAGTGGATCTATCCCTTTTATCTCTTGCATGTTATAAAGAAGAAACTTTAGATAGCTTTGCTTTCAGCTGTTGCTAAGGAACTGTCACCCTTAGAGTGGGTTAGGGTCATTCCGAGTTGGATACTTTCCCCCACAACAGACTGGCGACTCCGCTGGGGATCGTGTCTTGTTGGTAGCTTGTGTATTCTTGCTATTCATCTCTTGAACAAAGGGGGTGCCGAATCGAACTGCATGCGAGTCCTTCGAATGCAAAGTAGAGGGCAGCTACTCTAGCCCAGTGCTGGGCATGTTCATGATTTGAAGAGCTGATCCACAAGGACTCTTTTGCTCTTTGTGATAGTGTTCATCTTCCTTAATCATCCTCTAGAGTATACTTGACTGATAGCCTCTGATTTGAGCAAAAACCGTTGATTTTTGAGCAAACTGTGACCCGGAATCTGGGAAGGACGAGAGTTGTCTCGTTCAGTGCAGCTGCAACAAAGGCTACCTGCACTGCAACGCAGGTCCTGAAGGGGCTACCTGCGCTGATCCAGTTTTGCCTTGAGCAACTGGGGTTCCCCACTGTCTGTTGCCCAGTTTTCAATATTGTTTTTGCAGCCTGCTATCAACCTGTATACCCAGCTGAAACCACTTCTCTTTGCCTTCATTCCGCCTCAGTTGTATGTTGAAACCGTGATTGTTCGTATTGTATTTCTTGCTGTCATTCACTGTTTCCCATAGCGAAAGCGAACTAGTCTTGCTATGACCTCTTGGATCTAGACCTGTGAGAAAGAGTCGTTACGATTCTAAGAGCTAGTTTATTGCTGTTCATAGCTGCTTGAGCATTTGCTTTCGTTATATGGTTCGAATTTCATTATTTCTTGTGTAGAAACGAGTAAATCTTAAGGTGTTCTTTTGATTGTTGGACAATACTCGTGTGCTTTCGCTTGAAATTGAATTCGAAATCGTACAACAGCTTTCTTTTTGTCATCATCAACATTAAGGAAGAAGAAAAGAAATACTTGCATTGTGCATGTGCATTTTGACAGTTTGCATGTCGATTTAGGGAAAAGTGCATTAGTGTGTGCTCCATGATCTGTTTGAAAAGATGATGTCTTTCTTTTCCTTCAGTAGTTAAGGTTTTCATAAGTTGAAAGAATTGGAAAAAGCTTGCTTATCATTCTTAGACTGCATTTAGGAGTTGTACATACATCACGTGGTGATCCATAAAGGCAAACTGCTAAGCAAGATCAACCTAAAAAGAACTGAATTTATCTAACAACGCTTTGAAACATAACGAAACACAGTAGAGGTCTAGGTAGAGACATGAACGGGCGTCGTTAAACATAGTGACTGTCGATCTCTACGAAGGTGGGTGATTCCTCCTGAGGGGCGATAGCACTAATACGGACTTGAGCCCCCGCGTACCGTCGCGTATATTGGGGGACCCCTATAGGAACAAAGCCTTTATCCATAGGAAGCCGTGTCGGCCGCCCTACTGATCGCGATGCAGTGAACACAGCATTCACGAAGATCGACCACTTGTACCGTAAAACGTATTCTGTGGTTTCGCGAAAGGTTTGGCACACCCTTGCCTAGAACTCCAGAGTAGTTTCTTTTGGCCTTTTTCAAACTCTATAACTGAAAAAGTCCATCCGAGCATTTGTCACTTCGGGCTCGTTAATACATCGAAGGAGACTAGAGTCATCTTTAGCTTTTTCTCGACTCTTGAAAAGTGAAAAAGCAAGTTGTGTCTTAAAAAAGCATCGTCATATAAAATTCATCTTAAAAGGAACATAATTACCCCTGATTCCTACGTTGATCTTAAAAGTTGAGAACATGGAGCACACCAACAAAGGGATTCCACATGATGGGACCCCTAGCCCTTTCTCCTCTTGGGGAGAAGTTGGTGCGCCCCACATGGCCACATTGTCGCTTCCAGGACTGACGATTGGCCTGCCAGTTTGGCTATTCTCAACCGCTGTAGTTCAGACCACCACGGTTCCTGAACAGTCGAGTCGACAGTTAGACCCGTCTAGAGCTACCCTCCAACCTTCCACTTCTTATACGCCTTCCTCCGATCCTTCTTCTTCGAGAGGTCAAGCCGCCAAAAGTGCAGCTCCCATAGAAAAGAAGAAGGAAAAGAAGAAGGAAGAAAAGAAGCAGAAGGAGCCAAAGGCGCCTGGGGGCAAGCATAAGGTATCTAACGAAAACCCACACACAGCACGGACCGGGCCCAAATCGCCATGTGTCATATGTAGAGGGAACCACTTCCACAGTGATTGTCCCAGTATTCCCCGGATACTAAGGGACTGGTCCCCTCGTTTGCACGATTCGGAAGCGTCAACCTCTGACAACCAGGTTGAATGCTTACCGTCGACCAGCGAAAGTGAAGGTCGCAGACGACGAAAGGGGATGAGATTCCCCTGCGAACTGTGTGAAGGCGATCACACCCTTCGCCGTTGTCCCTTTTTAGACGAAGCAAAGAGAGTTTTGGAAGATCAACCGGTGACACCGGTGCTACTTCCTCCTGGATATCAAAAACTCGCGCCAAGTCCTTCGTTGGTCGAAAATACAGCTGCCCCGCTCATAGGGCCAGCTGAAGTGTCAGTCGCTGAAAGTGAACCTACTGAATCTGGACCGGACGAAAGTCCAAAGGTCGAAACGACAGTTGACCCGGTTCTCCCTTCAGAAGTTTCATCTTCACGTACCACAGTCACTGAGGATTCATCTTCAGTTGACACACTCACCGAAGAGAGCAAGGATGACACCGTCCAGGTTCTCTTCATCAACACCGATTCTGATGAACATCAGGGCAATGTGCCCACTCCTTTATCGCAGGAAGGAGCGTCGTCAGGATCATATCCGACCGTATATTCGGTCCCACCACCGAGCAACCTAGTTGTGTCCTTTGATTGGAACCAACTAGGCAGACCCCGGTTACCAGCCAGTATACCGTTTAGAATTATAGTCCAAATATACAAAATGGTGATGGCTGGAACTATCATCGATGAAGGGGCATCTGTGAGTATCCTGTCCTCTATTGCTTGGAAAGGACTGGGTTTCCCGGCGCTTTTGCTCGAGACAAGAAATCTCTCGGGTTTTGACAGAGGAACCGGTCGACCATTAGGGATTCTACCTAATGTGCCTATTGCACTGAAAGGGAAGGCTGTCAAGATGAATTTGATGGTCATCCAAGGACCCTTGGATTATAACTTACTCCTTGGACGAGACTACATATATTGCATGGAAGCAATAGTCTCCTCGCTCTTTCGAATAATGTGTTTTCCATACGAAGGAAGGATGGTCAAGCTCGTAGACCAACTTTCACTTCCGGGATCACGCATCGCAAGTAGTCACATACCTATCCTCAATGGTCTATTTGATCAAGAAAGGTCTCTACCTCCGGTTCTTCTTCCTGATGAGCGCGAGTGATTCGGGAAAGTAAGGCCGGAACCCAGGGGGCATGCATCCTGGTCTGCTCTGGAGGCAGAAGAAACCTTGGGTGTAAAGTAGAATTTCCGCGGGAGAATATGACTAGTCCGTACCCCGTCCCCTCCTTCTTCTTCGTAAAACAGAAGAGCCAGGAAGAGCTCTCATGCGGAAGAAGGGGCTGTTAGGAGTGGGGTTGTTCTAGAAAAAGATTCTTTTGTTAAAGTTAAGTGTGTGGCAGAGCATCGTCATCCACCTTTGTCTAAATATGTAGGCTCTACCAAAGAAGGGGATCCGTTTGCGGCAGCAAGTAGGTACCGTCTTTGGGTAAAAGGCCAGCCTCACCCATTAAAACAAATGTTTTAAAGGATAAGTAGGGGCAGCCCCCCAAAGAAAGAGATGCTATTTGCTGCAACAGATTGTAACTATCTTTGTGTAACCTAATGATAGACATCGCCGAAGAAAGTCTCTGTTTGAAAGAATTAGCAGGACAATCTTTGGGTAACCTGAAAGAGGTAAGCCTCACCTGTTGAAAACAGGGGTTTTTGACAAAAGGGTAGGGGCAGCCTTGAAATTAGACTTACACCTGGGGGCATGCAAACCTCTTGGAATGCGAGCTCGGGCGGCTTTTTAGTTTTAGGTAGGACTAACCCCTCTAACCCGTAGGATAGGCCGATACCCAACTTGCATAAAGAGAGGATATGGAGCAAAGCGTAGGGAGATGAAGCTCTTTAAAAAATAGGGATCTTCCATGAGACCTTACTACTTTATGACTGGTAAAAACGAGCAGTTTTGGCAAAGTTCATGCTCGTTAAAAAATAAACGCAAGATACGAGCAGTTTTGGCAAAGTTCATGCTCGTTAAAAAATAAACGCAAGATCCGAGCAGTTTTAACGCGGAAATTCATGCTCGTTAAAAAATAAACAAAGCTTGTGAGCAGGCTTCCCCCAGAGTTCAAGCTCATTCAGAAAAAATGAACCGGTAAATAACCATTTGAGACCGTAAATTCGTCAGCCATAAAAGCCTTGGTCGTGTTTGTGCACCATCACCTCCACTTGTCATTTGGCCGATCATTCACATCCACTTGATTGTTTATCCATTTTGAGGAACAGCTGCGAAGAGTGATTTCACCTAGCCATCCTTGTAATACTGCCGTGATTGGCAAATTCCAACCTGTACCTGGAATCTGCTGCTATCCCTGTTTATCACTCGTTCCTCAAAAGATGAGTCTTCTTTGAGCTCTTTTCACTGACTCGTAAAATATGAAAAGTTTGTCGAGTTTTTTTTGGCCTTCCAGCTCGTTAAAAGGACCGGAAGAGCTATCCCTCCTCTAGATTTTAATCTTTTTGGACCTGAGGGATTATTGCACAAAAAGATCGAGCGCTTGTCTGGTTCAGCTCGATAAAGATATCGAACATTCATCCCTTCTGTTTTGTTTTATACTTTTTCGGACTTAAGGGATTAGATGACGAAAAAGGACCTTTGGAGTCTACTTTACGTACACTTTTCAGACTCTCTAAAAATGAAAAGGATCGAGTTGTCTTTGTCGCTGGGCTCGTTAAAAAGGGGTGATAAGCGACAAACTTGTCTATAGACGAGAACGAGTTTCCCTATCGCTAGGCTCATTAAAAACATAGCGATGGGCTTGCCCGAAGGGCAGGTTATAGATCAAGCATATGTTATCCTCCTCAAGCTTGTCAAAAATAAAGAGGTACTGGTCAGAAATGACTGGGGAAAAATTGGGAAGAACCTCAAAGCTTAATGGTAGCAAGTCGCTCTTGAACATGACACTTTTGCCTCCGTAAATATCGGGTTGGGTTATTATCATTCACTGGTCCCTTCACCATGGTCTCGCCATACCATCCATACATGGGGTAATGCTACCGATCCATCTCATCAGTGTCGTTATATGTTCAAGAGAAGTCATTCAGAAAGTGTCAACCGGGTCCCATCCACTACCATACATCATCTTTCATCCTTCCATGACCGCCACCCTGAATCATATTTCACAGATCGTTTTCACCATCATCACCAGCTCCGTTCCGTGTCACTGATGTGGGATTCATTAAGGCCCTCCTTTGACGGATCGCTTCTTGTCGACATCAGCTCACTATCCAAGAAGTTGATCTAGGAACACCCCCTCAGTACTTTGAAGCTTGCATGCCTCAATGGCAAGTTTCTCACTTCCGGCGATAGGTATACATTAATGACCTTCGACCGGGGGACTTTGCGTCGTGTTCGACGTCAGATCCTATATTCACGCCACGTGAATTGTGCTGCAGTACCTTGAGGGTCATCATCATTATCGGTGATTCCTCTCGCGCTTGTTAACAGTTTACATTATTGACTGGTAATCAAGCGATGTCCTTCCATGCTCAACTTCAAGAAATTCTCACATGGATCGACTTGTACTTAGTGTGAAGATCGGAAGTTTGAAGACCCCGGATCTAGTTTCATCCATCCGGGCTGCGATATATATTCAGGAGATAAAAACATAGACATGTGCAGCAGATGATTATCCTACTGAAAGGATGATAATTAAAAGCAGAGAATTATCCGTCTCTTATCATACGATCGTCTGTTTATGTACGACAAATGTATTTATAAAGCTGAGCATGGGAAATGCCTGCCTCAGCTAGATCATGAAAAGAAAGTATGAAAATATAATGTATTGTATTGTATTTTGTTACAGGTCACCTCCCGACGATTGAATGAACTTCGGATCCTCCTAATAAAGCATTTCACCCGATAAACGACCTCATACTTTAGGGGGCAACTGTTATAGACATTTTTGTGCCTCACAGCATGGAGCATGAAATGTCAATAATCTGAGGGATCCAAAGTCCTCAAACATGTTGTTCTTACCCTTAGAAGAACAAGGTCAGCAAACCACAGCTCTGCAAATCAGTCTTCCACTGAAAAAACACTCAAAACAGGTCAATTTTGGATCAAAGCAGCTGCTCCAAAGGGTACCTGCATTGCATAGCAGGTGCAACAAAGGCTACCTGCGTTGCAAAGCAGGTAAGACAAAGGCTACCTGCGTTGGGCGTAACTGGACATGTGGAGGAATCTTTTTCTCAAAGTGCCAGTGCCCAGGAAGCTTCCAGAAAGGCATGTGATCAAAAGATTCGCCTAATAATGAGTTAAGAGCTTCTAGAACTCCAAGTGGAAGGTAGAAACTCCAAGTGAAGGACTGAAGAACAACTGGAGTTGAAGAGCACAGCAAGTCACACATCAACATGACTTGCCTTCACTCCAAAACTCTATATAAGGATCTCATCCCATGGGATCTGGGGGCCGGAATTTAGCGCAAAGAATTGATGTTGGTTTATAGTTGTGAGCATTGGGTGATTGCTTGAGGGAGGTGAAGAAGAGATTTCTCTCCGTCGGGAAGGTGATGCTGGATTGGACCTCGCATGGTTGTATCACCGCCTGAACCTTACTTCCATATATTAATAAAGGATTTGAGGTTCTTCTATTGGCATGTGTTTCAATGATGAATTGTCTTACTTGCGTCTTTGATTTATGCTAATCCTTGAATCATTTATACATGCATGCCTCTTGTAGTTTCCTTTTCTTGTCTTATTTGCAGGATCTCGTGTAGCTGGGCCCGTGAAGAGACTTGGAGCTGGGAGCGAGCGGCAAACAAAGGAGATAGGATCGACCATTTGCGCAAGACATCGGTAAGTGGATCTATCCCTTTTATCTCTTGCATGTTATAAAGAAGAAACTTTAGATAGCTTTGCTTTCAGCTGTTGCTAAGGAACTGTCACCCTTAGAGTGGGTTAGGGTCATTCCGAGTTGGATACTTTCCCCCACAACAACTATAGAAGGCCTCTTAGCATAATTATAATTATTATTATTAATTTTTTTTTCTGTATAAAGACTAATTCTATTAAGAGAAAAAATATAGTACAAACAGGCTTGCGAACAAGCGAAGCAATAAGCGAGGGAGCCAGTGGGGATAGGCTCTCTACCTCGCTCCTTAGAAACAGACAAGAGAACACTGAGAAGCAAAAGAAAGCACTGAGCAGAGAAAACTACCTTGAGGGGTCAGTTCCTACCACCCGACATTTTCTTCCTTTTTTCTAGCTTACTTTGACCCACCCAGAGGAATTTGGCTAAGCCATTACAAGTTGCAGACTATTCTGCACTGGCGGCGGAATATCCTTATCAGAGTCTGAGGACGAAGAAGAATGAGTACGTTTCTCAGAAATCTGAGGGTCAGATGGGACTACCGAGTCAACCGAGGGAGCATCCATCGGAGTCTCATCATCTTGCCCGTCTGCTATGGTTTCCTCTTCATCCGTGCTGGAGAAGTCTAAATCGTTCATACGACGGGGTGGCTCACAAGGATTCCAGCGCTTGGATTTGGGCTTGCGTTTCGGTTTCTTCTTTGTGTCGAGGAACTGGCTGCAGGTACTTTGGAGGTGTCCCGCTTGATTACAATGTCGGCAACGGAAGGCTGTATTCTCGTAATCCAATGGTTGAGTCCAGTGGAAATCTCCCATCTTGAGATTGATCTGATCCGGCAGTCCTTTGCTGATATCTATTTCAGCGCATAGTCTGCCATAAGTGTAGAGACCATTATCCTTTCTGGAAGTGTCTGTAGCTAGGTAGCATCCCAAAGTGTCTCCAATGGCTAGGAAGACAGAGAAGTGCCATAGATGTGCCGAAAGGTTCGGGAGCCTGACCCAAATGGAAATCTTGGTGATGATAGTTGTAGAAAGGTCAAATAATGGAAACCAAGGGGTAAGAAAAAGCCCAGCTGAACCCCAGAACCAAGGGCCTCCCATTAAGACCTTTTGGTAGTCTTCATCTGAGTAAAAAACCACAATGAAGAACCCTTTTGAGCATAGGTATATCTTGCTTTTATTGGTCCAAGAGTCATGGATCCATTGATATAGCTTTGCTGTGCGAGGCCAAAGCCCATTAAATCTGCATATAAGTGCAGATTCAACAAATGTTTGGTAGCGATTTTCAAGCTCAGGATGAGAACAGTTGATAGAAGGAATTTCCTCTGATTTGTCTACCAGAAACTGTTTTGGAGCCCCATTTGGATGGGCTGATTTCGAAGAGGTTTGAGGTTGGCCATCATTTTTGCAAGCTGCATCTTTATAAGAAAAAGAAGGGGCAGAGGAGGTATGCCCAAAGGACCCTCCTCTTAACCGAAAGGAAACCCCAATAGAAGCGTCCTTCTGAATGCTATAGAAGGAAAGAGGAAGGGTATTCATAAGTTGCTTACCCTGATATAGCAGCCTGAGATAAGATGAGGGGATCCTCAGCCGGCGTTCGGGTTCTTGCAGGAGATCTTGCACCAGATCTGTTGCGTGAACCCATTGCATCATCGTTTTGCTCATAAGTTTGATTTGGATCTGAAATGCCTGTGTCTCTTCAGATCGGTCTGGCTGGTTCAATGGATGAATCTGCTTCCAGCAAATCGGATTCACCGGTTTTGGAGCTATGGCTGAAGCTGGACTCGGAGCACAGAGGATGTGTGCTGCTAACCTTAAAACTTCTGCGCGCATGCCCAGCAAAAACAAGAAGCAAAAGCGTTGCTTGCTTACATGAGATCTGAGATCTGGAGCATGCCTTCGGCAGAAAAGGGATGAGGTGAATATAGATATTCGTATCTAAATCTTTGGCTCTTTGCTTCGGAGAATGAGATCGACCCTGATTGTTGCAGGGGAAAAGGGGCGGAGCGGTTCAAGGGCCTCGCACTCTGTTCCTTTAGCTGCGCTATTCTTCCATTTGATAACACTCAGTAGAATCGGCGGCGGCAGTCCCTGGCTTGATCTGCAGTGAGCAGTCCCTGCCTTTTCACGCATTTCTGGAGGCGGCAGTCCCTGCCTTTCGACATGATGAATGAAACCTAGGGTTGCAGAGGCGGACAGGGGCGCGGCATCCATTCCAGCCATCATCAAAACCGAGGATCTAATTATTATTATTATTTTTAAAAGTAACAATAATTCCATATTAAAACTTGAATGTATGTAAAATTATAATAATACATTCTTTTCAATTTAGAAACTATTCTGTTTAGAGTTTTATATAGACAATGTAGAGTTACTAAGTCAATTCTCCCCACCACACTTACTAAAAACCATTTTATTATTATTCCCCAATCTTCCCAACTTCTACCATGAATGCACCAATCATACAATTTGACCACAACATCCCGGAACACGGTATTCATTTTCTTTTCTTTCGCGCGGAACGTCGTTAAGTGAAAGTTCGTGGATCCAAAAAGGGCATAAATATATTTTGCAGTGGAAACTATCGAAGTTCAACTGCATTTCCATTGCAAGGGGGATATATAGGGAAACATTGCTGAGCAGTGACATTATTGCCACTGGCAGCACTGCAGTTATATGCTCCTTACAAGCATTTTCTCTCGCGGAAACAACAATAAAGAGACGGCGCTCCTGTGGTTTCGTTATTCAGAGTAGGAGTTTTAGATTGATAATGGGGAGAGCGAATGGAGGATCTATGTTGTTTTTGGGGTTGACAGTACTGGTTTTCTGGATCTTGTTATCATATGGTACATTCATTTTGAGAAATAGTGTAATTATTTTATTTATTTCAATTATGGTTGAATTTTACATTTCGATTAATCATTATTTTGTTATTATTTGCAGATCCAACAGAGGCTAAAGCTTCTCACAGTGATGACATTCCACCGTGCACTGACAACCCCTGCGGTGAGAAGGGCACTTGCCCCGGCACCCAAATATGTTGCCTAGAACCTGTTAATAGGAGCACTTTTGTTTGTTGCGCCCAGGATCGGTGTGAAGTTTCTTTGAAACCATTGTAGACAGAAAAGGCTATCATTAGTACATTTAGCCGTTCTTACTCATAATAATCGTCATTTAAATAATGGATAGGGTAATAACTTAGTTTTAAAAATGGATCTGGATATGTAAGTGGTTTTGAGATGTCTTGGATGAGAACAATCTCAGGCTGTTTGTAGTTGTTTTTAATGGAGTAATTATTTATTTTATGTGGTAGATGAATTTTATTTTCAATTTTATAATAATTTTATTTCTAATATTTTGGTGTTATATCTTATATCTCAGAAACATTATTCTTCAGAGATGTCTTTCAACTAATTGAGCTTACAATCACTTTTTGGGACACATGTTTTTATCTAAGTTATTGTTTAAAGTGGGCAACCAGATTGGAATAAATTAAAAGGCTTTTGTTTTTTGCCATTTCTCATAGCAATGAGCTTCATGATTTCCTCGAAATTGTTTTTTATTTTTATTTTTACAAAATGCTATTAAATAAGTTTAATTAAGTTTTCTCCCCAAAATCAATTTTGACGTAAGTCCAGAGCACATCTTTTATTCATGCTTTTCAATGGTATTATCGACACCTACCATTTTCTCATGGCTTGTTAAACACTCTTACATGCACTACTTATTATTTATTAAATTTGTTGGTTACTTATCTGCATGGTTCACTTAAGCAATTGCTATTAGCAATTTTTTTAATTAATTTTTTCTTTTATTAAAGATACTACCAATTTTCCATATTCCTTTCAAGAAACTCACTCTATGTATAACCAATTGCTTTCCTCCCCTCGACTATATATATATAATCGCCAATAACAATTTTGTTTCCTTCATAATCTCAACAACCTTGTGTGTTTCAGTGTATTAGTCATTAGTCTTTCATTAAGTAAACATTACAGTTATGTATATTTCAAACTTGGATTGTTTTGGATTTGCATTTACCCAAAAAAAAAATAATTTTAATCTATTATTGTTGCTAATACATTCCAAGCCCCAAAAGGTCTTCCTAACATTCATTAAGTAAACATTACAACATTACAATTATGTAGATTTCAAACTTGGATTGTTTTGGATTTGCATTTACCTACATAAAATAATGTTAATCTATTATGGTTGCTAATACATTCCAAGCCCCAAAAAGTCTTCCTAAATGATATGTACGCATATATTTAAGAAGACATAACTTGTTCCATTTTTTGATATGGTTTTATTATCTATTAGTTTCTTTAAGATGCTACTCTATTATTAGTTATTTTTAAAATCATATTATATGAAATGATACTTCATCACCTAAGTGCACTTATATCTAATCTCTTCTTTTAGGGGTATAGAAAGTATTTCTATCCATACTCTCATCAATAATTTATTAAAATTTTCAACTCTATATTGGCCCTTAGGCATCATAGTTCAACCTATGGCTCTGATGCCACTTTAGCATCAACATCCCCAAAAAAAACAAAATATTTAACTTTAACCTCTTACAAGTATTGACTATACTATGAAAGTTTGACTTCACATCTAATACATAATTACAACTATAATGATTCAAAGTTACTTTATCCTAAGTAAAACATGGTTATTGGATTATTGCATCCATCTTTCGTGTATATATATATATGCTCCTGGACAATACCACGTATAAAGTGATTTGGCTTGATGGGTTTACACTTGTGAATGATCCCATCATTGAAATTTTGATTCAAGGGCCCTAAGGGCTTCAAACCAATTATGGGTAACTACCCAATTTTGTCTCCATCATTGTTGGTATTTGCATTCTACTTCTTCATGGTGTATATATATATATATATATATATATATATATATATATATATATATATATATATATATATATATACTCCTAGACAATACCTGATGCAAGTAGATATTGGTGATCACTCGCCAGTTCCACTTGGACACCCGTCATTGTTTCTTTCAGTTTTTTAGTTTCTTTAATCGTAGAACAATTTAATATTTTTAGCAGTTTTTCGTGTCCTAAACTTTCGGAGGCATTTTGAGGCCCTAAATGACGTTTTTTGAGAATTTTCGGAGCAACATGGATCCATGGACAGATGTTGCTCTTCCGAAAGTTCTATTTCTAGTATAGTTCTTTCTAATGAAGTATTGTGCATGACAAACATAGATCATATGCCAAAGTTACGACCCCAGGAAGTTGATGTACCAATTTACTCAAATTGGGGCCCATATTTTGGTGCTTCAGCTCCTAGGGTTAGGTTTTTGGAGTTTTAGTGTTTTCCATTGTTTCTCAACAACAAATAGGCCTTCAAGCCTCATTGTATGACAATTCAGAGGTATGTAGCCACCACATCTCTTCTTAGAGATGAACTACCATTGCCCTAACTTGCTTATTTATGTTTTTGTTTGTAAGCATATTTCAGTATTTTACAGTAATGAAATGGAGTATTATTTTTTTTGCATCTCTATATGTATGGTTATATATGTAATTTTTTTCGTTCCTATTCAAATCCAGATCAGTGGTATTAGAGTGGTCTGCTATTTCTCTATCTTTCTTTGCATGTCCCCATTGAGGTTGGGATATAAGGAGTTAGCACTTGAATTGGTCGAACATTTGCAAGACCAATCTCACAAATCCAGATGGCCTCCCATGGTGGATGAAAAGAAAGATGAGGGGGCAGGAGATCCTATCAAAATATTGCACGAAGAGGCCCTCAAATGATAAAAGAACGCGATGATGGACAACTTTCCCCAAATCCTTCAACGGCTACCCAGGGGCGACACATCTACCTCCAGAAGCTACTCTGGGAGTGCCACACCATTTAAGGTACATGTTAACTTTGACATTCCCATATTTGTGGTTCATTTAGATGCAGACGTTGTAGATAAATGGTTAAATCTGCTAGAAGGGTATTTTTTTGTTCATGATTTTTCTATCCAGAAAAAGATTTCTTTTGCTCTTCTCAAAGATGCCCCCCACGTCAAGGACTAGTGGGAAACCTACTGCGAGAAAAGAATGAAAGTACGGCCTTACTGTTTTCAGCCGCACCCACCTGGAATTCATTCTCAGTTGCCATCAAGGAGTAGCACTACCCTGTCAGAAGCTATGAGGATCAATACATAAAGTGAACCATGCTACAGTAGTGAAGGGACCAAGACATGCCAGAGTTTACCAATATTTTCCATAGTCGTGGTACTCAAATACCACGACTACCTGCATAGGTACATCCAAGACAAAATAGAATTCTTGAACAACTCCTCGCTCAGCATGGCATATTGATATGCCATCAAGATCGAGCAAAATTTTAAATAGAAGAATTGAGACTTCGGATCTGTGAATCCGAAGCAAGGGAAAGGTGCCCCCAAACCGCATAACAAAGGACAAAGCTAAGGAGGGGCTGCCCAAGACAACCCGCTAAAGCTACAAGCAAATAATAGTGTCGCGAAGCCGGTAAAGGGCACGAGAAAGTGGTGTGAGTTCCGTAGGAGCTCCACTCACAACACAAGTGAGTGTCAGGCCAGGCAGTCACTAGTGGCCGAGCTAAAGGTTTCATAATCATATGCATGCTCCAACTCTAAGTCAGAACCCGACAAGGGGAATCACAAAGGGAAGCATATTATTGATATGGAGCCCAACACCATCTTTGCCACCACAAAGATACAGAAGGAGGAACCGAAAGATCTAGAGGAGGACGAGCGCCTCTTCCACTCCCAGATGTGGGTAAATGGCTCCTCGATACAATTCATTGTTGACCACGGGAGCCAAAAGAGCCTGATTTCGGCAGAGGTCGTGAAGCGGCTAGGCTTACCGACCACTAAACATCCACAATCATACACCATCAGGTGGTTTTACCAAGGACAGGATCTTCGCGTGAGCCAATAGTGTCACCTTCCATACAACATCAAGCCCTTCATGGATGAAGTATTGTGTGATGTTTATCCCCTTTATGTTTGTGATGTATTATTAGGCCATCCATACTTGTGGAAGTGACATGATGTGCGTGAATCAAGGCCCCGTGTTGTTATTCTTACTTTGGAAAATAAGTTGTACAGGATACTGGAGGTAGAACCGCCTACTGCCATCTCTTTGGTTACTGCAAAACAAGGTAGTAAGCTCATTTCCAAAATTGGTAAATTTGTTTTCTTAATGATATGCCCTCAAGGAAAGAAGAATATGGTAGCCACAACCTCTAGACAAGGCCCCTCCGCACGATAAATATAGATGGACGAGATCGTGGAGGAGTATGAGGACATCTTCACTTCCCGTGCAGGGGCTCCTCTACACTTTCAGCTCAAGCACTCTAGTGATCTAACACCAGGTGTGTTTCTCCCCAATGGACCAATCTATCGGCACTCCATTGTGGAGAACGATGAAATCAAGAGGTAGATTTAGGAGTTGCCACAGAAAGGTCACATCTGTCTGAGTTCATCGCCCTGTGAGAGCCCAATCGTGTTGGTACTGAAGAAGGATGGGACTTGGAGACTCCATATTGACTATCACGCTCTGAGGAAGATCACTTTCTTTAATAAGTACCCAATCCCATGGATTGATGAACTCCTGTACCAACTGAAGCGGGCAAAATATTCCAACAAGATAGGTTTGAAGTCAGGATATCACCAGGTACCAATCGAACCCTCCGATGTGTGGAAGACTACCTTCAAATCCAAGGAGGGCCTTTTTGAATGGTTAGTTATACCTTCTGGGTTAACAAATTCTCCTACAACCTTCATCAGGCTAATGGACAACATATTGCAGCCATTCACCAACTCATTTGTAGTGGTATACTTGGATGACATCCTGATCTTTAGCGAGAGTCGGGAAGAGCACCTCCACCACATCTGACAAGTTCTCCAAACACTACGGAAACATAAGGTATGTGCCAATTTGGAGAAATGCACTTTTGGCATGACCCAGGGTCAATATCTAGAATACATTATTGATGAATGACGGTGCATGTGGATCCAACCAAGATTCAAGTCATTCGAGATTGGCTATCTCCAACCACTATGACAGAGCTTCATAGCTTTCTAGGTCTTGCCAACTTCTACTGCAGGTTCATGTTGGGATTTTCTCATACCACTTGGCCCTTGAGTCAAGTCACCAAGGGAGGAGAAAAAGAAAATTTATTTTAGTCTAAATCTCAACAGAAGGCATTCACAGAGTTGAAACATCACCTCTACTCGACACTAGTGCTCACATTATCAGACTTGCAACAACCATTTGAGTTCGAGACAGTTGCCTCTGACTATGCTATTGGGGCATTCCTTACTCAACATGGGCATCTAGTGGCATATCACAGTGAGACACTTTCAAACATAGTCCAAAAGTATCCCATTTATGACAAATAGATGTATTCCATTGTGCAAGTCGGCCGACAATAGAAGCATTACATTTTGGGAAAGGAAACAGTCATCCACACAGACCACCAACCCTTACAGTTCATACAAACCCAAGGGAAATTGCAGAATGATCGCCATCAGAAGTGGTCCACATACCTGCAATAGTTCCATTGAAATATCAAGTATAAGAAGGGTGGCACCAATAATGTTGAAGATTGTCTCAGTCGACCATCGATCATGGCAATAACCATTGTTCTCAACTCTTTTGGGCATGAGGCTTTTGATTGGCCAATTTTCTATAAAAGCAACCTAGAATTTGGCCACACATACTAGACACTCTTGGAGGGTCAGCATGTTCTAGATTTTCACCTCTAGGATGCCCTGTTATGCCACTTGGGTCACCTTTGTGTTCCTTCAAGTGAGCGTGCCAAGGTGATTTGGGAAGCACACTACAGTCGGGTTGCTAGGCATTTCGAGGTTGAGAAAATGGTTACAGTATTGTAGAAGTATTTCTATTGGCCAAATCTTCAACAAAATGTTGGGAAGTACATTAGATCATGCACTACATACACCATTGCCAAACCGACCATCAAGAAGCAAGGCCTCTATACCCCTTTACCTACCCCTAGTCGACCTTGGGAATCCATCTCCAAGTATTACATGTCAGGCATTCCTTCTACTAAGCATGGAAATAATTGTGTTTTGTGGTCATCGAAAAGTTCTCGACGATGACCATTATGGTGGCCTACAAGAAGAATATCACATCAGAAGCCACTGTTAAACTCTCCTTTAAACGAGTGTGGGTAATCTTTGGGATCCCACAGTCTATCATCTCAGATCAAGAGAGAAATTTTCGTAGTACATTTTGGTTTAGTCTCTGGTTGATGCTCGACACCAAGCTCACTAAGTCCACAACCTTCCATCCCTAAACTGATGGCTAGACAGAGGTTGTCAACAAAATGATCGTACACATTCTGCACATGTACAACTGAAATCATTGATGCACATCAGATGAGAGCCTCGCCTATGTTCAACATACCTATAACTAGGTTCTCCACAGCTCGACTGGCCATAGGCCTTTTCAGGTGGGCTTGGGATTCCAGTCACTATGTCCCATTGATGTGGCCATGCCATTTGTAGCTACTCAGGCAGATTCGGCCCATTTCTAGTTTAAAATAGATAAGGCAAACAACTTCGTTGAGTACATCCAATATATTCGCCAACAATTCCATGACTTTTTGGAGAAATCAAATTCCAAGTACAAGCAATGACATCATCAACATTGGGTGCCACACATGTTTCAAGTGGGTGACAAAGTATGGCTGCATTTGCAAAAGGAACGCCTTACCAGAGCCTATCGAAAACTCAGACCACTCTGATATGGTCCTTACACCATTACCAAGGCTGTGGGAGACAATGCATTTGAGCTTAGCATCCCCCCATTCTTTGGCTTCCACACAGTGTTCAATGTGGACTGCCTTCGGCCATACTTTCCACCATTTCTAGACACACCTGACATTACAGAACATCTCACACCCACAGAGTTAAATTCATATTGCATGGAACAAGCTGCAACTGATCAGATCATGGACACACAGATCAAGCACACTCTCGAGCATAAGGTCCAATTGTATCAACTTTTCAAAGTAGGCCAACTCCTTCACTATGGCAAGTGTCTCACTAGGGACCAAGTTCAGCAGAAGTTTCATCATCTCATGGAGGAACTCAACGTAATGGGGACCATTGCTTCCTAAGGGGGGATGAATGATCCAGGTGGATATTGGTGGCCACTTGCCAATTCCACTTGGATCCCCACCATTGTTTCTTTCATTTTTCAGTTTCCTTAGTTGTAGCACAATTTACTATTTTTAGTAGTTTTTCATGTCCTAAACTTCTGGAGTTGTTTTGGGGCCCTAAAGATTTTTTTTTAGGAAACATGGGAGCAACATGGGTCGATGGACCGATGTTGCTCTTCCCAAAGTTGTATTCCTCAGGTAGATATTTCTAACGAGCTATTGTGTGCATCAAATAGAGATCATATGCCAAAGTTATGACCCCGGGAAGTTGATGTACTAATTCACCCAAAACGGGGCCCATAGTTTAGCGCTTCATCTCCTAGGGTTAGCTTTTTGGATGTTTAGGGTTTTCCATTGTTTCTCAACGATAAATAGGCCTTTGAGCCTTATTGTAAGATACTTTAGAACTATTTAGCCACCGCATCTCTTCTCAAAGATAAGCTACTAGCGACCTAGCTAGTTTATTTCCATTTCCATTTGTAAGTATATTTCAGTGTTTTACGGTAATGAAATGAAGTATTATTTCTATTGCATCTCTGTATGTATGGTTATATATGTAATTTGTTTTGTTCCTGTTTAAATCCAAATCAGTACCTCATATAAAGTGATTTGGTTGGATGGGTTTACACTTAAGTGATTCCATTGTTGAAATGCCAATGTTTTGGTCCAAGAGTCCTAAGGGCTTCAAACCAATTATTGGTAACTACCAAATTTTTTCACCATCATTGTTGGTATTTACTTGCTACTTCTTCATGGAATGGATCTGCAAAAAACACTCATTGTTTTGGGGCTTCCTAATTTCCATTGACCTTTGTCAATCCACAATTTTTGTTAGGTCCCTATAATACTAGTGATTACCCCTTTAATATTGTAGTTATATCCCTTATTAATATTATTGTGCCCCTATTGCCCCCATATTGTTATTACTGTGCCCCACATAATCCCTCTATTGCTATTTTTATGCATTTATATTATTATTGTTAGGTCGGTTGGGTTATATTGTGACTCCTTAAACTCATATATATAGAAATGAGGTTTTGTCATTTGAATTATCAAAGAATCATTCATTTGTATAATGTAAAGTAGGTTTCCCCCTTCAAGACGCTGGATTCTAAGGCGTTGATCTATCTTTTCTATATTTTTGTGAGTTGGTTTCATAGCATTTGGTATCAGAGCTTTGGATTTTAGGGTTTCGCTACTCCAAATAGGTCATCGTGGCGTTTTTGCTATAACTTTTTTTCTATGACGTTTCATAAGTGAAAAAAGAAATCCCCATTGAGATAAAATCACATTGAACCTTGGGTCCAAATTTCAAAACTTTTCACGCTATATTTGCGGAGATATGATCTGAGGAAGTTGGTATTTTTGCAGACTCCTGAATTACATTCCAAACAGGTGACCTGGGGAAAATCGTCATAACTTTCTCTCTAAGCATCGGATTGAAGTTTCATAAGAAGGCATAGAAAGAGGATGGAATGTGCTTTCTTGTATATATTTTTCGGAGCCAAGGGTCAAAACAGGGACACGTGGCATGTCGTACAAGTTCGCTCTACTGAACTAGTCTATAATCAGGTCACTGTGGGGGATTTGGCATAACTCTTCCTTGGATAATCCAATTTGGATCAAACTGGTGGAATTGGAAAGAGGACACAGAGGGCTACTGCAGGTCGCAATTTTAGAATTGGATGATCTGAAATTATAGAGATACATAAGAGGCAATATCGAGCTCCTACAAAGTAGAAAAAGGTGTGTAGATTTTTTTTATTTTTTCATAAGCTTGGTTTGAAAAATTATTGTGAAGAAATTCAAAGGGCATAGTAGAGCATTATTATCAGTAACTAATACCCCGAGGAATGAAAATGAAAACACCTAGTAAGCAACCTAAAATCTCTATCATGACTCATGAAGAAATGCTACATGATATATCAAAATTACAAGACCAAGTGCAACAAATGTCACTCTCACAAAAGCTAACAGAAGGAATCTAAGATAAAGGGTGTGGAAGCTAAGATGAATGGCATGGAAGCTAATATGGATGATTTGAAGATAGATCTGAAGACAGATTTGAAGAGGCACATGGCAGATTTGAAGACAGACATGACAGATTTGAAGACAGATTTGCAAATTTTCTACAAGAAATTCTTACAAATGGTGAAAGGGTAGTAAAGGAAACTCATGATGCGAATGAAAGAAATGTTAATAATGATTTCATAGACTCTAATATTGGATCAAAGACCCACCATATTCCAAAAATCGATATGAGAAATTTTGATGGCAAGAATCCCGCAACATGGATATTACAGATGGAGCAATTTTTCAATCTCAATAATGCGCAAAACACACAAAAAGTACGTATTGCAACTTTATATTTGGAACCAAATCGTTTTGTATGGTATCAATGACTTTGCTCTCGTAAACAAATTATCACTTGGACAATTTTTACGGAAGAATTGACAACGCATTACGAGGATACAAAAAGCAACACTTCCTTTATCCAATTGATAGGTCTCAAACAAAAGGGTTCAATAATGGAGCACATTGAAGGGTTCTAAAAATTGAACATAAGGATAAAAAATATTTTAGAGGAGCATAGGATTGATGTGTTCATAGGGAATTTAAAGGATAATATCCAACATGATGTTCGCCTTTGGGAACCTGATTCATTAGGGAAGGCATTTAGGTTAGCAAGAAAAATGGAAAGCAAAATTATGGCAACCAAGAAGCATACCGCTCACAACTATAAAGATGGAAGTGTCGTTGCCCCTAGTGTTCCACAACCTATAAGGTTGACACCAAAATAATTGGAAGAAAAAAGAGCAAAAGGGCTTTGTTACAGTTGTGATAGCAAATACACTAAAGGTCATAAGTGTGCTGAGAAGAAATTATTCTATATAGATTGTGAAGAGGAAGAAGAAAAGAGCAAGAAAGGTGAAGAAAAGAGGATATACTCTACGAACAAAGCCTAGATAAAGAAGAAATGAATCTGACCATATCTTGTAATGCATTGGTGGGAATTACCACTCCTCAAGCCATCAAGATAGAAGGACAAATCAATAAGAAAAAGGTAATAGTGTTGATTGATTCACGAAGTGCCCACAATTTTATTCATTGTAAGGTTGCAAAAGAATTGAATTTCTTCATATATCCAGCACCAGAGTGTCAAGTGATGGCTGCAAAAGGAGGAAAAATAAATTGCTCTAGAAAGTTCTATAATATCAAGCTATCCATGGGAGAATATGTATTGACTAGCTCGATGCTTTCCATTCCAATGGGAGGTGTTGATGTTGTACTAGGAGTCTAATGGCTACAATCGTTGGGTACAGTAGCTTTTAATTTTTAAAAACTTTTCATGAAATTTTCTGTGGAAGGAAAGGAAGTTAAATTAAGGGGTATTGCAGGAAAACCAAAAAAGATAATCAACTCTAACGGTATGACAAAGATTCTAAAAAAGGAACAAATAGGTGTAATTTCACAACTATTTTCGCTAGATGTTTCCACACCGAAATCATCTATTTCTCCAGATCTCCAAAAATTATTGGACAATCATTCCAAGGTATTTGAGACTCCCAAAGGTCTCCCACCTATTCGTGATCATGATCATGCTATTCATTTGATTCCGGGAAGTGTTCCTCCAAACATCAGGCCATACAGATATCCCTATGCCCAAAGGAGTGAAATTGAACATATGGTTGCAGAAATGCTAGAGGCCGGTATAATTCAACCTAGTCAAAGTTCTTTCTCTACTCCAGTAGTATTGGTGCACAAGAAGGATGGATCATGGTGCATGTGTCTGAATTATAGGGAGCTCAACAATATCACTATTCAAGATAAGTTTCCCATTCTTGTCATTGATGAATTACTGGATGAATTGCAAGGATCGATTTACTTCACCAAGTTGGATCTTCGATCAGGATATCATCAAATCAGAATGAAGATTGAAGATATTCCGAAAACAGCATTTAGAACTCATGAGAGTCCTTTTGAATTTTTGGTCATGCCTTTTGGCCTTACTAATGAACCTTCTACATTTGAAGGTTTGATGAATTCCATTTTCAAACCCTTTCTTAGAAAATTTGTGTTAGTATTTTTTGATGATATACTAATCTACAACAAGTCTTGGAAAGATCATGTTGAACATGTTGATAGGGTGCTACAAATATTGGAGGAGAAACAATTATATGCAAAAAGATCCAAATGTTTCTTTGGAGTAAAAGAGGTGGAATATCTGGGTCATATTGTATCTCATGAAAGAGTTAAGGTAGACCCTAGCAAAATTAAAGCTATTAAGTAATGGAAAGTCCCCACATCCATAAAGCATCTGCGAGGATTTATCGTGTTGACAAGGTATTATCGCAAGTTTTATAAAAATTATGGGAGAATAGTAGCACCTCTAACAACATTATTGAAGAAAGATGCATTTTCATCGATTCCAGAAGCAACAAAGGCCTTCGAACATCCTAAAGAGGTAATGTGCAAAGCACTAATTTTAGCTACACCGGACTTCACAAAAACCTTTACTGTGGAATTGATGCTTCAGGAAATGGAATTGGTGTTGTTTTAATGCAATATGAAAGACGCATTGCTTTTAAAAGTCGTTCAATCAAGGGAAAGTTTTTACACAAAACCATTTATGAGAAGGAAATGTTGGGAATACTACATGCACTTAAGAAATAGTGACCCTACCTAATGGGAAGACACTTCAAGGTAAAAACGGATCATGATAGCCTTAAATACTTTTTAGAACAAATATTATCCTCTAAAGAGCAACAAAAGTGGGTCAAAAAGATGTTGGGTTATGACTTTGAAATCATATAGAAAAAAGGGAAGCAAAATGTGGTGGCAGATGCACTCTCAAGAATGGATGAGGATGTGGAAGCATTGTTGTGTGCCATTTCTATTATCCAACCAGATTTGGATAAACAAAGCAAGGGAGGAATGGAAGAATGATGAGGAAGTGTGGGCACTTATTCAAAAGTTACAACAAGATTCTAGTACATCTGATACATTTAGCTAGCAAAATGATTCGTTATGGTACAAAGATTGCTTACACCTCTGTAAGAATTCTCAACTCAAACAAAAGATTCTTATGGAATTTAATATTTCTCCGTTAGGAGGGCACTCAGGATTTTTAAAAACTTACCATACGGTTAAGAAGGAATTTTTTTTGGATGACCTTAAATTGGATATTCAAAAGTTTGTGGTAGAATTTTTGGTTTGCCAACAAAATAAAGTTGAAACAATTAAGGCGTTGGGTCTATTACAACCTTTATCCATTCCAAGGCAACGTTGGGAGGACGTTCCAATGGATTTTATCATAGGTTTACCAAAGTCTGAGGGAAAGAGTGTCATGGTGGTAGTTAACACACTTACCAAGTATGCACACTTTTGTCCATTATCACATCCATTTAAAGCTAGTACAGTTTCTACTACATTTATGGAAACAATTTAAAAGCTACATGGAATCCCAAAGATTGTTGTAAGTGATAGAGATCCCATTTTCACTGGAAATTTTTGGACAGAATTATTTTCTTGTTTCAGTACTCAGTTAGCTCATAGCTTCTCTTATCATCCTCAATCTGATGGGAAAACTGAGATAGTAAACAAATGTTTGGAAGGATATCTTCGTTGCTTTGTATCTGATAAATAGACACAATGGGTCAAATGGTTTCCTATGGTTGAATGGCGGTATAACACTTCCTTCCATACATCAACAAAAATGATTCCATTTATGGCACTTTATGGATATCAGCCACCATCCGTCACATCATATTAAGAGAAAATTCTAAGTTTCAAGCAGTGGAACATCATATCGAACATCAACAACAAGTCCTACAAATCTTAAAGGATAACCTCATGTTGGGGTAGAATAGAATGAAAGAATAGGCAGATCAACAACGCAGTGAAAGAACTTTTGATGTAGGTGATTGGGTATTCCTACAGCTACAACCAATATAAAAAATGTCCCTCAAGCAAGCTAAGAAGGATAATAAATTATCAGCAAAGTATTACGGTCCGTACAAGGTGTTTCAAAAGATTGGTACTATGGCATACAAATTGGAGCTTCCTGCAGCTTCTCAAGTGCACCTAGTTTTCCATGTTTCATGTTTAAAGAAGGTTATAGGTGACAAGCTCCCAGTTCAAACAATATTGCTAGAACTTGATGAGGAAGGAAAAATTATATTGGAAGAAACTTATTAATTCCTTCTATTTATTGGATTTGGTTTCCCCAGGTTTGTAATTATGACAAAGATAAAGGTGGAGCTAAGGCTTCTAGAGTGATTGGTCTCAAGGATTTAATCCTCTAGTAAGAAGAGATAGAAATTATTTTCTATTTTTATTTCCCTCCCCATTGGATATTTCATAATATACAAGCTTAGATACAACCACTTTCCTAACCTTTCTATTATTTCCCTGTAGCACAATGTCTCCTTGCTCGGCATCAGCTTTCTTAGGGTAATTTCAACAAGATATGCTCCAGTATTTTTATCTTCATTTACTTGAAGTTTCTCAACCCTTTTGACTTGATATTTTTTCTTCTTTCTCATGTGAATGTGCTTGTACATGTTAGGATTGCACCTCTTGTATCAGTTAATATGAATTTGGTTACACTTTCAGGATGGTTGGAAAATAATAGTTCAACATGCTGACCCTTAGACAATTTTTTCATTTCCTTCCATGTTCTCTAGATTACTACCTTGTCTGCTTCGAAGCTTTCCTTCTTTGTTTTCCCAACCTTCAAACCATAATGGCTAACGAGCCCTCATAGTTCTAACTTGGATGATTTCTCTTTATTTTTGAAAGTCACAACTAGAATGAAATCATTGTGATTCAGAGGATAATTTAACTGTCTTTTTTCTTAAAATTTGGATACCTCCTATAGATGGTTTTGTCTGTACCTGTTATAGGAAACTTGAGCATATAATTTATTTAATGAAATTTGTTAGAACTTGGTTCTCAGAAATATTTCTGGAGGTTTTACTTTATTATAGATGTGTCTCTTTTTTTTTCCTCTGATAACCCTAACCCTTTGGTATAATAAAGATTTACAATGATAGAGTATTATAAAAAAGAACTTTTGTAATCCAAAATAGTTCATCGAGCTTTTTTCATGTTTGAATTCATGATTATATCTAAGATTATTGTAATCTATTATTGGAAAGATAACTTATATGTGTTGGAGAATCTAATTCCAACCACTTGTTAGGTGTCAAAACCATCCCTCCAAGTGTCCTAGTCTAGTTTTAGTTAAGCTCAGTTTAGTCGAGTTTAACTCTAATCATTTATTAGTGATGTTTCTTCCAATGTAAAATTATTTATATGCTTTGTAATACTGATAGGAGAAAGTCCTTTGCTCCACATTTTGTTATCCTCAATTTTTGTCATGGTATCAGAGTGTAAGACTCTTACACTCCTTGAGAGGAACAGAGAGAGATCTTTTTCTTAAAACTCAGTGAGAGAGCAGCAACATGAGTGAAGAGAAAGCGTAAGCTTCTTTGAGAGTGCAACAAAAGATGGAAGAAGCTTGTGAAGAAGCAGCAAGAGAACCAGGAAGCCATCTACGGCAAGGCTAAGGGGAAACTGATTGAAGAAAATTAAATTTGAAGTCTGATTTTTCTTCAGAAATTTTTGGCTTATTAACGCATCCTACATCGTTGAAGAGAGCGTGCTAATGCAGCACAGAAATTCATAGAATGCGTTAGCGTTACTAATGCTCAACCCCACAGCAAGAAAACATCTTAGTTTCAAAAAACTTGCACGTTTTCTCTCACACACGCCCACAGAGACTCGGAAAGGGCATTAGCCAAATTCTGTCGCAGCGATTCGGAAGCTAAATGCACACGTTTTTGGTTTCCAACGAAATGTGGTTTGATATTCCAATGCAAATGGTGAGAGGTTTGAGCTTATAAAAAATACATATGTGAATGAAAAGAGCATTGTATTAGTTTGAAAAAAGAATTATGTTATTTGAAGAGGCCCAGGTAATATTTTATGAGATTTCTGAGAGGTGATAAAAAAGGGAATACGTGATTTCTTAAAAAGGTTTTGAGAGCATTATATGATCATTATACGGTTTAGAAGAGGTTTTTTTTAATAAGGAATTTAAAAAAAAGGCACTACATTCTTTAAAAAGAAGTTTTTCAAAAGATGGAATTTGAAAAAAGGGTTGTTGTATTTTTTTTTATTTTTTTTTTGGGTTAGAAAAAGAGATTTAAAAAAGGCATCTACTTTAGGGGTTATGATTTTCTTTGTAAAAGATTTTGTGAAAGCATTGTTTTTGTGAAAATTTGTAGACTCATTTGTTTGGGGAAGCCAAGAAGCATAGGGATTTTTTATTATAGTTAGATGTGATGTCGTTTATAGTTTATTTTTCTTGTTGAGTTGTAGTAAATGGGAAAATCCAAGAGGCTGAGAGAGTCAAAGCTAGTACATGAGAAGTTTGAGATCATTTTAGATCTAGAAGTAAAGAGGCAAAAGGATGCTTTTACATTGAAATTCATAAAAGACTGTTGATGACAACATTCTTCCTGAAGCCAAGACAGCCAAGAGGTCTGAGATACTCTGGAGAGATGTTTTTGTGTAAAGGGGATTAGTGAAGTTGAAGACGAATCCCACTGTGCTCATCCGCAAGTGGATGATGTTTGTGAATAAATCACAAAAGCAAGAGAGAAGGAGCACACAGATGCTCGTGGACCCCACTGTGCATAGCACGTAGATGCTCGTGAACCCCACTGTGCATAGCCATAGGTGGAGGAAAATTGTTGATTCCAACAATAGAGCTTGCTTATGACTATATGATGATCCTAGTAATGGAGCTTGTTGATAAAAATTTGGTGATTCCAGCAACAAAGATTGTTGATGATAATGAAAATGCTATTGAAGCAGTCAGTGCAATGGTGAATCCAACAAATAATATTTCAGATGTAGAATTTGATGAAGAATTGTTGGCCAATGATGAATAGTTGCAGGTGATGCAATAGAGACAACATATTGGCATGATGTTATTTGGTGAGACAGTCGAAGACAATATGTTTGCAGTAGCATGGGTCAGTACAGAAACAGAGGAAGAGGCAAAGAAGGAAGCCCAGAAAAGAAACAGAGAGGCAAAGAACGAAGCCCAGAAAGAGAGATAGAGACAAATGTAGAAGCAACAGCTGAGAAAAAAACACAACAAGCGAAAGCTCTCATTGTAGAGCACAAAGAACATAACTAATGTGGTTTTACAAATATTTTTAATTCTAATGTTGATTTCTAGTGTGAAGGTACACCAAAAGACTATGAAGAAGAGTTACATATACTTGAAGAATGGCTTGCAACACCATTTCTAGATGAGGACTGCATAGAAGATGCAGAAATTGCTGAAGACAACATAAATGATGAGTAAATCAATGAAATGTTTAGGTTTTGGAGTCCTAAAAAAATATTATTTTATTATAATCTTATGTTGCAGCACATTGATGGTGAAAAGAACACTACAGAAGATAATATGTCTTAACATCTCACATATAGGTCAAATTTTGAAGAAGTCTAAGATATGCTTAGAAAGCCTAGAAGAATGGAAGACCTGCACTAGCAAATGAAGACACTGAGGTTTGAAGGATACAACAAAGATAAAAAGTTGAAACAATTTAGAGGCTATAGGATCTAGAAAAAGAGAAGAAGAAAAGTTGAAGTCAATTTTTAAATTGTAAACTTAGCTAATGCACACACCAATAGATATCTTAATTGAATTTTTATGTGGTTGTACTTAAGGGGGAGTATTGGAGAATCTAATTTCAACCATCTGTTACATGTCACAACAATCCCTCCAAGTGTCCCGGTTCTGTTTCAGTTAAGTCTAGTTTAGTCGAGTTTAACTCGAGTCATTTATTAGTGATGTTTCCAATGTAATCTTATTTAACTGGTTTCTAATACTGTGAAGAGCAAGTCCTTTGATCCACATTTTGTTTTCTTCAATATTTTTCAATATGTAAATACATTTACATATACATCACTGACTATGTACTTCCGTTATGGTGGAGCATTCTTTTTCATAAGGTAGTTACATTCTCTTTCTAGTTCTGAAAATATATTATTTTGATTTATGTTCCATCTTTGAAAATAATTGTTGTCGGTTAGCACTCTTTTCAAACTTATCTTGACTTTATTTTTAATGTATATTTATATATGCTTCCTTGATATCTCACTCCATTGATCTCGAGCCTCTTTACGTTATAGTCATACAATGTAAAATTAAGTTATTTTGTAGGAATTATTCTCTATAAAATGTATTTATCAATTATCGTATAGTGTGAGTCATATATGTTTTGTTCAATTATCATTTATCCTGGTCTATCACAAGTTATTTATTTCTTCTAATTTTTTTTTAGAGGATTATTACGAGTACCACAGAGGGAGTAGGATGTAATATCCCCTGTGAAAAGTTAATGTTGGTAAATGATAAAAGTAATTATTGAACATAGACTTTATTTGAAATTATATATATTCTTGTTATTAATTTTATGTTAATGAAAAACAATTGTGTTGGCACTATTGGAAATGAGTTTATGATTAATCTTGGTTAGTAACTGAGGAATCAGTTATGATGAAACCCTAACTACCTTGAGGTAGTTGAGACCCGAGAGGAAAAAGGGGAATTGCCAAGTCTGGTTAGGATCGGATGGCAGAAAAGAGAGAAAACATTCATGCTATGTCTGGTTAGGATCAGATGGCATAAGAGGAAAAAATTTATTGTGTACGCTATGTCTGGTTAGGATCAGATAGCGTTTACTGGCAAGACCAGTGTAATTGCGGTCGAGTAGGACCTGCAAGTGCTTGGGGGTGGAAGCTCAGTGAAGAACTTCCTACGGACGGGTGGATTGACAAGCATCACAAATAGGTTTGGCAGATAAACAGGTATGGTTTATCACATACTCATCTGTTAAAATGTTTACTGTACTGTACTAAGAAAAGTGAACTAAGTTAACAGTTACCAGCCTATTCTCCCTTTAATGGTATTATGAAAGCAGATATAGCATTCTGTGTGAACTATAGAAGCAGACTCGAATGTAATAGTTGGACTGAATATTTAATCTGCGGAAAGAACTCTAAGTTCGTATGAGAACAACAACAAAACGTGGAAAACACGATAACAGGGTTTATAATAACCCCTGTAGCAGGTTCGATATCATATTCAGAAATGGATAGAAAGAAACCCTCTTGTATGTGAAAAAGGCATGTATACAAGCATTAGCAACAGGCAAGAACCTATATGTATATAAATAAATACTTAGAAGAGTAAGAAATGTACAAACGCTCTCCGTGGTAGCGGGAATAGTAAACCCCGGTACTCTAACATACATTCTCCAGAAATAAGACCCGAGAGACTCATGGCTAAGCGAAATGAAATGTTAATAGTGCTATCATTACAACTAAAGGAGCAAATAAATAAATTACAGAATTGCAATATCTCATTTCCGAACAGCCGAACCATGAAAATTCTCAGAGACAGTTATAAGAATTATGTTTACGAAATAACCTGTAGAAAATACGCATATATAAATGGAATTGTATGATAGAAGATAGCATTACTCATTTCCTGTTAATAAATGAGATCTTAAAAGAAAAGAATGAATGTCGAAGCCGGAGCATGGTAACTGTAATGACATGCGACCCTCCGGCCGGACTTAACAAGCAAGTCTCCGCTATGGTGAAACCCCTCGAGCCGAGCCGTGGCTTACGCTTGGCTGGCCGAGGCACCAAGCCGGAATAATACGATAAACAACACCATTTCTTAACGTAAGGAGAAACTAGAACAGTAAACCTTGAGCATAAATATACATATGTATCTCAATATTGGAAAACATCAATAGTCCACAAACGAAAGGGGTGAGAAACCACAGAGATGCATTGTGTAATAAAACTGAATCCATATAAATATCTGTGCAACTGTATGATGAATACCCTTGTCAAACATCTAAGTCAAACCCTTACGGGTCGGGATTACAAACTTATTAATAAAGTATTGGCTGCGTTCAAGAGAACCAGCATTCATCTATGTAAAAGAATAACAGTCTATAAGTTATGGAAATATCAAACTGAGTCTATTAAGCCTCTTGGCAGAGGAGTTCCTAGCTTGAACAAAAGGGAACTGAGCAAATCCGCCATCCCTGCCAAGGGAGTAAAATTCAGTACAGGCCTGAGACTAAAACGTTTATAAGTACCTATGTGCTCGAACCCTTACCGATGATAGTTTAACCAGTTGTAAGGGCGATTCCGCATCCTTGGAGCAGATGACAGACAACCACCTGCGAGAGAATAATAACCCCAATGTTAGATAACCTGTTGCAAACAGAATCCGTAGAAAAACGTTAATACAATAATGGAAAGTCCCTAAGGAAAATCACAGAGTCTGCAACTTAAGCACAATAGGAAATCGACGATACCAGTAACGATTTGACACGGTATATGTCGCAGAGCAAATACCTTCATGGCAGAGAAAGGCCGAGTCAAATACTGTGGTAGCATGCCTTAAACCATGGAGAAACCTGCGTAGTTGCGGAGGAGCGCTAAGGGTTATAGCCCTGCTACCGCTCAGAAGATTAAGGAAATGAGACAGAAACAAGAGCCGAAGACGGATTCACCATTTATATAACTTGAAACATGTTACAGTTTCGTGGCATCACAGGAACCTTTGATCTGCAGCAGGAAGGTGTTTACCGTCTGATAGCCGGTGAACCTCCACGTTGCAATGGCGCGAAGTTTGACAAGCCAAGCGGCCAGGCTGTAAGCGTATAAAGCACCGGGTGTCACATGGCATGGTGCCATCCAACCGTTAAACCCTCCAGATGGACGGCGATGCATCAACATTTGGAACAACGACAGAGCCGGACATTACATCGCAGACTCGAGATGTCTCGGGAGAAGTTACCATAAATATTTCATTAAATTTGTACAGTGACACCTATGTAACGTATCACCAACCCTGTACACGTAACCAATGTATTTATTGACCAAAGGTAGGCACCATAAACGTTATGTAAAGTGTGGGTCGAATGTTATGCGTACCCATTGTGTAAGTAAACATTGTTGTTTGTATTATTTATTAATGAACATAGTAAGGTAGTGTATGCGTAAATGTAAAAGGAGTAGTGTAATTATAGTCGTTTAATTTTTTTTTTTTATGTACTGTTTGGAGTGTGACAAATTGGTATCAGAGCCCAAGGTTTACAACTCTGTGACCTTTGGGAAAAATTTAAAATTACAGTAACATGAATATACATAATATCATGACCAGAGTTCAGAAAAACGCCAAAGATAAATTAAATCTGTTTAATAAGTTATTCTGAACAGGTAGTAGCAGAATGAGAAGAGCAAACAGTGCTCCTTATGGGAATCCGGAACCACCAGATAACATGGAACAACCTCAGGGGAATTCTGAGTTTTGGGTACAACTGGGAGCAGCAGGCCGCACTACTGACTCAACGCTATTGAGGACATTGCAAGAGCTAAAAGATGAAATGGATCGGCTGCGTGCGGATAACGCAAGATTGAATGTTGAACAGGAGAGGATCCTGAAAAGCTTATCTGATAAGCAACATCAATAGCAGTCACATCCGAGACCTGAACAGCCAAGGATAACAGATGAACAGAGCTATCATACTGAACCAGAAGAATCAGAGGACAGGACAGAGACGCGGGGAGAGAAGTCTGTCAATGCTTCTGAGGTTCAAACCCAAAAAAGACCCCGGATGGAACTACAAGGGGAGTTTCGGAAAATCAAACCACCTCATTTTGACGGGGAATCAGAAGAAGCTGCAGAGGCATGGCTAATTAATATGAATAAGTATTTTCAAGTGTATGAATATGATCATCATCTTAAGGCAAGGCTGGCTATATTCCAGCTACAGGCCAAAGCCACGCTATGGTGGGAAGAGGTCAAGATGGTGCGGGGAATAAGTGAACAGGATGTGACATGGGAAAAGTTTCAAGGATATTTTAAAGAGAAGTACCTGACAGAACGCTTTTATGATGAAAAAGCGCGAGAATTCCATGATCTGCGGCTTGGACAGCAGACCATTGATGAATTTGTAACTAAATTCACATCCCTGCTTCGCTACGTGCCCTATATTCGTGAGGAGAAGGCTAAGGTGCAAAGATTTGTGAGCAGCTTACCTCTGGCAATGCGAGAAAGGATAGAGTTCGATAATCCGAAAACCATGGATGAAGCAATGCGAAAAGCAAGACTGTGTTATCAGCAGAACAAATCAAAAGGAGAAAATTCTGGAAAGCGTTGGACAGATAAGCGAGGCAGTAAAATGCCTATGGGTAGTAAGGGAGCACGCAGCAGTTTTCAGAAAGGATTTTCGAAAGGAGCCAGCACTAAAAATCCAGCAAAAACTCAGAGCAGATTCAAGCCTCCTGCAGAATCCAAATACAGTGAACAGCAAGTTAAATTGGGCAATGAAGGCTCAGCTCGGCCACCTATTCAGTGTTGGGGTTGTGGCGGACCCCATTATATCAGAAACTGCCCTCATCGGAAGGACAGCGATCAGTTTTTCCAGATCTACAAAGCTTCAACAGTAGGAGATGTGGCTCGATCCATGCCCAGAATAAATGCAGCACTGGAGGATCGGCAAGCTGATTACCAGCCAACAATGATAGAGTTCAAAGGTAAGATCTTTGATCGAGCTGTTTCTGTTTTAGTAGACCCAGGAGCTACTTTAAGTTATATAAGTCCTAAAATGGTAGAAAGATGTGGTTTTCAAACCACTAAATTTAAAAGCCCATGGATAGTACAGCTGGCCACTGGGACCAAAAGACGAGTACTAACCAAAGTCAGCAATTGTCCATTAAGGTTAGCTGGCCAAACAATAACAACTGAGTTAAATGTACTCCCTCTTGGTTCCTATGACATGCTGATAGGAATGGACTGGTTGGAACGACGGTGGTCTGTAATTAATTGTAAAACAAAAACAGTCTCTTACAGAGATGAGCTAGGTGTGGGAAAAGAGATTCAAGGCATCCAAAAACCAGTGCAGATTCGGCCGATCACAGCCTCTCAGCTGGTTAAGTGTATCCGAAATAAGTGCTAGATTTATGCAATACAAGTGGGGTTTGCAGATTCTGTGGATAAGGTTGCAACTGTTAAAGATATACCAGTAGTGCAAGAATTTGCAGATGTATTCCCTGAAGAAATTCCAGGGCTGCCACCCAAAAGGGATTTGGACTTCACCATTGAGCTGATACCCGAAGCAGCCCCAGTGTCCCGAGCACCCTATAGGATGAGTGTGTCGGAGTTAACTGAGTTAAAAATGCAACTGCAAGAGCTGCTGGAAAAGAAGTACATCCGCCCCAGTGTCTCTCCTTGGGGAGCTCCTGTGCTATTTGTGAGGAAAAAGGATGGGACTATGCGAATGTGCATAGATTATAGACAACTGAATAAACTGACAGTTAAAAACAAATATCCACTACCCCGCACTGACGAGCTGTTTGATCAGGTGAAGGATGCGACCATCTTTTCAAAGATCGATTTAAGATCGGGTTACCATCAAATCCGAATCAAAGATGAGGACATAGCCAAGACATCTTTTCGTACTCGTTACGGACATTACAAGTTTGTGGTACTGCCTTTTGGATTAACTAATGCGCCTGCAACATTCATGTGTTTGATGAATAGTGTATTCCATAAATACTTAGACAAATTTGTATTGATCTTCATTGATGATATACTTATCTACTCCCGGAATAGGAAAGAGCATGAGGAACATTTGAGGATAGTGTTACAGACCTTACGAGAGCATCAACTATATGGAAAATTCAGCAAATGTGATTTTTATAAAGAACAGATCCAGTATTTGGGTCACATTATCACAAAGTAAGGTATAGCTGTAGACCCCGAAAAGATCAAAACTATAATAGAATGGCCTACACCCAAGGATGTAGCAGATATTCGATCTTTCATGGGGCTGGCTGGATATTACCGGTGGTTTGTAGAAGGTTTTTCTAGAGTTGCCTTCCCCATTACCTCCTTGCAAAAGAAGGGAAAAGTGTTTAAATGGACAGCAGACTGTCAGGGGAGCTTCGAACAGCTCAAGCAATTACTTACCACAGCACCTGTGTTGTGTGTGGCAGATCCTGAAAAGGAGTATGTAGTCTGTACAGATGCCAGTAAGGAGGGCGTGGGCGGAGTACTAATGCAGGAAGGCAAAGTGATTGCCTATGAATCCAGGAAGTTGAAAGAGCATGAGCAGAAATATTCTGCCTATGATCTGGAATTAACCGTTGTGATCCATGCTCTGAAGATGTGGCGCCATTATTTAGTAGGGAGGAAATTTCTGCTAATGACGGATCACCACAGCTTGACTAGTTACTTTAGTCAACCCACTTTAAACGCAAGACAAGAAAGATGGGTGGACTTTTTGGGAAATTTCGACTTCGAAATTAAACACCTAAAGGGAAAGGAGAACAGAGTAGCTGATGCACTAAGCCGAAAAGTGCATTGCATTTATGAGATTGGTATCAGTCAAGGATGGTCCACTCTTGACCAAGAGATTGAGGAGGCTGCGGCGCAAGATCAGATTTATTTGCAAAAGAAGCATTTGGTGCAAAATTCAGATACTTGTTCTATACAACAAGGTTATACCTTGAATACAGCCGGCATGTTGTGCTTTTAGAAGAGGATTTACATACCCAATCAGAGCAGTATTAAAGAAAAGATTCTGGATGAAAATCATAGAAGTCCTTATGCAGGGCATCCTGGTTACCAGAAATTAATCACCTCACTAAGGAAGGAGTATTACTGGCCAAGCATGAAGAAGGATGTTGTAGAATACTTGGCGCGCTGTTTGGAGTGTCAACAGGTGAAAGCTGAACATCAGCATCCTGCAGGACTGCTACAGCCAATACCCATACCAGAATGGAAATGGGAGACCATAACCATGGACTTCATTACCGGTTTGCCAAAATCCAAAAAGAACAATGACTCTATAATGGTGGTAGTGGATAAACTCAGCAAGTCAGCTCACTTTATACCGGTTCAATCCACTTATCGTGCAGCTCAAATCGCAAACATTTTTATGCAAAATATATTTAAACTTCATGGGCTGCCGAAAATAATAATATCTGATCGTGATGTTAAGTTTACCTCAGCCTTTTGGAGGACCTTATTTGAAGGTCTAGGAACTCAATTAAACTTCAGCACCGCATATCATCCGCAAACTGACGGACAGACTGAGCGCGTGAATCAAGTACTGGAGGACATGCTGAGATCTTATGTGATGCAGCAACCTACGCGTTGGGAGGAGTATCTACACCTAGTGGAATTCGCCTATAACAATGGTTATCACTCATCCTTGAAGATGAGTCCATTCGAAGTACTCTACGGCCGGAAGTGCCACACACCCTCCAGTTGGGGTGGACCGGAGGACAATTTTTTTTTGGGTCCTGAGATGCTGGAGGAAATGGAAGTGATGGTGAAAATAGTTCGAGTTAATCTAAAGATGGCACAGCAGCGGCAGAAGAATTTCGCAGATCAGAAAAGAACATTTAAAGAGTACCAAGTGGGTGAACATGTGTACATCAGAATTCGAGCTAGGGAAAGTACCCTCCAATGGAATACCTGTGCCAAATTGGCACCGCGTTTTTGTGGACCATTCCAAATTCTGGCACGAGTGGGGCTGGTAGCTTACCAGCTCGCCCTACCCAGCCATATTCAGGTCCATAATGTCTTCCATGTATCAGTTTTAAAGAGATATGTGTATGATCCTATGCATATAATAAGTTGCCAAGACATTCAGGTAAGGGAAGATTGTTATATAATGTAAACTAAAATAGAATACTAGTAAGCAGCTGATTTAATTGTTGTGTGTTTCAGGTGGAACCGGAAGGAGAGTTCCTGGTCGAACCAGTGAACATATTAGATCAGAGAAGAGTCGAGCTGCGGAAAAAGGTCATCAGCCAGGTTAAAGTGCAGTGGAAGCACTTTGGGCCTGAAGAGGCCACCTGGGAAGATGAACAAATGATGCGGGATACTTATCCCAGACTGTTTTTGGATAAACAACAACATCAGGACGATGTAGACTTTCAGGAGGGGGAGATGTAATATCCCCTGTGAAAAGTTAATGTTGGTAAATGATAAAAGTAATTATTGAACAGAGACTTTATTTGAAATTATATATATTCTTGTTATTAATTTTATGTTAATGAAAAAAAATTGAGTTGGCACTATTGGAACTGAGTTTATGATTAATCTTGGTTAGTAACTGAGGAATCAGTTATGATGAAACCCTAACTACCTTGAGGTAGTTGAGACCCCAGAGGAAAAAGGGGAATTACCAAGTCTGGTTAGGATCAGATGGCAGAAAAGAGAGAAAACATTCATGCTATGTCTGGTTAGGATCAGATGGCATAAGAGGAAAGAATTTCTAGTGTACGCTATGTCTGGTTAGGATTAGATAGCGTTTACTGGCAAGACCAGTGTAATTGCGGTCGAGTAGGACCTGCAAGTGCTTGGGGGTGGAAGCTCAGTGAAGAACTTCCTACGGACGGGTGGATTGACAAGCATCACAAATAGGTTTGGCAGATAAACAGGTATGGTTTATCACATACTCATCTCTTAAAATGTTTACTGTACTGTACTAAGAAAAGTGAACTAAGTTAACAGTTACCAGCCTATTCTCCCTTTAATGGTATTATGAAAGAAGATATAGCATTCTGTGTGAACTATAGAAGCAGACTCGAATGTAATAGTTGGACTGAATATTTAATCTGCGGAAAGAACTCTAAGTTCGTATGAGAACAACAACAAAACGTAGAAAACAAGATAACAGGGTTTATAATAACCCCTGTAGCAGGTTCGATAGCATATTCAGAAATGGATAGAAAGAAACCCTCTTTTATGTGAAAAAGGCATGTATACAAGCATTAGCAACAGGCAAGAACCTATATGTATATAAATAAATACTTAGAAGAGTAAGAAATGTACAGCCGCTCTCCGTGGTAGCGGAATAGTAAACCCCGGTACTCTAACATACATTCTCCAGAAATAAGACCCGAGAGACTCATGGCTAAGCGAAATGAAATGTTAATAGTGCTATCATTACAACTAAAGGAGCAAATAAATAAATTACAGAATTGCAATATCTCATTTCCGAACAGCCGAACCATGAAAATTCTCAGAGACAGTTATAAGAATTATGTTTACGAAATAACCTGTAGAAAATACGCATATATAAATGGCATTGTATGATAGAAGATAGCATTACTCATTTCCTGCTAATAAATGAGATCTTAAAAGAAAAGAATGAATGTCGAAGCCGGAGCATGGTAACTGTAATGACATGCAACCCTCCGGCCAGACTTAACAAGCAAGTCTCCGCTATGGTGAAACCCCTCGAGCCGAGCCGTGGCTTACGCTTGGCTGGCCGAGGCACCAAGCCGGAATAATACGATAAACAACACCATTTCTTAACGTAAGGAGAAACTAGAACAGTAAACCTTGAGCATAAATATACATATGTATCTCAATATTGGAAAACATCAATAGTCCACAAACGAAAGGGGTGAGCAACCACAGAGATGCATTGTGTAATAAAACTGAATCTATATAAATATTTGTGCAACTGTATGATGAATACCCTTGTCAAACATCTAAGTCAAACCCTTACGGGTCGGGATTACAAACTTATTAATAAAGTATTGGCTGCGTTCAAGAGAACTAGCATTCATCTATGTAAAAGAATAACAGTCTATAAGTTATGAAAATATCAAACTGAGTCTATTAAGCCTCTTGGCAGAGGAGTTCCTAGCTTGAACAAAAGGGAACTGAGCAAATCCGCCATCCCTGCCAAGGGAGTAACATTCAGTACAAGCCTGAGACTAAAACGTTTATAAGTACCTATCTGCTCGAACCCTTACCGATGATAGTTTAACCAGTTGTAAGGGTGATTCCGCATCCTTGGAGCAGATGACAGACAACCACCTGCGAGAGAATAATAACCCAAATGTTAGATAACCCGTTGCAAACAGAATCCGTAGAAAAACGTTAATACAATAATGGAAAGTCCCTAAGGAAAATCACAGAGTCTACAACTTAAGCACAATAGGAAATTGACGATACCAGTAACGATTTGACACGGTATATGTCGCAGAGCAAATACCTTCATGGCAGAGAAAGGAGGAGTCAAATACTGTGGTAGCATGCCTTAAACCATGGAGAAACCTGCGTAGTTGTGGAGGAGCGCTAAGGGTTATAGCCCTGCTACCGCTCAGAAGATTAAGGAAATGAGACAGAAACAAGAGCCGAAGACGGATTCACCATTTTAATAACTTGAAACATGTTACCGTTTCATGGCATCACAGGAACCTTTGATCTGCAGCAGGAAGATGTTTACCGTCCGATAGCCGGTGAACCTCCAGGTTGCAATGGGACGAAGTTTGACAAGCCAAGCGGCCAAGCTGTAAGCGTATAAAGCACCGGGTGTCACATGGCATGGTGCCATCCAACCGTTAAACCCTCCAGATGGACGGCGATGCATCAACATTTGGAACAACGACAGAGCTGGACATTACATCGCAGACTCGAGATGTCTCGGAGAAGTTACCATAAATATTTCATTAAATTTGTACAGTGACACCTATGTAACGTATCACCAACCCTGTACACGTAACCAATGTATTGATTGACCAAAGGTAGGCACCATAAATGTTATGTAAAGTGTGGGTCGAATGTTATGCATACCCATTGTGTAAGTAAACATTGTTGTTTGTATTATTTATTAATGAACATAGTAAGGTAGTGTATGCGTAAATGTAAAAGGAGTAGTGTAATTATAGTCGTTTAAAATTTTTTTTTATGTACTGTTTGGAGTGTGACATAGGACGTGGCTGCCTACTATACCTATTTATAGAAATATGGATTAACTTCAAGCTGGGCTATTTATAGAAATATGGATTAACTCCAAGCTGGGATTTTGGTCCAATGGTGGGATCTAACATATTTCTACCATATGTTCATTTGTTGATATGTTGATATCTTGTACAAGAATATATACCATGGAATAGATGAATCTTCCTTCTAAATAAAAAGAGGACTCTTCCTAACCAATGAGAATGGATATTATGTCCAATATTTATGTGAACACATTTGTCACTCTTAGAACAATTGCTTGACAATAATCTAGAAGGTTTATTCAAAGTCATCAAAAATATGCTAGTTTATCTCAAGAACTCACAGAGTCACAAGTCTATCTGAGGGATTCCACTGATCACAAAATCAAGAATATCCTAACTTGCAAAATCCTTCATTCTTTACATAGGGTCTGTTGCAGGTTCAAAAGCTTACAACTTCGTTCTCATTGCTTAGATCTCCTCCAACCAAGTTCCAAGTCTTCAAGGCTACCTAAGGTTTTTTGGCATGCTACCCTCTTCACTCACTTGTCCAAAGGGAGATAATTTTCTTCTATCTTTAGGTTCCAACTTTTCCTTTAGCCCGTCATTTACCATGTCTTTGTAGTAAAAGTAAATTAAATATTTACTTTTCACTAAGGGGTGTTATAAACATATTTAGAAAAATAAACATTAACACTAACATACTTATTTATAAAAACAATAATAAAAATAATATATATGTAAAATTTTATTTTATAGGTTAAGATATTTATTAATAAAGGATAAGCTTAACTAATGCATTCTCAAAACATATGCATACAAATTAGGCTTTCTTTCCTTTGTTCCTACATATAAAAAAATTATGTGAGATAAATAAAAATTCTAAAATTTACTTCTCTTACTTATTTATATGTCCTATTACATATTAAAATTTTCTCTAACACTTTGATATTCTTCTTTTGTGCATCTAGATTCCTTTCACACGAAAAAAGACTAATCTAAAAATTAAACATACATATAAATTTGTTTCCTATTTTCATGCTAAAGACCGGTAAAACTGGTAATGTCTTTGACATATTTTCAAATAAAACTTATACTATAAGCTTTTCCATTATATTAAATATATTACATATATTTAAACTAAGTCGCATGTGGTAGCTACAATGTAACACTTGTTTTCTTATTGTATTGTGCTCTACAACCCAGTTGTCACATAACGTTATATATATATATATATATATATATATATATATATATATATATATATATATATATATATATATAGATGTTGTGTGCGTAACGTTACTTTAATATATGTATATGCAAAAGATGTTATGTGTAATGTTACTTTAAAAAAATTTAATGTTACATAAAAAGTCAATGTCACCCATTTTTAAATACGAGGGATAAATGTAATTTCTTCATTGAGCCGAGATCTAATATCTATAGTATGCTTGAAATGTGTAACTTAAAGTAATATAACGTTAACATTTTCACTAGGTCAAAATAAAATGAAAATATGGTAGATATGTGTAGCTTAATGTAATGTAAACATTGTAACTTGGTGAAAATATAACTAAAATAACAAAAAATAATTAAAAATAAAAATAAAAGATAACCCTATAAAAAAAATGACTCATGGTTTTAAAAATCCATGATATTGACTCATGGAATTCATATGGATTCATGCTACTTTGATGTTATATTTAGATACATAATTAGTTGTAGATAAGGATGACATTAAATATGGAACTTTCTTGTAAAGGTAATTTTTTTTTGGATATGTTGGCATTGGACATTTCTTTGCGAAGATGGCAAAATATTAGGAAAAATGTAATTATGACATTTTATCTAATATGTTTACCAACCTCCATCCACATTTTACTAAGCTGTATTGGATTAAATATAGTAATATAATATTATATTTTACCTATTGAGTAGAATATAGTATTTAGGGTGGGGTGTGACATGAAATATTATGTAAAATTTAATAATATTAAATTTTAATTAGTATTTCCGCCCACCATGGCCACTATTTATTACGTGGGGGTGGTTATAAATATTGATTAACATATACTATTATAATATTATATTTTACGTAATATTTCCCCTCACCTAATTCACTTTTTGGGTCGACATAGGGAAAATGTAGATGTAATGTAAGTAAACACTTTTAATGTCAGCTCAACTGTAATCAATATATTTGTAATAATTAAAATACTTGTGTTCCATCTCTAAATTAATTAATAAACTCATAAAAACTTAATATTTACAATATGGAAATATTTTTAATCCTAAATTTTTACCATGGATATTATTAACTTTTAAGTATGTTTTTCTACAATACCATGGGCCAATACCCACAATAAAAAAGTAAAGATGGGGAGGAGAGAAAAAAAATATAATGCCATGAGCTACTACCATGGTCTATCAATACCATGGGCCATCTAGACTTTTGATTATTATGTTATGGATCTAGTTTTTTAGTTATTTTGTTACAATACCATGACTTACCAATAACACATGCCCAAAAATGATAGCTTATTTCAAAATTAAAATATTCTACAAATACTTTATTTTAATTTAATTCTATAATATTTTTAATTAAATCTAAGAGAAAAAAGCTTCTAATTACTTTCGAGGTATATCTAAACCCTCCATCCTCGTGGCTGCTAACAATATTCCAATAGGGATGAAATGGAGGTTTTAATAAATTAAAAAATGAGAATACTTTTATATATACTTATTTGAAATTTATATAATATAAATAATATTATAAAGAACCAGGACTTGCATCTTAACCATGGATTGAAGAGAAGTGAGAAAGAAAAATGATTAACAATGATAACATAGTGAATGGTTCTTTTAATTTTTTTATTATTGTATTTTCTTTAACATGATTGATCCAAAATATAGGTTTAATATTTTACAACAGAATGTGTTTTTTTTTTTAATTTAGATACTTTCTTAAATACAATACAAAGGGATGATATTTAAGAAAGAGAGTGAGATGGAAGGGGGAATAGAGTGGGGAAGAGAGACATAGATCGGAGAGAAGGTGTGAGAGAGAGGAAGAAAGATAGGATGGAGAGAGACGGAGGAAAAGAGATGGATTGGGAGGGGGAAAGAGAGGGAGTGAAGAACATATACATTGAGAGATAGAGGCGGAGGGAGAGAGGGAGTGATAAGGGAGAGATGAAGATCGAATGATCAAGAGAGGAGATAAGGGAAGAGGGGGAAACTAAGAGGATAAAGATAGGGAAAGAAAGGAAAGAGAGAGACATGGAGACATAGTTATGAATGGGCAAGAGAGGGAGAATGACACGTGTTTAGGTGGTTGAGACATAGAGAAAAATAAGGAGATATGGAGGGAGGTATAGATATAGATGACAGTGGGATAGAGGGAGAGGTATATAGAGAGAGATGAGTGTTACAAATCCATTTGGGCACATCAATCCCATCATCTAGATCAGTTTTTTAGGGCTCATCAAACCCAAATTTTAGTTGTTACGTGTCATAAACAAGTCACCCCTTTGAATGCATCCTTTCCGGATAGTTTCATGATTTGAAGACATCCAGAAATGGCCTATAGAGGGACCAAAGCAAGTAGGCCGATCTAATAGTGCACTGCAGAGTAGTTAAGTCCATGCTAGGGTGCTTTGTAGAGCACTTAGACTTCCTCTCACTTGCGCTGGGTGAGTTTGAGTGAACTTCACATAGGGTTTGGGGAATATTCTTATCTTTTGGAGTCATCTAGAAGGTTCCCTCACTTATCAACTCCTATGAGCTTGAAAATGGATGAGGAATGAGTCAAGATGCATCCTATCCTCTCATCCCTTCCTCCATGAAACTAATTCTAAGTATGGAAGGCCATTCAATACCACGAATTATGACAAAACCTCCTTCATCTCCCTATAAATTGATCACTCATCTAAGTGATCAGGGGATGGACTTTGATAATTATAAGGAGATAGTGTTAGTTTGAGATTTGAGACCGTTGTAAGTGTCATTATGCTACCAAAATGTCATGCTTATGATGTGATGTGGATGGAACCAAAGCTAGAGGAGTGACTTCGAATCAGACTTGATGGTTGTAGTTCCTTCTTCTCTTCAGTAAAGTATTTTAACCTTTTTCCCATATGCTTATCTTGTTATATGATGCTTATACGCTTGAATGCATTTGATTCCATTTACTTGTATTCAAGGATCGATACAAGGGAGACAAGAGGAAAGAAAAACTACAAGTAGGTATTCTTTTATTTTCTGTCTTATCTATTTCTTATAGGAAAAGGCTAAAGTACTTTAAACTGTTGTTCTAGATATGACTACTTTTCTAGGGAATTAGTATTTATCCGTAGATACCAAATTATCCAAAACAAATTGGCGACTATGTTGGGGACAATCATCATTTCAGGTAGCTTATCCACATCCTAGGACACTCTAGTAGACCTTACTTCCTTTCATTGATTCTATTTCAGCCTTGTTGAAGTGTTATTTGATCAAAAATTGAGGTTAGATGACTTTTGAGTGGCCTCTCAGGAATCAGCACAGGCTTGGTCAGGGGACAGTGCTATGAGGAGCCCCCTTGAGTGAGAGACAGTGCTCTGTAGCATAGCTAGGCCCTCTTTGACCTGCACTGATCTACCATAGGGAAAATTTTGACCTATTGATTGGGTTTTTTCTTCGAATTTCCTTTTGTTTGTGCTTGTTTAAAGATCAATGATTGTAGTATGTCTTTGAAATCAACTTGTGTTTCCTCTTTCCATCCCTACATTTACTTGATTGATTAATGTTTCTTAAATTATTTCTTTGTCATTATCGATTCATCGTCAAAGTTAGATTATAGTTGATTAATCTTTGTTTGAAAGAAAGTGTTGTAAAAGTCTTCTTTTCCTTCGAAACTGAACTGTCATAAAGTCTTCGTTCTTATAAAAAGATTTATTGATTGAATGTGCATTAGTTTCCTTTTTGTTCATCATAAAATTAAGGATTCAAAAAGAAAAACTTGCATCGTTCATATTGTAGTTTGTGAATGCTTGAAAGTAATAGCTAGGGAAATTGCATAAGGTGTGCTTCTTTCTTTTTTTCAAAGATTTGATTCCTGTATCCCTACTGGCTAAGATTTTCATTATTCAATTGAATGAAAATAATGCTTATCATATTAGTTTCATTTTAGGAATTGCAAAAATGCATCATGTGGTCAACCTTGAAAGGAAAATTCTAAAGAAGATCAACTTAAAATTTATCTGAATTTATCTAATGGAGCATTGTCACCTAATGAATAACATTTAGAGCTTCTAGGATAAAGATATGTTTCGGCATCGAAAAACATAGAATTTTTCGCTAACTTGTTTGTAATACATCCCAAGTGTGATACCTCATTCCACATGCGTGAGTATATCATAGCTCATCCACGCACCTTCGGGTATATAGGGTATATACGGATTGGGCCTCCACGCACTTTCAGGTATATATGGGAGGAAAACACTAGGTTTCTATCCATCCTTAGGTAATCGAGTCAACTACCACGTACACTGTGATACACCGAACACAACACTCGGGGAGATTGCATAACTGTACTTCTCAACTCATTGGGAGGTATTCTGCAGTTGATAGTTTATTGGTAAAACTTTTGCCTAGATTATCCCTTTCTTGTTTTGTTATGTTACTTTGATTAAAATACAGTTAATTGATCGTGGATAACATCCTCTATGCTCACTCCTTAGTTGATCTTAGGTTGAAACATATGGTGACAAATCTAGAGTCCATCGATCAAGGAATTCCTTTTGATGGGAATCCTAGTCCTTTTTCTGCTTTCGGAAATATTGGTGCTCCTTATATGGCTACATTATCCCTACCGGGACTTATCATTGGCTTTCCAGTATGGTTGTTTTCAACCTCCTTGGCTCAAAATGTCGTGATTTCTTCAAGTACTCCTCCAACTGGACAAAATCAACCTCCAGTTGATCGTAAAATTGACCCTTTGAATTCTTCCTCAGTTGTTTCTTCCTCCTCTTCTTCCTCTTCGCCTGGTGAAAGTATTGGGACTAGTAACCAGGTGGCTAAGAAGAACAAGAAAGGGAAGAAGAAGAAGAAGAATCAAATGTAGCAGAGGGACAACTAGGAAACCATTACTTTGAATGCAACACCTAATGAGGAACCGCTCGTCAAGCCTCACAAAGTTTGATATCCATTCAAACTCCATGTGGGAGACCATCTTCTTTGAAATTGTCCTGATATTCCTCAAATCGTAGAGAAATGGTCTTCTTTTCACATCGTCTTATGTCATCAAGTTTTTGAGATCATGCTGGTGACACACCATAACCTAGTGGTAGTAAAGTTCATGGAAAAAAGGGTAAAGTCAAGTTTCCCTATAGGTTATGTGAAGGGAATCACCCCATTCACATTTGTCCCTATCTAAATGAAGCCAAAAAAGTGTTGGATAACCATCCTGCCTCTTCGCAACGACTTCCATCTAGTTACAAGAGACTCTCCCTTAATCCTTTACTAGTTGATGAATTGACTGACTAAAATCAATCATCGGTCAAACCCACTCTCTCTAAAAATGAATTCTATGAGTCTAGACCCGACCCAAATCAATAGGTCGAGGTAACAGTTGACCCAATTTCACCTTCAATTAATCGTACTGCTCCCATAGAGAGTAAGTATGATACCACTCAAGTTCTTTTTGTTTCTTCAGATTCCAATGAGATTGGAGGCAATCCTCTTTTTCCATCAAGACATGATCTCGTAAAATCCCAGTCAAGCCTTTCACATGATCTCGTATACGAACCTTCATTCCATCCACTTGATAGCCACGAGTATTCTACTTAGGTGAATGTAATGAAGCTTGGGGGGCATGCACCTAGTGGTAAAGTTAACTTTCCCTCTAGGTTATGTCAAGGGAATCACCCCGTTCACCTTTTTCCCTATCTGGACGAAGCCAAGGAGGTGTTGGATAACCGTCCTGCTTCATGGCAACGACTTCCATCTGGTTACAGGAGACTCTTCCTTTCATCATGTTGGGGGCATGTAAACCAATCTTAAGCATAGTTCTTCATTTTAAGCTTGCGTAAAAATGAAACTAAATCCAAGCATAGTTTTTCATTTCAAGCTTGTGTAAAAATGAAACTGAATCCAAGCATAGTTTATAGTTTCAAGCTTGCGTAAACATGAAACTGAATCCATGCATAGTTCCCTATGGTTCCAGCTTGTGTAAAAATGAACCCATCTCCATTTTAACCCTTGTGATTGTCATTCTATCAGCATTTTCTGTGAGATGAGCCTTGGTTTTGATCCTTCCATCCTCACTATCTTCTTGGTCGATCATACGCTTTCACTTGGTTGTTTTACCCTTTTTGAGGAATAGTTGCAATGAATGGTCTTATTAACTAGCCTCTTCACATAAATCAACACGTTTTGAGAAGTTCCAACATCACTGAAACTAGTTGCTACTTGAGACACCACTCATTCCTCAAAGTGGAGTCCTCTTGAAGCTCCTTTTAGACTCTCCAAACATGAAAAGAATGACAAGTGCTTGTCCTTTTTAGCTCACTAATAGATTGGAAATGACATCTACTCAATATAAGTTTAACCTTTGCCGAATTGAGATAGGTTAGCTACGAAAAAGGAATATGTTGATCGAACATGGTCAATAGGTTCTCTCTCATATTATATTACACTTTTTCAGGCTTGAGAGACAAATCTGCGAAAATTAACTTATGGCGTTTTATTTTTGTCCCTTTTCAAAATCTCTAAACGTGAAAAATACCAAGTTATCTTTGTCCTTAAACTCATTAAAACATCAAATAGTGACAAACTTGTCCATTTGGACAAGAACGAATTTCACCTTTGCTAGACTCATTAAAACATCACATAGTGATGGATTCACCTGAACGACGGAATTATACAATAAGAATATGTTATCCTCCTCAAGGTTGATAAAAATAAAGAGGTACTGGTCAGCAATGACTAGGGAAAATGGGAAAAAGGGAAAACCGCTTTATGGTAGTAGGTCACTCTTGAACATGACACTATCACTCCATCACACTGACTATTTGGGTTGGGTTATTAGCTTGATGGTTATCACACCGTTAGTCTATCGTACCATCCATCACTTTGTTTTGGGTCAATGCTACCAATTCATTTCAGTGTCGTTGACATATTCAAGAGAAGTCATTCAGTCAAAATTCATCCTTTGCAATACCATAAACTTTCATTTTCATGACTGCCATTCCCCAACTCTGTGTTGTCAGTCAAATTCCATCTCTAAAATCACTACGCTCGTTTCGTGTCGTTGATGTGGTATATATTAAGGTGCTCATGCAGTGAGTCACCTCTTTTTGACATCAACACATTATCTAGAAGTTGACTTAGAAACACCCTTCCAGTACCTTGAGGCTTGCATACATCAATGGCATGTTTCTCACTTCCAGAGACAGGTTGACATCAATTTCCTTTGACTGAAAGACTTGTATGGTGCTCGACATCAAATCATCCATTCACACCATTCAGAATGTACTACAATACCTTAAGTATCATTATCATTATCGATGATTTCTCTCACGTCTGTTAACGAATTACATCATTGGCTGGTAATCAGATGGGGTCTTCCCATGTTTGACATCAGATCATAGATTCACATTGTTAGACTCGTACTTGAGCGAACGATTGAATAAGATAGAAGACCCTAGATCTAGTTTCATCCATACGGTCTAAGATTTCTGGAGTACCAAATCATATGTACAATGGCTTTACATTGATGGTCATTCCAATCATGGGTCTATGTTTGTAGATGACTATTTATCTACATGTAATGAAATTTTTTAAGTAGAGCATGGGTATTCCTTCCCTCAGCAATTCATATAAAAATCAAAATATCATGATATTTGTATTGTAATTGGTGCAGGTCACCTTCCACTTCGATACCTCCTCATCACATCATAAAGCATTTCATTTGACATTTGCATTTTTCTGACTTCATGCTTTAGGAGACAGTTGTTACAGATCCATTTGGGCACCTCAATCCCATCATCCAGATCAGTGTTTTAGGGCTCATCAAACCCTAATTTTAGTTGCTACATGCCCTAAACAAGTCGCACCTTTGAATGCCTCCTTCCCAGACAGTTTCATGACTTGAAGACATCCTCAAAATGGCCTCTAGAGGGACCAGTACATATAGGCCCATGTAAGGGTGTGTTGCATGGTAGTTAAGTCCATGCCAGGGTGCTCTGCAAGGCACATAGGCTTCCTTTTGCTTACACTGGGCAAGTTTGAGTGAAATTCACATAGAATTTGGGGAATGTTCTTATATTTTCGAGTCATCTAAAAGGTTCCCTCACTTATCAACTCCTATGAGCTCAAAATGGATGAGGAATGAGTTAAGATGCATCCTATCCTCTGATTCCATTTACTTGTATTCAATAGATCTTTTGCTTTGAGCAGTTCTTTGTCTTCTATTTTTGTTTACAGGTACTTCTCAAGTGCATTAAGTACGGGAACGAGCGACATGATCGATACAAAGGAGGCAAGAATAAAATAGAACTACAAGTTGGTCTTCTCATCTTCTTTGTCTTATCTATTGCTTATAGGAAATCGCTAAAGTGCTCTAAACTATTGTTCTAGATATAGCTACTTATATAGGGAATTACTATTTATCCGTAGATGCCAGATTCTCCAAAACAACGAGGGAGAGAGGGATGGGAAGAGAGAAAAGGAGAGGGGGAGGGAGATAGACACAGAATTGAAGGTGTAGAGAGAGGGAATAAGAAAGAAACACAGAGAGACAAATATAGACATAGACGTTAGATCTAGAAAGTCATGAATATTTTGGATTTTCACTAAAATAGATTTATTGATTTCAATGTAGTTGTTTATTTCTAATCCTACTTGATCACATACACTTTATGCATTGATTTCAGTGTAGATTTCACTTTATGATACTATTTAATACCTTACACTGGATGCATTGATTTCAATGTCGATGTTGATTTCTACTCCTATTTGATTGCTTGCACAGAATGCATTGGTTCCAATGTAGATATTGATTTCTAATCATATTTGATCACTTTCACTAGATGCATTGATTTCATTCTGGATGTCAATTTCTAATCCTATTTAATACCTTACACTAGATGCATTTATTTCAGTGTAGATGTTAATCTCTACTCATATTTGATTTCTTCCATTAGATGCATTGGTTTCATTGTCAATATTGATTTCTAACCCTATTTGATTTCTTGCACTAGATGCATTGATATCAGTATAGAAGTCAACTTCTAATCCTATTTTATTGTTTGCACTAAATGCATTGATTTTAGTGTAGATGTTGATTTTCTATTTGATGCAACTAGATGTATCATCTACATTAATTTCAAGGTAATTAGATTAATAGTGTGCATTGATTTCAGTGTAATCACATTTTTGCGTCCTCCATCTATATCTCTATCTCCCATTGTCTCTCCTTATCTATCTTTCAATGTCACTCCTTAAACATACACACTTTCTCTTCATATCTATCTATATCTATCTCCCTTCCTACCTTTCCCCTCCCCCTATCTCTCTTTCCCTTCTCTCTCTCTCTCTAGCATTTCTCTCTCCATATCTATATCTCTTCCTCCCTTACTATATTTGCCTCTCTCTTCTTCCCTCTCTCCTCCCTCCCTGTCTTTTCCTCTCCCTTCTTCTCTCTCTCTCCCCCCATCTATATCTCTATCTCCCCTTGTCTTTCCTTCTCACCCCCAAAACATACCCACTCTCTCTCAGTAATTCAAATACGATACAATACTTGAATTTTCATCCTAAATAAAATGTTTGCTTCTTGAAATTATAAACTATTTCTAATTGGCTACATTCTTATTATTCCCATTTTCCATCATTCAACATTGTTAATTACTTTACATTCAAATGCAGTAATAAAAAATAACTACCATTGGGGTTTAACATTCCATAAGTCACAATGATTGACTTTGGAGAAAATTTCTATTAATATTGGAGAGCAATATATGTTATTTAATACATTAGTGAGAAACATATGGTATTTAATACAGTAACTCGAGTTAATATTTCAATGGTACATGATTTTTTCATAAGATTGATGTGATAAAATGGAAAAACTAATAGGTGTGACAATAGCTCGAGTTAATATTTGAATGGTCTATGATTTTTTCATATGATCGATATGAGAAAATGGAATAACTAATAAGTGTGACAATATGAATAGAGAAAATGGAAAAACTAATATGTGTGATAATAGGAACAGTAGAAGAAAATAAAATAGTTTCAGATTGATGGCAATGAAGATTGCTTTTAATTGACTATATCCTTATTACTCACATTTTCTATCAATCAAAATCGTTGCATTGACTCTGTGAACTCAAAATTTGTATTTATCATTTTTCATGATTCAAGTTACAAATAGTCTCTCTCATCTCAACAAACTGAGGTAACTAAGAAAATTTTAAATTAAATTGACAAAATTAATCTCAGACATATTAAGCATATTTAAAATCAGCAAAATAATTAGTTGTTGAGAGGGATCAATCTTAGACATATTAAGCATATTTAAAATCAGCAAAACAATTAGTTGTTGAGAGGGATCAACTCTCTCGAGGTGCAAACCTTTCCTGAAGTTTTGCACTCAAAAAATAGTTTTGCACCTTGATAGATTGGTTGTTAAGATGGATCTAGGCTGGTAATAATAAAATTCAATATGAGTTGCAAATAAAATATTTTAATATGCAAACTTAAGTAATATTGAGGTGTGCTTAACAATATATTAACTGACGTAGATTCATCTTAACACTAGATCTATCAAAATTTGTTGAACATCTAAATATTTTTATCATTTTAAATATGATAAATATGTCTTAGATTAATTTGGTAAATTTAATTTAAAATTTACTTAGTTATACACAATCTTCATTGCCATCAATGTGAAACTATTCTTTTCTATTTTCTGGAGGAATTCCATGAGCCAATACCTTTTTTTCTCTTTTCTAGAGGAATTCCATGAGCCAACCATGGGTTTCTAAAACCATAGGTCAATACCATGATTCATTTTTATTTTTTCTGTTATTTAATTATTTTGATCACTTTAAATATGCTAAATATGTCTAGGATTAATTTGGTCAATTTAATTTAAAATTTTCTTAGTTATATAAACAATCTTCATTGCGATCAATATGAAACTATTTTCTTCTATTTTCAAGGAATTTCATGAGTCAATACAATGGATTTTTAAAACCACGAGCCAATACCATGAGTCATTTTTATTTTTCTTATTATTTAATTTTTATAGGGTTACTTTTTAATTTTAATTTTATTTATTTTTTGTTATTTTAATTTTATTTTCACCAAGTTACAATTTTTACATTACATTAAATTACATATCTCTATCATATTTTAATTTGATTTTGATTTAGTCAAAATGTTAACATTATATTACTTGAAGTTACACATTTCTAGCATAGCATAGACATTAGATCCGGGCTCAATAAGAAATTACATTTATCCCTAGTACTATTTTTTTTAAAGTAACATTATTAAAAAAAAAAAGAGAGTAAAGTTACACACAAAATCTCTTGCATATACATATATTAGCTGAAACACACACACACACACACACACACACACACACACACACACATATATTGCATATAAATATATTAAAAATTTATCCACAACATCTCATGCATATACGTATATTAGCTGACACATACTCCCTCATGCATATACATATATTAGCCAACACTTACTCCTTCATGTATTAGACTGTAGAGGGCCTCTTAGCATAATTATAATTATTATTATTATTATTAAAAGTGACAGTAATTCCATACTAAAACTTGAATAAATGTAAAATTATAATAATACATTCTTTTCCATTCTTTTCCATTTAGAAACTATTCTGTTTACAGAGTTTTTGATAGACGATGTAGAGTTACTAATTCAATTCTCCACCCCTATCTAAATAATATAGCCCACCACACTTACTAAAAAAACCATTTTATTATTCCCAAATCTTCCCAACTTCTACCATGAATGCACCAATCATACAATTTGAACACAACCTATCGGAAACGTCGTTAAGTGAAAGTTCGTGGATCCAAAAAGGGCATAAATATATTTTGCAGTGGAAACTATCGAAGTTCAACTGCATTTCCATTGCATGGGGCATATATAGGGAAACATTGCTGAGCAGTGACATTATTGCCACTGGCAGCACTGCAGTTATATGCTCCTTACAAGCATTTTCTCTCGCGGAAACAACAATAAAGAGGCGGCGTTCCTGTGGTTTCGTTATTCAGAGTAGTAGTTTTAGATTGATAATGGGGAGAGCGAATGGAGGATCTATGTTGTTTTTGGGGTTGACAGTACTGGTTTTCTGGATCTTGTTATCATATGGTACATTCATTATGAGAAATAGTGTAATTATTTTATTTATTTCAAGTATGGTTGAATTTTACATTTCGATTAATCATTATTTTGTTATCATTTGCAGATCCAACAGAGGCTAAAACTTCTCACAGTGATGACATTCCACCGTGCACTGACAACCCCTGCGATGAGAACGGCAATTGCCCCGGCACCCAAATGTGTTGCCTAGAACGTGTTAATAGGAGCACTTTTGTGTGTTGCGCGCAGGGTGGGTGTGAAGTTTCTTTGAAACCATTGTAGACAGAAAAGGCTATCATTAGTACATTTAGCCGTTATTACTCATAATAATCGTCATTTAAATAATGGATAGGGTAGTAACTTAGTTTTAAAAATGGATCTGGATATGTAAGTGGTTGTGAGATGTCTTGGATGAGAACAATCTCAGGCTGTTTGTAGTTGTTTTTAATGGAGTAATTATTTATTTTATGTCGTAGATGAATTTTATTTTCAATTTTATAATAACTATAAAATAATTTAGTCAAAGCTTGTATTTAGAAATACTTTTAATATTTTGGTGTTATATCTTATATCTCAAAAACATTATTCTTCAGAGATGTCTTTCAACATGTTTTTATCTAAGTTATTGTTTAAAGTGGGCAACCAGATTGGAATAAATTAAAAGGCTTTTGTTTTGTTCCATTTCTCATAACAATGAGCTTTATGATTTCCTCGAAATTGTTTTTTGTTTTTTATTTTTACAAAATGCTATGGAGTGAAGCGCAGAGTTTTGTCTTTTAAATTTTATAATGTAAAGTAAATTTTTATTTTTTAAGCAAAATGTTAAATACCTAAAATTTGTTACAAATTAACCGGCTTTTATTTTGTTACATTTTTCATAACGAGGTTTATGATTTTTTGGAAATTGTTTTATTTTTTATTTTTACAAAATACCACTAAATGAAGTGTTTAGGTTTTGTATTTTAAATATTACAATGCAAATAATGAAGACTTGTTATTATTTTATTTAAGTTTAACAATATACACATGTTTTATGTAAACACAGTTTTTTTTAAGAATATTGATTTTTATATTCGTCAACAAAAGTTGAAATTGGAACATGTTTTTATTTTTTACATATTTGAAAATGTATGTTTCTTTTTATAAATGGATTAGTTTTTTGCATGAATGTTGATTAACTTTTTGCCATAATAATAAATATCATAGTAACTTAGGAGTGATTATTTTGATCTTTTATGTATAATTTTAAAAAGATCAAAATTATGATGATGGAAAGTTACTATACAATACATGTTTTAAAAAATTAATTTTCTTTATTATTATTATTATTGTTTAAATTATTTTTTGAAACAACATAAAACAACATAAGTTTGAAACTGTAACATATTTTTATATTTATATATTTGAAAATGCATGTTTGTGCAATGACGTCTACTTAGATAAATTAGTTTTTGTTCATATAGTTTTACCATAATTTTTTTACATATTCGAAAATGCATGTACATATAAATGGGTAAGTTTTTTTTGCATGATTGTTCATTAAAATTTTACTATAATATTTCTAAAACTACAGTAGCTGCAAGACTTATTATTTTAACATTTTAAGTAAAATTTTAAAAGATGAAAAATATTATGGTGAAAAATTAATATATAATATATATTTTATCCATTTATATTTCATTATTATTATTGTTTAAATTATTTTTTCTTTGCTACATTTTTTAAAAGAGAGAAGTTTGAAATTTTTTAGAAAATATTTTTTAAAATTCAATTCAGTCTTGTATTTCGAATCTTATAATGGAAATTATTTCACAAATATATTTTACAAAATACTAAAACATAGAAACACATTTTGTATTTTAAATCTAAAAACACACCACTTTGGAACATATTTATATAATTTTTTTATTTTATAATATTTAGCATTTACATATTCAGCAATACATCTTCCTAACTAATATTATTTTAATTCTTTAAATGAAATGTTTAATTTTTTTTCAAATAGTTTTCCTGGTATATTAACTAAAAAATGTTTTAGGAGAGTAAAATAATGAAAAGTGTAAGGTTTTGGAGCCTTTTTAATGGTTCGTTTTCTAACGCCTAACTATTAATTCCATAGTTTAATATATATGTGATTAATTCTCATGATTATGTCATAAAGTCTCTTGGATAAATCAAGAAGTGTTAAAATTGCACATTTTCGTTTGTATATATTTATTGCAAGGTTTGTCAATCCTTCCTAAATCTGCTTCGTGGAACTCTGGTTTCTACCCCTGACGTCAATAGGTTTCATCCAAATAGATGAGTTGCCAACCATGCCGGGCAAGGAGTTTAGGGTTTTTTGAATCAACAGTGGGGAGGGAAAATGGGTTGTTATGGCAACTACCTGCCCACGTCCAGCCAGTAACGGTCATTCTAAACTTCCTATCTCCCCACCAGCGAGCTTTGCAATCCTTACTCACTCTGGCTTAGGCATTTCTCCATACCTTTCTGGCCATCTCAGCCTTACACCTCTGCAACAGGTACACACATATTAGCTAGTAGATCTTTTTTCCTCCCTTGTCACAGGTTTTTCATATATATATGTGCTCTTTTTAAGCTACTGCCACACTTTGTCATTTTTATCACTGTTGTTTTGATCACAGATGGTAATTACCACAACCCCCACATTTAACGACTCTTGCACACTTTTCAACCACTTTCAGGTCTCTGCAGTAAGTGATGACTACCTGCCTCGTGTCGCAGGTATTTCTCAGTCGTTATGGAAAATTCTAGAGTTATTCCTGTGGTTTTTTTGTATTTAAGGTCTTCAACGAGAAGAATCAATTAAAATGGCATTTCTCTTTGGAGATTGTAGTGTTCTAGAGTCATGTCGTTCAACCCTTCTTGCCAGGTAATACCCTAACACTTTTTTCAATTCGTTTGGATTTTTCTTGAGAAACTTACATCAGTTCAATCCCTCTAGGGTTTGTTTATTAATAACCCCTACTCAGAATTTCTTGAAGGATTTATTTTGCTGTTTTATTTTATAAATCTATCTGGAAATTCTCTTATTTTTTAGGTCGATATTATTATACCATCTTGCATTGAAGAGATTTGGACAAAATGTATAATGACTGGTCATGACTGCCCCAATGAGGCGATTGCACAAACTGTATAATGACTGGACTTTACTGGTCCAATGAGACGATTGCATACACTATTCTGGTTTTATATCTGTTTAGAGGAATTCGAGGAATTATTTTGTTATATTCTTAACTTCTACGAAATTTCTCCCTTGCAATTATTTGTTTCGTGAAGAATAACAACACTCTGTCAGTTAAATTGATACATGTTGCAAAATTTTCTATAGCTAAAGAAATTGTCTCTTCGATGGCCTATTCCGCTCGTGTAGTTATTGTTATTTAATTTACCTCTTAGTTTGATGAGTCTCTCGAACATCTTGGTTGAAATTTTATTTATTATTTACAAGGTTTGTTAGTATTACATGCAGCCGTTTTTAGAGTTTTCCATAAGTCCTTTTAGACAACATGGTTACAACTTTCGTACACAATTGACATAGCTTTTTACCTTGAAGTTTCTTATTTCTAATTTTTTTAAGTTTCATATATATATAGATATTGAATTTAGTCTACAAAGATTTGAAGGTTCAATCCAGGCCCTACATTATCTCTACAACTAAATAATGTCTCTAAAACTAATTAAACATGTCAAGGACATTTAGTCTACAAAGATTTGAAGGTCCAACATAGGGCGTACATTATCTCTAAAACTAATTAAACAAATATCTCAAAAACTAATTAAACAGCTTAAGGTTAAAGACATTTAGTTTACAAAGATTTGAAGGTCCAACATAGGGCTTACATTATCTCTAAATCTAATTAAATAGATTAAGGACTCATGATCTCTAAAACTAATTAAACAAATATCTCTAAAACTAATTAAACAGCTTAAGGTTAAAGACATTTAGTTTACACAGATTTGAAGGTCCAACATAGGGCTTACATTATCTCTAAAGCTAATTAAATAGGTTAAGGACTCATGACTGTCTTGACTGGGTAACATAACCCAAGACTACCTTTTATAGTCTTGTATGTACTCATGTTTCTTTTTATTTGTCTAATATGAGTTGATGGTTCTTTTTATTTATTTTTTATGAAACAAATTTTCTTTCAAAACATACTAACCATAGAATAGGAAACTGAAATAGAATCAACAAATGAGTGACCTGTGTTAACCTTTAAACTACACTTATATCTATAAATCATTTGGCATGTTGTAGTGGACAAAAAGATGCACCACCCTTAACAAAACTCCACTTGAACTAGTTTCACAATAAAAATAAATTTTCACAAAGACCTTTCTAGGTCCAATAGGGTTCGAGTGTGGTACCTTCTTGGGTATAGTGTCCTATCCTTGAAAGTAGCACCACAACTGCTTAGTTATTTGATCCGCATCCTACCACGCGTCAATTCAAAAAGATTACTTTGGCTTCCCCGCTCTCACCCTCTTAGCCAACCTCTTCCAAAACTTTAGATAGTTCATCTTTGGGAGGAATGATTCTAGGAAGGAAACTACCTCTACCCAAATTCCCTTCTTGGGCTTTCCCTAACTATTTTCTTAACTGTTGAAATGTGAAATTTCCTCTTAGCATCTTTTTCCCACTATAATTTTCATAGCTGACCGACTACAACAATTCCTTATTAATATCAAATTAGAAAAAAAAGAATAAATGTATTTACATTGTAGGTTCACACCTTGCCTCAACATGGCCCATTGTCTATGGCCCATTGTCTATAATAGTAAATTCATGAGAAAGTAAGTAGAATATTTACAAGCCACTAATGAAAAATATTTAAACAATGGAAACAATTCACACATAAACATAAACTAAACAAATAGGTAAATAAAAAAACAATGCTCAAATGGAGCAAATAAATCAATAAGATAATGGAAAAATCTCCTTTTGGTGACTGCTAGTGGTAGAGGTTGAATACAATAGATGAATCTTAGACACTTGAAGATAATCCTTTGAGCTATGGTACTCAAAAATCCTTAATAAGGGGGTTTCTTTTCCTCAATCTATTTGCAAGTTTCTCCTTTGTCTCAAAGAAGTATGAAGAATCTCCAATGGTGAATTCCTCTTTTCTCATTATGATGATAGATTTATTAGAAGCAATACGACCAACATGCTAGTGCTCTTCCCTTCTTTGGCTTCAGGGAAAATTTTAAGAACCCCCCCTAAATTTATAAATATAATAAATGGGCGAATCTCCATGGTATATAGGAAAAATGGAAGGCGATTTTATCAATAATATAATATGTACATATAATTTTTTGGCGAATCTCTCACCAGGCATGGTGAATATTTTACTCAATTATAAAATCTTGTAAGATCTTGGCGAGTCTTTCACTAAATAATAATAAAACTTTGTAAATTCCCAGTGAATGTTAGCATAGGTACATGCTGGTTTAATTCCCCCATTTAAATAGGCTACATTCCAGGTGAATACCATGGGTCAATACCATGTGCCATTTTGGTGAATACCATGGGTCAATACCATGTGCATTTTTGTTTTTATTAATTCTAATATTAGGGTTAATAATGGTTTTTTACATGGCATTAATAACAATCTAGTCCATGGTATTTGTCCATAGTATTTTAGCCATAGGTTTCACCTAAATTTGAGTGTTCGTAAATATAAGGTGACTTATAGAGTAAATATAAAAAAATGTTTTATTTGTTTACCATACCTCTCGTTTATTTATATTTTTATTAATTTACCATACCTTTTTTACAAATATGGTATTTAGCCCATATGATTCACTTAAATAAAACCTCTTTCTTGAGCCTTCATAAATAGAACGAGGGTTATGGACTAAATATAAAAAGAGGTTTTATACGTCTAGTTTATTTATATTTATATTTATTTACCATACCTTTTGAGTAAGTATAAAAAGACGTTTTATTTATTTACCATACCTCCACTTTACTTATATTTTTATTTGTTTACACCCTTACATGTATATAAGGTGACTTATGGAGTAAATATAAAAAATGTTTTATTTATTTACCATACCTCCACTTTACTTATATTTTTATTTGTTTACACCCTTACATGTATATAAGGTGACTTATGGAGTAAATATAAAAAAAAAATTATTTATTTACCATACCTCTCATTTATTTATATTTTTATTAATTTACCATACCTCCTTTATAAATATGGTATTTGGCCCATAGGATTCACTTAAATAAAACCTATTCTTGAAAATGGGCGAATGGATTCACTTAAATAAAACCTATTCTTGAAAATGGGCGAATGGATTCACTTAAATAAAACCTATTCTTGAAAATGGGCGAATGGAAGGTTGTAAGTCCTAATTTCAAGGGCTAAATTTACCTTTTTTACCCTCCCCCTTAAAACAAGGTGGGCCATTTGAGGTGATTTGTAAAAATGTACTATGATACAAAATATTCGCCCACTAAAAATTTAAAACCCCTTAATTTCGCCAAAGGGCGAACATTCGCCCCTAAAATTATCCTTGTTTGGCTTCAACAATCGAATGGTGGTTTTCTCTTATAGAAATTTGGACAACATAATAATGTCTCATATTTTGGCTCTACCATGGCCTGTTTATATAGAATTTTTTGAATCCATCATCCCCTTGTCGGTTCATGAATGATAATGACACTTGAGTGGGACAAGATGATTCCATTGAGGGCAGCATATATTCAAGGTGAACCCAATTCGGTTGTACTCGACTAAGATCATGTTAGAGAATTGGCCCAAGTGTTTAAAGTGGTCCTGGATTGCTAAGTCATCCTTTTCTGTAACCATGTGACTTTCAAAGGATATTCTATGCACACACATTTAGGAGAAATTTGATTCTTTAAAATTCATGATGTGTTTAGCTCAAAAATTTCACTTTTTCATTGTGTTGGACACCTTTTAGTGTTTTATTGATTGTGCCTACATGTGTATGATTTTGCGGTGGCAATAGTTTCCCCTTGATGTATGAGGTTAGGAGGAAACATATAGCCAAAATACATCACTTTTTCTTTCCTAACGGAGAGTCTAGTCAACTTTTAGAGAGAGAGGATAACTTGTTGTGGAGATGAGTAGAGAAAGACCCCTTGACTAAGTATAAATGGTAACCATGCTCTGGTGAAAGCATATAGAGTGGGAAAATGTGTTTATACAAGGCGGGCATGTCCCATGCTCATTATGATTACTAATCATAACGGATTACAATCGGACAAAGAATGGTTATGTCGAGTCAGCATTGTGGTCATTGGTGTGTTGATAGCTTACGATGATAACTGTTGAGGCCCTTAAGGGCGCTGCTTGTCCAAATAGACTGAATTTGGTTCCCCCATGCATAACAAAGGTGAAGCACTACTAATTGAGGTGTTTCAGTATGCATAGTTCTTTGCCTTTGGGTACCTCCCCCATGTCATTTTGTAATAATTTTGGATGAGGTGCTTAGTGATGCAGGTGTCTTCAACTAAATGCAAGAACTATAATGGTAATTAAGTACGACACGACCTTGGCATGACATATTTTGTTGGTGTCAAATGTCAATGGGACAGATGACATCAGTGGGAAATAGAGATTCCCATTGTACCACCTGAGCATATCCCTACAAGGGGGAATTATCTAATGTATTTCCCCTATCTTGGAATACAAATGTTGAAGTCGATAAGAAAGGAGCGTTAACCACCCTGTCGGGTGTGGAGCCTGAATATCTTCTTTATTTAGAGGTCTTTGATTCAGCTGGATATATACCCTAGCAAGAATGTACACCCATACATGTGGGGGGACATGTCACACCCACAGGGGGGTCCGACGGCTAGTGGGCCACCAGTGGAGGTAGCATCCCCGAAGCTTAAAAAATAGATGTAAAATTTCCTTATAAAATGTTGTAATTTCATAGTCAATCTGAGTTGTTCATTAGGCAAATGATATGATGCTAGAAGTTATGTTTAATTTAGGTTTTTTTTCCCTAGAAAGCAACCCCTCGCTATATATGAGGGAATTGTATTGCATCTATGTATAAGTGTATTCTGAGTGAGAAAGAGAGAGCAGATTAGGAGAGAGCGAAGAAGAAATTACAACAGAAATGTTGTAGGTTGTATCTCTTGATTTTACTGAAGCATATAAAAGGAAGAACTTGTTGTTTCTCCATGGGCGTAGCCAAAATTGGGTGAACAACGTATATCTATGTCTCTCTTGTTTTATGAATTTTTCGTATTTGTGTTTCTGTAATATTCTATGTGTTCGATGTCTTTGTAATATATAATTTTCTAAAAACTGGTATTAGAGTTGAAGGTCTATTTGGCTGATAAACTCACAAGAGAGAAGGGTTCCTAGTTTGAGTGGGAGAAATAGCAGAATATGGTAGGTTTAGGGTCGAAAAATTTAATGAACAAGACTACCAGTTGTGGAAGATGGAGATGGAAGATTATTTGTATCAGAAAGATATGTACCTAAAATTGAGTGGAAAGACAAAGAAGTCGACGAGTATGATAGACACAAAATGGGATATTCTTGTTAGAAAGGCACTTGGAACAATACAGTTGTGCCTAGTGGCATCGATAGCCTTTAATATTTCAAAGGAAACAACAATAGAGGGTTTAATGTTGGAATTGGCCAAACTATATGAAAAACCCTCAACCTCAAATAAGGTATTTCTTATGAAGAATTTATTTAGTATGAAGATCTCAGAAGGTTGATATGTTGCTGATCATTTAAATGAATTTAATATGGTTACTAGTTAGTTAAGTTTCGTAGGGGTAAATTTTTATGATGAAGTTAGGGCTTTTTTATTTTTGTGCTCATTTCCAGAAATATGGAATGGTTTAGTTATGGCCATTAGTAACTATATCTCTGGATCTAGTACTTTAAATTTTAATGATGATGTCAGTGCAATTGTTAGCAAGGAAATGCAACAGAAAAGCTTCGATGAGACAATAGGGAATGATCTGTTTATAGAGACTAGCGAAAGAAAAATGGAAAGAGGAAAGAGCCTAGGACATTGCCATGAGTCAAGGAAATTTAGATCCAAGTCCAGGTAGGGGATAGTGTGCTGGAAATGAGGGAAGAGGGGACAACTGAAGAAAGACTATAAGTTTCAGAAGGGAAAAGAAGGATACGTGCAGCAAGAAAACAATCATGAAGTGAATGTGACAGGTGATGTGTTGCAATACGCTTTGATTCTTTGATTAGAAAAAATTATTGATGTCTGGGTAGTAGATTCACGGTCCTCATTCCATGCCACACCTAACAGGAAAAATTTTCATGATTATGTTCAAGGATATTTTGGACAGGTTCATTTGGGTGATGATAAACCCTGTAAAATCAATAAAATGGGTAAAGTTTTCATAAAACAACAAAATGGAAACCAATGCCTATTGAAGGAGGTAAGACATGTTCCAGATTTGGATAAAAATGTAATTTCAATAGGGCATTTCGGAGGTGAAGGTTGTGTAACTAATTTTACAGATAAAACCTGGAAGGTCACTAAAGGATCCTTGGTAATACCAAAAGCAGAAAAGTTTGGTACATTGTATTTTTGCAAAATTATTTCTAATTATGTTAGATTTAACCTCTACAGGAGCATAGACAACATTGTGGCATCATAGGCTTGGGTACATGAGTGAGAAGCGGATGCAAATTCTTAAGTCAAGAAATTTGTTGCAAGGTTTGTAGCATGTTGATTTGGAACTTTGTGAAAATTGTGTTTATGGAAAACAATAGAGAGTCAGATTCCTCAAAGTTGGGCAAGAAAATAAAAGAGAAAAATTAGAGATTGTGCATACAAATGTATGGGTACTTTCTTAGTTATCATCTCTCAGTGGGTCTTGGTATTATGTTACTTTTATTAATGATGCAACCAGAAAAAAAAGGATTTATTGTATTCGAAATAAATTTAATGTATTTGACACTTTCAAGAAATGGAAATATTTGGCTAAAAATGAAACAAGAAAAAAGTTGAAGTGTCTCATGTTAGACAATGGAGGTGAATATTAGAGCAAAGAGTTTGATAAGTATTATTCTGAGCATTGAATTCACAGAGAGAAGGCATTTCTAGGAACACCACAATAAAATGGTGTGACAAAAAGGATGAACAGGACAATCATGGAGCATGCAAGGTGCATGATATTGCATGCAAGATTGACTTGATAATTTTGGTCACGCGTTGTAGATATTGTGGTTTATCTAATAAACAGACTGCCTTCAAGTTCCTCAGATGGAGGTGTTCCAGAGGAGGCATGGAAAAACAAAAAGCTAAACTTCTCATCTTAAAGACTTTTGATTGTGAAGCCTTTGTCCACATTAATAAAGAAAATAGAAAATATCTTGAGGAAAAATCAAAGAAATGTACCTTTATTGGATATGGTGTTAATGATTTTGGTTATCTCTTATATGATTATGAAAATCACAAAAAACATAGAAGCATAGATGTCATATTCGTTATAAAGGTTTTGTATAAGGAGCGGAAGTAGGAAAAGAAATAGGAAAATGAAAATAGAGAATACACAGTGCTTGATGAGAACACAAAAAAAGTAAAGGTGCTTGAAAATCATAATGATCAACAACGGAAACAACAAAAACAACCACAACAGGTACAATCACCTCAAACACCTGAAAGTGGTGTTAGAAGATCTATCGGGATAAGTAGACCCTTTGAATGATTATCTCCTTCATTATATTATGTATTTTTTACTAATTCTAGTGAGCCAAAATGTTATGAAGAAGCATTGCAGGTAAAAACCAGGGAGAAGTGCGAGCTAACCATGAAAGAAGAGATGGACTCCTTGGTACATAACTCGACTTGGGCCTTAGTCAAGTTGCCTGCAAGTAAAAGAACATTGCATAAGAAATGGGTTTATAGGTTGAAGGAATATAATAGAGGTAGAAAAAGGTATAAAGCTAGACTTTTGGTGAAGGAGTTTGCACAGAAAAAATGTATAGACTTTGATGAGATATTTTCTCTTGTTGCTAAAATGAATTCAATTAGAAATATTTTAAGTCTAGTAGCAACAAAAGATTCACAACTTAACCCAGTTAGATGTAAAGATGACCTTTCTCCATGGTGATTTGGAGGAAGAGATGTATATGAAGTAGTCACAAGGATATGAGGTCAAAGGGAAGAAAAAACTTGTTTACAAGTTGAAGAAGAGCTTGTAGTGGATTAAAATAGGCTCCAAGGCAAGGGTATCTAAAATTTGATAGGTTTGTGTCTAAACAAGGTTATACTAGATGTCACTCTATTCATTGTGTTTATCTCAAAAATAAAAACGATGGAAACTATATTATATTATTATTTTATGTAAATGACATGCTTGTTGTAGGTTCTAACATGTAGGAAATAAATGTGCTCAAAATAAAATTGGAAAACTCCTTTGCAATGAAGGATTTGAGTGCTGAAAAACAAATCCTTGGTATGAGAATAAGCAAAGACAAGAAAAATCATAAATTAACATCGTTTGAAAGTGAGTACTCACAAAAGGTGTTTAAAATATTTAATATGCAGAATGTTAAACCAATTAGTACACCTTTGACTAGCCATTTCAAAGTAAGTAAGGACATGTGTCCTAAGACTCAGGAAGAGATGGATTATATGTCTAAAGTTTCATATGCATCAGCATTTGGAAGCTTAATTTATGAAATGGTCTGCACAAGGCCTGATATTGCACATGAAGTGGGAGTTGTAAGTAGGTACATGAACAATCCAAGAAAAGAACATTGGATTGAAGTGAAGTGGATTCTCAAGTATTTAAGAGGTACCTCATATCAAGAATTCTGCTTTGGTGGTTCAAACATTTCCCTACAGGGATATGTTCATGAAGATATGACAGGTGATAGAGATAATAGGAGGAGCACCATAGGGTATGTGTTTACTATAGGTGGAATAGATGTTAGTTGGGTTTCAAAATTGTGGAGTGTTGTTGCACTCTCAATGATGGAGGAAGAGTATGTTTCTCCTACAGAGGCTTGTAAAGAAGTGATTTGGTTACAAAGGTTTTTGGATGAAGTGGGTAAGAATTAGGAGTTGGCTAGGTTATACAATAACATCTAGTGTGTCAATTATCTTGCAAAGAACTCAACATTTCATTCCAAGACTAAGCATATAAAAATCATGTACCACTTCATATGGTCAGTGGTTGTAGATGGAAAACTGAATGTAGAAAAGATACACACTAGAGAGAATCATGTAGATATGTTAACAAAAAACCAGGGAGAAATTAAGATTCTGGTCAATTTCAATTGGTCTTCAAGTATGATGATGAAAATGACAAACAACTAGGTCCAAAGTGGAGCCTTTTTCCAAGAAATGAAGCAGCAGTGGAGTTGTTATAAACAGTCTCCAAGTGGGATATTGTTGGTCATGGAACATTATTATCTTCTTTATTTAGAGGTCTTTGTTTCAGCCATATGCATACCCTAGGAAGATTATTTCGTAGTCAATTTCAGTCGTTCATTAGGTAGATGATCTGATGATAGAAGTTAGGTTTAATTTAGGGTTTTTTTACATAGAAGGAAACCCCTCTCTATATATGAGGGAATTGTATTGCGGTTGTGTACAAGTGCATTCTGAGTGAGAAAGAGAGAGGGGATTGTGAGAGAGCGAAGAGGAAATTATAGTGGATTTTTTGTTCTCTTCATTTGACTGGATAATATAAAAGGAAGGATTGACTATTTCTTTGTAGACGTAGCCCAAATTAGGTGAACCACATATATCCGTGTCTCTCTTGTTTTATTCATTTTCTTTGTTTGTGTTTTTTGCGATATTTTATGTGTTTCATTGCTATATAATATAATTTTCTGACACAGCCGACATTCTAGGCCATAGAATCAATATGGGGTGTAAGAAATTTGTAATAATGTGATTTACGTAAGGCATGTTAGTGAGAGCTAATGATATAAGAGGATATGGACAAATGGTTGGAGGTCAAAGATTTTTGTGCAAATAGCGATGGAAAAAACATGTTTACTGATGATGATGGCTCTAGAGTTGGTAGGATTTCTAGGGTGGGTGTAGGTATGCTCTAATGGGCATGGAAATGGAAAGTGATTTGTAGTGAGGTATAAGCTCTGACCAAGGGTGACTAGAAAATACTACTAGGTAAAAGGCATGAATAGAAAAAAAATTGGATGGGAGTTTTTTTTTCCTTAAAAGTAGTCATTTTGCACTTGCCAACAAAATATGAGGCTAATTTGGATGTAAAACAATGAAGATGCATGCCCCAAAATGATGGTGACCTGTATGGAAGTGTGGTGGTTTTTTCTTAAGGTAGGAACCCCATTGGTTGGTCTTCGTGTTGGGATCGTGAGATGGATGAAGTGACACAGATGGGCTATGCACTATGGGTTCCATGAACAGTTTTGGCATTTAACATAATAGAGAGTTCCATGATGAAGACTGTGTGGTAGTGATCCTTGCATCTCTTCAAATATTTTCAATGGATATCTCAAGCTTCTCTAATGGACCCCAAAATATCATGAAAAGTGTGATAGATAGGGCCAAGGGAGGCTAAAAATCACTCATTTTCATTAATCAGTTGTAGAGGTTAGAGCAGGTTCTTGGAGCTTTTCTTGTCATTATGGTTAGACAGAGTACATAGGATGCACATGGGGAGAGATAGGTAAAGGCTTGTACCTTACTCTTTGTCATTTTGGTAGTCTTACGGTAGATATGTCATACATGGATCCCCTATACAAACTTTTAAGGTTGATATTTCTTGGCCATGTGGCCAATTATTTTGGAGTCGCATTGTCACCATACAAAAGTGGGGGTTTTGTGCAACAAATCTACATAAGACTTCTCCTCAAACACACGATCCTTACGTCCTTAGATGGGTGTTCCTTATGTCTAAGGGAAGAAATTTTGTGGAAAAACTGGCTAGGGTAATGTGTGATGGTCACGCGTCTGTGTGAGATAAAGACACGTAGACCGTGAGCCTATTTGAGAAATAGGCGCATGGTCCTCAGCACTTTAGACACTGTAGCTTAAGGCCATGAGAGACACAAGTCCACACATCTGTTGGGAAAACAGGCGCACGATATCGATCTGTTAAGCACATAGGCGCACAATTATGAGAAATAATGGATTTTCTCTCGGTTTTTCCCTCTTTTTGTTAACCTAGCGGACTATATTTTTTGCACATGGTATCCTTCCTAGAAGAATGATCTAGAGAGAGAGAGATTGAACACAACTATGGGTTGTTGTGGCATGGGATCTATTGGCTAGCTAACTTTTGGTGTAGTGGGGGCTTCTAAATTTTCTTCATAACCCTTTTTGAGATTGCAAGACATGTTCCTACGTTCTTTATTAGATGTTGTGATGTGGACCAATAGATGATGGTTATCCATCTCATGGATTTTCTTATATCGGTTTATACCGATATTTATTTTGTTACTAGTCTTCTACCTCCTGGGGATGCCTTTCCTTATCCACTGCCAGCTGGGTATGTGGATATTCGTCAATGGGCAAAGGCAGAGGATGCCACTGATTGTGGGTGTGAACCATATGAGGTGGGTTGTATTAATATTACAACTATATTTTATCTCACTGAGCGAGTAGCGCTAGCAATGATTTTTAGGATGGTGGGATTAACATTCCCCAATAGAGAATTGGGGCCGCATATATCGATTCTTCAATAGCTACAAGCGGGCACTTTTTGTTGGGTGTGGAGCCTAATTATCTTCTATATTCAGAGGTATCACCACATTGGACCCCAGTTCATAATGTGGCGGCAATGCCACCCATAATATTTGCACTACAAGTGGGGTCTGGGGGGGTGGCTACAATCTTTAGGAGCCCCCCCTGGCTGCGGATCAGGAACAACACCTCCAAATCTAAAAATAGATGTAAAATTAGCTTGTAAAATGTTGAAATTTCATATTGAATCCGGGCCATTCATTAGGCGAAGATATGATGGTAGAAGTTATGTTTAATTTAGGGTTTTTTTCCCTAGAAGAAAACCCCTCACTATATATGAGGGAATTGTATTGCATCTATGTAGATCTGTATTCTGAGTGAGAAAAAGAGAGGAGATTGAGTGAGAGCGAAGAGGGAATTACAATAGATCTGTTGTAGGTTGTATTTCTTCAGTTTGTTGGATAATATAAAAGGAAGGATTCGATGTTTCCTATGGACGTAGCAAAAATTGGGTGAACCACATATATCTATGTCTCTCTTGTTTTATGTGTTTTCTCTGTTTACATTTCTACAATATATTTTATGTGTTCCATTGCTCTGTAATATATAATTATCTAACACCTTTTTTATTGGGCTCGATTACACCATTGGGGGATGTTGTCTCAAATTTTGTAGGTGTTGTTTAGTGCACTTAGTATTTTTTCTATGGGATCATACTTTGTAGAATTATGTTTAAGTGAGTAGTTTTTCTTTGTTCGATCTTAGCAGTGCCAGTGAGGCCTTCCATGGACCACATATGCGTTGTTGGGCAGCTGTGATGTCGAGATATGGGGTTGGTGAGGTGGGGAGTTACTGGAATGCCACTATATAATATTGTTTTAAATCTAATCCTTAGTTGATTCTGGAGTATCCCTACCATGGTATGGACTTCCAAGGAGATCCACATATGGGACTTCCTCTAGGCGATGCCTGGGGACCAATACATATATTTTTATTTCTACATTTGTATACATATATTTTTTTGCATGTATCATTATGATGTTTTATTTATGATGATGTTGATATCATACTTTTACTTGCAAATGAGGAGCCGAAGGGGCGACCACTGGCCTATTTGATAGGCCATGATCCTAGCCATATGGGCATCACAAGGGATGCCCTTGTACACAGAGACTGAGGGTGATGAGGCCACCGACTTGGCCTTGGGTTCCTCCTAAGCAACCGACACAATAGAATAGGCTAGAGATTGGTGGGAAATTTAGAGAGGGTAGCAACATGCAAGAAGTAAGGATGAAAAGTGATGGCGCGAGCATGCTGGGGTCGCAGAGGCACACTTGGAAATTATAGAGACTGAGCTACAGAGTTATTGAGATTACTAGGGTAGGGTGGATACCCTAAATAGAGGGTTTCCTATCAATGTATGAGCATGGTTTGCAGAGGTATTCATCGAGATGATGATTTCACTAAAGCGAGCACAATAACCAATTTTGTGCCATATAATCATGGCAATGGATGCGACTGATTCGATTTTGGCTCGAGATGAAGAGATTGGGTCATGAGGGCCCTAGATAGACTTTATGGTTTTGAATTTTTTACGTGATTATGTATGTACCAGGGAAAGCACCCATTATGACGATGCTCTCGTATATTTTGTTGACATATTTTTCCTAGCCGTGGGCTAGTGGATGATGTGATATTTTTGGTACCCTTATATTTTTTGATGTATATACGAGATTATATTTTGGTGGCTCTCATGATATGTCATATGCATCTATACTTTTTTTGTATTTCTACGTTTTTTTTGACATGTACCTTATGTTGATGTTTTATGTATCTTGATGGTTGTATATATGTGATGCACGCAAGTCTAGGATTTGACTAGCGATGTGATCAGTTGTATGATCTTGATCCCTTGGTATATGGGTAAATGTGATATGATCAAAATGTCTAGCTAACCTTTGTGCATGTACATACTTATGAAAAACATGTGTATCATAGACTTGAAAGGTCATTTTTTACTATGATACAACTAGCTAGGAATCAAGGAATACATGCAAGTGACGGATACCTAGGTGGTGGGCATCGGCCAAGCGACCTATTAAGGCATCTTACTTTGCTTGAGTTTTGGTAGTTGATCTGATACAAAGTCTATTAAAGAGACGAGGTGTCGAGTCAAGGGAGTATATGGCCCAGACTATAGAAGCAAGGTTTTGTGACCATCAATATGTGTCATTAGCAAATCCATGATGATAAGTTGGTGGAGGATCCATTTGTTGACACATGATGAGAGAATGATATTTTAGAGTGAATCCATGATGAGGTGGTCATCATAAAAAATAATTCATGGTGCATACATTTCTACTCTAGCATTTTAAGGGTGGATTTTTTCGAGGTAGAGACCATTGATGGGATTTTTTAAACAAGTCCCATCGGGCTCTGACAATATGGATGCCCCCTTGAGGAGGTAGTGTTTCATGATGTATTTTCCCTTCCAAATGGTTTCAAGCTTTCCATACCCTATCGCTTCTTGGGAAACATCGTTACAGAGGAATAACTGTCCTTCGATATATGTCTGAGGGTTGATGTTGAGATCGAATGAGGCTTTGACCCCCTTCTTGTGTGCTTCATTATTCTAGAGGGATTGTCGTACCAAAAATGCGTGTGATATAAGGGTTTCTTTAGTGTTATGAGAGGTTTTGTTATAATTTCCACATACTGGTCAGGAACTAATGAGTAGATTGTATGGGAGGTGGTACTTCTCATAGTATGGGATCTTGATGCCTCATTGACATCATGAGATCAAATATCCAGTGGCGGCATCAATCTATGGGTCATGTTATCTGCATGATGTGGCTTCCTTGTATTAGTTGGCCTTAACGCTACTCTTGCTACGCAAAACCATGCAAGATACTGGCAATTCCTTGTGTGGTAGAATTGAGAGCAGATGCAATGATAAGAACATGTGATTTTCTCTTAGATGGAGTGATGCTTGTGTGGAATATGGGCCACTAAGTAGAAGATGTAATTGGACTTACTTAGTTCATGACATTCATTTACCAAATGGTTGGCTTTATCACATAAGGTGTATGTGATGGGTGATATTACTTTCCAGATGATTTTAGATTGGTTTTGACCTGATCTAGATTGGTGGTGCCAATTGGAGATTTAATGAAGGGGTACCTACTTTGTTGTTGGCTACATTTTCTCTTCGAATGCAAAGAAGACATCTAGGGGTTCGTCTTCCCCTGGTGGGGGGATGTGTTATGTGGACTCATTATCTGAGTCTTGTAAATAAGAGTTTCTGTTCATGAATCGACGTAAAAATCTCAATGAATAGTGGAATCTAGGAAGGTGGGAGCACCTTCTCTTATGATGGTTTTCCACACAGATAAAACATGTATGGTGCTGATGTCTAGGTTTTCTTCTATGACCAACCTAGGAGACTAGGTGGTTTTGGTAAAATTTCCATAGTTTTAGGAATATGTTTACCAGATGAGTAGGTTCATGGCATAGATGTCGAGGAGGGGGTTGGTTGTTCACGCTGCCTTCATGTGTTGCGGGAAGGTTTTTTAGGGCATGAAGATGGTTCTTCTTGAATGTAGAACATTTTCTTGCAGCCATCGTCCAATTGAGGTTTTTTTGGCGCTATTTTCTTATTAATGTTGGATTGAATGATTGTGCTTAATTTATATGGATATTGAGGGTTATCATGACACTAATAAGTGTAGTGCCCATGTTTTTCGTATATAGTGCATGCATGATTGATGCATAATTCTTTATTACATATAGGCACAAATTTGTATCCTTTTCGTGGTGTTTAGGTTATCGATGTTTCGGAGACATGCATGAGGGTTTTCAACTCATCTAACTTAGGGCATATGTCATTCGAGTGCCCAAATTATTCATATATTGCATAGGGTTGTAGGGTTGTGGAGGAGTTTGAGGATTATCCTCTTTTACCATTTTGTTTGGCCTTCTTGTCAGCCTTATTTAGTGTAGGTGTAGGATAGTTTTGAGTAGGGATGGTTCCCTGAGATGGAGGCACATGGATACTACCTACCAGGATATGTCATGCATCAGTCCACGTGGTCATTGGGACTAGATACTAGGCTTGTATCATGAGAGAAATATTTGGTAATGCAAGGGTTTTCATGATTTGACACAAGACAAATCCAGGTGAGGAGTATAAAAAGGGTATTTGTGTAATGTTGCGAGGTAGATACATAGAACCAATAGTTGCAGGGTGTGTGGTGATTGCAACTATTTCCTATGTTTGGGTGGTAGTCGATGAATTCATCATGCACACAGGTGCTCTAGTGTTTGGGAAAAGTTCTTGTAGCATCGAACGGTCTCCTATAAATGTCCCTAGAATTGTTGATGGCATAAAATCACCTAGGCTAAGATCAATTAAAGTAATGATCAACTTGCGAGAGGATGAGACTAAGGGTAGCACGACATCACATTTGTGTAAGGTTACCTTCTCGTAGTATGTGAGTTTATCAATAGTAATAGTATGAGGCGACTGTGATCATCTTGTACATGTAGCCTTGACCCAGTATGATGTTGTAATCCAACCATGTGTCTAGTACTTCGATGTCTATTAACATAGATTTTCCAGCCAACTTAACTAGAATGCTAGGGTATAGACCAACAGTAGCAGAAGGGCATCTATCATATGCTTTAAGCATAATTTTGGAAGGCTTGAGTTCAATGGATTCTAGTTTTTTCAAATCATATTTAGACATGATACATGTGGAGGCCTCTTCATCGACAATGCAACGATGAATGTTAATGTTTTGGAATGAGACTAGAATTTGGAAGGCAATAGTTGATGGTAGCCACGGAGTAGATTTATCCAAGTCAAACACCATTAGGCGAGAATCAGATCGGTCGATTGTGCATAGAGCGCAAAGCAAAGATTTCCATTGGGTTGGGCATGCTTGCAAGACGTCTAATGCTGACATCAATGACGGTGATTATGCTATGTCCTCGACTATGTGGTAGCTATGAGAAAATTTCAAGTTGTGTCGTGCAGGAATGGTTAACAACCCCGTATGTATTGTCGTAGTTGAGGTGGACAATTTGGGCTCCATGGACGCTTCAAAACTTTGATTTTGTGTTTCCATTAGGATATCCTCTCATGTCATGAGAATATCATGGTTAAGATTTCTATGTGTGTTCCTTCCAGATGGATGAGAATGGGAAGTTTGTTGTTGAGTGTTAGCCACTCCCTGATGGGGGAAGGAGTTTCGCATTACTACAACTTGTCGACCTCCTTGCCTGTTACTGTCTTGTATCCTTTTTAAGTCAAGAATTTGAGGATAGTCGTGGGTATAATGACCATATTCCCGATATATAGAACATGAATAACTAGTCTATAGACAAGTATTGTTGCCTTGCCTTTGTGGCTTATTGTTGGTTTATCCCTCATTTTTATTTCGGTTAGAGTGACCTCTTGTCTGTGCCCGTGTGGGTTGTTGCTAGTCTTTACACCCTTGGTCAGGTTCTCCTTTTGGCTTATTTTTTATTTTTATCTTAGAAACATTTGGGGTGTTAGCTCGATTCAATTGTTCCTCTGATTGTTTCTATGAAATGAGAGAATGTTGAATTAGATTCACCACTACATTATTCTGCATCGGTGGGTTATTATGTTGTTTTGTGGGGAATTGAAGATATTGGTTCCCTTTTCCCTATTTAATATATGTATTACGGGAAGAGGAAATTATATTTGTATTCCTAGAGGAGTATTGGTTTGCCTATTTCTGTGGATATGAGCCTCCTTGAGGGGTTTATATTGGTTAATCCTACTAACTGTATTATTCATAGGGGGTGGTTGACTGGGGTAGTATCCTATATGTTTTAATGGTGGTGAATTCCACATAGCATCAAATTCTTTGCCATTCAATGAATATCCAGGGTACTAGTAGTTGTTGTTGAGTGGGTTTTTGGCAATGGACCCAATCAATCCATGAGAAGCATTAGATGCGCATGGAATCTCTTGATGAGTTTGTACTCATGGGCATCCGGAAGCACATGATAGATTTACCCATACTGGGTGTAAATAAGCTCCAATTATTGACCTTTACTATTGGCTTCTTCCTCGATCTTCACAGATAAAATTATCACATTCTTAGATATTTTAGATGTGAGGGATCTCAAGAATAAGTCTAAGATGACTTTATCTTCAAACTAGGTATTACATAGGCAATGATGTTTTTTCCATTCATGTATATGATCCGCGATGTGTGTAGCGAGTGTTTGTTTGAAGTGGGTGAGGAGTTCTAGACCCGAATCATGGTAGACTAGGAGCTGGAAGAAGGTGAGGAAGGTTGTAGCCAATCAGCTAAATTTTCAGTGTGGCATAGAAGGCTGGTCAAAATACCATTTCACTGCAAGCCCAGTTATGGTGCATTGAAACAATCATAATCTAATAGTATTGTCAGTGATACTATTAGAGAAACACCACAGGTGAAAACTCGTGACATGTTTTCCTAGGTCTTTGCCCTATTTTCCTTCAATATTTGGAATATCTGAAGGGAGCTTGTTGGGCATAGCTGACCAATTACGGCCATGGGTGATTAGGTAATTGTTTAGCTTTCTTAAATATGGTAGGTTTAGTGAAATTAAAAATGGGATCTTTGCGTTACCTGCCGTCATAAAACAATTTTGGACAACTATATGCAAATGGGTCTTGTGTGGAGAATTCTCAGGAGAACTACCTCGATGGGTGTCCTGGAGACTATCCAGACGAGTTGTATGTGGGCTCCTTAAGGGGGTAGAATGTGGAGACCCTTCTGTAGTCGTGAAGGGTGTAATTTTCTGGGGAGGGGTTTCGAGCAAAGATGCACCAATAAAGGAAGATCCAATAATGGTGGTTGCGTGTGTGCTACTTTTTGTATGGTGAGGGAAGAGGATAAGTATCAATGAAATATGATCACATACATAAAACAAAGTGAAAATATAAATGGTTTATTTTCCTTTTATAATTAAGATATGTGATCAAGCAAACAAGAAAGAGGTTTTTCTTTATTGCATATGATAAAAAATACTATGTATACCTAATCGTCCTTTCCACTCTTAAAGTAATTGGGCTTTGTGAAGGTATCTTCTGATGGGTCCTGAGGAAACATCCCAAAAGAACTAGTGATGCCTTCTAGTAGCTGAAGAACCAACCAAGGTAATGGTAATGATGCTCAAGTGGTTCTTGTAACGTCACCTATAAGGAAAGGATTCCCTAGATTTTGGCCACTATATGTATTTTCCCTTCCAAAGGGTTTCAAACTTTCTAGGCCCTGCCACTTCTTGGGAAACATCATAGTAGAGAATTAACTCCAATTCAATATATGTCTGAGGGGTGATGTTGTGATCGAATGAGGCTTTGGCCCCCTTCTTGTGTGCTTCATTATTCTAGACGGATTGTCATACCAAAAATGTGTGTGATATAGGGGTTGCTTTGGTGTTATGAACGGTTTTGGTATAATTTCCACATACTAGTCAAGAACTAATGAGTAGATTGTATGGGAGGTGGTACTTCTCATAGTATGGGATGTTGATGCCTCATTGACATCACGAGATCGAACATCTAGTCGCGGTATCAATCTATGGGTCGTCGTATTTGTGTGACATGGATTCCTTGTATCGGTTAGCCTTAGCACTACTCTTGCTACGTGAAACCACAGAAAATACTGGCAATTCCTTGTTTGGTGGAGTTGAGAGCAGATGCGACAATAAAAACGTGTGATTTTCTCTTGGTTGGAGAGATGCTTGTGTGGAATTTGGGCCACTAAGTAGAAGATGTAATTGAACTTACTTTGTTCATGACATTCATTTACCAAATGGTTGCCTTAATCACATAAGCCATATGTGATGGGTGATTTTATTTACTAGATGACTTTAGATAAGTTTTGACCCGATCTGGTTTGGTGGTGGTGATTGGATATTTAATGAAGGGTACCTACTTTTTTTCCTTCTACTATTTCTCCTCAAACACACATAAGACATCTAGAGGTTCATCTTGCCCTAATGGGGGGATGGGTTATGTGGACTCGCTATCTGAGTCTTGTAGATAAGAGCTTTCATTCATGAATCGATGTAAAAAACTCAATGATTCATGGAATCTGGGAAGGTGGGAGAACCTTCTCTTATGATGGATTCCCATGCAGATAGTACATGTATGGTGTTAACGTCTACATTTTCTTCTATGAGCAACCTAGGAGACTAGGAAGTTTTGGTAAAATGTCCATAGTTTCAGGAATATGTTTACCAGATGAGTAGGTTCATCGTATAGAACACATGGTAATGTGGAGGATGGTGTTGGTTGTTCACATCCACTTCATGTGTTGTGGGAATGTTTTTTAGAGCATGAAGATTGTTCTTCTTGAATGTAGAGAATTTTCTTGCATACATCATCCAGTTGAGGTTTGGTTGGTGCTATTGTCTTATTAATGTTTGATTGAATGAGTGTTCTCAATGTCTCTCGATATCGAGGGTTATCAGGACACTGACAGGAGTAGTGCCTATGTTTTTCGTATATAGTGCCTGCATGATTGATGCATAATTCTTTATTACATATAGGCACAACTTTTTTTGCTTTTGTTGGTGTTGAGGTTACCATGTTTTGGAGGCATGTATGAGGTTTTTCAACTCATCTAACTCAGGGTATATATCATTCGGGTGCCTAAAATATTAACATAACACACAGTGTTGTAGGGCCCTGGAGGAGTTTGAGGATTCTCCTCTTTTACCATTTTGTTTGGCCTTCTTGTTAGCCCCAATTGTTATCGGTGTAGGATACTTTTGAGTAGGGATGGTTTCCTGAGATGGATGCAAAGGGATACTTCCTACCAGGATATGTCATGGATCAATCCACATGGTCATTGGGACTAGATACCAGGCTGGTATCATGAGAGAAATATTTGGTACTGCAAGGGTTTCGATGATTTGATGCAAGATAGATCCAGGTGAGGAGTAAAAAATGGGTGTTTGTGTAATGGTGTGAGATAGAGACATGGAATCAACGATTGTAGGGTGTGTGGTGTCTAGAACTGGTTCCTAGGTTTGGGTGGTAGTTGATGAATTCATCATGCACACAACTGCTCTAGTGTTTGGGAAAAGTTCTTGTAGAACAGGAGGGTCTCCTACAAATGTCCCTAGGATTTTTGATGGCTTAAAATGGCCTAGGCTGAGATCAATTTATGTAGTGATCAACTTGTGGGAGGACGAGACTAAGGGTAGCATGCCATCGCATGTGGGTAAGGTTACCTTCTCGTAGTATGTGAGTTTATCGATAGTAATAGTATGAGGTGACTGTGATCATCTTGTACATGTAGCTTTGACCCAATATGATGTTGTAATCCAAATGTGTGTATAGTATTTTGATGTCCATTAACATAATTTTTCCAGCCAACTAAACTAGAATGCTAGGGTATAGAACAAGAGGATCAGAAGGGAATTTGTCATATCCTCTAAGCATAATGCTAGAAGGCTTGAGTTTAAGGGATTCTATTTTTTTCCAATCGGATTTAGACATGATACATGTGGAGGCCCCTTCATCGACAATTGAACAACCAATGTTAATGTTTTGGAATGAGACTGGGATTTGGAAGGCAACGGCTGATGGTAGCCATGGAGTAAATTTATCCATGTCAAACACCATTAAGCAGGAATCACATGGGTCAATTTTCCATAGAGCGGAAAGTAAGGATTTCTGTTGGGTTGGGCATGTTTGTAGGACTTCTAATGCTGACATAAATGATGGTGACTATGCTAAGTCGTCAACTATGATGTAGCTATGAGAAAATTTTGAGTTGTTTCATGCAAGAATGGGTAACAACCCTGTATCTATTGTCGTAGTTGAGGTGGATAAATTGGGCTACAAGGATGCTTCAAAACATCGATTCCGTGTTTCTAGGAGGATATCCTCTCCTGTCATGAAAATATCATGATTAATATTGTTATAAGTTCCCTCCAGATGGATGAGAATGGGAAGTTTGTTATTGAGTGTTAGCCACTCCCTGATTGGGGAAGTGGTTTTGCATTACTACAATTTGTTGACCCCTTGCCTGGTATTGTCTAGTATCCTTTTTAAGTCAGGAATTTGAGGATAGTGGTGGGTATAATGACCATTTTCTCCATATATATAACATGAATAACTAGTTTGTAGACAAGTATTCTTGCCTTGTTTTGGTGGCTTATTCTTTGTTTATCCCCCATTTTGATTTCAGTTAGAGTTACCTCTTCCCGGTGCCCGTGGGGGTTGCTACTAGTTTCTACCCCCTTGGTCAGGTTCTCCTTTTGCCTTATTTTTGAGTTTTCTCCTAGAAATATTTGGGGGGTTAGCTCAATTCAATTTTTTCTCTGATTGTTGCTATGAAGCAAAAGATGGTTGCATTAGATTCACCATTGCATTATTCTACATTGGTGGGATATTATGTTGTTGTGTGAGGAATGGAAGATATTGGTTCCCTTTTTCCGTAGTCAATATATGGATTACAGGGAGTTGAAATTATATCTATATTCCTAGAGGAGTTTTGGTTAATCCTACTGACTGTATTCTTCATAGGGGGCAGTTGACTGGGTTAGTATCATGTATGTTTTGATGGTGGTGTATTCCATGTAGCGTCAAATTATTTGTCATTCAATGAATATCCAGGGTACTGGTAGCTGTTGTTGAGTGGAATTTTGGCAATGGACCCAATCAATCCATTAGAAGAATTAGATGTGTCTGGAATATTTTTATGAGTTTGTACGCATGGGACATCTGGAAGAACATGATAGATGTACCCCTATTAGGTGTAAATAAGCTCCAATTATTGAACTTTACTAATGGCTTCTTGCTTGATCTTCAAGGATAAAATTGTCACATGCTTAGATATTTCAGATGTGAGGGATCTCAAGAATAAGTCCAAGATGACTTTATCTTCAAACTAGGTCTTACACAGGCTATGATGTTTTCACCATTCATGTATATGATCCGCGATGTGTGTAGCGAGTCTTTGTTTGAAGTGGGTGAGGAGTTCCAAACCCGAATCATGGCAAGCTAGGAGGTAGAAGAAGGTGAGGAAAGTTGTAGCTAATGAGATAAATTTTTAGTGTGGCATAGAAGGCTAGTCAACATACCATTTCACTGCAGGTCCAGTTACGGTGTGTTGAAACAATCATAATCTAATAGTATTGTCAGTGATACTATTAAGCAAATAGCACAGGTGAAAACTCATGACATGGTTTCCTAGGTCTTTGCCCTATTTTCCTTCAATATTTGGAATATCTAAAGGGAGCTTGGTGGGCACAGCTGACAAATTATGGCCATCCTTGATCAAGTCATTGGTCAGCTTTCTTACATATGGTAGGTCTACCGAAGCTAAAAATGGGATCTATGCATTACCTATCATTGTAAAAGAATTTTGGACAACTGTATGCAAATGGGTCTTCTGTGGAGAATTCTCAGGAGAACTACCTTGATGGGTGTCTTGGGGACTATCTGGATGAGTTGTATGTGGGCTCCCCAAGGGGTTAGCATGTGGGGACACTTCTATAGTGGTGAAGGGTGTACTTTTATGGGGAGGGGTTTCGCGCAAAGATCCACTAGTAAAGGAAGATCGAACAATGGTGGTTGCGTGTGTGCTACTTTTTGTATGGTGAGGGAAGAGGATAAGTATCAATGAATTATAATCACATACATAAAACAAAGTGAAAATATAAATGGTTTATTTTCCTTCTATAATTAAGATATGGGATCAAGAAAACAAGAAAAAGGTTTTTCTTTATTCCGTATGATAAAAGATCCTACGTATACCTAATCGTCATTTCCACTCTCAAAGTAATTAGGATTTGTGAAGGTGTCTTCTGATGGGTCTGGGGGAAACATCTCGAAAGAACTAGTGACGCCTTCCAGTAGCTGAAAAACCAACAAAGGTAATGTTAATTATGCTCAAGTGGTTCCTGCAAAGTCACCTATAATGAAAGGATTACCTAGATTTTGGCCACTAAAGTACCTTCATCCCACGTGAGCATTTGAGTATTTAGGTTATTGGTAGTCAGTTATGAGTACCGAGCATTAGATGGGTCGGGTATCCCCAAAGAGTACTACATGTACTAGACCTAAGATGAACCCCCTTTGAATTGGGTCTCTACCATGCTTGAGTATTTTTTCCGTGGGATGATTGAAGAATTTTAAGCTCCCTAAAAATTCAACATGATTCAAACGTGTAATATGACCGTGGTAGCCTATTGGAGGCCTACCCCCAATGGTCCTAATCTGAACTATAAATGTTTTGATGGTGCTCATAGTGAAATTTAGTTGGTTCAATCTATGGTCATGTTTAAGGAGTCTTAATTCACTTATGGAGTGATTCTATAAGCCAAAATAGACTAAGTACCCAAATCTCCAAAAATGGGGTGCCCTTGAGTATAAAGCATATGGACTCTTAGTGTGTGATGGAAGTGAGCATAAAAGGTGTGATAAGATGCACATATAAGGTGATCATTTACAGTGTCCTTCTAATTACATTAAGTGTTGATTGCTCCTTAAATGGAAAATAGAAATATATTGTGGATTATGGGACATTTACCCTTTTCCTATTAAACTATGTCGAGTTGAACAGGGGAGATGGAATTTCAAATGCTTTCGAGAAAGTTTTCATATGCAACCCTATGTTCGTCTAAGAGACGCAAGGGAAGAAAATATTACTTTTTTTCTCCAATAAAATTTTCTCGTAGTCCCAAAAGATGTTGAATTTAATTCTTTGGTTAGTAGTAATATTTGTGGATGATGGGCCACTTTCTTCTTTACTAATTAAGCTATGTGATTTGTAGAAAATTTTAGCAGGATAGTTTGAAAAACATATGTGTAATTTGGCCACTTACTTTTCTCCCTAATTAAGCTATGTGTCTTGTAAACGAAAAATGAAAAATATGCTAATTTCTCTACCAATTGAGTTTAGTAAAGAAACTAGGGGTATTAAACATCAAATGTAGAATGTAGAGGTGAATGCAATTCACTAAAGGCTACCAATCACCTGAGAAAAGAGAAAAATGCAAGGCTCTTTTTTCATTTTGGTGATGATGTGAGTTTATCCACACACTGATGCGTGTGCACGTATGTGAGAGAAAAAGTCATGTGGGTGAGAAAGAACAAGAAATTTTCACTTTTGCGGCTCAAAACAAGGCTTTAATGTTTATAAAAATTCTAGAGATGTGTTGAGTGCCTTGTAGGATAGTTATGCAAAGACAAGGTCCTACAAAAGCAATATTTAGATTGATGACATGAAAAATGTATGGTCTCCATTCGTGCGGTATTGTTTTTGTGGCAATGGTGTACCAAAATAAACCTCCTTAGGAGTTGAATGTTCCCTGCAAAGGACTATAGGAAAGGATTCCCTAGCTTTTGGCCACTGAAGTACCTTCGTCCCACGTGAGCATTTGAGTATTTAGGTTATTAGTAGTCAATTATGAGTACCAAGCATTAGATGAGTCTGGTATCCCCAAAGAGTACTACACGTACTAGACCTAAGATGAACCCCCTTTGAATTGGGTCTATGCCATTCTTGAGTATTTTTTTTCTGTGGGATGATTGAAGAATTCTAAGCTCCCTAAAAATTCAACATGTTTCAAAGGTGTAACATGAGCATGGTAGCTTATGGGAGGGCTGCCCCTAATGGTCCTAATTTGAATTTTAAATTTTTTGGTGGCGACTATGGTGAATCTCAGTTGGTTCAATCTATGGTCATGTCTAAGGAGTCTTAATTCACTTATGGAGTGATTTTGTAAGCCAAAATAGACTACGTACCCAATTCTCCAAAAAAGGGGTGCTCTTGAGTACAAAGCGTATGGACTCTTAGTGTGTGATGGAAGTGAGCATAAAAGGTGTGATAAGATGAACATATAAGGTGATCCTTTATAGTGTCCTTCTAATTACACTAAGTGTTGATTGCTCCTTAAATGGAAAATAGAAATATATTGAGGATTATGGGACATTTACTCTTTTCCTATTAAACTATGTTGAGTTGAACAAGGGAGATGGAATTTCGAATGCCTTCGAGAAAGTTTTCATATGCAAGCCTACGTTCATCTAAGATACGCAAGGGAAGAAAATATTACATTTTTTCTCCAATAAAATTTTCTCGTAGTCCCAAAAAATGTTGAATTTAATTCTTTGGTTAGTAGTAATATTTGTGGATGATGGGCCTCTTGCTTCTTTACTAACTAAGCTATGTGATTTGCAGAAAAGTTTAGCAGATAGTTTGAAAAACATATGTATAATTTGGCTACTTACTTTTCTCCCTAATTAAGCCATGTGTCTTGCAAATGCAAAATGAAAAATACTCTAATTTCTCTACCAATTGAGTTTAGTAAAGAAACTAGGGGTATTAAACATCAAATATGGAATGCAGAGGTGAATGCAATTCACTAATGGCTACCAATCACCTAAGAAAAGAGAAAAATACAAGGCTCCTTTTTCTTTCTGGTGACGATGTGAGTTTATCCGCACACTGATGTGTGTGCATGTATGTCAGAGAAAAAGTCGTGTGGGTGAGAAAGAACAAGAAATTTTCACTTTTGCGGGCTGAAAACAAGTCTTTGATGTTTATAAAAATTCCAGAGAGGTGTTGAGTGTCTTGTAGGATAGTTGTGCAAAGACAAGGTCCTACAAAAACAATATTTAGATTAATGACATGAAAAGTGTATTGTCGCCATTCCTGTGGTAGTGTTTTTGTGGCAATGGTGTACCAAAATACACCTCCTTAGAAGTTGAATGTTCCTTGCGAAGCACCACAAGAAAGGATTCCCTAGATTTTTGCCACTAAAGTACCTTCGTCCCACATGAGCATTTGAGTATTTAGGTTAATAATAATCAATTATGAGTACCAAGCATTAGATGGGTTAGGTATCCCCAAGGAGTACTACACGTACTAGACCTAAGATGAACCCCCCTTGAATTGGGTCTATGCCATGCTTGAGTATTTCTTTCCATGGGATGATTGAAGTATTTTAAGCTCCCTAAAAATTCAACATGCTTCAAAGGCATAACATGACGATGGCAGCTTATGGGAGGCCTACCCCTAATGGTCCTAATCTGAACTGTTAATTTTTTGGTGGCGCCTATGGTGAAACTTAGTTGGTTCAATCTATGGTCATGTTTAAGGAGTCTTAGTTCACTTATGGAGTGATTTTGTAAGCCAAAATAGACTAAGTACCCAAATCTCCAAAAAAGGAGTTTCCTTGAGTACAAAGTGTATGGACTCTTAGTGTGTGATGGAAGTGAGCATAAAAGTTGTGATAAGATATGCATATAACGTGATCCTTTACAGTGTCCTTCTAATTACACTAAGTGTTGATTTCTTCTTATTTGGAAAATAGAAATATATTGTGGATTATGGGACACTTGCACTTTTCCTATTAAACTATGTTGAGTTGAACAAGGGAGATGGAAATCAAATGCTTTCAAGAAAGTTTTCATATGCAAGCCTACGTTCATCTAAGAGACAATAGGGAAGAAAAGATTACTTTTTTTCTCCAATTAATTTTTCTCGTAGTCCCAAAAAATTTTGTATTTAATTCTTTGGTTAGTAGTAATATTTGTGGATGATGAGCCACGTGCTTCTTTACTAATTAAGCTATGCGATTTGTAGAAAATTTTAGCAAGATAGTTTGAAAAACGTATGTGTAATTTGGCCACTTACTTTTCTCCCTAATTAAGCTATGTGCCTTGCAAATGCAAAATGAAAAATACCCTAATTTCTCTACCAATTGAGTTTAGTAAAGAAGCTAGGGGTATTAAACATCAAATATAGAATTCAGAGGTGAATGGAATTTACTATAGGCCACCAATCACCAGAGAAAAGAGAAAAATACAAGGCTCCTTTTTCTTTCTGGTGATGATGTGAGTTTATCTGCACACTGATGTGTGTGCACATATGCCAGAGAAAAAGTTGTGTGGGTTAGAAAGAACAAGAAATTTTCACTTTTGCGAGCTCAAAACAGGTCTTTGATGTTTATAAAAATTCGAGAGAGGTGTTGAGTGCCTTCTAGGATAGTTGTGCAAAGACGAGGTCATACAGAAAAAGTATTTAGATTAATGACATGAAAATTGTATGGTTTCCATTCCTGTGGTAGTGTTTTTGTAGCAATGTTGTACCAAAATACACCTCCTTAGAAGTTAGATTTTGCCTGCAATGGACCACAGCAAAGGATTCCCTAGATTTTGGCCATTAAAGTACCTTCGTCCGATGTGAGCATTTCAGTGTTTAGTTTATTGGTAGTCAGTTATGAGTACCGCGCTTTAGATGGGTCATTATCCACAAAGAGTACTACACGTACTAGACCTAAGATGAACCCCCTTTGAATTGGGTCTATGCCATGCTTGAGTATTTTTTCCGCGGGACGATTGAAGAATTTTAAGCTCCATAAAATTTCAACATGTTTCAAGGGTGTAATATGACCATGGTATTTTATGGGAGGCCTACCCCCACTGGTCCTAATGTGAACTATAAATTTTTTGGTGGCACCTATGGTGAAACTTAGTTGGTTCAATCTATGGTCATGTTTAAGGAGTCTTAATTCACTTATGGAGTGTTTTGTAAGCCAAAAATAGACTAAGTACAAAAATCTCAAAAAAAGGAGTACCCTTGGGTACAAAGGGTATGGACTCTTAGTGTGTGATGGAAGTGAGCATAAAAATTGTGATAAGATGTGCATATAAGGTGATCCTTTACAGTGTCATTCTAATTACACTAAGTGTTGATTGCTTCTTAATTGAAAAATAGAAATATATTGTGGATTATGGGACACTTGCACTTTTCCTATTAAACTATGTTGAGTTGAACAAGGGAGATGGAAATTCAAATGCTTTCAAGAAAGTTTTCATATGCAAGCCTACATTCATCTAAGAGACGCAAGGGAAGAAAATATTACTTTTTTTCTCCAATTAAATTTTCTCGTAGTCCCAAAAAATGTTGAATTTAATTCTTTGGTTAGTAGTAATATTTGTGGATGATGAGCCACGTGCTTCTTTACTAATTAAGCTATGCAATTTGTAGAAAATTTTAGCAAGATAGTTTGAAAAACATATGTGTAATTTGGCCACTTACTTTTCTCCCTAATTAAGCTATGTGTCTTGTAAATGCAAAATGAAAAATACTCTAATTTCTCTACCAGTTAAGTTTAGTAAAGAAGCTAGGGGTATTAAACATCAAATATAGAGTGCAGAGGTAAATGGAATTCACTAAAGGCCACTAATCACCAGAGAAAAGAGAAAAATACAAGGCTCCTTTTTCTTTCTGGTGATGATGTGAGTTTATCCGCACACTGATGTGTGTGCACGCATGTCAAAGAAAAAGTCGCGTGGGTGAGAAAGAACAAGAAATTTTCACTTTTGCGAGCTCAAAACAGGTCTTTGATGTTTATAAAAATTCGAGAGAGGTCTTGAGTGCCTTGTAGGATAGTTGTGCAAAGACGAGGTCCTAGAGAAAAAATATTTAGATTAATGACATGAAAAATGTATGGTTGCCATTCCTGTGGTAGTGTTTTTGTGGCAATGGTGTACCAAAATACACCTCCTTAGAAGTTAAATTTTCCCTACAAAGGACCACAGCAAAGGATTCCCTAGATTTTGGCCATTAAAGTACCTTCGTCCCATGTGAGCATTTGAGTTTTTAAGTTATTAGTAGTTAGTTATGAGTACCACGCTTTAGATGGGTCATGTATCCACAAAGATTACTACACGTACTGGACCTAAGATGAACCCACTTTAAATTAGGTCTATGCCATCCTTGAGTATTTTTTTTCGTGGGACGATTGAAGAATTTTAAGCTCCCTAAAAATTCAACATGTTTCAAAGGTGTAATATGACCATGGTAGTTTATGGGAGGCCTACCCCCACTGGTCCTAATGTGAACTATAAATTTTTTGGTGGCACCTATGGTGAAACTTAGTTGGTTCAATCTATGGTCATGTTTAACGAGTCTTAATTCACTTATGGAGTGATTTTGTAAGCCAAAATATACTAAGTACCCAAATCTCCAAAAAAGTGGTTCCCTTGAGTACAAAGTGTATGGACTCTAAGTGTGCGATGGAAGTGAGCATAAAAGGTGTGGTAAGATGTGCATATAAGGTGATCCTTTACAACGTCCTTCTAATTACACTAAGTGTTGATTACTCCTTAAATGGAAAATAGAAATATATTGTGGATTTTTGGACACTTACTCTTTTCCTATTAAACTATCTCAGTTGAAAAAGGGAGATGGAAATTCAAATGCTTTTGAGAAAGTTTTCATATGCAAGCCTATGTTTGTCTAAGGGACGCAAGGGAAGAAAAGATTATTTTTTTTCTCCAAGAAAATTTTCTCGTAGTCCCAAAAAATGTCAAATTTAATTCTTTGGTCAGTAGTAATATTTGTGGTTGATGGGCCAATTGCTTCTTTACTAATTAAGCTATGTGATTTGCAGAAAATTTTAGCAAGATAGTTTGAAAAACATATGTGTAATTTGGCCACTTACTTTTCTCCCTAATTAAGCTATGTTTCTTGCAAATGCAAAACGCAAAGTACTCTAATTTCTCTACCAATTGAGTTTAGTAAAGAAAGTAGGGGTATTAAACATCAAATATAAAATGTAGAGGTGAATGCAATTCACTAAAGGCTACCAATCACCTGAGAAAAGAGAAAAACACAAGGCTCCTTTTTCTTTTGGGTGAAGATGTGAGTTTATCCGCACATTGATGTGTGTGCACGTATGTCAGAGAAAAATTTGAATGAGTGAGAAGGAACAAGAAATTTTCACTTTTTGGGCTCAAAATAGGCCTTGATGTTTATAAAAATTCTAGAGAGGTGTTGAGTGCCTTGTAGGATAGTTGTGCAAAGACGAGGTCCTACAAAAACAATATATAGATTAATGAAAAGAAATGTGTATGGTCGCCATTCTTGTGGTAGTGTTTTTTTGGGAATGGTGTACCAAAATACACCTCCTTAGAAGTTGATTGTTCCTTGCAAAGGACCATAGGAAGAATTGGTGATGTTAGTGGATGGACTAAAATAAACACAATAATGTAAATAATGGAAACAATGCATACATAAACATAAACTAAACAAATAGGTAAATACACAAAAAATGCTCAAATCGAACAAACAAATCAATAAGATAATGGAAAAAGCTCCCTTTATTGACTACTAGTAGTAGAGGTTGAATACAATAGATAAATTTTAGACACTTGAAGAGAATTAGTTGAGATGTGGTGCTTAAAAATCTTGAGCAAGGGGGTTTCCTTTCCCCAATCTCTTTACAAGTTTATCGTCTCTCTCAAAGAAGTATGAAGACGCTCCAATGGTGGATTCCTCTTTTATCACTAGGATGATGGATTGTGTAGAAGAAATGTTGCCAACATGGTAGTGCTCTTCCCTTCTTTGGCTTCAACAATGCAATGGTGGTTTATTATGATAGCAATTTGGCCAACATAACAATGTCTCATATTTTGGCTTTCCCATGACACGTTTGTATAGAATTTTTTGAATCCATCATCCCTCTCTTGGCTTATGCATGATAATGACACAAGAGTGCGACAAGGTGATTCCATTGAGGGATGCATATATTCAAGGAGACTTGAATTTAGTTGTAGCGGACTGAGATCATGTGAAAGAATCGGCCCCGAGTGTGTAGAGTGGTCCCCAATCACTGAGGCATCTTTTTCTGCAACCACGTGCTTTCGAAGGATATTTCGTGCACTCACATTTATCAAATAAATAACCACACAAAATTAATTGTTTTCACTTTATAAACTTTGGACCTTAGAATAAATTTGATTCTTTAAACTTCATGATGTATTTAGCTGGAAAATGTTCATTTGTGCATTCTTCTAGACATTTTTTAGTGTCCTCTAGATTGTGCCAACATGTGTACAATTTTATGTTGTAAAAAATCGTCGTAGGAGATATTGTCCACAACATTAAGGTGGCAGACCACAAATTTACAGTGCTAGGGAGGCACAAATAGTTGGGGATGTTTGACAAAGTATTCCTCAGATTCATGAAAAATTGGATAATAGGTGGGCTTATCATTGTGCATCTATTATTAAGATGGAATGTAAGCTTTGTGATGAATTTTTTATTATTATTATTGAACTTGGATCTAACTATAGTTATCTTAGTCTCAGTTGGTGTGGTTGGCTATAGGTACCAAGGGAAGAGTTCATTATTGGGTAAGATCTTGAGCATTTTAGCTAAATGGTATGTCTACATCAACACATCTAAATGTACTTTTATTTGGATCATACAATATGATTTTGTGTATGTATTGGTTGTATATTCAGAGGACTAAGGAATATTTCTATGATAATATTATTGAGCGCCTAGATGACGATGGAGAGAGGAAAATATTAGAGGATAAGAAGAAGCCTACATCAGTTATAATGGCTATATATAAGCAAGAAAAGTGTAGTAGTGGGAAAGGGTGTGTGTTGTTTACAATTCATATTTCTAGTGACAAAGAGAAGGATGTTGAGGATGTTGAAGTATTAAATAAGTATCCAGTTTTGTAGCAGTTTTAGGATATATTTCTAGTAAATAGTTAAAAGTTACCACCTCATAGGGAAGTGAAATTTTTCATTGAGTTTATGTCAAGAGAAACACCAACAACAAAGGCACCATCTAGGATGAGCACTCCAGAGTTGGTGGAATTGAAGTTGCATCTTAAGGAAATGCATGATAAAGTATATATAAGGCCAAGTATGTGACCTTGGGGTGCATCCATATTTTTTATGAAGAGGAAGGATGGTACTCTCAGGTTATGCATTAATTGTAGGTAGTTGAACAAGGTGACTATCAAGAACATGTACCCTTTTCCATCCGTTAATGACTTGTTTGATGAGTGGAAGGGAGAAATAATATTCTTGAAGATTGACCTGAGATCAGGATATCTTCTAGTGCACATGAAAGAATAGGACATCTATAAAATTGTGTTTTGTACTAGGTATGGGCATTATGAGTTTGCATTAGTTCATTTTTGTCTTAATAATGCTCCACATAATTTCATGCATATGAAGAATAGTTTTTGCATCCTTATCTGGAAATTTTTTTGATAGTATTCCTTGAAACATATTGATATATTCTAAGACCAAGGGAGAGAATGTATAATACCTAGAAAAAATATTACAACTATTGAGAGAGCATTAGTTATATGCCAAGCTTAGTAAGTGTAGCTTCTTTCAGATAGAATTTCAGCTTAGTAAGTGGAGGCACTATCTTCTTGGAAGGGGCTTCATCTTGATAAGTGATCAAAGTGTGCCAAGGTACTTATTTGATCAACCTAATATGAATGCTCAGCAAGCTTCATGGTGGGCTACTCTCAGTGTGTTTGACTTCAAGATTAGGTACATAGAGGGAAAGGAGAATAGGGTTGTAGATGATCTTAGTAGAAGAGTGTAGGTGAATCACATTACAATAATGAGTTATTAAAGGATAGACTTTCAAGAGAAGATCTTATAGACATGACAACATGATGAAAGGTATCAACATTTGAGGTACATGTTACAACAACATGTTATAGGTAGTAGTGACGAGGTGTATCATCTCATGGAAGATGTTTTTTTTAGATTCAGGAATAAGATTTATGTGTCGAATGAAAGTGAGCTCAAGAATGTTATCTGGAGGGAGTTTCATGTTAATTCGTATTCAAGTCACTTGGGGTATTTGAAGACATTGAAAATAGTTAAGAAGTGATAAAATTGGTTGAACATGTAGAAATATGTGGCTTAGTTTGTTGCGATATCTTTGGATTGTCAATAGGTAAAAGTAGAGTATAAGCATCCAAGTGGTTTATTGCAGCTGATTTTGATTCCATAGTGGAAATGAGAAGTCATTTCCATGGATTTCATTATAAGTTTTCCAAGGAAATCTAAGAAAGATGATTCCATCATGGTTATGGTTGACAAGTTAAGTAAGGTAGATCATTTCATTACAGTTAAGTCTACAAATTTAGCTAATGAGGTAGCTCATATTTCATTAGGGAGAGAGTGAGATTGCATGGTGTTCTTAAGAAGATTGTATCAGACAGAGATTCCAAGTTCACTTCCAGTTTTTGGAAGGAGTTGTTTTCAAGTTTAGGGATAGAGTTGGCTTTCAGTACATCCTATCATCAGTATAAAGATGGACAGACAGAGAGGGCTAACTAGAATCTTAAGGACATGATAAGGATGTACATTATGCAGAAACAATGAAAGTGGGAAGAATATCTTGCATTGGTTGAGTTTACTGATAATAATTGGTATATATAATATTTGAACATGAGTTTGTTTGAGGCACTTTATGGGTGGAGTTGCAATACTCCTATCAATTGGAGTGACCTAGTGAACAAGGTGTTGATTGGACAAGATATGTTAGTAGATATGGTACAGGAAATGTAGGTTATTAAGATAAATTTTAAGGAAACACATGACATGAAAAAGAGTTATGAAGATTTGCATAGTGTATTTAAGGAGTTTTACGTTGGGGAACATGCATACTTGTGCATGAAGCCCAAGGGGAGATCCTTGAGGATTGGATTGGTTACCAAGTTTGCACCTCGGTATTGTTGTCTTTAGAGATTCTTGAGAGGGTTGGATCAGTCGCCTACAGACTTGTGTTACCTCCGATAGTGAAATTCCATGATGTTTTCCATGTTTCATTACTTAAGAAGTATGTCTAGGAAGTTGATCATGTGACTGAATGGCATGTATTGCAAGTGGAACCAGAGGGAAAATTCTAGCCAGAACCTCAATGCATATTGTAGTGGAAATACTTCATGCTTTAGAATATAGAAATCAAGTAGATTAAAGTACAGTGGAAGCACATTGGGCCTAATGAACCTAGATGGGAGATGTGAGATCATATGTGTGTTATGTATCCTTAATTATTTGTTGGTTCGAGAAAATGATTATTTGGTATATCTATATGTATATGGTTGTAGATGTCACAATGAGTTTTGTTATATAGCTCCAATAAACAATATGGTTGTCTTGTTTGCTATGTTGGTCATGGTTGTAGTGGTTGTTCATTGTAAATATTGCATCAATTTTTGTTACAAATTTGCATGGGCAGTATGTTTCATTTGTCAGTAGTTCATTGCTCATAACTTTCATTGAACACTAAGGATGGTGTTACCTAAGGGGAGGGGTTTGTAATAGCCCCGGGTTGATTTTCTATGTAAATAAATTAAGACCAAGGTAATGGGACATGTTTTCCAAGATGAATGTTGTGAAAAAAAAATTGTGGGATATAACTAGTGATTAATTAATGGTTATGGAAATTGGACAAGGAATTAACAAAGGAAAAGTGGCAATAATTGGTATTTTATTTATGAAGATAAAGGAAAATAGGAGAAAAGGAAGGTGAAGAGACCCAGATTTGCATGAGAATAAAATTAGAGAAAAAATGAAGGAAAATGAAGAAAATAGAGGCCTTAATGATAAAAAGGCTTTTGAGGACTAGTTCAAAGCTTTGGCCAGTTGAGATTTTGTTGGTTAAGATTTTGTCATTTTAGTTTTGGAGCTCTCATTCACTCTCTTGTTCTCTCATACTCTTGTACACTTAGAGTATTATTGGAGAAGTTGTAAATAACTCATAGAAGGAACTGATAGTATGATGATGGAATAGAAGCATAGCAGAAGATATAAGTGTAGAGCTGAGTCTTTGGGTTGTAGAGTAGGTGAAGGATTTATAGCTGAGTGCGTAGAGGCCTAGTAGTCTGCAGCTGAGTGCACGGACCCATGCAATTGAGTGGGCAGGGTTATTGGAGCACTTTGGTATACATTGGACTTGGAAAAATAAAGGAAAGGAAAGTAGGAAAGAGCAAGGGAGTAGTTGGATCAATAGGTTCAACTAGATTGTTTTGTAGGTAATAGGTTACGTGTGTGATTTTCTTGTTGATTTATGGATGCATGGCATATGCATGTGATTTTCTGGTTATGTGATGTCTTTGGCACGGAGATTCGTCGGGACTGAAAATGGTTTTAGCCTTGAATTACCATTTCCTAGATAGCCATAATGTTATGGTTTCTTCCATTTTTTTTCTTTTTTTATTGGTGCTCATAATTCCTTAGAGATGTGGGTTGGAACAAATTATTTATAAGTCGTGGAATAACTTGGGTTGAGTTACTAGTCTTGGAGACTGGGTTCGAACAAATGCTCTAGAGCCCTTGGTGGGTTGAGTTACTAGTCCCTAGAATTGGGTTGCAAAAATGCTCTAGAGCCCTGGAAATTTATGGGTTAAGTTACTGGTTCTTGACGCTGTGGATATCTTGGGTAGAGATGGATATGGTTAGTGGTAGTGATTTTTGAATGTAGTGGTGGAATCTCTATGGTAGAGGGTTGAGGTGGTTGGCCTCTGGAAGCCATAATTTGTCTTTGTCTTGGTTTATTCCATGAGATCCCATATTCATGCTTGGAATATGACACAAGGGTGATTGGCTAAAAGAGAGATTTGATTCAACCCAATCTATGGCCGGTTGGTGCTTGGAAGTGCCTGACTTGGTTAGTATTTTCATATATTAATAAGAGTTATTCTTCTATAATGATTCATGTATATTTGTAGTGATTATGTATGTGATATTATGGTTGAGCTTCCATGGTTTCTATCTAAGTTATTTTCAGGTTATATGCTAGTTATATGATGTACGTTATGTATGGCTCTTGTCATTATTATTTAGCTATTGATTGGTTGATGATTGTATGGAATAATAAGTGTTGTTGCAACTATGTGGAAAGGGTGTAGAGCCTTCTTGGTGATTCTAGGATGAAACTTAGACTATTATGATCAGATATGCATTCATGACCTATAGCTTCTATGTTTTCCATGTGTTTGATGAAATGTCTAGTGTGTGTTAGGAAATCTAGCTCAAATTTTGATTTGAGATTGAATGTTTAGACTTTTCCTCATGTCTATTGTGATTCTACAAAGTCTCAAGAAGTTCTACACATTGGTTTAGAGGCTGGGCTTGAATTGTGGATCAGATCTCAAGACCGCAGCATCTAAATTGGGACATTTGGGTCACAACTGCATGGAGGGAGTGTTATGCATGCAGTTGGAGGCACATAACTATAGTCTGGACTTTTCGTCCATGCCATTGGGAGTCTAATTTAATAAAAATGAGCCCCAACTTAGGGTTCGGTAAGCTCAGGTTGTCCTTTGGCGACTGAGTATGATGTGGCACTGAGGGATGTTGTGATTTGTCATTTGTGGTCAATTTCTAAGCCCCACTTCCTTAACTAGAGCTTGTAGGTGAAGTCATGTCATAGTAACTCTTCATCTCATTTTTTTTGTGGAAATTAAGTTAAATTGGTTAAATGTGGAAAGGGTGGTTACACTTGTGTACCTTCTCATATAGAGGGTTCAGAAGAACCAACTTTAGGGAATGAAATTGGAATTGGAAAAATATAGTCTAGCAATCTAAAAGACACATCACAACCTAACACCTGTACTTGGGTATTGCCGAAAGACAAGAGAGTAGATTATGTTAGTAACTACAAGATGTTTATTTTTCAGTTAGTTGATAATGTTACCAGATGAAGTGATTCCAACAACAACAATAGAATCTGTTACTATGGAGGATCTACAACAATTTGTATCAACAAGAAAAATAAAGAGGAAAGATCTTAATTTTTAAGCATAAATAGATAAAATCACTTTCCAAGCCTAAGATTTGTTATTGCCAACATTCTATTAAATTGGTGGAATTTATCTTCAAGTCGACAATAAGTTGTGCTTTAATTTTGTTTCGTTGACCTCCAAATTTCAAACTAAACCAACTAGAAGTCGTTGTGTTCTAGGATCCACAAGAAAAACTAAACCAGCAACCCCAAGTGTCCTAAACATTTATGCTATAAGATTGGTTGGGCATGTCAAAAGTGCAAGTTGAAGAAACCTAGACACTCCATTACACATTGATTATAAGCCCCACTTTCAAACCTATGGCAAGAAGAATCATATCTCCTTGATTCTAGATATCCTATAAGAGATTCGTTCAATTATATTAATTCGTTTCTCTTCATCATTATTTTAGTTTTCTCAAAAAATCATTTTCAAATATTCATTTTGAATTCTCAACCTTTACTTTTATTAAATATGACCTTTATTTGTTAATTAATATTTTTCTTCTATGATATACAAATCATTTTATTTATGAAGAAAGTCTTGGTAAATCTCCATTCTTGAATTATCTTAAGATTTGCAATCAGCAAGGACATTAGTACAAAAAGTGGTAGAATTCATCTTTCTCAAACTACAAGAAGAACTAGAGTTGGGCTGAGTTACTAGTCCATAGAGTTGGGTTGGAAAAATGCTCTAGAGCCCTAGAAATTTGTGCATTAAGCTACTAGTTCCCAGAGCCCTAGATATCTTCGGTAGAGATTGATATGGTTGGTGGTAGTGATTTGTGAATGTAGAGGTGGAATCGCTATGGTGAAGGGTTGAGGTTGTTGGCCTCTGGAAGCTTTGATTTATCTTTTTCTTGGTTTATTCCATGAGATCCCACATTCATGCTTGGAATATGGCACAGCGGTGATTGGCTGAAACAGAGATTTGGTTCAGCCTAATCTATGGCCGGTTGGTGCTTGGAAGTGCCTGACTTGGTTGGTATTTTCATATATTAATAAGAGTTATTATTCTACTATGATTCATGCATATTTGAAGTGATTATGTATGTGATATTGTGCCTGATTTCCATGGTTTCTATATAAGTTATTTTCGGGTTATATGCTAGTTATATGATGTATGTTATGTATGGCTCTTGTCATTCTTATTTAGATATTGATTGGTTGATGAATTTATGGACTATTAACTGTTGTTGAAACTATGTGGAAAGGGTGTAGAGCCTTCTTGGTGATTCTAGGATGAAACTTAGACTATTATGATCAGATATGCATTCATGACCTGTAGCTTCTATGTTTGCCATGTGTTTGATGAAATGTGTAGTGTGTGTTAGGAAATCTAGTTCATCTTTTAATTCGAGATTGAATGTACATATTTTTCTTCATGTCTATTATGATTCTAAAAAGTCTGAAGATGTTCTACACATTGGTTTAGACACTGGGGGAGAATTGTGGCTCAGGTCTCAAGACCACACCCTTTGAATTGGGAAATTTGGGTCACAACTACATGGAGGGAGTGTTATGCATGTGTTTGGAGGCACATAACTACACCCCAGACTTGTCATGCATTCCATTGGGAGTCTAGTTCAGTGAAAAAGAGCCCCAACTTACGGTTCGGTAAGATAGGGTTGTCATTTGGTGTCCGAGTATCCTATAGCCCTAAGGGATGTTTTGATTTGTCATTTTTGGTCAATTTCTAGACCCCACTTCCTTAACTAGAGCTTGTAGGTGAGGTCATGTCATAGTAATTCTTCATCTCATTTTACCCTAGAAATTTAGTTAAATTGGTTAAATGTGGAAGGGGTGGTTACACTTGTGTACCTTCTCATATAGAGGGTTCAGAAGAACCGACTTTAGGGAATGAAATTGGAATTAGAAAAATATAGTCTAGAAATCTAATAGACACATCACAACCTAACACCCCTACTTGGGTATTGACAAAAGACAAAACAGTAGATTATGTTATTAACTACAAGTTGTTTAGTTTTCAGTTAGTTGATAATGTTACGAGACGAAGTGATTCCAACAACAACCATAGCATCTGTTACTGTGGAGGATCTACAACAATTTGTATCAACAAGAAAAATAATGGGGAAAGATCTTAATTTTTAAGCATAAACAGATAAAATCACCTGTCAAGCTTAAGATTTGTTATTACCAACTTTCTATTAAATTGGTGGAATTTATCTTCAAGCCGACAATAAGTTGTGCTTTACTTTTGTTTCCTTGACCTCCAAATTTCAAACTAAGCTAGCTAGAAGGCATTGTGTTCTAGGATCCACAAGAAAAACTAAACCAATAGCCCCAAACATCCTAAACATTTATGCTAAAAGATTGGTTAGGCATGTCACAGGTGCAAGTTGAAGAAACCTTGACACTCCATTGCACATTGATTATAAGCCCCACTCTCAAATCTATGTCAAGAAGAATCTTATCTCCTTCACTCTAGATTTCTTACCAGAGATTCTTTCAATTATATCAAATAGTTTCTCTTAATCATTGTTTTAGTTTTCTCAAAAAATCATTTTCAAATTTTCATTTTGAATTCTTAATGCTTCCTTTTGTTAAATATGACCTTCATTTGTTAATTAATATTTTTGTTCTATGGTATACAAATCATTTTATTTACGAAGAGAGTGTTGGTAAATATCCATTCTTGAATTATCTTAAGATTTTCAATCAACAAGGACATTAGTACAAAAGGTGCTAGAATTCATCTTTCTCAAACTACAATGAGAACTAACTTATTAGAGAATGTTTATAATATGGGAACTTGGAGCATGTTGGGAATAGAATTTACAAAACCAACCAACTATTGAAAATCTTGAGACAATTAATAGTGAAGAAAGTAAGAATGAACCCAACATAAAAGGACTTGGGAAATAATTTATGTTGCTAGAAGAGATTAAAAATAAAACAAATGACAAAAGAAAAAAGGTTGACCCAACCAAAACAATTTTTCTGGATTCTTCACATGGTAGTGAAATTGAAAGTAACAAGAAGGAGGGGTTAGTGAAAGTTGTTCAACATGAAGTTGAGAAAGAAGAATATGGAAGTGAGCTAGTATTAATGAAATTGCTTCCATATGTTGCATTTATCTAGTTAAAAGAATAAGAAATTGGCCTTCACCATAGGGTTTCTACAACAACTCCACTAAAAGAAAATAGGGACTCAATTTGTATTTAGATTTTGATGACTAATATTTTATATCCTTTCTGGATTCCTATAACAACCCTGGTAAAAATTCCATGTAAAAATTAATAAATGTGAAAATAAGACCAAGTTCATGGGACAGTTATTCCACACTGATTGTTGGGCAAGGCATCCTAGTGTGATTTTTCATTAGTTTATTATGGCTAGGGAATTTCGAAAAGAAAATGGCATAGTCTTTGGAAAGGAAAAATGGCATTTTTGGCACATTTATTTATGAAAATAAAGGAAATTAGGAGAAAAGGAAGGTGAAAGGTCACAAGTTGCATGTGAGGAGGAAAATGAAGGAAAATAATGGAAATTGATGAAAATAGGACCTCCTTGATAAAAAGTTTTATGATGATTAGTGGGAAGGCTTGGTCAGTGTAAACCTTTTGTTATTTCAATTTTGGAGCTCTCTCCTTATTCTCTCTCTCTCTCTCTCACCCTTAGACAATTATAATTTTCTTGCAGCACTTCGACATTAGATCATGAAAGGAAAAGAAGGCAAGAGGACGGAAGGAACCAACAAGGAAGAGTAGGATCAAGAAACTATAGTAGGATTCTTTGCAGGTATCGATTTTCATGTGTGAATTTCTTGCTAGATTTTGCGTGTCTGGTATTGCATGTGGTTATTTATTTCATGGCATGGGTTTTTAGTGGTGTGATAGTGTTTTCAACCTAGACTTTCCATTTCTAGATAGCCATGGTGTGATGGGTTTCTCATGTTTTGGGTGTCATGGATGGATTTGAATTTGAGTGATGTAGATCTCTAAAATACAGAACATGTGACCTAGTGATCCCTAAACCAGACCATGGATTGCGGTAAAACAATTTACCTCTTGAACCTTGAACCAAATTTTGGGTTGCAATAAAGAGAGGTATTGTGTGCCTCGATCGGCCTAGGAATCCTTGGGCGGTTAATTGTGGTATACACATAAATATTAGAGGTGGTTTTCCTTGATTAGGCCTAAGAATCCTTGTCAGTGAATGGCAGAATATATGGTAAAACTTAGAGGGTGGAGTCTCAATTTGGGCCTAGGGATCCAGTGTGGATTGCGATAAAACCTAGAGACTAAGAGACAAGGAAATTCCTCATAGCATAGGTGGAGAAATCTGGTGGCATACATGCTTTTTTTATTTCTTAGTGATCTGAGATGGATTGCACGAAAGCCTAGTTTTATTGATGACGATGAGGTGGTGTAGAAGCCCTGGTTGAGTTTGGTTTTAAGTCCCACATTCATACTTGGAATATGGCATGAGGGTGATTGGCTAAAAGAAATATTTGGTTTAGCAAATCTATGGTCGGGTGGTTGATGGTAGTCCCAAACCTGTTTAGCCTTTGCATCAATAATATGAATTTATTTATCCTTGTTATTTCATGAGTATTATACTAGTTCATATGTGGAATATATGGTTTGTTTCCTTGATATTTATTTTGTTATTATGTTGGTTATGATATGTATTTTGATAATGATGATGTATGGCCCTGATCATTTTTTTCTTATAAATGAATGAAAAATGTATCTATGGCCTAATAGATGAAATTGCAACTAATGTGTTGAGGCAATAATGCCTCTTAGAGATTCTCAAATAAGTATGAGACCCCTACGTTTACTTTTTCTGTTAAGACCTGTAGCTTTCATGTTTGTGACATGTTTGAAGAAATGCCTATCATGGCTAGTAGCAGTCTAGTATTGTCCTTGTTGATTTTTTTGCAAATGTATCTTTGTTTCGCTATGAAATTTCATTTTTGAACTTGTCATTGTGTTCTAGGTAGTTACCTAGGCTTTCAGCTTAAAAAAGATTCATAAATAGAGAAGTCCCAGGCACAATAATGGGGAAAAAATCCCTAGAAGCTCCATTGCCTTTATTGTGGGATCTTCTAGAGCCTCCCAAACACACCCTTGTCTATATCAAGGGAGCGTCTAGTGGTTTGACAGATTAAGACTTTAGTTGGTCTCAGGGGTTGGTTACATGAGTGGTTGGGATGGATCTTGGAAGTTTTGGTTCTGATGTGGAAGGTCTATGTGATGTGTTCCACTCGTTCCACTTCCTTAACTGACACATAGGGAGTTGAATCATATCAAAGTAACTTCGCATCACATTTTTACCATGGTTAGCTAATTACTTAGGTAGATGTGGGATGAGAGCATTATAGAGTGGTATCAAAGGGGGTTTCAGTCTCTTTCGGTGGTTTTTAGATTTAGTTCTCTTTGGATGATATCTTGTACCACAGAGTGGTATCAGAGCATGGTTCAACCTTTGGCCTAGATGGGCGGAATGTGTTTTTCATGCAAGTATGTAGGTTTTATATGCATTTTTTATGCATGACAGTGTCTATAAGTTGTTGTGCATGCATTGTTATGGTTATGGTTATGCATGCATAATAGGTTAGATATGAATTGTGAGGCCATTGTATGTAGTCATGTCAGCATGATGTAGTTGTTATGTTATGATTCTAATGTGTTGACTGAGATAGAGCAGGAGATGTAAAACATTAGAGTGAGGTTGCAGCACTAGACATTAGGGTAAGAGAATATCATCATGCACGTATTATATGTTTGGCATGTAGGTATGTTAGTTAATGGATTGTTATATGCATTAAGTTTATATACATGTTTATTATTTTATTGTTGTTGTGGTTAAATGCATGGTAGATGCTAGTGAATCTGTGTGGTCATATAGTCATGAATGATAGTAACCTATTGTTATATGCATTGAGGGTCTATGCTTGATGATTATTGTCATTGTAGCTAACTTCTTGACGTTATTATGTTTTGTGCTAATTTCGATTGACCTATGCAAATGATCATGGTTATGAAATTCATGTATGAGTTAATATATTGATATTATGTCATACTAATCTAGAATGACTTTGCATATGTGATTATTATTCATGAATGATAATTATTTATGAGTTTATAATGTGAACATGTTAGCTAGTTACTATCATAGATATCATGACCTTATTTATGGTTGTGTTGATATGTTGTGAATATATATCATGCTAATCCATCTTGGTTGCGCGACAAGCTAAACTCCCCTAAGATACATTAAGTTATAAGCTTTCTTATGTCATATATTTGGTACTTGATTGTTTGATTATGTTGTATATTTCATGTTTGAGTGTTTGGTGTCTATTATGTTGTCTAGTTGATTTATCTAACATGGTATGTTTATCGTTTTTTTTAATGTTCGATTAATTGCATGATATGAGTATGTGTATGTAAGATTGCATGAAGAAATGACATTCTTTTAAGATGGTTCTACTAACACATATGTGTTGAAACAACTAATATGTACTTGACTGTAACATTATGTATTATGACTGATGAATGTGAATTGATTTTGATTATGAAATGGTTGTTATACTTGGTGAAGGTTGATTTCCAAGTAATAGATATGTTTCCTTGACTTTGGAACATGTAATCGGCATGTGTGAACAATGCAGGAAACATGCTTGGCATAAGCATGACAAGGTAATAGTTGATTCTTTTATATAAATATCCATTGGATGATGTGGAAATACATAGTAAGATTTAGTTGCAGAAAGGTAAATGTAAAAGAAAGGTATTGGGTGAGAATTCCTTTGACTATGTTTGGAAACCACAATTCCAAATATATGGGTGTTTTGTATACAGGAATAATTCTTAACCCTAATTTGTCTGAAATTATGTGGATATGTGATATATTCATGGACATGTATTTTATAGGTATAACAATTGGTGTCTAGTTATAGCTAGATCTATCACAGGAATTGGAGTCCCTTGAGACATGGAACATATTTTTTCAGCTACAAGGAAACATGCTTGGCATAACAAGGTAAGTTAAATATTGTATTGCTATATTTATTTATACATTGATAATGATGTATTTATTATAGTCTGATGTAGGTAGTTGCATGGAAGGACAGGTTTCCACGAAAAATTGGAGGCTTGGTTTGAGATTTTCTTGGGAACCATGGGATTGAGTCATGGTGTCTATTGTTAGACATGTGCTTTCAGTCTTTTGTGATTTGTTTGCACTTGATTTTTAGTTTGGTTATATCTAGTGTATGAACATAGCACGTTGTTTGTGGTGTCGAATTATTATTAGTTTGCATGGTTTTATTCTTGTTTGTTTCTTATTCTTGCATTTTATGTTTGAGGGTCTTGGGAATTGCTTGGAAAGAGATGAAAATCAGTTGATCTCAGGGAGAGATGAATGAAATCCAATATCTAATGTAAGGCCCAAATGAATCTTACTGCATGTTTAAGGGAAGTTGAAGGCAAGAGTATGGCAACAATGTAAATTGGTTGGGTGTGTAAATGGATGATGGCAAGATAGTCACAAGAAAATAAATTAGGAAAGGTAAAGTAAATACATTTGATTCTTTAAATGCATTGGCTATGTTTGGAAGTGTTGTTCTCAATGTTGTGCATGTTGTCAACAGATAAAGGAAGTTCTCTTAACCTTGACCTTATGGTATCCAGTAATTATGTTGTGATCATGATTGTGTTGATGCCTATATATGTATACATGTATTTATGTATGCATGTATGTATGTATGTAGTATGTACGTCATACTTGACAGGATCATCATGGATCATGATTGTTTTTATGCTATTGTTTATATGTATATATGTAATATCCCTGGTGAAAATTTCATGTAATAAAAGTTAATAAAGAGAACATAAGACTGCGGTTAAGGTACATTTAGTCCAAGCTAAATGTTGGGCGAAGATATCCTAGTGGGCATCACTAGATGCGTGTTTTGGCTAAGGAAATTGGCAAAATTCTCAAGCAAAGGCATTAAAAGGGAAAAATGCATTTTTGACACATCTATTTATGAAAATAAGGGAAATTAGGAGAAAAGGAATATATAAGGTCACAAGTTGCATGTGAGGAGGAAATCGAAGGAAAATAATGGAAAATGAAGAAATTAGAGGCCTCATTAATAAAAAGGCTTTTGAGGATCAGTGGGCAAGTTTTTGCTAACATTTTTGAGTTCATGTTTGGAGCTCTCTCATTATTCTCTCTCTCTCTCACTCTTGGTCACTTTTGGAGCACTCTAGCTTTGGATCAAGGAAGGAAAACCAAGGAAAGTGAAAGTGAGGACCAATGAAGGATCAAGCCAACTTCAGCAAGAATAACTATGGGTAACCTTTTGCATGTGTGATTTCCTAGCTAGTTTAGACATACATTGATATGGATGTTAGTGTACGGTTCTCTTGCTATCAGTGGCATGGTTTTGTTCGGTTATGATAGTGGTTCTTAGCCTACCCTTCCATTTTTCTGGATGCCATGACGTTGGGTTGTTTATTTTGGTTTTGAGCTTTGGTTTTCCATATGGATTTCAAAATCTAGGGCGGAGGTGGTCTCAAGGTTGATTCCCAAAGGCCTAGGAATCCCTTGAACAGTTTTGGTGGGATACACAATAAAGCCTGAAGGAAAAGTCTCAGTAAGGGCTTAGCGATCTTGGTTTGGATTGTGGTATATCCTAAGAGACTAGTCTCGGTTTAGGTCCGAGTGATGTATGATTGGATTAAGGTAAAGCCTGAGAGACAAGGAGATGGAAAAATCATCAAGGATAGTGATGGATTCTAGATGTATTCCAAGTTTGATTCGGTTGTGATTGGAGAACTCATCTTGCTGTAATCACAATTTGGTGATGGTGGAGATGGTTTAACCTATAAATTTCCTTGGTTGTTCTTGGATTTGTTGTTCTAAGAGATCCCACATTGATGCTTGCAATATTGTATGAGGGTGATTGGTTGAAAGAGAGATTTGGTTCAGCCATGTCTATGGTCGGGTGGTACGTGGACATCCTGAACCTGGTTGGATTTGCCTATGATTAATAAAAGCTAAGTACTCATAGTTTGTACTTGCTTATATGTGGATTTAATGGCTACCATATCTTCGATATTTATATGGTTTAATGTTGGTTATAAGCATAGTTATGTGATTGGTTCATGTCATGGTTATTTCATGAATTTACTTGTAATTGTTAAATGGATGGATGCAACACCTAATTGATGATATAATAGTTCAATAAAGAAGGAGGTGGTCCTCGTCATTATGTTTCATAAGTTCGTTAATTCATTTATGCTCTATCTAGTATCCTAGACCTATAGGTTGCATTGATGCCAAGTGTCTAACAGAATGCTAGTCCTAGTTGGGAATGCTCAAGACTTGTCTTGAGGTTGATTTTGAATTATCATCATTGTTAGCATGTATTTGAATTATTCTAAAGGTTGTAACAAGTTTTGGGTATAGGTTTCTATTTTGGGCTAGAAAAGTGGCTCAAATGTCGAGGTTGTTGCCACATGTCTACTGAGAAAAGTCCACAGTCGCTCGCAAAAAGGCCTATGACAGGGACTTTGAGTTGATGGTCACTATATTGCCTATATCATGAGAGAGACTTTGGGTTAAATGGCTTAAATTGTTAGTGGGACTCAGGGACAGGCTTTTTGAGTGGTTGACATATCTCTTGAGGGTGTTGTTGTTGATGTGGATGGGTTTCTTTCATGAGTTATGTCGATTACATTTCCTTAAGCCCACCTAGGAGATTGAATCCCTTATAGTAGCCTCTCTCATCACATGTTTTTTCATCTAGTTGGTTGCTTGGGTGGACCTAGGAGGAGGGGGAGTTATATATTGGTACCACAACATTGTTTCACTATCCATGGGTGAAGGTTCTTGGTCACGCATTCATGTTAGTTTCATGTGTGTCTCTTACGCTTGCGTTCCATGTGTTTTTTGCATTGCATCATGTTAATCATGATTGTAGTGAGGTTGTCATGAGGAGCTTGATGTGATTTTGTGGGATGCATCATTGAAAGTTTATGACTCATTGCATATGGTTATATGTTTCTTACCTATTGGCTTGATGGGACTTGACCCAAGTTCAGTGTTATCTGCGCCAACCAACAAAAGCCTAACTACTGGCCCCTTTGGTAGCAACCCACATAGTGCAGGTTGTAGTCTCACCTGAAGCAATATTGGCGAATGCTAGAACTAGGTTTCTGCATCCAGAGGCCTATTTGTTGTGTTCTTCCAGTCATTCAGCCTTAGATATACATTTTTGCATGCACCATTAATCCTTTCGAATAGAAATTTAATGCAAATCTATCTAATTGACTTCCAGATCATTGCGAAGGTTCCTAATTATATTTATCATGCATAAAGATTATAATTCTACTACTTTTGCAGAGTAAACCGGTATTAATTTATACAAATCATAATGTATAGCGAAGATACATAAATTTTGCAAAAGTAAATAGTAAGACACATATGCACCGTATTAAGCTCAAATAACCTTTATTAATTATAATTGTTCAATTACATACTTCTTGTCCTTGCGCACTTAGCTCTAGGAGCTCATGCACTCAGCTTGCAGACTTATCAAGGTCTTTGTGCACTCAACTACATGAGCCTTCCCCTTTCACCTAAGTACAAGAAACAGGGCTTTCCTACCTTAGCACCTTTTCCCTAGAATGATTTTTTCTCAAATTTTTTCTACCTCTGAACACTCACTATGACTCATTTATATATAGCATTTTTTTTATAATACCATGGTCCACAGACCATGTGTGGGTTTCCAAAACACTCTATCACCTACCGACATAAGGGACTAAAGCCCCTTTGACTTCTACTAGCTTCGCTCTCTCCTTCCACATTTCGCAAAGACTTTACATTTTCTAGAAAAACATATTACAAAATTTATCAAACTTTGACCAAAATAAATCTAGGGACCCCATCCTAATATGCCCCCAACACAACTTGGGTGATTCACCCTCAAGTCACTCAACTGGAGCAACAATTTTTCCTTGGAGTTAGTTAAACTTCATATTCAACATTTGCAAGTCAACAATACCTTGTACTTCAACCTAATACACTTCCTCAAACAACTTCTATGTTGTAGGACCTTCCACCGCGAGGCCCATCATCTGTTATGTTTGCTATATTTTCTTCAATCTCTCTTATACTGACAGAGTAAGCTGGCTTCCTTCCTCTATCCATGGCTATGTCCTAGCCTTCAGGATGGCCTCTTTTGTCTACAACTCCTCCACTTGTGTTTGTGTTAGGACCCTATACTACTAGTGTAACCCCTTATTGTTATTAGTATAACCCACTTATTATATTGATGTACCCATGTAGTGCCCATATTGTTACTATTGGGCCCCATAGAAGCCCACTATTGTTATTATTGTGCCCTTACATTATTATTGTTATGTCGGCTCTGATTTTGTTATGACCCCTTAGACTCCTATATATAGAAAAGAGGTCTTTTCATTTGTATCATCCAATAATTGTTCATTTATGTAATGTAAAGGAGGTTGCCCCCTCAAAGAGGCTAAATTCTAAGGTGTTGATCTATCTTTTCTATCTTTTCTTGAGTTGGTTTCATAATATTTGGTATCAAAGCTTTGGATTCTAGGGTTTCACTGCTCCAAACAAGTCATCATGGAATTTTTGCTATAACTTTTTTTTCTGCGACGTTTCATAAGTTTCAAAAAATAACCCATTTGAGAAGAAATTGCCTTGAACCTCGAGTCAGAATTTCAAAGCTTTTCGTGCTATATTTGTGGAGATATGATTTGAGAAAGTTGGTCTTTTTGCAGACTCCTGAATTACATTCCAAACAGGTGACCTGGGGAAAATCGTCATAACTCTGGGGATCAGATTGAAATTTCGTAAGAAGGTACAGAAATAGGATGGACTATAGTTTCTTGTATGAATTTTTCAGATCCAAAGGTCAAAACAGTAACACATGGCACTTCATACAATTTCGCTCTTCTGGAAAGGTCTATAATTAGGTCATCTTGGGAGATTGTGCATAACTCTTTCTTAGAGAATCCAATTTGGATCAGACTGGTGGCATTAGAAAGAGGACACAAAGGGCTACCATAGATCACAATTTTAGAACTTAAAGATCCGAAAGTATAGAGCTACAGTCATTTCAAGGTCGAGCTCATAAAATCAAGAAAAAGCAAGATGAGGAAGTTTGATGGCAAGGATCGGTAAATTGGATACTTTAGATGGAGCAATATTTTGATCTACATGGTGTACAAGTATTACAAAAGGTATGTATTGTATCTTCATATTTAGAACCAGATCAATTTTTATGGTACGAAAGGCTTTGTCCTCGTAAACAACTTGTTACGTCGTCAATTTTCATGGAGGAAATGATAACACATTATGAGGATACAAAGAGCAACACCTTCTTTAGAGCAAGACCACAATAATTGGAAAGATTAAAAGGGATTTGTGACATAGTCGAAAGCAAAATTATGGAAACCAGGAAGCATACCCCTCACAACTTTAACGATGGAAGTGTTGTTTCTCCTAGCCTTCCGCAACCTACAAGGGTTACACCAGAACAATTGGAAGAAAAAGGAGAAAAAAGCCTTTGTTACAATTGTGATAGCAAATGCACTAAAGGTCATAAGTGTGCCGAGAAGAAATTATTTTACATAGAATATGAAGATGAGGAAGAAAAGGATCAAGAAACATCAAAAGAAGAAGATATACGCCAGGACCCCACCCTAGAGAAAGAAGAAATGAATCAGACCATATCTTGTAAAGCATTCGCAAGAATTACCACTCCTCAAACTCTCAAGATAGAAGGACATATCAAGAAGAAAAAGCTGCAAGAAGTGAAAGATCACATCGAGAAACAAGAAATGAATCCAACCATATCTTGTAATTCATTGTTCAAAATTACCACTTCAAAATGTTCAAGAAGTGAAAGATCACATCGAGCATCAAGAAATGAATCCGACCATATCTTGTAAAGGATTGGAAGAAATTACCACTCCTCAAACTCTAGAGATAGAATGACATATCAAGAAGAAAAAGGTTCAAGCAGTGAAAGATCACATCGAGCATCAACAACAAGTTCTCCAACTTTTAAAGGATAATGCCACTTCGGTGCAAAATCAAATTAAACAACATGTAGATCAACATCATCGTGAAAAATGTTTTGATGTAGGTGATTGGGTATTTTTACTGCTACATCTCAAGCAAGCTATTTATGAGAAGGAAATGTTGGCAATGCTACATGCACTTAAAAAATTGCAACCTTACCAAATGGGAAGACTCTTCAAGGATGAGGATGTGAAAGCATTGTTTTGTGCTATTTATATTATCCAACCAGATTGGATAAACGAAGCAAGGGATGAATGGAAGAAGGATGAAGAAGTATGGCCACTTATTCAAAAGTTGCAAATGATCCCAATTCAAACAATATTGCTAGAAATTGAAGAGGAAGGAAAAATCATATTGGAACCTGGAGCAGTCACAGAAACAAGAACCCGATAGCTACGAAATCGTTCAATTTCAGAGTATCTCATCAAGTGGAAGAACTTACCCACTGAATATTCCACATGGGAGGACAAGAATTTTATACAGAAGCATCAAGAACTGCTCAAGCGTTGAGGACAACGCTTTTTGAAGGAGAGGGGAATGTTAGGCCCCTACACTACTAGTGTAACCCCTTACTGTTATTAGTATAACCCACTTACTATATTGATGTACCCATGTAGTTCCAATATTGTTACTATTGGGCCCCATAGAAGCCCACTATTGTTATTATTGTGACCTTACATTATTATTGTTATGTCAGCTCTGATTATGTTATGGCCCCTTAGACTCCTATATATAGAAAGGAGGTCTTTTCATTTGTATCATCCAAGAATTGTTCATTTATGTAATGTAAAGGAGGTTGCCCCCTCGAAGAGGCTAGATTCTAAGGTGTTGATCTATCTTTTCTATCTTTTCTTGAGCTGGTTTCATAACAATGTGCAGCTATTTCCATTTTTCAATCGAGCGAAGCACTGGACTAGTGCCAAAGTGCCCACAGTCGCCCTGAGTTCATGAAATTGTTGTTGCTTCTCCCAGATATTTGTTCCAATTTTATGTAGAGTGGGTTCCTCCTGCAGAGTCATCCATAATTCCATTGATTTCTCAAAGAGCTCTTTGTAGCCCTTGACCGTGATATCTAATGTGGTCATTACCTCTTTAATGACTGCCTCATGTTGCTCTCAACTTTTGGTGGAGTGGTTGGTTGGAGCTTTAACTGTAATTTGGATATTTGCATAGGTAACTCAAATCAGACTCATTTGATCTCCTCTTTTCATTCTATAACTGCGGTATCCAACTTCCAAGTATCACTACTGATGTTACATCTTTGGGAATGTTGAGGTTTGAAAGAGCATTACATGCTTGGGTAATGCATGCCTCCAAGCTCTGGCTGCACGTGACCATTTATTCCTTTTATTTCAAACCTTGTACCTTGTCTATGAATATTTTATTGTTGTCCATATTTACGTCAATGATGACTAATATCATGCACTTCTCCTTGACCCGAAGCTTGTCTGATACACCATGATGTATTTCATGGAGGTTCTTAATAGGTAGCATTGCTAGGTTGAAACCCACATCCTTGATTTGTGCAAGCTGGGTGTTTTCTTCATCTTCCTGTGCAGATAGTGATCCATCTAGAAATGGTATGACTATGAGATCCAGAGATCTATTTATCTCCATCACAGATGCGTTCACTTGCTATATGCTCACTTGAATCCTGCTCGCATGTCATACACTTGCTTTCAATCCTCACATTTGAATCTGCAACTCGTGCAAATCCTTCTGCACATTACCCAGTGCCTGTTTATATTGTTGCTTGAATTGTGTCCATAGTTCATTCGTTGTATTGCGAACCCTATCTCCATTCTCATCGAAGTCACCCTCAGTGAGGACAATTCGATCTACATGCATGTTCATGTCCAATTCCTACCTCTTCCTAGGTCTAGAAGTCATCTCCTTGTGGCGCTTCATTATTTTGAAAGGAGTGCTCTTCTACACACCGCCACCTCCTTCTTCCTCGAAGTCATCGTTGTTTGTTATATGCTAAGAAGCAGACTCCTCAACCTCTACAGTGCTTTCCTTTGCAACATGTTTCTTTTTAGTAGTTTCCTTAGTAGTAGCTACCTTGGCAGTAGCTTCCTTGGTAGCATATTCTTTCTTTTTATGTACAAATTTTGCACGCGATGTTGTCTTCTTTGCTTCCTTATGTTTTTTCATTGTTGTTGTATGTGTGGAGGAACTCTCTTCACCCTTTTTTGTGCCTGTGCTGAGATCTGTGTGGCACACCCACTCCCCTAGCCATTTCCCATGATTTCTTGTACGTCGACCTCAGTGATTAGGTACAGTAACATGTACCATACCTTCCTAGGATCAAGTCTCATGTGGATACAGAGTATGAAAATTTTCCTTTAACTCCTCGTATGCCTCCAACTTCTCAAATAAGTTTGGTGACATCCTGGGCCTCTGGTTGATCAACGTATAGAGGTCCATTTCAAAAAACACCTATAAAATATTCATTTCCTTGACCCTCCTAGGATCCTTTGTTACCCATAGCGAAGCAAACCTTGCGGCCTCTGCCAAGTCGTCATCTTGTGAAGGGAATCGATTGTCCTCTCGTAGTCTCCACACAACTAGGGCAATCAACATCAATATCGAGGAATAGTGGAATGCCTTGTTTTCATCCTATGGTTCACAACAATTGATAAAAAATTCTTTGTAGAGGTACTATGCCCAACTTTACCCCACTCCATTTACGCATTAGGTGGCAAGTGAAATTACAGGTACTAGAACCTCATCCTTGCAACATTTTTTCATGACCTTGCAAGGAAAAATCTGTGCAGTAAACTACACCACCTTGTCTATGATTGAGCGAATGGAGTATTTGCACAACTTATTTACTAAGCCAAACTTGCTCTTCATTCTGTCCGAGTTTTTTTTCCTTGGTCCTACCTGCAAGCTCCTCAGCTAGATCCACCCCTTGGTAGGGAAACCTTGTGGGTGCAGTGGATCAACATATTTGTGATGGGGATGGGTTCTCCCAGTCAAAGACACCCTACATGAACTGAAGTAAGCAATTGGGGCACATACAAAATGTTGATATTGGTTTTTTTGAAATGTGGTACCCATAGAATATTCAACAATCCAGCCTTCTCAACCCCTACGACCCACTTCATATGTTCCAGTCACATGAATTTTGTCTCCTCATAGTATATCTTGCCCAAATACTTGTTTGATGCCAACTGCGACAATTTTTCATGGTCATCTAGATCATAGTCTTCCATCTTTAGTGCAGGAATGTGCCCTAAGAGCGTGCCTTCAAATATCACCTTCTCTAGGAGCAGTGTGTAGAAACCATAAACTTAGCAGTATCGAGATCCTTTTGTACCTTCGCCTTTCCTTTATACAGGGGGATATACTTCGGGAGCTGATTGATAGGCTCACTCTCCTCAACTTCCAACTCTCCAACACCTTCATGAAGCTCTTCTTTATCAAGATCCAAGGGTTCATGTTGTTGTTTCAACTTATCCATGTTCCCTTCGTGCTGAATCATAGGTGGATTCTTCCTTGATGACTGTCTCACTGAAAAACTATGGTTTCTTCTATTTCTCTTTAACAGACGACAACTTAGGCCTAGGCGACCTTGGCCGTGTAGGCACAAATGGTGTGGCTTTCATTTTCGATGCAGTTTCATGGGTTGTGACTTCAGACCTTGTGGCTTTCGTGGGATTGGTGGAAATCATTCTCTCAAAGATGATCTCATAGCAACACTCAAGTAAGTAGGCGAACTCTAGTCAGGCTAAAATATCCTCCCAAATTTTCTCAAACATACAACAATATCTCGGGCAACAATTTATCTAAAATCAAAGTGTTGTAATACATGCTAGCATGCCATATTTATAGGCAATTTCAAATTCAAATCTGACTATTCCCTCCAAATTTTGATCATAAATGCATCTTTCACGGAATATTATTAAATATTTGTTCCATAAATATAGCCTATCCACTGCTCCTAAAGATATTTTCACCATCTAATCAGCTCAGTGCACCCAACGACTATTTTTGGACCCAGTTGCATGGCACCATCCTTCATGGTGCAGCTCCTCCTGGCACACTTTTTTCTTCCATCATGCAGCCCCCTTACTTTATTTTCCCATGCTTCAGGTAGTGTAGTTTATTGTCTCGTACTTCCTTGCAACCACTTGGAGTACTAAGACTATTTTTCCATCATGTAGTCATTACATAAAGGTAGGATCCCCTTGATACAACTTCAATCGAATTCCATTGACTCTTCCTGGAAATAATTCCCCTTTCAGCTTTGCGAGCTAAACTGCGCCACCATCTGTAATTTGCTTGACTATATAAGGTCCAATCTAATGCATTTGAAATTTCCCAGGAAATTTTATAAATTTTATATCATAAAATAACACCAAATCATTTACCTTGAAGGTGTGCAGCTTAATATGTCGATCATGCCAGGCCTTCTCACGCTCCTTTTGCACCGGGTGGTGAAATCCTACTAGAAACTAGTCTTCTTCTAATTCCAACAACTATGTGAAGTGCTTCTCCATTGTCTCACGATCCTCCATATCTATCAATCCTGCAATTTGTAGACTCGGCACAATATACTCCATGGACATCATGGCTTGAAACCCATAGACCAATTTGAACTGAGTTTCGCCTATCAACTTCTTACACATGATCCTATATGCCCATAGGAATGCTTGTATGTGTACATCCCAATCATTCCTCTTTGTGTTGTAGACCTTTGACAATGTGTTCTTGAGGATTTTATTGAATTCTTCAACCATACCATTTTCCTAAGGATGATAGGGTCTACTCTTTTGATTATAGACTTGGAACTCTTCGAGCATCACAACAATTAGAAAATGCATACCCCTATCGCTCATGAGTATCTTAGGACACCCAAACAAAGTCAAGACATATTCAAACAGGAAATTCACAGTTGTAGCAATGCTACTGTCTTAGACTAGATGTGCTTTTGACCATCTTCTCAAATACACAGTCGCAATATAATATACTGCGTGCTTTTCTTTTTCCCTAGTGGTTGTATCTGGCCTACAAATTCAATCACCCATTTGTCAAATACATGTAATGAAATTTGTGTATTTAAGGCCATTTCGTCCCTTCTCAATGGCTTTTCCATTCATTGACACACATCACATGCCCTATAATACCCCTTATAATCCTTATGCATCATTGGCCACCATAACCTTGCACGCAAAATCTTTTGTGCAGTTGCTCTACCTGGATATTGTCCTCTTGCCACTCCTCCATGTGATTCGATGAGAATGCTAACTAAAAATCTAGAACATATCGGCATAGTATTTCATTAGTGACCATCTTATACAAGTGCCTTGCAATCACAAAAAAATCAGCTGTGCAGACCACCAATTCCTTTTTCCTTTGTGTAGAATATCCTTATGGGGTTGTCCCAGTAGCTAAAAACAAGATTATATCAGCAAAATGATCATCTACAACACATACAACAAAGAGCTGCACATGTGGCAAACCTTCTTCCAGACTAGTTGTTTCTTCGTCTGTCTTAATTCTAGATAGATGATTCAGTCCCACATTCAATCGTTCGAGCTTCATAATCACTTCAAAATTGTATTCCATAAAAGGAAACAACCACCTAAGATCTTCCTCCCCAACACAAGCATTTTGATCGGGTACTTGAGAGTAGAGTGATCTTTATACATTTTGAAATGCATGCCCAATAGGTAATGTCGAAATTTCTACAGTGCATAGAGCATCGCTAGCCCCTCGCACTTTCTAGTTGAATATTTCTTCTCTACCTTTGATAATTTCTTGCTCACGAAGGCTACAGGATGGTCTATTCTGCCTTCTCCTGGCTGGGTCAATACTGCACCCAACGCAATAAAAAAGGCATCTACATGTACATGAAACTCTTTCTTCTACTCTAGAAACACCAAAATGGATGCAATCACCATCATTTCCTTCAACAGATTCAAATTGCATTGACACTCCTCATCCCAATAGAAAGTATCGTTCTTCTTTAGTAATTTCTCCGTCGGCGTGGTTATTTGTGAATAAGCTTTGATAAACTTACTTTAGTAGCCAGTGTACCCTAGCATTGAATGCAACTGCTTTACATTCTCCAGAGCTTCTAAATTGACAATCAAAGTTATCTTCACAGGGTCTACCACTAATCCCTTCTTGAAGAATACATTACCTAGAAATATTCCATAAGGCACCTAAAAGACACATTTCTTCAAATTTAGGGCAATCTGGTATCTGTGACAAGTATCCAACATAAGGCACATACTTTCAATGTGGCGCTTTACCATCTAAACACAGTCTAGTCATCAAAATACACTTCTAAGAATTTATGGATGAACTCTTTAAACGCTGCAAGCACAACCCTTGAGTAGATCATGAGTGAATACTTATGCCTGAATGGCATCACTATGTACTGGAAGCATCCCAACTCTGTCGCGAAGGTTTTCTTGCTGCAATCCTCTGGCATGATCTTAATCTGAGGGTACCCTGAGAACCCATCAGTGAACGAGTAAGCTTCCTACCCTGCAACATTCTCCAAAACATCATCAGTAAATGTGGTTGGAAATGGGTCATGAATGCACTAATCATTAAGCTTTCTAAGATCTATGCATATCTTGATTTCACCTTGCTTCTTCTTTTCCTGAACAACCATAGGGCTTACTGAATCAGACTCTTCTACTGGCTCAATGATTCCAGCTTCTAGAATTTTTTCCAACCCTTTGCGCACCTTCTCCTTATACTTAGGATTTAGATGGTAAGGTCTCTGTTTCATGGGCTTTGCATCGGGCTCTAAGGTGATCTTCATCACTCCCATATCACATATTATTCCTTTCAGGTCTCAGAACTTGGTAGGAAACAAGTCTTGGTATTTGTGCAACAATTCCACCACTTTACCAACTATATCTTCATCCCAATAATCACCTATCTTTGCAAACTTAAGTTGTGCATTAGACCCAATGTTTACTTTTTTATTATTCAACGATTCTATTATATCAAGGTTTGATGCTTTGGGTCCTTCAACCTCATGCTGCCCTTCAGTCTCTGGAATGTTAATCTTCCATGGATCCTCTTCTTCTTCTTCTATAGTCACATTGTATCATTCCAGCACACGGCACAGTTAGGTATTCTAGTTCGGCTAAACCCATTCTACCAACTCTTGAGGTGTTCTAAAGATAACAAACTTAATTTCTTGGAGCACCTCATCAATGCACTAAAATCCATCCTCAAAGTTGAAAGTTAACTAGACACTCTCCCTTAAGATATCCCATTTGGTTCTCTAATGGCGTAGCTCCGTTTCCATGTACCAATTCATTGGAATAGTTTCTAATGTGTGACAGGAGATATGCACCCATTCCAGTTGTGGCTTGTCTCCCCAAGCTTTAGTCCATTGTGCCAAATTCTCAAGCAGATCATCCTTTCCACTGTATTTCTCAGTCATATGGGTATTAGCATATCCACACCTCAACTTCATCATTCGCCTATATTCCTTCGAATCGATGAAGCTATTCTTATGCGTACCCCACCAATAGCTAGGCATAGCTCATAGTGCCAACTCAAGTACCTAGAAATGATGCTCTTTTGACATCTCAATTTCAAACTTATCCAAAAATAAACTAACATCATCTAAGCCCTCATAATGTGGAATATTTCTTACCTCTATAGATATGCATTGTAGCGATTTTGTCAACATATTGCAAAATAGAATAGAAAATTCATGCAACTTATTTTTCCAGTGCTCGAGTTCTTCATATAAATCAAGGGTACACAATCTATCTCTATCCCACATGATTCACCCATCTGCAGTGGGATTGATCCATTCTTCATAGTGCACAGTAATCTTGTTTATTTGATCCGAGTCATTGTCCTCCACATAGTCGTAGACTGGTTCAGTGTTACGTGCTCCTTCAATGGGTTCCAGTGGCATGATAACCCTAAGCCCCTTCTGAAATTTCATCCTTTGCTTCTTCAAATTAATTACGACAAACATGTCGAAGGCCTAATCAATTCCTAGTAGCACGGAGTAAGGATTGATTTCATCCACTATTTCAATTACTTCAAAATCGGTCAGACAGCTTGATCCTTAAATATAGGTTATTACCCCATACACGCACCCCATATGAATGATTTTTTATTGATTGCCATGCGTAGTTCTATAGGAGAACATTGTAGTGTAGGTCTCCCCATCCTTTCCAAAGTCTTCTTAGGAAGTACATTCAGATAAGAACCTAGATCGAGGATAACTTGATCCATTTCATACTCTCCAATCTATGCGATCAACCTCATCCTGCACCTAGTCCACTTCTTATGTTTACCCAGTTTCCTTATAGCGCACTGTTTTGGAGGAGTCTTAATTTTTCTTGTACAATTATCAATTAGCTCCTAGATCCCTTCTACCACCATCTTATCTCACAACAACTTCATGCAAGTTTTCAGAAAAGTAGCCTATAGGGAGGGATCCACATCTTGTATTTCATTGTTTTCAACTGATTTCTCTTGACTACCTGACGTAGAAGCTTTAGAAAAATTCTTCTTAGCCTCCATAAAAGTTTCTCTAGCCTGGTTGAGATCAAATCCAACTTCCTTTTCAGCAATCTTATGCACCCACCCTTTAGTTTATAGCTTCTTTCCTTTATCTTTGCCTGTGACCATACCACTTGACATTAAGATATTGATTCTATGGTCCTCTTTGCGAGGCTCTTCCCTCGTCATTTGTATGTTTTGGTGGGATGTTGCATTATTTTATCCTACATCTTGTCTATCAACATTAGGAAATATTCTATTACATGGTCAAACTATCTGCAACACTGTCAGGATGGATGTGTTGGGTTTTGGTAGTTGTGCGAAAAATGTCCTACTTTTCCACAGTTATAAGAAATGATTTTTCCATGACATATTTCATCCCCTCTTCCTCTTCCTCTTCCATGACCTTTAAATACACCATGTGCTGCACCTGCAGCTTAATCCTGAGGTCGCTTTTATGCCTACGTTCGATATGTGCGGGTTCACTCCATCATTAATTCGTAGCTTCGACAGTTTTTCTCATCATGCCCAACTGGTTTACGAAAGGTGAAAAAACATTGTTTTGGAGTCTGTAAAAACTTTTAGAAAAGATGATAATTATCATTTGCATGCTTGCCAACTAACTGGCAGATAGCGCACCATAATGGTACTCTCGCACTTGATCCTACAATGTTTTCAGACTTCAAAGGGACATGACCTCCTGCAATCAAATAATTTTGATAAATAGGGTAGTGATCCTTATCATGTCCCTTATATTTACATTTTATACAGCAAACTTCAATGTGTACCTCAGTCTGAGCATCCTTTCTGATCTTCAAGCTCTGTAACTCCATGTGCAAACTTTCCAACTGTGATTGAATATGTTGCACTTCAACATTCGTATCCTACACTGGTGAGGCTTCCAACCTCATTGTGATATCCGTGACCTCTTGTTGTGTTCCTATCTTCTTCTATGCTAATGGTAATCTTGTATGTCGAAGGAGATACATGGTGTACCAATCCCTATGTGAGAATCTGTGATGGACATGTTAGCCTGTCGTATTATCCACTTCAACCTCTAATCGAAGACCCATGCATACACATTTACCCTCTGTTATATCTCCTTAAACTCTATTACAGACCACACTTGAGACTTAGGCTTCTTAAACTCATTGTTCAACACCTCTTGAGTCTCATCCATTGTTGCACCAAGTCTATCTAGACATAACTTGATTTACCAAGTCGGTGCCCTATCTTGCAGTGTTTTTACCAGCTGTGCTTTCTTTATATTATCATCAGTAATCTATTGTGTTTTCCACACAACATTTGCAACAAACCATAATTGTTCAGGGTATTCTCTTCCTATCCCTTTAAATATTAGCATATTCATTGCGCTCACCATGTTGAATGATTGGTGCAGGTGGAGGTGGAGGTGGAGGTGGAGGTGGAGGTGAAGGTGTACATGTATGCGACGAAAGTGGAGGTGGAGGTGGAGGTGGAGTGGATGGGTGAGGTATCCTCGGGATACCCTGACTTAATATCTATAGTGTACTTCACTGTGTACTCAGAATAGATCCTTCTTCATCACTGGAAGAGGATCCCAACAACGGACTATATTCAAAGCTTGATTCTCCGTTCCTTCTAAAGAGATTTACAATTTGCGTAGTCCCAAACATGAAGGTAATGGCATAACCCATTTTTCACACAACAACATCTTAATGCAAGTTTTTAGAGATTTTAAATACTTACCTCACTGTCCTTTGAAGAACCTATGCTTTGCTTCGCTATAGCTAATTGATGTATCAATCACAAGCTCACTGATTAATCCTCCTAAGATATGATCAATCCAGTGACAAACAACCCACATGATGTTACTTTTAGAAGCTTCTAGGTGCTTCACCAGCTCTGGAGTCCACACAATAGGGCTTTCAAGCCTCCACATTCCTTGACTATCTGCTAATCTAGACATCCACTCATGTAATTCGAAAGGGAAGAAACATAAAAAGGCTTTGGTTTCGTCTGTGTACATGTATCTATTCAGCCATTGTTCCCTGGATAACCATAGGTCCCTGTTCGCGTGCGCTACAAATGAATGCAACTTCCTATCAATCCACTTCTCGATTTCCTTCTTAGTAGGGAACCACTTATTTGAGATCACACATTTCTTAGATACATCCTAGTCCCAGCAACGGAACATTTTTCTAGCTTGATGGGGCCTAACCCAGGTTCAACGTTATCTACACAACCAACAAAACCTAATTGTTGGTGCTTTTGGTAGCAACCCATGTAGCGTAGGTTGCAGTCTCACCCAAAGCAATATTAAGGGATGCTAAAACCAGGTTTCTACATCTAGAGGCCTGTGTGATGTGTTCTTCCATTCCTTATGGCTTAGATCTACCTTGGCACACCTTTAATCCTCCCGAACAGATATTTAATGAAAATTTATCTAGTTTACTTCAAGATCTTCATGAAGGTTCGTATTTATACTTATCATGCATAAATATTATGGTTCCGCTACTTTTGTGTAGTAAACTAGAATTAGTTTATACAAATCATAATATGTAGTGAAGATACCTAAATTTTCTAGAATTAAATAATAAGACACAAATGCACCATATTAACTCAAACAATTTTTATTAAGTATAATGATTCAATTATAGACTTCTTATCCTTGTGCACTCAGTTGTTGGGGCCCATGTACTCAACTTGCAGGACCTACCAATTTCTCTGTGCACTTAGCTGCAAGAGCCTTCTCATTTCGCCTCAGTATAGGGAATAGACCTTTCCTTCCTTAGCACCTTGTCCTTACAATGGTTCCTTTTCAAAATTGTACTACCTATTAGGACTCACTATGACTCATCTATATATAGCATTTGATTTAAAATATCGTGGTCCACAGACATTGGGTGAGTCTCCAAAAATCTCTATCACCTACCCACATAAGGGACTAAAGCCCCTTTGACTTCTACTAGCTTCATGCTCCGCTTCCAATTTTTTTGGAGACTTTACATTCTCTACAAAAATATATTACAAAATTTACCAAGACTTTGAACAAAATGACCCCAGGGACCCTATCCCAACACTTACATGGCATTTACAAGAATTGACCACTTATGCCCGACTACATGCATCCATACCTATGTATAGTTTATTAGGCATTACTTATGCATGTTGATAGTTGCATGTGGCAATGTGTGCAATGGGCTAATGGTTGTTTTCATGCATGAGGTCACAACATGCATTATTGATATGGCCTTGCATTGATGACTAAACCCTAGCTAGAATGGATTTTATGTGTTGATACACTTATTTGATGTATGTATATATGTTATTATGATAATGTTATACATGTATCTCATCATTCTGGTGATCCTGGAGACAAGGTATCCTCCCCAAATTATGCCAAGGTACATTGGTTTATTGTGATTTCATTTAGTTGACATAGTATGCCTTTCCAGAAAGAGATCAGATGGCTGGAAAGGTGGTAGACTATATAGAATCTCCCTATGAATCACATGGATAGCATAATGTGGGGCACTCCTCTGACCTAGTGTTGGCTTAGGTGGGCTGGACCTAGGTTCAAAGTGTTCTGAGCACCAACAAAACCCTCAACTACTATCCCTTTCAACAATGACCTACAAGAAAGATCATAGTCTCACTTGAAGTGATTATGGGAGGTTGCAGACCCAAGTTTCTGCAGCCTGAGGGATATTGCAATGTGGCACAGTTATCTTCCTTTTATGTTTTAATTCATATAAACAACTTCGTCTCAACAAATTACTTCATACTTATACATTACTTCACATAATTACATTCATCATTGAAGCATAACATAAACATTCATAAACTATATAGTACTAAAATAAAATGTAGATAATAAGAAAATAAACACTTGAGACATATATTTTACCATGGTTTATCCCTATGTGGGACTATGTACACAAGAACTATTGCTTATAATATGTAATTTTGTACAAAAAAAAGTTCTTCCCTGCGCACATAGTTGTAGGGTGTCTACGCACTAAGCTATAGACATTCTGTGCACTCAGCTGCAGACTCAGGCCTCCATGCAGACAACTGTGGAGGCTCGCCCATCCTCCCAAAATATAGACCACAAAAATTTCATATAAACATAGATATGCTCCCATACATAATGCATTCTTCTTTATTATTCATCTCGATATATAATATTACATGAGGGATTACATCACTAAATTACCATGGACCCGATAACATGGTTCCCAAAATACAAGGGACTATGGCCCAAAACCCACAACTTTACAATATTTTAATGCTTCTACATAAAGGAGGCGGCTTCACAACGAAACTCCAATGCTTTGTGGTGAATTTGTTGCACGATCTTCATCATGCTATGCTGCTCTACTGTGCGGTTCACTTCGTACTTTGCAATATCCTTTCTACTGCATTCTTCCACAAAACCTTGATTTCTTCCCAAAATCTACCCAATTTCGGTTGTGCCAAATAGACCTCCAACACTCACATGTGACTCATACCGAGTCACTTAGCTGTTGTGCCCCAAATATTTCTAAGATGCTCATGTAGAAAGCATTATACTGCTGCACTATTTATGCTACCTACTTCTCCTCTTGACACACTTCTTCTAGAAGTTTGTATGTTGTTGGTCCGACAATATTCTATAGCACTTCTTTCTCCCTCTATCATAGCACCTTCAGCCTATCATCTACTTCCTGTGAAAGTTGGAGGGCCTCGTCTTACCACGGCTAAGTCCTCTCTGTCAAAATCTACTCTTTTATTCGAAGGTATTCAATCTTCTTTTGAAGATTATGTCCTTTAGTAAATATAATGAGCCTTTGTGAGACTTGTAAGGTCTTTACGTTTTCCTAGAGTTCTTCCAACTCCTTCTACTTTATCTAGAGCTCCTCTTCAACCCTATGAATGTTTGGATCCTCCTGCAGTGAGGTCCAAATCTGCATAGTTTCATCTAGTACTTTGTCACAACTTAACACTGGGTCAGAGATACCTTTCAATGTAGATTTTAGATCCGTGTCCATTTTCTCATGTACTTCTGGTGGCGTGACTGGTTGTAACCTCATTTACAACTTAGTAATCTTCACTTCATACTTGAACTTCATTTCTCCAAGCTTATTTTTTTAATCCCTTATTGCAAGGCCAAGCTTCGTGACCTTCTCTAGTGGTGACTCTTCTTCACAAAACCTTTATGTTTGGAACTATACTACAAGTTTTTGTGATGAATTCCTATAGTTGTTTCTATATCTAGCGTGCTCCATACATTTCGTTAATAAACTGATTGAGCTCCTTCTTCAGTGAGGCTCTTTCCTTCTCCACCTAAATATTTAACAATGAAGTGTGTTGTTCTCTCTCCTAGAGTTCTGTTGCTATACCTTGGTGGAACTCATGAAATATCTAAATTGGCATTGTGGCGATGTTCATACTAACATGGTCCCAAGCTTTTTCTTGCTCTTTGTCTTCAGTTGATTCAAACTGTAATTCTCCAGCTGGTATCTACATAATCCTTAATCTAAATGTTTTTTCTATTCATCTCTCTAGTTGCAGTGGTTGACCCATCTATTCTAGTTGTCTGGTTCTCTGCGATAGTGCCTTTAAATTTGCAATACCTTGTTGAACATATGCCAGGAGTGCTCTGTAGTGATTATCAATCCTATCCCATGTTTCTGTTATTATTTCCTTGACTGTTTCCAATTTTTTGGATGTCCCCATTAGTAAAGACAAGTGGTAATGCACCTTTGGATCTACCTTCTGCTTCTTCCTTGTGCTCATCATAGGCACTTTAGGTATCCTCTTCTTGATTATCAATGATGATTCCTCTGTTTCCTCTTCATCGTTGAGAGGGTCCTGGGTACCCTATTCCTGCTTTGGCTTTGTCTCTTTTGTGTCTTTTCCTTTGTCCTTTCCACCTGGACTTGCATCTTGTGCGGTGTCCTTCTCTGCGTCAACATCTTTTATGGTTGGAGTCATCCACTCTACTAACTAGTGATGTATTATGCTAAGAAGGTCATATTTGGTAACCAAATATGGTAGAGGATGCCATGTAACCATCAAATCCTTCTGAGCTTTTACATATATCTTATGAATGTCTTTGTTAAACTATGTTATATTTTGATATTTATCATACAAACATGCTGACAGCCTGGATGATGGTTCACGACCATGTGAAATTCCATGTCCAATAGTATAAAGAATATCATATTCTCTTGTATGCATGATGGCTCCTTGGTATGCCAGACTCAGGCATACTGCATAGCTTCACATACATCTGCTTCGGTTCGAGGAAACTATGAGTCCTCCGCCTCCTTCCATTCTAACAGTGTGATGATCAAGATCAGTCATGCATAGTGAAATGTCTTATCCTCTTCATGTGCTTCTCAATAGTCCTACCAAAAGTTCCTGGCATAAATATTGAGCCTAGTAGAACTGAACCCCGATTTTGCATTGCGCAGCTAAGGAAATCAATACCATGGAAACTTTGTTTAATTTACACTTCCTCATTATTTTTCTGGCTAAGATGTGTGCAATGAAGTGCACCCCTTGGTCACTAATGGAATTAATATAATAACTTGTCGACATTTTGGATACCCCGTACTTGTCCTTCATGGTTTGTTCTACTTCCTTCTCTTGGTTTTTCTTTACGAACTCTTTAACGAGATGCTTTCCTTGGTAGGGAGATACAATAATCTGTCATATCAATATTTCATCAATCAAGATCCTCTTCCCCAGCCAAGGGCACCTGTCATGCATTAATACTAGTAACTATTGAACATAGGTTATGATAGTCGTGATTCTACCGAAGTGTCGTACATTTAACTTATTAAGAAATTCTGATCTCTCCAATCCTTGAGCCCACTAGTGTGGTGCCAACCTTATAACTCTACTCTCTAGATAGTATACCTATTGTAGGTACTTGCTTGGCTCAAACTATGGATACTAACTCAGGTCATTGAAGTCCCAATTCTCCACCTTTAATTGTGGTATTTTTCCCAATAATTGTCCTTCAAATAACACTTTTTAGGGTAGCAATGGTTTAAATGTGTCAAATTTCATGTCTTTGGGATCTTCAACCATATTAGCACCCAGTTCTCTTGGTGGAAAATATGGTGGCATCGTAGAGGGAATTTTTGTGCCCTATTTATCCATTTGGTTCATTTCAACTTCCTCCTCTTTGTATGTATTTGTTTTGTTTGTTTCTACTACATTGGTTTCTTCACCTTCTTTGTACGTCTATTATATTGCTTGGTATTTTTCTCCTACTCTTTTTCTACCTTCTTTCTCGAGGATGTCCTCAGCTCTACTCCAGAGGCTTCATCTGGTCTCTTTTCTTGTCTTCTTTGTGGCTATCCTTCCATGATTACTTGTTTTCATAGTGACCTCACGCACTTTGGGGCCATAGTTACACTTGATGTTGTAGATTTATCAGTCTAGGCTTCCATGATGCCTACCAGCCCTTTCTGTACAAACTCTCTGACAATCCCTTTGAAACTTCTCTCACACATACAACAACACACTTGTCACTCGCTTTGTCGCAAATCCTCAAAATGAATTCTCCAGATAGCATAGTCTGAAATGTGCAGCGGGACATGGATTTGATAGGAAATTTGAATTTCAAACACCATGATTAGCTTAGATCTTTCTCATTCAATGTAGATATGGAGCTAGATTAGGTCAGTTGTGCTTCATAAATGCATTTTTCCTGTGCATTTTAACGACAAGTTTCTTTTAATGACAGCTTTTTTCTTCCAACGATCATATTTAGATGAGCTTCAATGAGCCTTCCCTTGTGGTGCAACAATCCTTCCTTCATCGTGCTTCTTTCAAACTTTGAAAAACTCCTCAATATCGTGTAATAATATTCCTTTGGCGAAGTTCCATTTTGTAGAATATTTTATAGTCTAGTGCCCACTTTCAACTCTAGGTGGCACTAAGACTCTTCTCCTTTCTTCATTTAGTGTGAAGCTCTAGAGCCCTAGTCATCCCTATATACCTTCAAACTTCTACCATTCACTCATATTGGAATTATGTGACCATTTAACTTCATGAGCTGAACTGCACCACCATTAGACATGTGCTTGATGATATACAATCCTAACTAATGTTTTTTAAATTTTCTTGGGAACTTTGTGAATTTTCTATCATATAAAAGTAAAATATTTTCTTCTCGAAATGTCTTTTGCTTGATATTCATGTCATGTTAGGCTTTCTCCCTTGCTTTTTTCACATATTGATGAAAACCTTCTATAAACCTGTTTTCTTCGAGAGCAGGTAATTGTGCCACCCTTTCTTCCATTATATTGGAGGCTTCCATGTATTTGAAGGCTACAATTCTTAAACTTGGCACAATGTATTCCATAGGAATAATTTCGTCTTGTCCATATACCAACCTAAAGGGTGTATGTCCTATCATTTTCATGCATGTTTTCCTATATGCCGACAACACCACTGGAATCGTTAGATCCTAGTCATTTATGTTCACATTGCATACTTTTATGAGTGCATTCTCCATAATCTTATTGAATTCTTTCATAGTTCCATTTGTCTGAGGATGATAAGGAGTGCTCTTTTGGTGGTAAACTTGAAATTCCTCAATTAATGATTCAATGATTTGATTCAAAAAATGTGATCCTTTAACATTCATTAATATCTTTGGACAACCAAATCTAGAAAAAATATAATCAAATATGAACTTCATAGTAGCTTCTATGTTGTAATCCTTCACAGGCTGTGCTTCGACCCACCTAGTCAGATAGTCGGTTGTAGTGATTATATACCTTGCACCAATATTTTTCCATGGTGGATTGATCGGTCCCACAAAATCAAGATCTAATTTTTCAAAAGTGTGCAATGTTACTTGTGGTACTAATGGATTTTAATCTCTTCTTGAAGATTATCCTATTCTTTGGAAAATATCACAAGCTCGATAGTATTCCTTTGCATCTTTGTGTAATGTAGGCCACCATAGTCCTTCTCTTAAAATTTTCTATGCAATGGCTTCCCCTGCATAATGTCCATCAGCTCTGCCACTATGATATTTTGTTAAAATTATCTATCTTTCATACTTAGGAACGTACCTGTGCAGTATTTAATCTCATCCCAATTTATACAAACACGTCGTTTTTAGTGAAAATATGTTTCTTTAACAACCATCTCTTTCTTCTGCTATATAGTGTATTCTGAAGGGGTCATTTCTATGGTTAATAACTAAATAATATCAACGAAGCTCTATTGTGCTACTTTGATAAAAAAAATAGTTGCGCATCACAAATATTATCCTCTATATTTGTTTGTTATTCTCCTGTCTCCAACCTCGACAAATGATAAGGTACAACATTTAGTCTTCTTAGCTTAACAATAACTTCAAAGTCATACTCCTGAAATAGTAATAGCCACCTACAAATTTTTCTCCTAAAACATGTTTTTTTAGCAAATATTATAGTGCAGAGTAGTTTGTGAACATCTTGAAATGTGATCCCAAAATATAATGTCTGAAATTTTGAAATGCATATACCATAGCCAAACCTTTCCTTTCTATAGTTGTATGGTTCTTCTCTACTTTAGACAGTTTCCCACTTGCAAAAGCTATGGGGTGATCTATTTCTCTTGCACCAGGTTGTGCCAATATTACTCCTAAATTTATCCATGAAGCATCAACATGAAAAGGAAATTCCATATTCCATTTTAGTAAAACCAAAATAGGCATAGTTACCATATTTTCTTTTAGTGTGTTGAGGCTCTTTTGACACTGTCCGTTCCACAAGAATGTTGCATATTTCTTCAACAATTCCTCCATCGGTGTAGTGATCTGCACATATCCTTTAATAAACTTTTTGTAATAACCTATATGTCCTAATGTGGTGAGAAGCAGCCTCATGGTGTTTGGTGGAGGTAAATTCATAATGATATAAATCTTCGCAAGATACACCATCAATAATTTCTTGCAAACAATGTGTCCTAGCAATATACAAAAAGGTACACAGAATTTACACTTCTTGATAGTCAGAGAAACCTCATACCGCATGTATGTGTCAAGCATCAACCTTAAGCTCACAACATGTTTCTTCAATAACCCAAAGATTGTCCAATCATCAAAGTATACTTCCAAAAACTTGTGAATATACTCTTTGAAAGCTATGACCACTACTATTGAAAATATGGCAGCGGAATTCTTCAACCGAAAAGGCATCATTGTACATTGATATGAACCCCATTTAGTAGCAAAGGTGGTCTTATGTTGGCCCTCTGATGCAATTATAATCTGATGGTATCATGTAAAATCCATCTGTAAATGAATAGGATTGCTAACCTACTACATTGTCCAATACTTCATCAGTGAAAGGAGTAGGGAATGGATCATGTAGACATTCATCATTTAACTTCCTTAAATAAACAAAAATCCTAATTTCACCCTATGTTTTATTTTCTTGTACTACCATAAGACTTACTCACTCTAATTCTTCCACAGGTTTAACGATTCGAACTAATATCAATTTCTCAATTTCTTTCTTCACTTTTTCTTTGTATTTTGGATTCAATATATAAGGCCTTTACTTAACTGGCTTCACATCAAGCTTCAAAGGAATCTTTATAAATTCAAATTCTTCTACTATGCCTTTCATATATGAGAACTTAGTGGGGAATAACTCCTGGTATTCATGCAAAATATCTATCAATTTTTTGATTGTTCCTTCATCCCAATAATATCCTATGGTTGAAAACTTGGACTCTTCTTCTGACCTTATATTTACCTTATTTGTCTCTAATGGCTTTGTTATCTCAGGAATTTCTATCTCAGGTCCATTTACTTCAGGGTAACATTCAGATTCTACTATGTAAATATTTTGAGGGTCTTCATCTCCTTCTGTAACGATGTTGTAGCATTCTAGTACATTTTGTAGCTACGCAACCCAATCAGGTAGCCATGTGAGTGGAATTTCATTCTCGAAAATCTTCTTTTTAACTATCTGAGGGGTTGAAGCTAGATATGGACAATCATCCTCAAAGCTAAATGTCAATATAAAACCATCAACCATCTCTCCTCAACTCATAGTACTATGTTGAAGTTCTATTTCCAAATACCAATTTTCAAGAATTCTCTCCAGTGTATGGATGGATCCATGCACCCATTCTTCTCATGGCATTTCCTTCCATGCTTTCATGCAAAGTTTGATGTTCCCTCTAGGATCAATTTGACTATCATATTTATCTATCAATTCTATGTCTACCTCACCAAAATTTACCCATATCAACCTTCGACATTGTTCCCAAGTTCCTATGTTATTCTTATGTGTACCCCACCATCTAGCAAGAGTAGCTTTTAGGGCTATATCCAAGGCTATTAATCTTTGACATTATGGTACCTGTTCTTCATATTCTTCAATAAAAATATTTATATCACCTAAACCATCATTATAAGGAAGATTACATACCTGAAAGGCTATACAAAAAAGTGACTTAGTCACTCTTGCACATCACCTTGTACACACTTCATGTAACCTATTTTTCCATTTTTCTAATTCTTCTTCTGAATTTGAAGAACAAGAGTTATTATGCTCCCAACTCAACTTTCCACCTGCAATAGGGTTCATCCATTCTTGTTCTTTGGTTGTCACTTGATAGATGTTATCCATATCATTTGCCTTATACTCCTCTTTAACTGGCTCAGTATAACTTGCTCCTTCTGATGGATCCAAGGGAACACTCAATCTCATATTATTGGTTTCAAATATCATTTTCCTCTTCTTCAAGTTGATTAAAACCATGTTAGAAAATTCCCAATCTAATGCAAGTAATTCATGATAGGGGTTACTGTCATCCATAATTTCTATTACCTCAAAATCTGTAGTAGTGTGAACCCATTCTGATCCAAATAGAAAATGGTATCAACCCATGGTATTCATTCACCCATGTTATTCTTCCACCCATGGATTTTACTCATGGAATTGTAAGTGGCATTCACCTTTGGTATTGTGACATCCACCCATGGAATTTACCTATGGTATTGTAACCGGAAAATGCTATAAGTAACAAGTCACATTTTGTAAAAGGAAAAATTGTCCACCACGATGCAACTTTTACAGTTATTATTCATTTTAATAAAAAGTTTCTTCGTGGTTCTATTTACTGTGTATTCTCTAATTTTCTTTTTGGCATCGAATTTTTTAGATCTTGGGGGCCTCCCCCCCAAGATCCATTTCATTTTTTTAGATCTTGGGGGTCTCCCCCCATGATCTGGATTAGTTGTTTCTTGTTCCATGTAATCTAGATTTAACTCTATAGGTGCGAGTTGTTCTGCAATATCTGGTGTGTCGAGAAATGGTGGGAAGTATGGTAAAGGTGGTCCAACTTGAACACAGCGTGCATGTCAAGGAATGGGGGAATGCTGAGCTGAAACACATTATCTCCCACAACCTTGGTAATGGTGTAATGACCATATTGAAGTGGTCTATGTTTTTGATAGACTTTGGTAAGGCGTTCCTTCTATAGATGCAATCATACTTTGTCACCCACTTGAAACTTGTGTGGCACCATGTCGCTACCTATACTTGGAATTCCATTTCTACAGAATGTCATGGACCTACCGCAGATATGTTGGATGTGCTCAATGAATTTTTTGGCCTTATCGGCTTCAGAATGGGCATGAGCCAAATCTTCGAGAGTAAATACAAATGGTATGGCCATATCAATAGGACATAGTGGATGGAATCCCAAGCCCACCTGAAAAGGGTTATAGTAAATCGAGCCGTGGAGAGCTCGGTTATAGCTATGTTGGACATAGGGGAGGCTATCATCCCATGTGCAGGGATGCTTTGAGTTGTACATGCATAGAATGTGTATGATCATCCCGTTGATGACCTTTGTCTAGCCATCAGTTTGGGGATGGAAAGTTTGGGCTTAGTGAGCTTGGTGTCTAGTATCGACGAGAGACTAGACCAAAATGTACAGATGAACCTGTTGTCCTGATTTAAGATGATAGACTATGGGATCCGAAAGTGTACCCATAGTCGTTCGAAGAAGAGTTTTGGTAGTAGCTTTTGCTATGATATTCTTCATGTAGGTTGCCATAATGGAAATCTTTGAGAATTTCTCTGTGACCATAAAAACGTAATCATTTCCATGATTAGCAGAAGGAAGGCCCAACATGTAATCCATGGATATGGATTCCGAAGGTCGACTAGGGGTAGGTACTGTAGTATAGAGGTCTTGCGTCTTGATGGCTAGTTTTGAAATGGCGCAAGAAGTGAAAGATCTCATGTACTTCCCGACATCCTGTCAAAGATCTGACCAATAGAAATACTTTTGCAGTACTACCACCATTTTCTTGACCTCGATATGCCCATTGGCCCAACTAAAGTGTGCTTCCCAAATCATCTTGACTCACTCGCTTGAAGGAACACAAAGGTGTCCCAGGTGGCATAGCAGGGCATCTTGGAGGTGAAAATTTGGAACTTGTTGAACCTCCAAGACTATCTGGTATGTGTGGCCAAATTCTAGGGCACTTTTGTAGAGAAGTGACCAATCATAATTCTCATGCCCATAAGACTTGAGCGTGGTTGTTGACACCATGACCGATGGCCAGCTGAGATAGTCTGCAAAATTATTGGTGTTTCCATTCTTATACTTGATATTACAATGGAACTATTGCAGGTATGTGGACCACTTCTGATGGTGATCATTTTGCAACTTCCCTTGCATATGTATGAACTACAGGGGTTGGTGGTCTGTGTGGATGACTATTTCCTTCCCCAAAATGTAATGCTCCCATTGTCTCTAGGCCTTCACAATGGAATACATCCCCCTCGTCCAGACTCTAATTTGACCAATTTTTTTTTTGAATTTTGACAATTTTTCGCAAGGAATCCAAATATGTTATTTGTTTTTGTAATTGTTGCACCAAATGTTTCATATATGATCTACAAAATCACTGCCTAGAAAAAAAAATTACTGCAAAAAAATGGAAAAAGAAAAACTCTTCGTGCTTGGCCCAAGAAAGTGCTTTGTGGAGGTCACAGCATGAGCCTGATGTTTGTTGAATATTGTTGTAAAAATTTAAAACTAAAAGATGAATTAAACCCTCATTTCCATGGAATCGCAACCAGCTATGATACCATTGATCTGGATTATGGGGGGAGAACCCCAAGATCTAAAAAATTGAAATGGATCTTGTGGGGCAAGCCCCCAAGATGTGAAAAGTTCAAGGCTAGAAAGAAAAGGATGGAACACATAGTAAATGAAACCACAAAGAATTTTTTTACTAAAATGAGGAATAATTGTAAAAGCTACATGATGGTGGACAATCTCTCCTTTTAGAAAGTGTGACTTGTTACTTATAGCCTTTTTCGGCTACAATAGCATGGGTGAATGAATACCATGGTGGATGTCACAATACCATAGGAAAATACCATGGGTGGATGCCGCTTACAATACCATGTGTGGATGCCACTTACAATACCATGGGTAAATTCCATGGGTGGGTGAATACCATTGGTTGATGCCATTTTCTATTCAGATCACTTTCAATATCCATTGTAATGCCTAATAATAATCCTAGGGGAACAATATTTTGTTGAGTCACCATTCTCATCTAAATAGGTCACCGTTCCAACTTTGGTTTACCTATTAGTTCCCATGTTTTCTTTTTCAGGAAATTAGCTTTAGATCCAAAATCTAAAATAACTTGGTACATATCATATTTCTCTATTTGTACACTCAGCCTCATTTCCTTTCCAGTTCTCCTTTGTCTATAAATTGTTTACTTGTCTCATTTCAATCCATGGTACTTCCTTAGATGCACAGGTGTCTATCAATTCCTTTAATCCTTCTACATCATTTTTGTTTCTCAAGAACTTCATACAAGTTTCTAGGAAATATTTTAAAATACCTAGATCCATACCTTATGTCGTCGTTGCTATTATGTTGATGCTATTCCTCCTCTTTGAACACACACTAGATGTAGAATCTCTTGCGTCCATAAAGCTTCTCTTCACTTCCATAAAAACTTATTTTTCCTTGTGAATATCAAACATCCATGCTTTCTTTGTAGTCTTTCTAACCCATGTATCTTCAACTACCTTCTTCCCATCTATTTTGTCATTTCCCATCAGAGCTCCACTCCTTGTTACAATATTGATGCAAGGTTCATTTGTCCTCAATTCCAAAATCATCATATGAATATTCTAGGCCAATTGTGGATTCTTATTTTATTGTATTTTGACTATAAGTACCAGACACTCTTCAATTACATGATCAAATGCTTTACAATACTTACATGTCATAGTCAGATTCTGACAATCTCTTACGAAGTTACACGCCTAGCTACAATTATAACAAATAATCTGACCTCAACCTTGACTAGCTCTGGCACGTTGACCTCATCCTGCATATCCACCCTAGTCACCATGTTTTCCACTTCCTTTGTGTCATTTTTCTTCATGTTTCATTCTATATGTATTAGCACCACAATCTGTCACGAATTCATAGGCTCGACATTTATTTTCATCATGCCCCATTCACTTATAGAACTTGAAAAATAAATCCTTTTCAGTCTGCATGTATTTTTATAACAAATAGAATATTCAAAGCAATTTTCACCTCTAGTTCTGCATATCTTGCACCATAAACTAGATCCAACATTCAAAGGATTAGGTGCTCCACTGGCTATGTAATTTTTGAAAATAGGACATTTCTCTTTAGAGTGACCTTCTGCTTTGCATTTTATACACCAGACCTCTTCGTGAACTTCTTTACTCTTCTTCATGTCCTGTAACTGCAGAGTCAAACTCGCTAGCTGACTATGTATCTGCTACATACCCACATTTTTATCACCTATCGACAAAGCTTCTAACTTCATTTCCAGCTACAAATCTTTGACTTGAGTCTCTATTTTCTGGTGGATCAAAGGTAATCTAATGTGTGACAGTAACGTAGCTATAAACCATTGTTGAGCCCCATAAATTGGTAATTATATGGGCTCATTTTGCCTCCTAAATTAGCTTAATTCACCATTCTCATTACCTTATTGCATGTTTTTATTATATTTATGCTAACAGAGTGAGTTAGGGTGGTCATTATGCCTTGAAGTATAACGTGTGCTTAATGCAAATTTTTGGTCAATTTTGGAGACAAAGTCAAAGATTTAATGAACATTTGGCAGCAAATATTTGAAGAAGACAAGTGAGAGGATTTATAGGAGGGTGCCCCCCTCATTTATGTCTCCCTACTTCAAAATCTCCTTCAGAAATCTCAGAGCACAAGCGGCCACATCAATGCACCAAAGAGGCTGTCGAGCAATTCAAGGATAACAACTGTCTATCCCATGTTTTGGGAGCCAAGCCTCCTTGATTTTAAGGGAGTTGTTGGGAGCTCCAGTTGTATAAGTAGAGAGGCCTAGGGGCTCATTAGGTTTTTGGATGTTAGTCAAATTTTCGCACTTTTGTTGCAACTTTGCTCTACTCCACTTCGAGCTTACTTTTGTAGACAGTTTCATGTAATCTTATTGTTATTTTGATAATGAAGATGAGATTTTTTATGAGCTAACACTAAACTACCTCAGAGGGATGAAGCTCTTGGCTTAGGGCCAAATCCAAGAATCCAAGCACCTCTTTTTTTTATTTATATGTTTTGTCTCAGTTTATGAATTCATTGTTGTTAGATAGATTTCTTTCTTAGTTAAGGATAGGTTACTTTTGGTGATTTAAAAGGTTGTTCCCATTTCAGTTTGTTGTAGCAGGTTGAACAGTGATAGGAAAAAGATACAAAAATTCCATCAATAGAGAATTGGCCTCCTTTCCTCCATTTGGGACCATGAACTGAGGCCAAGATCCTCTTGCTACCACAAAAAACACAGATTTGCCTTTGCCATAGGATTTCTAGTGTTGCAGCTTGTTAGAAGGTTCATGATTTGCTGTAGATCTATTTCGCCATGCTCATTTTTGTCTTTGCAATAAATTCCCTTCCATGTTTTCTTTCCATATAGCATTGTTCAACATTTACTTTCCTAGATCAGAATTTAGACTAGCTTGATGAACAATTCTATTTTTTTAGTGTAGCTAGTTTCTTTTCTTGCTTAGTCTCAGTGTTTGATTTTCAGTTCTCTTTCAGTACATCTCTACACACAATAAGTCAACCAATCAGCCATCGCCATCTCTCTTTGATCCATGTTCCACAGTTCATCCAAAGTCCCTCACAAATATGCCTTGATTTTCTGCACTTTTCTTATGAAATTTCCTATCTTTCCTTGAACAAGTCCAACAATATTTCTCTTCCCTAATCCTCCTTGATGAATCTTAGATACCTTAACACATCCTCCTAGCCATCAGATACCCTTTCCACCCATTTTCCCTCCTTCAAAACCTCTAAAACAACTCTTGGCATCCTCCTGTAGATCCCCTATAGCCTTCTATATATTTTCTTGTAGGTATCTTTTTGAAGTCCGATTATAGGAAAACCCTCTAGAAGGCCACTTGGGACCTCCTAAGGCCCCTCCACAGCTTCCTACACCTCTACAAACTCGAAAGTCACCTTCCATCACCACCTAATCACTGCCACATTCACAAACAAATAAATTACATGCATGAAAATTTCACCGAAAAATACATAAAAACCCAAACGATGTTTTTTTCTCATTTCCTTGTAGAAATAGCTTGAGTAGATGATGTTTACTTCCTAAGTAGGTAATGGAACTCATTTCATGGTTTTTCATCTGTCTTTTTGCAAAAGTAGGATTTTTTGGTTAATTAGGGTTTGCTAGGTCTACTTCACATTTTAGTCTTCTTTCTCTTTCTGCAAGTAGAGTAGCCTGTGTAGAGTAAGCTTTCTTTCTTTCATCACATACAAAACTTCTTCTAGAATTCATAGAAGTTGTCTTGAGCTCCTGGTGATCTTGTGCTAGCTAACCAAGTGATAGTCTGCAGTAAGAACTAGTACTTGTGCATACAGTACCGTCACTTCCAAGTTTGTTCCAAACTACTCGGTTCATAAAAGTAAAGTAGGAAGCCCAAAAGTTGCAGTATTATTGCTGCAATACTGGTTCTCACCACTTTTTGGTGTCATTGCCAGGGAAGTGTCAGAGTATTTTGTGGTTACTTCTTTTCTTCTATTTCCTACTGCAACATTATGCTAAGTAGTTTATTTCAGCAAAATTAGAGTAGTTGTTTCTTTCAATTTCTGCATTTCCTTTCTTTCATTTCAATTCTGCAATTTCTGTTCCAGCAAAAGTAGATTAGCCCATTTCTTGCTTTCATTTCAATTCTACAATTTCTATTCTAGCAAAAGTACATTAGCCATTTCCTTGATTTCATTTCAATTTTGCAATTCCATTCCAGCAAAAGTAGATTAGTCATTTCCTTGCTTTCACTTCAATTCTGCAATTTCCATTTCAGTAAAAGTAGATTAGTCATTTCCTTTCTGCATTTCACTTGCTTTCCTTTTTCAGTTATGGAATTTCATTTCAGCAAGTTCATTTCAGTTAGTTGCAACTTGTTTGTTCAATCAATTTCATTTTTGCAGGTACAAGAAGTGAAAAAAAAAACAAAAACCAACCAAAGATATTTCCTTTCATGCCTCATAGGAACAGAGATAATTCAGGAAAATTCTTACCCAACACCCCCACCACATCACATAGCCACCCTTCTCTCTTCTTCAGTTACGGTGATCAAGAAGAACCTTTAGGTGAACAACCAAAGATATTCAATGAACCTATAAGGGAAGAAGAAGAAGAAAACATCCCTCCTAAGACAATGGCTGAAAACAGAAATGCTAGGGGGAATGGAGAAAGAGTATAGGGTAGCTTTCCCATCCGAGAGACCAATGGGGACACTAAAATGAAGAACATAAGCCCTTCAGCCCTACCTCACTTCCATGGTTTGACTCTAGAAGATCCTGACACCTTTTTGTTTGAGTTTGACGTTATCTGTTGAAACTATGGCTATGTAGAAGATTAGGAAAAGTTGAAACTATTTCATTCTACCCTCAAGGATGAAGCATTGCGCTGGTTCATGGGGTTACCTAGAAATAGCATCACAACTTGGGCTCAGATGCAGCAAGACTTTAATAACAAATATCAAGACTGTTGTACGTCAAAAGACACCAAGGAAGAAATCTTCTGAATGACCATGGGAAGTGATGAATCATTGGAAGACTATGAAGAGAGGTTCCACCTCAATTATAAAAGGGCCAGGTGCACACTTGACCCTAAATCATTGAAGTTGGTCCTGTTTAGGGGAATTTTGGAAGACCTTCTAGACACCCTCCATCTACTCGCTTGGTGAAACATCTACCAACTACCTTATGAAGACATAAAGATTGTTTTCAGAAACCATTCTAGGGTAGCCAGAAAGAGAGGTAGGGGGAGTCAACCCATAGCTAGTGCCTCCTCATCTAGTTCAACCAAAAAAGGTGAACTTGGACACATGATGGAAGACTTCAAGAGTGATATGTTGCAGACTTTTGCCATGCAAATGGATACCTTGCATATCAAAAGGAAACAAGAGGAAGCAAAGAGAGATTTGGCCATTTTTTGTCCTAAGTGCACCAGAAGGCATCCTAGGAATGAACGTCCACTTAACTCTATAGAGGCTTGTTCAGTCTGTGAAGAAGATCATTCTACAGATAACTGCCCTTCCTTGCCCAAACTTAAAGCTATATACCAAGGGGCCGAAGGAGCCACTGAACCACTCTATTTCATGAACCAAAGGAGACTGCATGGACATAGACCATACCAGCAGAGAATGCAAGGGACATATCAGGCATACTAGAACCCTAATCAAGCCACTTCCATACCTTCTTGGGGCCCCCTTGCTCATCCTTCCTGGTCCACACCTCCTCCTTGGTCCTATCCATCTCAATATCATGCCCAACCAGCCACTCATCCGTTTCACTCCTATGCTCAATGACAACCTCAGTGGAATGCATCTCATCAGGGGTTGACAACCTCAAGAGGTTGAGTAAGATAAAGAGGAAAGTGAACTGAAAGCAATTCCACCCTTTCCTGAGAGACTATCCGGGACAACACAGCCCAGCCCAGAGGAAACTAAACTTTTGGGAGAATTGAAACAATTATGTGTAAATATACCACTTCTTCAAGCCATAAAGGATGTTCCTATGTACAATAAGATGATCAAAGAGAAGTGCTTCAGGCATCTAGGCAGGCGAAAAAGAGATTGCCCAACCATCAATGTCATAAGACAACTGTCCGACCTGATGTTGGGGAAAGTAATCTGTTTGGAATATCTGGACACTGGAATCCTAGTAGTTGATGTCCACATCAATGGCACCATGATCCCACATATCTTGATTGATTCTAGGAGCTACCATTAATATGATGACAAAGGACACCGTGCTCAAACTCAAACTCCAGGGCTCCTTGAGAAGACCACGACAGTACTGCAGCTAGCAGACTGCTCCACCATGAGCCCTAAAGGGATTCTGGAGGATGTGATGGTCTCCATTGATTCTTGGGAGTACCCTGCTGATTTCTTGGTTCTCTAGCCGAAGGCAAAGGTCAGTGGGTATCCTATCATCCTTGGAAGACCCTAGTTGGCCACTGCCAATGCTTACATCAGTTGATGGGCTAGGAGCATGACCATCAAGAACGATAATATGTCCAAGTAGCTAATCCTATACCCTCATGTCCAACCCCTGCTAGAGAATGATCTAGCTCTCTGGTTCGAGGAGGAGGATGAGGATGAAGTATATTCTACACGACTATGTGCAGTAGAAACTGTCATGGGGGGAAACTACAAAATGAGGATGATATCATTGAAAATTTAATTTAGAATCCCTTCACTGACCTCTGTGTGGCTGACCCGACCTCTCTCTGTGTTAAGAATATAGAGTTCAGCCCAGAAAGAACCTTGAAAGTCGACTCATCCCTATCCACCCCCCAGGAAAAGGAACTATGCAACTTATTGAGAAAACACTTAGATTCCCTCACTTGGAGTTATAAGGAAATGAAGGGAGTTCACCCTTTAGTTTGTACTCACCAGATATACATTAAGGAAGATTTCAAACCAGTCAGGTAGCCTCAAAGGAAGATGAATCTAGCCCTTAAAGACATTGTTAAAGAAGGATTGCAAAAACTACTTGATGTAGGATTCATCTACCCCATCTATGACAGTGAATGGGTCTCGCCTTTAGTGCTAGTGCCAAAGAAAAATGGTAAGTGGAGAATATTTGTCGATTATCGGGAACTGAAAAAGGCCACTAAAAAGGACCGTTTTCCTTTACCTTTCATAGATCAAGTGTTAGATGGTCCGGTAGGGAAAAAAATTTTCTCCTTCCTAGATGGATTTAGTGGGTACAACTAGATTCAAATCTGCCCAAAAGACCAAGATAAGACCACTTTCACTTGTCCTTGGGGTACCTTTGCATATCAGGTCCTTCCTTTTGGTTTTTGCAACGCTCCAACCACTTTCCAGAGAGCAATATTGAGTATATATTTTGAACTATTTCACGATGCAGTGGAAATATATATGGATGATTTCACTCCTTATCATTCTAACTTTTAGGAAGATTTATCTAACCTAGGATAGTTTTTGGAAAAGTGTATTGGGGGAAATCTCTTCAAACTTGGCCCAGATCAGATCTTGAGAAGATGTGTCAGGGAGGAGGAAGTTTTTGACATTCTTGTGACCTATCATGGCGTGCCTTGTGGAGGCCATTTTGCAGCAAAGAGGATTGCCTTCAAAATCTTGCAGGCAGGCTACTATTAGCCCACTCTTCATCAAGGTGTGAAGAGATATACCAACCAATGCAATCAGTGCCAAAGGATGGGGAAGCCTACTCCAAAGGATGAGATGCCCATGCAACCTCAAGCGACTTTTGAGCCATTTGAGAAGTGGTGCATGGACTTTGTGGGTCCTATCAACCCTCCTTCAAAATAGAAGCAATACATCATTGTGTGCACCAATTATCTGACAAAATGGGTAGAGACAAAAGAAATAAAGGCATCAAAAGAGGAAAAAGTAGCTAAATTTTTAAGAGAAAACATATTCTATAAGTTCAGGTATCCAAGAGAACTGGTTACAGATCAAGGCAGTTAGTTCACTTCCAATTTGATTGATGACCTGCTCACACATCATAAAATCAAGCACACGGCTTCCACCCCTTACCATCCACAAGCCAATGGGTAGGTGGAAGTTACTAATAGAGCTTTGGTAGGAATTCTGACCAACATAGTGAGCAGCAGTAGAAAATATTGGGCGAATAGACTAGTTGAGGCCACTTGGCCCTATAACACAACATGGAAGACCACCATAGGGTTCACACCCTATGAACTAGTCTACGGGAAGAAGGCTTTGCTATCAATAGAATTTGAATACAATACAATAAGGATGGCAACTTAGTTGGACCTAGACCTCAACCATGCACATAGGGAAAGGCTACTCTAGCTCAATGGATTGGATGAACAAAGATTTCAGTCCCTTCTCCACACAAAGGTAGTCCGGCTTCAAAGGAAAATATGCCATGATAAAAATATCAGGGAGAAGCAATTTCAAGATGGATATTGGACACTTCTCTATGACTCGAGGTATAAAAAATTCAAAGGAAAGCCGAGGACAGGATGGCTGGGACCCTACACTATGGAAAAATGCAATGACAATGGTTCAGCTCTGATTAGAACCATTGATGAGGAAGCCATCCCCATGCTTCTAAATGGACATAGGTTGAAAATTTAGAAAAGCCCCTCTCTAAGTGAGAGTTCATTGAAGATCTAAATAATATAGCGTTGGTAGTGGAGTAGGTTCAACCTCCACTCCACCCACTCACTAAACAAGTAGAAAAAAGAAAAATAATGACTCAAGTGAAAACCTCCATGAGGTGCTTGAGTACCATCATTGGGTTGAAAACCTCTTTTGAGGCAGCCCAATGATGACAGAAACAAAAAAGAGAGAGAATAAGATCCCTGGGTATAAAGCTCCCTTGGAGGCGCCCAGGGCAGGAAATTAGGGTGAAAAACTCCTTGAGGCACCCTAGTTGTCTTTCAAAAAAAAATAGAAAAATAGAGAAAAGAAGGAAGAAGAAATTGAATTTTGAAATGCATTTTAGGTTACAGGTGGACCATAAGAAGTAAGAGAAGATGACACAAAGCATATTTCACCTCCTCCACACTCTTCTCAACCATTTCTGACCTTTATTCCACCTCACTGTGTGTTTTTCCGAACACTGTGTATCCTACAAGAGGCCTTGTGTGTTCTACATGAGGTTCCTATAGAAAACAGAGAGCTCGAAATAGATTTTAAAAATAGTTTGAGGAGCTGGGAAGTTTCAAGAAGAGCATGTAGGCCCTCATATAGCTATCCACCCTCTTGGCCATCCATCCCACAACCGCACCACCTAATTGTCATGGATTTCTTTCTTTTGTACTAAAAAAACACAGAAACCAGTTTTTAGAAAAAAAAAAAAAGAAATAAAAATAAAAACACCTCCAAAGTTCACCTGCAGCTTACCAAATACCTCTCCATCACCATCAGCATCTCTGGTAGCATCCTCACAGCTCCTAGCACAAGAATCATCTAAAAATTTTAAAGGGAGAAGTAGCTACAGGAGCTCCTGTAGGATTTCGTGTAGCAGCTGATCCCCTTAAAATCAAGCCACAACAGCAAAACAGGTGGCCATAGGATTGAAGAGGATGTCTAAAGCTATATCCAGACAGAGGGTACCCGCACAAAGAAAACAAACCACACATCAAGGAGCTGAAATCATACAACAGAGGAGATATAGACATGCAACAACTGAAATACGAGCATGCAGCAATACAGGAACCAAGATGCACCACAACAGGAACATTCGACTTGCAAGTAAGTGTCTAACCCTCTCCTTTGTTGCATCTATGTAATTCAAAAATATGCATAAGCGAATGAGATGGTTAGGGTTGAATGAGAAAAGGTGGCCAGTTAACTGGCCACCCTCATCCAGTTGAATGCGCTCATTCGGAGATGCCACCACATGTGTGCCTAGTCAACTCACAAAAAATCCAAAGGACTTGTAGTGGAGGGTATACAAACTCCAATGCAATGATGGGTAGTCATTGCAGGAAGGAGTCATGAGGAGTCATGATGACAAGGCAGTGGGGACCAATGGTCCAAATATGGCAACGTACCTTTTTGCTAGCTCACCTCATCACCGAAAATATCTCAATGAAGACATAAGTACTCCTCCTCGGAACTCCTTCACCACATTTTCTTCCATTTTGTCCTCATCCACTTAGCTGCAGCAAGCTCTATACCACCTCCATAACCTTGAAACCATCATCCTCTATCATTTTCATCCATCCTACTGCTATCAGTATTCTACAAGAGCAATAACTGGTTCTAGAAGAGCACCTACAACCAGTTCTACAGGAGGGGCAGTAAGCAGTTTTTAAGGAGGAAACATGGGGTTTTTGCCCAAATTCTGTCTTCAAGAGGTAGGTTCTGTACAGACTCAACTTGAATATTAATATGTGTAAGGAATGATACAATTTTAAGGAGGAATTAAGCCAGTAGAATGAGAGGAATTCCATAAAACATTTCTGCTTGTTTTCTTAAAAACCATAGTTTTTCTCTATTTCCTAATTCTTCAATTTTTTTTGTCTCCATCTCTACTTGGGGTGTTCCAAAAGGGTATAAGAAAAATGATATGGGGATTCATGAGGAAGGAACCCATAAATTCAATCAGGCTCCATGAACATCCCGAGGTGGTAGCCATTTTCACCAGAGCAAATTGGATGCCATTTTTCGAAAACTTTCGAGGGTTTGATGAAGAAGTGGCTCAAGAGTTTGGCTTTGCTTTAGTACCTTACTCAAATACCCATGCCACTATTACTTTTAGAGGTCTCACCATGGAAATAATCCCAGAATTTATCAGTAGAGTTACCAGCCTTCCCCTTGGATTACCTTGAAGCAAAGATGAAAAGCCAATGGGACAAGTTGCCAAGAAAACCTTCTTCCAACCAAATGAACATTCTGTAGAAGACAAAATTGGAATTAGAAGAACAAGCATACCTTACCCTTGGGATGAGGTCAGTCCTCAAATCATCAAGTATATTTCCTGTGAAGGGAGGTATGGTGTAGTTTATGGCTACCATTTTAGACTTCTCCATGAGCTGAGATATGGCATGGACACTCCCACACCCCAAAAGCTCAGCATCCCCTATTTTCTCCTATAGTCCCTTATAGACTCCAACATTAAGTTAAAGGTAGGAGATCTAGATCAGTTGGCTTACTGTGGGTTTGTTAAAATATTAGTGGAAGAAGCCCTCCACACCTTCACAATCCCCATAGCATGGGAAATCTTCAGAAATATGACACAAGAAGATGATATAAAGGCCCTCACATATGACCATAGTCCTTTTAAAAGTGAGGCGAAAGAGCGGCAAGGAGAAGAAGGTGATGAAATTGAGGAACAAACAGAGGAGGAAGACACCAAAACATAGAAGGAGGAAACTATAGTAGAGGAGGAAGGAACCAGAACAAAGTAAGAGGAAACAAAGCCAGCAGAGACAAAGAAGACAATAGGAAAGGAAAAAGGGGCAGAGAAGATAGAAGTGTCTCCTAAGACCCTAGAAATGGAGGTAGCAACTGGTCTTGTTGCCCTCAACACCCTAGTTAAACCCAAACAAAAGAGCAAGAGGCGAAAATCAATGTATTTCAGGGCTCGGAAAAGCATAAACTAAAAATATTAAAACCACAACCATCTTCAACAGTGCCTATTGTAATTTAAGATTCACCCACTGTCAAAGGGGAAGAACCTCGCTTTTAAACCCCCATCACATAAGAAAGAGGATGTCCCAAATCTTCCACCTGAAAGGAAAGAGTCCAACTACAGGACTCGAAAACAGCTCTACAGGAGGCACAGACTATTCTACAGGAAACCCTAACTAAGTTACAAGAGACCGAAAAAATTGAGAAAAGGGTAGAAGAACAGCCAAAGGGGAAGGAGGAAACAACAGAGACTCAAGAACTTGACCCCCATCCTAGTTTGGGCTCTTACTACAATCTTCTTGAGGGGGGAAAATCATTCCACAGAAATTTGCAGTTCCACTTTTCTTTGAGCTGGAGAAAGAAAGAATAGGATGCCATAGATGGATGCAAATTGCCAAATCCAATGGGTAGAGGATATTGGCCACATGGAGAACCATCTTAGAGAGATGGGCAGGGAATTAAGTGTTGTAAGACATAGAGAGGCAGTCAGAAGAACTCACTTGGAAACAAAAAATGAGTTGCTAAGAAGACAGCTGCAAGAAAAGGAAACACAATTGGCATGCATGTCCAGCTGGTCTAGGGAGGTACTACAATACAGAACACCAACAAAATCATATGGAGTATACCTCAAAGACCATTGCCTACAGTTTCAGATCAAGACTTTAGCACAGAGAGGCACAATGCCTTTTCAGGATTTAGACAATTCATGGACCTATGTGACCAAAGCTCAGCAAAAGACAAGGCAAAGATAGCAGAGTTCTATTTGCATAACATGGCCCTCACTGATATGAACCTATGGGACGCCAATTCTAGGCTAGGGGACTTGCAACTGATGGCCATGGCATCATGAATGAATCAAGAGGAGAAAAGGGCAACAGAAATAAAAAATTTGATTGCAAAAGAGAAAAATGAACCCATAATGATCAGAGTTGAGCCATTAGACCCCATGGCTCTCATCAGCACACACCAGCTGCTTGCAAATGATCCTCTAAGTGCCCCTAAGTATATCAACGATCAGGCTCAGGCCATTGCACATTTTGAGGACATGGAAGATTACTTCGATATGATTGTATTCATGCTTGTATGAGGAGGTGGAATACACTACCACACAGCTTGCAGATAAGGGAGTATCACTCCCCAACAAGGATGAAAGAAGCATTAAGGAGAGTGCCACTGTAAAAGCACTCTATACAGAGTTTGAAGGTCAATTGGATTGGCCTCAAACTAAGTCCCCCACTACTACTAGGATTGATAGAGGGCAGAAAAGAGGAAGAAGAAAAACAATAGTGGGAAGAAGTGGACAGAAAGGGAGGATTCCATGATAAAGACAAGGATATCACATTAGAATCATGGGATGTCAGAGAGGCTATCAAGGCCATCAAAGATGAAGAGATGGACTAGTTGCTCAGAGGATGAGCAACACATTCAGTAGGGGGTGATAATGAGCCCCATAAATGGATAATTATATGGGCTCATTTTTCCTCCTAACTTAGCTTAATCCACCATTCTCATTATTTTATTTCGTTTTTTTTATTATATTTATGCTAATAGAGTGAGTTGGGTTGGTCATTATGCCTTGAAGTCTAATGTGTTCTTAATGCATATTTTTGGTAAATTTTGGAGACAAAGTCAAATATTTAATGAAAATTTGGCAGAAAATATTTGAAGACCATAAGGGAGATGATTTATAGGAGGGTTTCCCCCTCATTTATGATTCCCTACTTTGAATTCTCCTTCAGAACGCTCAGAGCACAAGCAACCACGTCAATGCACCAAAGAGGCAGCCGAGCAAGTGGAGGATAACTGTTGTCTATCTCAAGTTTTGGGGGCCAAGCCTCCCTAATTTTAAGGGAGCTGTTAGGAGCTCCATTTGTATAAGTAGAGAGGCCTAGGGCCTCATTACGTTGTTGGATGTTAGTCAAAGTTTTGCACTTTTGTTGCAGCTTTGCTCTACTCCATTTCGAGCTTACTTTTGTAGACAATTTCATGTAATCTTACTATTATTTTGATAATGAAGATGAGTTTGTTTTTGAGCTAGCACTGAGGTACCTCAAAGGGCTGAAGCTATTGGGTTAAGGTCCAATCCAAGTAGCCAAGCACCTCTTGTTTTGTATTTATATGTTTTGTTTAAGTTTATGAATTCATTGTTCTTAGATAGATCTATTTCTTGGTTAAGGATAGGTTACTTTTGGTGATTTGAAAGGTTGTTCCCATTTTAGTTTGTTGTAGCAGGTTGAACAGTGATAGGAAAAGTATACAAAAATGTCGGCAATAGAGCCTTGGCCTCCTTTTCTCCCTTTGGGACCATGAATAGAGGCCAAGACCCTCTTGCAGCCACAAAAAACACAGCTTTGCATTTCCCATAGGATTTCTAGTATTGCAGCTTGTTAGAAGGTTCATGCTTTGTTGTAGATCTGTTTTGCCATGCTAATTTCTATCTTTGCAATAAATTCCCTTACATTTTTTCTTTCCATATAGCATTGTTCAACATTTACTTTCCTAGATAAAGATTTAGACTAGCTTGATGAACAGTTCTGTCTTTTTGGTGTAGCTAGTTTCATTTCTTGCTTAGACCCAATGTTTGATTTTCAATTCTCATGTAGTATATCTATTCTCACAATAATTCAACCAATCATATATCACCATCTCTCTTTGATCCATGTTCCACAGGTCATCCAAAGTCCCTCACAAATCTGCCTTAATTTTCTGCACTTTTCTCTTGAACTTTCCTCTCTTTCCTTGAACAAGTCCAACCATCTTTGTCTTCCCTAATCCTCCTTGATGAACCTTAGACACCTCAACAAATCCTCCTAGCCATCATCTACCCTTTCCACCCATTTTCCCACCTTCAAAACCTCTAAAACAACTCTCGGCATCCTCCTATAGACCTCTTGTAGATCCCCTGCAGCCTCCCATAGATTTTCCTGTAGGTGTCTTTTTGAAGTCTGATTGTAGGGAAAGCCTCCAAAAGGCCACCCGAGACCTCCTTGGACCGCTCCACACCTTCCTACACCTCTGAAAGCTCCAAATTCACCCTCCATCCTGACCTAATTGATGCCACATTCACAAACAAATAAATTACATGCATGACAATCTCACCTAAAAATACATAAAAACCTAAACATATGTTTTTTTCTCATTTCCTTGTAGAAATAGCTTGAGTAGATGATGTTTAATTCCTAAGTAGGTAATGGCAATCATTTCATGGTTTTTCACCTCTCTTTCTGCAAAAGTAGGATTATTTGGTTAATTAGGATTTGCTAGGTCTACTTCACATTTCAGTCTTCTTTCTCTTTCTGCAAGTAGAGTAGCCTTTGTAGAGTAATCTTTCCTTTATTTCATCACATATAAAGCTTCTTCTGGAATTCATAGAAGTTTGCTTGGGCTCCTAGTGATCTTGCGCCAACTAAAACAGTGACAACCTACAGTAAGAACTAGTGCTTGTGCATACAACATCGTCGCTTCCAAGTTTGTTACGGACTACCGTCTTGATAAAAGTAAAGTAGGAAGCCCAAGAGTTGCAACATTATTGCTGCAATACTGGTGCTCACCAACCATTCCTTGTTTTGATATAGAGATATATCGAAGCTCACCTGATCCAACAATACCTTAAACCTTTGATCAAATTTCCACACTAACTCAGTCAACCTTCGTTTCATCTCATTTAGTTTTGTGATGCACTGTGACTCATATTTTGGTTTCTTGAATTCTTTTACCAATGCTGATTTAATGTCTGTGTAAGACTTGATCTGGTTGCCTTAATATTTCATATACCAATTAAATTCTCAATCTATATATTTTTTGGTGAGCTGTGCCTTTTCCACATTTTCATCATGGTCCTGCTTTGAGGTCGATATTGCATCACATAAGAACCAAAACTACTTTGGATCCTCTGATTGAGTTCCTTTAAATATCGGCAACTTAATATCATCGGTCATTGTTCTTCTTGGGGAGGGAGGGGGATTCGTAAGGGAGGGGGATGGGGGGCATGGGGTGTATGAGGCAAACCAAAATTTGTCTAACTCTGGCTAGATTCGGGATTCGACACACTTTTAGGTGAAAAGGTTGAATACTGCAAAGTTCCTTCGGGATTCTAAGGGGGTTTTCCTTCACCTATGGGTTCAGTCAGTAGAGGGCTATAGTTAGTCCCTATAAAAATTTTCATATCTTGGCCATGAGATCTATTCTTAGTGTCTAATCTATACCTTTTTCCACTTCTTTCTGTTCCAATCTCTTCTTCATATATTTTTCAAAACATAATCTACTAATCTGGCTGCATTCGAAGAATTCGTTTTTCACATTAAAGCATTTTAATCAAGAATTTAAAAGATCTCAAGTACTTACCTCGCAGTGCCTTGAAAAAATAGATTCATCTTCATTGCGTGACACAGTGGAATCTTCCAAGAACTCAGTAATAAATCCTCCTTAAATGTTGTCAACCCAGAAATCAACAGCTCTTGAAATTATCTTATCAATGATATTTAGTTGTTTTATTAATTTTTGAGTCCAATTCTTAGGTTCATCTCTTTTAAAATAATTATTTCTCTCTATTAATATTCAAATCCCCTCGTACAACTCGATGTGAAACAAACTAGAGAATATTTCATACTGATATTCAAACATATACTTCTATAACCACCCATCATATGATAGTGTAGAGTTTCTATTCTCCTAGCTTGCAAATTTGTGTTGCTTCTTTTCTACCCACTCTTGGATTTAATTCTTTGATGGATACTAAAACGTATCCCTCAAACAGAGCCTGGTCCCAACAATGGAATCATTTGTTGGGTTAGGTGGGTTCGACCTAGGTTCAAAGTGCGTTGTGCACCAAAAAAAACATCAACCACTATCCCTTTGGCAGTGACCTATAAGCAGAGCGCAGTCTCACCCGAAGTGATTATGAGAGGTTGTAGAACTAGGTTTGTGTAGCCTGAGGGATACTGCGTTGTGGCACAATTGTCTTCCTTTTATTCTTTAATTCTTATAAACAACTTCATCTCAACAAATTACTTCATACTTATATATTACTTCATAAATTACATTCATTAGTGAAGCATAACATAAACATTCGTAATGCCCACGGGGCTTTGGATTGACGGTGAATGGGTGCCTTGTTAAGGCACTCCTTGTGATAGGTCACTGGTTCAAATCCCCCGTGGGTACTTAGATTAGTCTTAACTTAGAAAAAAAAAAACATAAACATTCGTAAACTATGCAATACTAAAATAAAGTGCAGATAATAAGAAAATAAACACTTGGCACGTGTATTTTACCATGGTTCATCTCAATGTGTGACTATGTCCACAAGAACTATTGCCTATAATATGGAATTCGGTAAATCAAATAGTTCTTCCCTGCGCACACAACTGCAGGGTGTCTATGCACTAAGCTATAGAAGATCTGTGCATTGTGCTACACACCCATGCCTCCACACACACAATTGTTGATCCTCACCCTTCCTCCCAAAATACACACCACAAAAGTATCACATAAGCATAGGTATTATCCCATGCATCATGCTTTCTTCTTTATTATTCATCCATATATATACTATTACATGAGGGATTACATCATTACATTACCATGGACCTGATACCATCGTTTCTAAAACACAAGGGACTATGGCCAAAAACCCTGATGCACCCTTTTCCATATCAAGGAAGCATCCAGGGGTTTCATGCACTTAAAATTTAGTTGGTCTCAAGGGTTGGTTACTTGAGTGGTTGGGATGGCTCTTGGGAGTTCTACTGCTGATGTGGAAGGTTTGTGTGATGTGTTTTGTTTGTTCAACTTCATTAAATGATACATAGGGAGTTGAATCATGTCATAGTAACTTCTCATCACATGTTTATCCTTATTGGTCACTTACTTGGCTAGATGTGGAATGAGGGCATTACAATTCCACTTTCATATTTCGTAGCATCATTGAGATCCATTGTTATCATTTCATATTTGTCTACATATTATATTCATGGTAGCCTGAGAAGAGAAATGGACTGAGTAATTATAGTTTGTCATCTTCATGCAAGTTACCTACAATTATTAACAACATTTATATACATTTATTTAGTTTTTGAACAATTAATCAATGAGTTGATTGAGATGGATACGAATTAATATGATTATTAGGACTACCAAAACTATTGGGACAGATACACTTAATGATTTCATTTTGGAATAAAATATTTTCTCGACAAATGTTTTATGTAAAATTAAAAAAAATGGAGCATAATTTGATATTTCTTCATTTCTTCAGGTATCAGACTTTGGTTCGCTATAATACTTTCCTTTGTATGGGAGAACATTGATTGGATATGCATACGTGAGGCTTCCAAATGTGTTCCTTAGGTTGTGTGGTGAGAAATAAGCATATATCTAATGTGATCATTACAACAGATACATATTTCAGATTCTAGTTATATCATTTTGCAAGAATCATGTGCTTATTGTATCTTTACTTCCTCTGACATTTGAGATAGCTCTATGGATTGAGTTCGTCTTCATCCAAGTATTTGAAAATCTTCAAAATTTCTGTGACTTTGAAGTGTCTCTTCTTGTAAAATTTGAATAGGTTGAACTTGCAAAAAAAATTCCTCATGTGCGAATTCATGAAATGGTGGTCTGCGCCTTCACGCACATATTACAAGAAGTTATTTCTCCCATTGAAACAATGTCATATCTGGGTGCATTGATTGTTGCAGCCCTGAATATTGAGCTTTGAACACCATCAAACAAAAATGGCGATGAGAATTGCATCTCAAACTCCCTTAAATGGAAATTGGTAGAGGTGTTTCTGTAAAAATGTTTGGATGGAAAATGAATAATTTCAATTCCCAAGATTGTGAAAGTTTGCAATTTTGTGAGGGATTTCCATAAGGTTGCAAATTTTTTTTCTAGAATATTATTAGAAAATTTTGTGATTAAGGGATCGTTATCATAACATGGATTATGGTCTTCCAATAAATTAAGCATGTCTAATCTTTCTTTATCTAGGTGTGACGTGAGTTTTCTCCTAGATATTATGACATGGACATCTCAAACACATTGAAGAAAGTAGAAGACATATACTATTTGATTTTTAGTTGTTTAGAGTCATTCCTAGGATATAATTTGTATTATTAAATTTTTAATTTCACATGTTAGTACTTTGAGTCTCCTTCATTTCTTTTATAGCAAGTTGCATGCTCATATCTACATGGCTAAACCTTGTTGGAATCATCAAAATATGTTCTAAACAATGGAAATATTGATAATGATTTTAAGTATGGGACCAAGATACTAAATCTACCTTAGAAACTACTACTTAGTTGTTCACAAAAACAATTTTGCAACCATTTTTCCTTAGAGTTAAGTCAATATCTTGTATTTGTTTCATCAGCTCTAACAAAGCTGGTGATATAGTGTGGTCTTGTTCATGGCGTTGGACTCACTAACATTCAAGGGATCTCCCTGATATGAAGTACCAAATAGAACTCAAACTGTTTCGAGTAGGAGTCCCAACAGCGGGTGGTAATGTAATTCCTTGACCGTTGTAACACATAGAGGTAAGTATGATAAGTTTGGGTGAGAGAAAGTGCATGACCATGTGGAGAGTCAAATGTGATGCATGAAGGTTATAACACAAAGAGGGGCAAAGGAAGTGCACACCTTAGAAGCCTCTAATACTACACATCTTCAAAGGAACACACAAGAAAAATGACATCACAAGATAAAATGTAGAATTGTCCACAAACTAAAGTGATGAGTTAATCCAACAACACGCATTCAACAAGATTCGTACAAATACATACATAGTAGTTCATAATCATATGCGTAAGTTAAATAACATATATTTTTAAAGAAACCAGAATAGTCCAACTACATTTACAACATATGAATGAAAGCATGTTGGCTCTTATATTATTATTATAAGTGAAAGTTCCATCCATACATACACCATTGATGACCACTAGCCCCAATGGTGGAACATTATAGTCAAGGACAACTACTTCTCCAAAGAAGTATAATCACTCTATGCTATGGAGAAACCAAGGCTCTTCACAATACTCCTAAGCCTTTTTTGACCTTAAGCCAAGCCAACAACATGGCTCCCAAACATCCTCTTATATGAGTTATGACGTTCTATTTATAACAAAGGGTGTGGTGACTGTTGATATTCCCCTTTGTGACTCTTTGACTACCCCCATGACTCTTCAATTTCCTTTCAAGTAACTCATTACATAACATGATGACCTCTCACATTCCACTAATGAGACTTGGAATTTCACTTACACCATATTTACAAATAATAATACATCTTTTACCTGTACCCATTTATGACAAAATAGGATTGAGACAATCTAACAAGATAAAACACTATGATTCCAAAGTTTTGGGAAAGACCAACTTGGCAACCTCCACTTGGTGCTTCTTAGTCACATATTTATGCCAATATTGGTATTGCATGATGGTGTACCCAAACTATTTTATGGTGTCTTTCTGAAAGCCAACCCTTGCCTCCATGGCATCTAGGTTTAAGGTCTTGGGACCTCTATCCAATTTTTTCTGAAGCATATGTAGAAGGGAATTAACCTTGATAGGGCCACCAATGTACTTCTGCATGTTTTTTTCATTCAACTCCAAGTCTTCCCTGGTGGCCTCTGTCTTAATTTCTCCATGTACTCATGGATCTCCAATGGGACTCAGTCCTTGGGGTTTAGCATCGGTGAGGGAACCGATTGATGGGATCATGTGCTTTCTCACCATAAAATGCAAACTATTGTAAAACTACACATATAATTCCTATATGTTGTTGATGAATGGGGCGAGCTGCTCATAGATCTAGATCAACATTCATACATTTGTGTTCTCCAGCTTTGCATGTGGCTTCATCTCCCTAACAAATTCAAGTGAGGCCCCTTTGTACCACATTTTCCTTGTGCATGGGTGATGGAAGCATGTATTTTCTTGAGAGTTTGAATGAACTCTTTGCTCCGTTGTTGTGGGCCATGCATATAGACAAATTCTTTGTCCACGGTGAAAAATCCATCATAGAGCTTCTACATAGTACCCTCAAGTCTTGATAGTTCAACAAGTATCTCTTTCCTCATCTCCCCTAATGCAAAAACTACATTTTTCTTTGATGCTTGAAGTTGTTATGCCTCTTTCCTGGTAGCCTCTAATTTCTTTTCCACTTGTTCATTCTTGATCGCTAAGTACTTAAAATTTGAGCTTGATTTTCCTGCATAGGCCAAGCTAGCTTCGACAAGGGAAATTGGATGCTTCCTAGTGTCTAAGACTATCACCATTTCGTTGATTAATTCAAGTGATGTGTGATAATTTGGAAGGTGCTTCCTCCACACCTGTACAATATTCTTGTACAAATCATCAAATGATAGATTGTACACATCCATGACCCGATCATCATAAGGAGAACATTATTATCTTGCTTGCTCAGGATAGGTTTTAACACTGGAGGTGGCGAAAACTAAGAGATGTCCCCTGGTGCTCTCAGAATAAGGTCATTTCTTTCATTTTGTGCCTCCTATTACATCTCCACGTCTTTCACTTCAATCAGTTGCTCAATCTGCTGAGCAAGATCCTAATATTTCATAGGTTCACCCTCTTCCTCAAATGTTGATTTTTCTAGATCATCAACCAGTATCAACACTATTTTCTTTGTCATCATGCCTTGCCTTTATTCCTCTTCTAGATTTTTCTTCTCTTTTCTTTTTCTCATCCTTGTCTCCTCCTCTTTCTTCAACTTCTTCTCTATCTTCTGCAACTTGAGTTCTACTTCCTACATCCTCTAATTTTCTCTCTTCCTTCAATCTACTCCCTTCATCTACTTCTCCCTCTTTGCTTCCACTACCAAAGATGCCTTCACCAAGATAGGATATGCCTCCATCTTGCAACTTTTCTCTCCCTATGGGTCCTCAACAACCTTCCTCTTTCCCTTTTCCTATAATAGATTGTTGCCTATTGTTGTTGTTGTTATTCCCTTTGGAGTTGTTGGTGTCAACAGAGTAGCCTTCCTAGTTGTTTCTATACTAACCAGCTCATGACATTTGGAGGCATTATAACAACACGACCAATGTTCCTCCTTTGGCCAATGAGATGCCCCATGGATCCATGGAATGTACACTCTCATACAGTTCTCCTTGAAAATACCATGGCGATCATATGGATTAAAGTCTCTCGTTCCAAAATCAAATTTCACTATCTCCCTGGCTTTGACATCTGCATATTTCAAGATCTTAATCCTGTATAATCTTATCCACAAAGAAAGAGAAAGCTAAGGCATGTTTTTCTTCCTATGCAGTCATGTTGATAACCCTGTGTCAAGGAGATATGAAACCTCTTGCGTGATTAGGATTTTAGTGGCATACCTTGGTTGAACATGCGGAGGCTTCTTTCTGCCAAACACTTTTATGGAGGTGCAACCTAGTGAGGCATACCAGTCTGTAATGTTTACTATAGCCTCCATTGCTTCTTGGGACATATAAGGTGGATCCTTCTCAATGATAAGATTGTACAATAGGATGACAAAATGGCCATTTAGCCTTTCCATGACTCCTCAATAGCTACATTTGAAAGAAACTTGCAATATATGTTGACGAAAGTCTCTTTTGGTGTCCCTGTTCATCTCATGCCATGGAACTACTGCTAATCATAGATTGCATCCAATAAATATATGGACATGTAAAACCTTTCTTGCTCATTCTTGTGAGTATTATGAGCATTATTCACGGGGACCTTAGACTGATGAGTCAACAAATTTGACCAGTTGAATGGCTTCCCATCACCCATCAACTAGTCTAGTACGACTATCCACCCTTCAGGAAAAGGTTTTTGTGTTCTCTTAACCATATATTCTATAGGCAAAGATGATCAAGAACTGGTAAACCTTCCTCAGGGAATTTTTCTTGTCAACATGAGTGGGTGTCTGTCTAAAATTTAACTGCTCTTTCACCTAAAACTTGACAATACCTCTAGTGTTCGCAAATCTACGGGCGGCATATAGAAATGAGTTAATTTGCTTCACTGGTTTAGGTAAATGATAGATCTTCTGAGATTTCTCTACCGTGAAGGTGGAAATCTCTCTCTCGCTAGCACTCCATAGTGTCACGGTCTGTTCATCTGTTCATGAGATAATCCAGCCGATAATGTTCGCACATCTGAAGGGGAGGTACCTACATGCAACCTTGTATAATCCTCATCGTTGGATACTAATATAAACATGTCAGTCCCCTAAGTATTCCTTGAAGTTATAAGCAAAGGTATCATTGATTTGCTGCCATGTTAGTGTCGTAACATTATCAATGAAAAATTAAGTATCTTCATAAACTAGTAGATCAAGTAATATATGCTGAATTGCTTCCTCAATACTGCTCTTGACAATATCCTTTGATTCAGCTCCCTTAGATTCCATGTCAATTGTAACTATTAGAGAGATGCTCAACAACTGTTGTACCAGTGGGACAGAGAGGACACTCATGGAAAGGGAATGTGAGCTTGGAAACTAAAGAAACATCAGCGAAAGATCAAGAAACAATTCATGGTCATGGTGGGAAGGATTATAAAATTATGTCTCAAAGGATTCACTTGTTGACTGTGTGAACTACACATTGTGTAGTCCCAACAACCATTCAAGAATCCCGAGTACTAGAACTGCTCAATGTGTAGTTTAGTCTAGGCCAAGGCTGAGAGAGATTACACATTGCGTAGTCTTAGTGGCCAAGCTAGGAGGTTGGCTCCTAGAAGTATGTAGTGCATAGTTGGAGAAAGGCTTGGATAAGCTCTATGCAATCCCAGAAGCCATGGAAAAGGCCTTGAGCTCCCAAATTGCATAGTGTATGCAATGAAGTGTGAGATCCAAGTAAGGGGACCCTAATATTCCCAAAGGAGGTGTGAAAATAAAACATATTTGAAGGGTGGTTTGATGCTGAGTGTAGACCTAACTAATCATTGGTGCATGCAAGTGAAAAGAGTGTAGGAATCAATTAAATTGAAGGAAAACAAAGCATTTGGAGAGAGTCGTCGCAACAACGACTGTTGGTTCAAAAACAGGGTAACACATGTGAAACATGGGAAAGAAAACCTAATATTAAGAAAACACTTATACAATCTAAAACAAGTTAAAATGCCAGCATTCATTCAAATAAAAAAGCAAAATAACAATCTTAGAAGATGAACAATAAAAAGTGAAAGAAAAAACAAAAAAAGATTAGAAGAGAAAAACTGACCCAGAAAAGCAACGACAACCACACTGAAGGTTCCTTGATCTCCTTGGGAATGCTAGAGCTCCAATATTGAGTGTGAAAATGAGATCTATTGGCTGTCAATTAAATATATTTGGTCAAGTTAGGGTTTATGATGTGCATGACTAAAATCAAGGAAAAAGCGACACTTATCAACACTTTCTTAAATAACTCAAGTTCCTCCGTGTTGATAAAAATAGATCCCTATTTTTTTCAGGATTATTTTTCTCTTTTCCTTTTATTCTTTCAGGAAAAGCTGCCATGCAATTTGGGGAAATATTTTGTAGTTTTGGGAAGGACCGGAAAACTCTCTAGTTCATGCACTGAGTAGTTTCCAAGCACAATGGGTTTTGCACAATTATTGGGTTGAGTGGCTCTCGGTCACCTCTCTTGTCTGTGGAATTTCCCACTAAGGGCTGGATTCCAGTCATTACTATGTATTTCCTGAGCTCAAGGTTCACCGATAGTCAGGATTGCATAGTTCCCAAGAGCAAGGCCAATTTCCCTCAAGAATTGTGCAATTCTCTAAGGAAAGCTTGAAACTGTCAAAGGACGTGGCTTAGAAGATGAACTATGTGTGACAACAAAATCTAAGATGAAAGTAATAAAGCTCAGTCAAAGCACAAGTACCTGGATTAGTGCAAGATGAGTTTTTCTGGTTTAGAAGGGAGGCTCCAAAATAAAAGCATAGGTAAACTTTTGGAGGGTGGTTGTAGCCACTGCAACTGGTCCTCACGATCAAATGAAAACTAGAGCATATAAATTCTTAGATGTTGTATTTTATGACACAGGAAATTTCAAGTAGGTATTCACATCATAAGTCCTGTGTACTCTTCCTTTTTGAGTAAATCCTATAATAATAACATTAAGTTTGAACATGCATATGGTCTTTGCTTGATATGAAAATTTCTTTTCTACCCAATCCATTATGTTACCAATCCCAAGTATTACAAAAATTACTCATCAAACCATGAAAGGAAGTGTATTCTAGATTTTCATGTGCTTGTGAATGGGGGAGCTGTACATCAAATTTTGACATATCACCACATTATATAATGATAAGATCCATTTGTAGGAAACCATGTGAGTAGTGAATTGAAAAAATATCTGAGCAATAATTTGAGAGGAAAAACACAATTTCCATTTACATACACACCAAATCTCTCCCTTAAGCAATGCCAAACAGAAATTACCATGTAATTATGACCTTTGTCCTCTAGTAGTGAGTGGGACCAATATATGACCATATCAACAAGACATTTGAATCAAAACATCAAACATGATAGGCTGGCACAAAACAATAGCATAAATTCGATGGAATTCATCAAACCTTCAAATGTGGAAGATGCATTAGTAAGGAAAAAATGCATGACCGAAAATTCACAATGACCCTCATGAGTTTTGAATGTTGTTTTTGAAATGTCTTTAGTCTTCATCCTAATTTGATGGTATCCTGAATGAAGATCCAACTTGGTGAAGTAAATTTCACGATGTAATTCATCCAATAATTCATAAATGACATGAATGGGAAATTTATATTTAATAGTGAGCTTGTTGACCTCCCTATAATCCAACACATACACCATGATCCGTCCTTATTTCACACCAATACTATTGGAGCATAGAAAGAACTTTGACTAGGTTGAATTATACCAACCTCCAGCTTTTCTGCAACCATATATTAAATTTCACTCTTTTGGGCATATGGATATCTGTAAGGTCTCATGTTTTGAGGAACACTTCCTAGAATCAAATTAATAGCATGATCATGATCATGAATATGTGGGAGACCTTTTGAAGTCTCAAATACCTTGGAATTATGTCCAAGGCCTTTTGGAGATCTGGGGAAATAGATGATTTCGACATTTTAACCTCCAGTGAGCATAATTATGCAATGATTCCCTGTTTTTATTTCTTTAGAATTGTTTTCATGACATTAAAGCTAACTATCTTTCTCGGTTTCCCTGTGATACCCCTTAGTTCAACTTCCTTTCCTTCACAAACAATATTCAAGATTTTTTTTGAAAATTAAAAGTTATTGTTCCTAAAGATTGTAACCAATGGACTCCTAGTACAACATCAACATCACTATTGGAATGGAAAGCATTGGAATATTCAATACATATTCCCCCATAGTAATCTTGACATTATGTCACTTTCTAGAGAAATTTATATTTCCTCCATTTGCAACCATCACTTGAAATGATGGTACCAAGTATAGAAAGAAATCCAATTCCTTGGCTATCTTACAATGAATAAACTTATAGGCACTACCCGAGCCAATCAGAACTATTACCTTTTTCCTCATGATATATCCTTATGTATTGAGAGTTTGAGGAGTGGTAATTCCTACCAATGCACTAAAATATATGGCCAGATTCATTTCCTCTTTCTCTAGATTGGTTCCTAATCTATATCCTCCTCTTTTCATGTTTCTTGTTCCTTTTATTCCTCCTCTTCATAATCTATATATAATAATTTCTTTTGACCACATTTATGACCTTTAGTGTAATTTTTATAACAACTATAACAAATCCATTTTTCTCTTTTTTCCTCCAATTGTTTTGGTGTCAATCTTGTCGATTATGGAATACTAGGAGCGACAACACTTCCATCTTTAGAGTTGTGAGTGGTAAACTTCCTTGTTGCCATAATTTTTCTCTCAACTTTTCTTGCCACTTTGAATCCCTTCTCTAATTAATCAAGCTCCCAAAGGTGAACATCATGTTGGATGTTATATTTTAAAGTCACTATGAATACATCAATCCTATGCTCCTATGGAATGTCGATTACCCTAATATTTGATTTTGGAAGTCTTCAATTTGTTCCGCCATTGAACCCTTTTGTTTGAGATTTATAAATGGCTAAAGAAGGTTTTCTATTTTTATCTTCATAATGTGCTATCATTTCCTCCGTAAAAATTGACTAGGTGACAATTGGTTTACAAGAAGAAAACCATATATACCATACAAACTGATTGGGTTCTAAATATAAAGATGAAATCCATGCCTTTTGTGAGGGTTTCACATCCTATAGATCAAAATATTAATCCATCAACAATATCTATGTTACTGGATACTTTCCATCAAAATTATTCAAATCTATATTTGGAATGAAGCATTTCTTAAAGGCCACATTAGATTCTCTAAAATTGTAATTCATATTCCTTTTATCTTCATTATGACTTTCATGTATTACCTTGTCACCACCGCGAAGAATTTCTTGCAACAACGTTGTCAACCCTTCCAAATTGACATTCATTACATCCATCTCTACTTTAAAAACCTCCATTTTTTATTTTATAACATCCATGTGCACATTTAAGCTATCCATATCCCATTCTAATCCATCCATGTCATCTTTGGTTTCTCTTTGTGACAACAAAATTTGTTGCACTTGGTCTCGTAACCTTGATATATCATGTTGAAATTCTTCCAATTCATGCACCATAGTAGATATTTCTAAGGGTTTAATGGGTGTAGAAATATTTTTTTTGGGAGGAATTTTATACTAAATACTAATATCTATGCTTTAATATGTCATTTGAATCAGTTCAAGCTTCCTTTTCAAACAAAAACTATAAAAAATACACACTCTTTTCTTGTTTTTTTAGGAGCTTGATATTGAAACTATTGTATCTCTATAATTTTGGATCCCTAAGGTCCAATGTTATCCTTTAGTAGCCTTATGAGTCTTCTTTCTAGCCCACAAGTCATACTAAGATTATATTCTTCAATAAACAACTAGTTTAGTAGAGCGAACTTATATGGAGTTCCACGTGCCACATTTTTCGACCTATGGATCTGAAAATGATTCATGAAAAGCTACAGTCCATGCAATTAAGTATATTTTTACAAAATTCAAATTTGATTCTCAAAGAAAAAGTTATGAGGATTTTTCCTAGGTCACCTATTTGAGATTAAATTATGGAGCCTGCAAAAACCATAAATTCCACAGGTTATATCTCCGAAAATATAGTGAACCAAGATTTGAAATTGCTACATGAAGTTCACCAATATTTCATCTATACATGGTTTCAATTTTGGTTTCTTAAGACTCTTAGGTAAAATGTTATAGTGAAAATTCTAAGATGATATGTTTGAAGAAGAAAAACCCTAGAATCCAAAGCTCTGACATAAAATGTTATGGAAGTAGTGTGCAAAATAGAAGAAAAGGTAGATCAATGACTTATAAATTATCCTCCTCGAGGGGGAAACCCCCTTTACATTATGTAAATGAAAAATTCTTGGATGATACAAATTATAAGACCTCCTTGGTATATATATGGGTCTAAGGGGTCATAATATAATCAAAGCCTACATACCAATAATAATGTAAGTGCACAACAATAAAAATAGTGGGCTTCTATGGGGCATAATAATAACAACATGGGGGATACATGGGAACAATAATAACAATAGCAGGGCTAATAAAAATTACAATAAGGTGAATATACTACTATTATAGGGACGTAACATAATCCCATTATTCTGGGCAATTGATATAATATTGAGTAAAAAATGTAACCCCAATGTGTTATGTGATTGATGTAATCATGGATTTATTAATCATAGGAATGGTCATATTTGGTTGTCATCAAATATTGATAGTTCATGATATGCTCATGGGGATCATGGTTAACATGTAGTTCTCATATTCGGCAGACCAAAGCTACAAAGGTCCTCTCTACAAAGGGGGAGAGAAGTCTTCATTCAACATTGATCAACCCTTTTCCCTTGATGTCAAAAGGGGAGAGAAGTTTGGTGTTTAGAGAAGAATGCTTTGAAAATATGGGTAAGAAGTCTTGGTATTTGTAGGTGTGTTTGCATGTGTTTACAAGTGGTGACCAAACAACAAAGTGGTTACCATAAAGTCCAAAGAGGGAGATTGTTGGCATTATGGCTAATGTGTTGCCCTTGATAACAACCTACTTGATAGATATGTCAACATCATGATAACAATATGATTATGTAGACTGGAACAAATGATACATATGTGATGTCAAAATACGTGATAATTCAGAGAAATATTTGAACATGTGATAACATGATGATTATGTATACCCGAATACATGATAAAAATGTCATGAACAAATAAGTGACACTTGAGAGGCAGATGATTGTAAAATATGAATTTTGGTAAAGTATATGCAGGTCCTATGTAGAAAGGTGGCATACATACACATGTACTGTGAACAAAAGTCATGTATAGAATCCACACCATGCTAATTTGAATACTAGGGGTCTTTACCATGGTATCAACCCATAGTAATGAGTGTGATAACAATTATTTGATCTCGTCAAGGAATCCCAACGACATCAATAAGTGGTTGGCCTACGGTATAGACTAAGGACAAAGCTCTATAAGGAGATTGAGATCAAATTGTTATGTGTGCAAGTAATGTGCTATACATGTATGATCTGATTTGGAATAGGTGTGTACCAAGATATAAGGAGAAGAATAAGATATGAAAGATTTGAAGTATGTTTGATTGATTTAAATGTTGAAAATGTCTAAGTAGCTAACAATGATAGATTTTTGGTTATAATAATGTCATGATATAAATGAGTTATTCAAAAGTTCATATTTTTGACAGTGAAGGTTATGGAATGTGAATATTATGTTTACAACAAAATTTTTCATATTTGTATGTAGGTTTTCCTCTATTTAGTCATGTAAATATGTGGATCTTCTTCCCGGTAGTCACGTATATATTCTGTGAAGATTTTTTAGTATGTTGAGATCTGTACATGGGATTTGTGAATGGTAAGTATGTACATGCATTGATACATTTTATGGAAGGCACACACATATGCTAGTGTTTTACAATATGGATTTGTTGGTGACATTTTATCAGTTATGTTCTATTTATTGTTGTCTTTTGATGATGTCTCTATTATGATCATCTTTGTTTGACAATATTGATTGAGTTAAGTTGGTTATGGAATGGAATGTTGATTAGAAATGATACTACAATATGGTGATTTGTAATTGGCTTCACAATTAGTGGTTATTTCACTAATGAAGTGATTCAAATTTAGTTGTCAATGGTTTATGATCTGCACACAAGTATTACATAGGGGAAGCGTGTATATATGCATGTGTTCTTTAGAACAATAATGTATACTTTTTTATGTATGGTTGATTAGGTTTTGTAGTGACAACAATTGGTTTTTGTAATGACTAAAAGTGTATGGATTGGTATATTGATGAGTGGTTGTGCATTTATATGATCTGTTATGAATTGGTTTGATGTAGTTGCATTGGTTGATTGAAATTTAGTGATTGGTTAGTTGGTATTACAATGATTTAGTTAGTTCAATCATTATATTTTAGATTCACTATTTAGTTTGATATTGAGCTTAATGGTCAATGAGGGTCCAGTCTAAAAATATAATGAAAGGTGACCTATAGGTTTGATGTGTTGATTTATATGGATCTATTATGAAATATTATGAAACGTGATCCACAAGAGGTGCTAAGGGTTGGAACCTTTAGTGAGGGAGTCAGAGGTGCCTTCCAATGATAACTAGTAAATTTGTGTAGGGGGTAGGTCCTCCCTTCTAGTAGGAGCTTGTAAATGACATGAGGGGGTTGGAGATCCCTTCAAGTGGATGTTGGAGAGAGAGAGAAGGTTTTATCCTTCTGCAAGTGGGTTTCTACGTGGTGGTAAGGGTCTACACTAGTGAAATATTCTAAGAAGTTTTCCTTTATAATAAAAGAAGAAGACAAAGATGATGAAAGCGATGGTTTTCTCCCACATTGGGTTTTCACCTACAATCTTGGTGTTCATGTGTGTGGATATGTTTCTTATGCATTCATGACATATCTCTTATTTACTTCTCATGGTTTATTTTTAATGAATGAAAAAAAATCAATGATGCACTACTTAAAGATGAATAGATGATCAAATATATGAAAAGTTAGTTAATTGGATATATAATGTTTATCTTCTCCACAATGACATACATATGTTCATTTCCTGAATGAAAGTAGTGTACAAAAATCCAAACAATAAATTGAAAATATGAAGTGAGTTTAAATTATGATTCAACCCCCCCTCCGCACAACACACACCTTAGTAATTTTCCTAGTAACTACTATCTTGGAGGCTGCTATTCTCTTCAAATTATTCTACAATCTAGATCTATAGTGTTTATAAAAACCTTTCATTATGGGATCTAAAAGTATTGGAGACATAATTGAAAGATTATCCTTTCTTGACTTGTTATAAGATGAATTTTATGACTCTTTTGAGACTTATAGATCTTTTGAGAAACAAAACGAGAATAAGGATATTAGCTTGAAGTCCCTTCCTATATTTGTTCCCTTGACACAAAAACTCTGTCATAGAATTATCCAGGTTACTGATATGACGAGGTTGGTGAAAAATTATATATTAGGACAAAAGGAATATTTGACAATGGAAATATATTGATGTGGCAATATTTTCCCACATTGTGGACTTTTTGACTTCTAGGAGATACCCTGCACTTCCTTTTGTAGTCTGTTCTTCCCTTATTGTAATTTTTTTAAAACTAGATAAGCGAAAGGGTGGTTGTATTAAAAAATGACTAGTACCATTTATTATGAGGATTGTGTTGGGTGTGTGTGGGAAGGAGCATTGGACAAGAGTGAAGCAGGATTTCAGGCATTTGTGTGGCACCAGGGATTATGGTATGTGCTATCAAGGAAGGTCAGGATCAGACAACATTTCTTATATTCGTGCCTTTGTTGATGTAAACAAGGCTAGAGATATGGATCAAAGGAGACCTATAAGTGGGTATGTGTTTAAGCTATTTAGAGATGTAGTCAGTTGGATGAGCAAGAGACAGTCTATAGTGTCACTTTCAACTACATATGCAAAATACATGGTAGCCACTCATGCAAGCAAGGAAGAAGCTTGGTTGCAGAGATTTTGTTTGAGTATGGGGTTAGTAAATAGAGCTATAAGGATAGGCTCTGACAACCAAAGTGAAATTTTCTTAACAAATAACCCTCCTTATAATTCAAAGACAAACCACATTTATGTTAAGTATCACTTTGTGAGGGATATGGTTGAGGACACAAAGGTGTTTTGGAAAAGGTGGACACTTTGAAGAATGTTGCAGATGCATTGACAAAGTCTGTAAGCAATGAGAAGCTTTCCTAGTGTAGAGAAACAATGGGCATTGTAGGGTTGGACCAATGACTAAGATTTCCTGTGACCCCCTATGTACAAAGAAAACAACAAGTGGGAGAATGTTGGGTGTGTGTTATATTAGGTGGGCAGACCTACCTATGGTTTTGTGCACTGGTTTTGTACATGGTTTTGGGCATGCTGATTTTCTACCCATGGTATCTTGTAGATCCAGTCAAGGGAAAAATGGTTATGTTCTAATCGAGGTTTAATGGATTGGCATTTATGAATTCTTTGTCACGTATTTATATGTCTCGTAACATGGAAATGATATAATGAAAAATAAATCTGGTAGTCCCAGTTTTGTATCTTGTAGATCTAGTCAAGGGAACAATGGTTATGTTCTAATCAAGGGTTAATGGATTGTCATTTATGAATTCTTTCTCATGTATTTATATGTCTCGTAACATGGAAAGGATATAATGAAAAATAAATCTTGTAGTCCCAGTTTTGTGATCTAAGGGAAAATATCTGTGCATTTTTTTTTCTTCCCATTGTATATTTTTAGTCTTTAAGAATTTTTTTACAGGTAATTTCCGTACAGGGTTAAAACCTACATATTTATCAATCCTTTATAATTTTGATGTATATTTTGGAGACGTATTAGTAAATATCTCTTTGTTTATATTAAAACTTTTCAAAATATAAATTATGTTTATAGTTTTGAAACGTATAAAATTTTGTGTGGACAAAACACCCATCTTTGTGTTTAGGCTTACTTATGCCACCCAACTAGGTGGAACTCTCTCTTGGTCATCAGACATCAAATCTCCCCTTATAAAGTCTAGTTAGCTAGCCTTGTAATTCATTGTCTTGCTTACTCTTAATTCATATTGTTACAAATCTCCTTATCAATTTTTGTAGGTAAATTTGAGATTGGGGTGTGAATTCACTAAATTTCCATTTTTAGATTGTAGGAAAATATTAGCTGGCCAAAGTGGAGGAAAGAGAAGTCTACCTTGTAATTGATCTTTATAGCACCACTAAGATATCCTCAAAGTGATATATTTCATTCCAACTTACTAAGTATGTATGCTTACCATGGTTAGTTCTTGTAGCTACTGTAGTGGATTTTTAGGTGATTCATTCAACTTATTTTTCTTATTAAAAACATGTTTACTTCACAAGTGCCAGTTGTTTATGTATCCTTTTTAACATTTTTTTACAATATTTGAAGGTAAAATCTTATTTTCACTCATTACATTATCAATCGTAGGTGCAATGGGTTGAAACATGTGAAATTCCACAACGAAAGATAGTTTTTCCTTGGGAAATATATTTGTTCATGGAATATCCTGCTCTAAACCCTTAGCCAGCTCATAGGAATAAGAGACCTTCAAAAATTGTGTTTCCTTCATTCACAAGCTTGTAAATGCTTGGGATACATGTGTATTGATTATGTTATTAATAATTTTACATTGATGAATGCACTACACAACTATCTCATGCCTTGTTGCTTCATAGGTTGTTGTAAAACCTCAGTTGACTCCATTAGTGTGCTCCAGTATTTGTGGACACTACAATTACAAGACATGAAGATAGATGGAGAAAATGAGGTGGAAACATTCAAATGCCTATATTGTGCGGAAAAAATATGAATGATGCTAAACTTCTCTCTAGCCTCTTAAAGGCTACCACCAAGATCTAAGGATTAGGTGGTGCTCTGTATGTTTGAAAACACATTTTTAGAATACTTTTGTGACCTCCAAGGGTACAACAAAGGATCATTTTCAAGTTAGAGTTGTGATAATGGTTGTCATGATAATATTTCTATGAATATGTTACAGGACAAGAGACCATAGAATTCGATGCATCGATGATAAAACCATAGTTATCAAATTCATGGCCGATTCCCTTTTCCAACAACATCACGAATGAATCAGATCTAAAACTTTCTATTACTTCCCCCATCTCATACCAGAATCTCTCTAGATCTCTAAGATATGTTTGGATGAGCGGTTCCTCATGCTATTAAAACCTTATAGTGGGAGAGTCTCTAGGAATTTTTTTTATATATTTTTCTAACAACCCCTGGTTGATTTTATATGTAAAGGAAAGAAGACCAATGTCTTGGGAGACATACTCGAAGTTTAATTTTGGGAAAAACATAGTGATGGGGTATCACTTATGATTAATTAATAGTTATGGAAATTGGCAAAGGAATTGGCGAAGGAAATTGGCATTATATTTATCAAAATAAAGGAAAATAAGAGAAAAGAAAGGTGAAGAGACACATATTTGCATGTTGGCTATGTAGTATTGTGTACATATTGTAATGTGCACATGATGGATATGTGGTGTTGTGGCTATATGGTGTTGTGCATGTGTTTTATATATGGTGATTTGTACATATGGTGCTATGTAGATGTTTTATATGCAGTGCTATGTACATATAGTGTTTTTTGAGTCAAATTATAGCCTTATAATTTGATTAACATAAATCGGCAACCTAGGGCAGGTAAGCTTGTGAGATGCTGCACAAATATATGCAGCCTTAACACTATAAGTGCTAATTAATCTAACTAGCTAATCATACAAAGCTAATCTCTTTCATGCATTAATCCCTTAGCAACAAAGGATATAGAGTGTATCAAACATCCCTATACAACTCTTAAGATTGTTGATCATGGTTAGGAAAATATGCAGAAATAAACTTACATCAAACTCAAAAATTCAATCAACATTAGAAACCAAATCTTTATTAAAAGAATTCCACACATGAACAGGAAACTAGTAAATTTAATGAAGTGTTGTTGATATATTAGAAAGAGTGCATTAGCTGTAGAAACAAATTATAATTACATAACATAAAGAAAATGGATAAGCATTAAACTATGGGAGTTGTGAGCAAAGGGGGCCCTCCCATACTCACAACCCCTTCAAATTAGAAGAGCTTGCTCACTGAAGTAGACATAACATACAGTGTTGTATTAATCTAAAAACCATACAGTTGAGTACAATCTAATATACAATCTTAGACGAAACCAACCTAGCAACCCCCTATCATAAAAACTAGAACAAAATCTATACATTTACAAAAGCCCATAAATGGCTCAAAGTAAGGAATACTACTAATCTAAGCCATCGGTTGTTACAAAATGTCGAATTTAGCTATACTGGGTCTAATCCATGACTGAAAGCATGGATTAGATGAAATTTGTTACATGGTTGTAGCTTTCCTCCAAACGGCCAATGAGAGAAAGTTTATGAATCTGGTCGATATCGTCAGCAAATATGAAAAGGCCAATACGACAACATCCATATGTGATATATTCCCCACAAAACCCATGTTCCCGTTTGACTTAGATATTCACGGAACATATCTAACTGCCAATGTTACTACAGGAAATTCAGGTGGATACAAGGAATCCGCAGCTACAGGAATTCCAGAGTGTTTGCAAGAAATAAGATCACACAGCTGCCTGTAGGAATTATGACCCTGTTTCTGAATCAAAACAAATTTGCAGAAGAACTCTAGATTAGTTGGTAAGGTAATTAACTAAAGAACAACTAGCTATAAGTAATACTTAAAGATAAGGTAAAGGACACTTTTTCATTTTAATTTGTATACCTTTAGCCCACGGCACCCTTTTCATAAAAATGTAAGTATTATAACCGAAATAGGCATAATAGGGGTTAAGGATAGTTCAAAATGTGAGAGGTTAAGTATGGAAAATGGTGTGAAAATTGGGCAAAACCAAGCCCCAACATCTCGCCCACACCTAGCTTCTTGCATGCCCCTTATGTAAGAAAAAATGTTACATCTTCCACAAAAAGGAAAAGGAAATCATTCCTTATCCTGAGCTACAACTACTTCAGCCAACTAATCTCCTATCTCTTCCAAGTGGTCCAACTGGTTACCACTAGATTCTGTAGGAATTTAACCGTTTTATAATTCATTCCTCTTTTTTAGGTCGTCAATCCTAGCTTCCTTATTTTTCATAATTCAGGCCACTTTCTGGACCCACTCTTCATGTTCCTTTTGTATGTGCAGGTTGTTCTCCTTCAGGGTCTCATTTTTCTTTCTCAAGGCTCTCTTCGAAATTGTGATATCGATGATAATTTCTTCCAATTCCTACAGAGATCGTCTCTTCTGAGGGGTTACTTCCCCTTCCTAATGTCCTTGGAGAGATTGAGGGGACCCAAGGTCCTCCTCTACTTGATGTTCTCCTTCTATGTTATTCCCACTTCGATGTAGCGAGGAGTCCTAAAATGACATTGCTTCTTCACCAATAAACTCAGTTGACTGGATATTCTCTTTACCTTTTGGTGGGTCATGGTGTTTCTCCTTCTTCTTATCCAGTGTCTCGGGTAATACTTTTGCATATTCAGTATCATTTATAGCTAGCAGAACAACCTGGCTTTTGGTAAATCTTTTTGTAGAGGTGGAAGTACCATTATTCGATTTGGGTTGTTTCCCCATAGTCTCCCTTATCACTACCACTTCCTCATCTTTTTCTGCTCCCTTCATCTATAGCACAAGGGTCTGAGGATTCTTCTTCTTTGGTTTTTCCACAGGCTTCTTCTTGGTGGGCTTCAGAGAGTCGAGGTCATCCGTTGTTTTCTTCTTTACCAGTGGCCCCTAAGTCTGTGACTTATTATTTGATTTTTCCACTGGTTTTTCCTTTGTAGACTTTGAAGGGTCATAGTTTTTCTCTTCCTCTTTTTCTTTTATCTGTAGCCCACACATCCATGTATTTTTCATTGGTTTATCTACCAATGCTTCATCCATGGAATCTGAGGAATCGAAATCCTCATTTTCTGCAAAGTAGTGTTCAACTAGGAATCCCCCCATGTCCGCTTCTTGTCATTCAAAACATCCACCAAGATGATTTTCACCGTCTCATGGTGATAGAGGTTTTCTTGTAAATTGCGCCCCCCCCCCTCCTTGCAAGCCATCAACATCTTCATTAGAGACATCCTCAGGTAATAGGGAAGATTTAATGGCTGGTCATGAAAATGGGAAAGAAGCCGAATGCGAAACAGGAATGCAAGACCAAAGTGACCTTCACACGTTATGTATTTCTGCAGGAAAAGAAATAAGTTTCGGTACTTACTTTTCAAATGTTAGTTCTAGTCTTCATAGCTTGTCACCAGGGATCAAAATGGGCTCTTACTATGTCTGGTTTTCAGAGATGTTTTGCACATCATATTCAATGCAAATCATATCCTAAGTATTTCCATTAGAAGAATATTGGAAAAATATTTCCAACAGTATATCACACTCCCTAACTAGTTTTTGGATTAGAAAATATGATCGTAATGAATGAGTGATTCTTGGTTATGCATGTTTTGAGGTCAGTTGTTGTACACAATGACAAGTTTAGTACAAGACTAGTTTCTGAAATAATGGTAAGGAATTTTTCAAAAGTGAAAGAGGTTTTTGTCCATCACATACCAAATAACAAAAAAAACCTTTAGTTTATGCACAGGTGCTACTATGTGGGAGATATATAGTGATATTTGGAGCCTACATTAAAACAAAGCAAAATTTTCATATTTTTTACTGTTTTAGTCATTTTAGTGCAGTGCCATTTTACAACAGATGGAAAGTAATTTTGAAAAACCCAAGGAGGTTTTTGTCAACACGAGCCATATAACAAAAACCTCTTTCATTTTATTCACAGGTGTTGTGAATTTGGATATGTGACTACATCTTTACAACTCATTTTCACATATTTAATTTTTTAATGATTTTCTATTTTAGAGATGATTTTGTGGCATAGATTACGAGCCGAATTTCCAAAATTTGAGAGAGGTTTTTCTCCAACATGACCTTATCTAATAAAAACCTCTTTTATTTTTGTAACAGGTGCTACTGTTTAGGAGATACGAGTTCATCTTCAACACCTATTTTTCAGAAATTTGGTCCAAGTTTAATGTAATTGATTGTATTTTGAAGAAAATGGTTGAGCTCAATTCCCTTGGTACAAGGATGAGAAAATGTATATATTTCATGAATTTCATAGTGTAGAGGTTGGATTTTTGTAGCCAAGAAGCGTTTGGACTATGTAAAGTTTTATTGAATATCATAATAAAGTAGCTTTTGCCCTTTAGGCTTGGGATTCATCATGGTGCTTAAATGTTTAGTATGTTTTTTCTCCTGTAATTCGTTTACACATTATGTTTTTTCTGCCTTGTGGCAGCATTATCTAAGTGACATGTTAGGAATTCATCCATAATGATGCTCCTTTCATGATGATTTTGTTGTTAGTTGTAATGGTAGTTTTAGCATAATTCATTTGTTGTTAGACGCTCTGTTGAGTAGCCTCATTATTGTCTTTCATCTAAAGTTGCTACTGCAGATCCATCCTTTGTTTGATGCCTGCAGGGCAGCTAGCTTTCTCCTTTATAATTCTCACATTTACAATATTCCCTTGGCTAAACATGGCACTTAATTTTCCCCAGGTTTGTCAGTAGAAACTGAAATTGATGCCATAATCCAAATCATCCTTTCTCTTATTGTTTTGAACCAAAATAAAAATTCAATCAAAAACCCTAGAGATACTATACCTAGCCTAAAATCCATAATTGATTTAGTCATCTTGACTGAGATTGGCAAGGAGAGAGCCCTCTCCTGACCCGGTAGGGCTAGCTACCAAGTTAAGCATGGTTTGATGTTACCCTAGACCTGCCTTCCTTCAGCCTAAGGTAGATTTAGTCACTAAAAATAATGCGAAATTTCCTTACTACAGTTGGGGCCCGAATGCTCTTTATGGAGGAAGGATGCACACAAGCCGTTGTTGAAACGCTTGTTCTTAAACCATCATTCCCCCAACTATAAAATTCCACATGCTCATGCTAGCAAACCCTCGGTCAACCTGAATTAGACATCCCCAACTTGAGCCTTATCACCATTCAGGTTCAAGGTGAAAGATTTTCTAATTTCCGAGTTGTGGTCACTGAATCACTAAAAAATGGAAGCCACCCTACTTCTTCCAATGTCACCTTACTATGGGGGTTAGCCTCCAACAACTCAGGCCCTTGTGGCTCAAAGTAGATGGGGGAATGTAGTTTTGACATGGTGAAAGAATAGAAGATAGGGTGTATGCACTTCTTTGAAAATATCGGTTTTACGCTTTGCAACAGACACACACTACAAGGGAGGGATTATTATTGAAAGTTATCAAAAAGCACGAGATTTTTGAGAGATAGGTCGTGATCATGATTATCATCATTATTTGACCTATAGGAAGGTATGGGGAGTACGTATACTAGTTGTGTAAGAATCATGGTGATCAAGCTAGGAGTTGGAGTCATAATGCACTAGATTACGTCCACATTTTTCTGCAAGGGTGACCATGGCCAAAAAATCATACGAATGTTAAAAACTAAAGCGTTAATTACCCTTTACCTCAAGTGTCCTATCACTCACTATACTTTACCTTTCTTAACTTCCAATGGTCTAGTACTTTCGATGATGCATGCATGTACTTGAGATGATAACCTACCTAATAGCTAAATCAAATATATGACTTCATAATTCATGACCTCGACTAGTAATTAAAATTTGTCAATACTTTTTAAATAACTTTAAGTTAATTCTCTATCTATGCTTTTTGTTTCTCAAAAAAATAGGGTGTCACCGCAGGAAATGGAACCATGATTGTTGCACTTTTTGTAGGAAATCAGACCATGACTTGCAGAACTTCTACAGGAAATCGGACCATAAATTGCGGAGTGTCTACAAGAAATCAAACCATCAATCAGCACGTCTCCCTTGTTTGTGTACAATTCACTGCAAATGAATAAAGGTGTTGACATTGAATGTGAAATGATGTCATTGGATGACTAGCATTGAGGTCATTGTTAACCAATGCAAGGCCCCTCACCTTTAATGAGAGCGAGGACCAAGGTACCCTGATGCATCCTATCAGCTGTGAGTTAATGAGCTGTTGTCAAACCCCTCTGTAGGATCTAGAGTCGAGGAGCCATAGTGATTCCCCATTCTTACTAGTGAGATATCCTATCATTAGTGCATACAAGTTTCAAGGCATCATAAGACTCTAATATTGCACCTACATAACTTGCTGATTTCGATGGGTGGAGATTGTTGGAAGCACAGCATGAGGAAATCCTACATCAGTCCAACACAAGCAATCCATATTTAACTATAAATAAAATTTATGGAGAGGATCCTACTGACCTATAATTTTAACGAGCCTAGGGTAGTCCATGCACACCAAATTTCATTTTTAGAGAGTCTGAAATACATGGAAAAGAAGACTCCAAGGGGGCTCCTTTTCTGTAATTAGTCCATTGGGCACAGAAAAAGGAACAAACATATACCCAATAAACATTCCTCTCATGTTTTACTGAGCACAAGAAGGAACATAGTGAGCTCATTTTGTCAACGGGAAATCAGGAGGAGATAGTGGAAGGAATGATCCCTTCTCTCACCATCTCCAACTCTCTCTTTTCCTCACAATTTCTTCCACAAATTACTCATTGGATTACGGTTTTTGATATAACTTGAATTTGTGCCCATTCACCAAGAAGGTAACATTCTCATCATCAATGGGTTTAACATGAACAAATCCATTATCAAAGAATTTCTCAATTTCATAAGGGCCCAGCCAATGTGTGTTAAATTTTCCTTTAAAGTTCTTAAATTTTGAATCATACAACAATGCCCAGTCTCCCTCTTTGAACTGCTTCTTTTTTATGCCTTTGTCCTGCCATTTAGCTAGTTTTTGCTGAATCAAGTCAGTATGATGAAAATCATCTTTCTTAGTCTCATCCAACACATGGAGTTGCATGATTCTTTGTTATATAGCTTCTTCAAGGTCTTTACCCAAATCTGTTGCCATTTTAAAAGTTTTGATCTGAAATTCAATGGGAAATAAAAATTTCTTTCCATACACCAATTCATAGTGAGGAAAGGAAGTGGTATTTCTCCATGTGATACTGTAGGCCCACAATGCTTCAGGAAGTCAGTCAAACCAATCCTTCTTATGTAATTGCACGATCTTGGTAAGGACTGTCTCGAACACCTTATTTGTTGATTCCACCTGCCCATTGGCATGTGGATGATAAGGGGTGCACTTCCGATGAGTAATCTGATATTTATGCATGGTTCCCTACATAATATTTGACACAAACCGAGTACCTTGATCACTGACTATTTCCTTAGGTACCCCAAATCTTACAAAAATATTAGAAAAAAAATAAATTAAAAGATAAAAAAGAAAAAAAAATCTACCACTGCTTTGTCTGTTGATCTAGGTAGTTCTCTTGTCTCCACCCACTCGTACAAACTAAAATATACTTCTTACCTTTGGACATAGGGTTGATGGGAGCTACAAAATCAAGAGCCCACCTCTCGAAAGGTTTTATGAGAACCTGTGGCTTTAAAGGCATCTCATCTAATTGTACAGGCCACCCTATTCTCTAGTATTTGTCACACTTTTAGACATATTCTCTTGCATATTTGAATAGACTTGGCCAATAGTAACATGAGCAAAGGATCTTGTAAGTTGTCTATTTGTCTGCAAAATGTCCTCCACACAGTTCATCATGTCAGGCTCTCAAAATGTTGTAGATCTCATTTTCCCAAACACACCTACGGATAATCAAATTAGGTCTAGTGAACAAAATATCTCCCCTAATCCAAGAGTAATCAACACTTTTCCTAAAAATTCTCTTTTTTTTTTATTAGATGAAAAATAAGGAGCCAAATTTATTTTAGCAAAGTAATTTTCCATGTCTACAAGCCAAGTTGCTTTAACAAAAATAGAAAACAAATTTTCATCACAAAAGCTATCATTAACAGGAACATCCTCACCTGCATGGTTGAGTCTAGATAAGAAATCAGCTACCTAGTTTTCCTTTCCAGGACTATCCGATACTGTGATGTCAAATTCTTGCAGCAACAAAAGCCACCTAGTAATCTTGCCATTAGTAACTAGTTTATTCATGAGACATCAAATGGTAGAGTGATCAGTGTGTACAAAAACCTCATAGCTCGTGATATACTAAACTTATTAATAATATAAATCACAACAAGGAATTATTTTTTAGTTACTGTGTAATTCAGTTCTGCATGAGTTAAGTTTATAGTAACATAATAAATAGCATGGGTTACATGATCCTTACTTTGTTCCAATACTGCTCCTATGGCTAAATCAGAGGCATTGGTGGAAATATGGAAAGGAAATTTCAAATATGGGCCTCTCAAGGCTAGTGCTAAAGTATTTTTTTCCTTGAGTGTAGCAAATAGAGCTTGACACTCATCATCCTAATGAAATTCAGCTTCTTTAATCAATAATTTAAATAATGGAGAGGCTACCTTTGTAAAATTTTCAACAAATATTTTATAGTAGAGTACAAGTCCAAGGAAATCTCAGATTCTCTTCTAATTGGTTGGTGGGGGTAGTTTTGCAATGACTTTAATCTTTGTCAGGTCAACTTTAATTCTTACAGTTGAAACATGATGACCCACAATAATACCTTCATTCGTTATCATAAAAAAAAAATCATTACTTAATGAGAGATTATTTTCTCTACATCTCTGCAAAACTTTCTCAAGATTATGTAAATATTCTTCAAAAGTATCACCCATGACTGTAAAGTCATCCATATAAACCTCTGCGCAATCATGCAAAAGGTAAGAGAAAATACGAAGGACCACCGATTGGAATGTGGTTGGTGCATTACATAGTCCAAATCGTAATACCCTATATGCATAGGTGCCCCAGGGACATGTTAATGTAGTCTTTTCCTTGTCTTCTGGAGCTATCCTAATCTAATTATACCCATTGAACCCATCTAGGAAGGGAAAATATTTTTTTCTTGCTAAAGTGTCCGACACTTGGTCTATTAAAGGCAACGGAAAGTGATGTTTCAAGGTAGCCCTATTTAGTTCCTTGAAATCCACACACAATCACCATTTACCATTCTTCTTGGGGATAATAACCAACAGAGATACCCACTAGCTATCCGACATAGGATACATGAACCCTACATTTAACAATTTTTGCAATTCGTCTTTCACAATTTACCTTAAAGCGGGGTTCATCCTCATTTGTGGTTGTCTCATGGGCCTTTATTTCTCTTTTATATAAATATGATGAATGCATGTGTCTAGGTGAATGCCTCCCATATCTGTGTAGTCCTAAGAAAAAGTGTCTGAAATTTTTTTCAATGCTTGAATTAACTGTTTTTCCTGTTTAAGGGTTAAGGAAAAATTAATATTCAAAGGTTTTCAAGGAAAATTTTCAACTACCTTGCTCCCCCATTCAGTAATGGAATATGCAGAAAATGCAGATAATAAGGCTAAATGTAGTTCGGTTGTTGTACTATAATCATGAATATCTTGCATATTAGTAATGAAATCTAAATTATGACTAGACTTCCCTTCTTGCTACAGAAAATTAGGGTTAGAAATACAACAATTTATCAAACTTTCTTCTGAATTTTCTTTAAGGCTCATGGCTTGCGTGATTGTCAAATTGGTTAGGTACATTCTGAGTCATCCTCTTCTTCCTCAACCAAATGTGTATTTTCTAATCTTAATAGAGGTTTAGGAGGGGGATACAGATTAAAGTGATTTATTTCAATCCCATGAGTGATGGTCATGTTTCTGAACCTACACCCTATATAAGCATCTATCGTGGCTAACCATGGTCTCCCCAAGATCAAAGGACATCCTCCTAATTTAGTTTTGGGTTGAAGAACATAAAAATCTGCATGGTCCTCCTAGGAATCTAATTATATGACAATGTCTTGTAATGCTCCTTCTAACTTTACGTTAGACCTATCTGCTAATTCTAACATGGTAGGAGTAACGAATAATTCAAAGGTTCCTATTCTGGATAAGGTCTCCATAGTCATTACATTAATGGCTACACCTAAATCAATTAAATTTTTTTTTCGAGGTTGTCCATTCATAAACGTGGTAACCATAGGGATTCCAGGCTCTACATATTATTCAATAACAAATCCAGTAGACATTAAACTTGCAAGCTTTCCACCTACTTGAATTGTAGATAGTTCTCTCTTTTGTCTTCCAGGTCTCTTGGTACATAGATCCCTTACTGTTTTGGCATAGATCAAGATATCTTTAATTGCCTACAACAATGGGATCTTAATGCATATATTTCTCAATTCAGACACAAGATCAAACTCAGGTTATTTTAGTTTCATTTCCAACCTCTTTGGAAAAGTGGCTGGATGGTATGGGATGAGGAAGGCTCTTGTGGCCTTAAAGTAGGTTGTTCTACTGGTTTAGGTGTGGTTTCAACTTCAAGTATTTATAAACTCTCTTCCTCTACAATATATTCAATTATTTCGAGCTGAGTCACCACTTTTCCGGACCTCAGCTGTATTTCCTGCAGTGATAGAAGAAGTTCCTGTAACACAGGAAAAAAAATTCCTGCATCGATTTTGTTGCAATACAGTAGGTAAGAAAAGTGGGATAAGTGACTAATCCAATGTTGTGACCAGATTGGATGGTTTTGTTATTTGAGTTAGACATTGGTTGGGTAGGAATTTTTGTAGGATGAGGTTGATTTGGTGGGGTAGGAAATTGAAGCTCCTACTATTGAGGCTTAATCATTTGATTGGGTGTGGGTTGTGGTGGATAAAAGTTTTGTGAAGGAAAATTCTGAGTGGTTGTTAGGAAACTAGCTCAGAAAAAGATAAAAATATAGATCAATGCCTTAGAATTTAGCGTCTTCGAGGAGGCAACCTCCTTTACATTACACAAATGAACAATTCTTGGATGGTTCAAATGACAAAACTTCCTTTCTATATATAGGAGTCTAAGGGGACACAATATAACCAAGCTGAACTAACAATAATAATATAAAGGCACAAAAATAACAATAGTGGGATTCTATGGGTGACAATAATAACAATATGGGGACAATGGGGGCACAACAATAACAATAAGGGTTACATTGACAATTGTAATGGGGGAATCACTAGTATTATAGGGACCCAACATGCTCCTCTCCTTCAAAAAAGTGTTTTCCTCAACTCTTGAGTAGTTATGGGTGCTTTTGTATAAAATTCCCATCCTCCCATGTGGAATCTTCAATGGTAAGTTCTTTCACTTGATGAGATACTCTGAAATTGATCGATTTCGTAGTTGTCAAGTTGTTTCTTTGAATGCTTCAGGTTCCAATATGATTTTACTTCCTCATCAAGTTCTAGAAATATTGTTTGAATTGGAACCTTGTCACCTATAACCTTCTTTAAGCATGAAACATGGAAAATTGGGTGCACTCGGGAAGCTGGAGGAAGTTCCAATTTGTATGGCATAGTACCTATCTTTTGCAACACCTTGTATGGGCCATAATACTTTGGTGATAATTTATTATCCTTCTTAGCTTGCTGTAGGGACATTTGTTTATATGGTTGTAGCCGTAGGAATACCCAATCACCTGCACCAAAACTTCTTTCGCTACGATGTTGATCTACTTGCACTTTCATTCTATTCTATGCCAATGTAAGGTTATCCTTTAAGAGTTAGAGAACTTGTTGATGAAGCTCGATGTGATCTTCCACTACTTGAACCTTAGAATTTTATCTTAAATATGATGTGATGGATCGTGGATGATATCCATAAAGTTCCATAAATGGGGTCATTTTTGTTGCAGTATGGAAGGAAGTGTTATACTACCATTCAGCCAGAGGCAACCATTTGACCCATTGTGTACATTTATTAGATACAAAGCAACGAAGATATCCTTCCAGACATTTTTTTACTATCTCGGTTTGCCCATCAGATTGAGGATGATAAGATGAGCTATGAGCTAACTAAGTCCCAAGACAAGAAAATAATTATGTCCAAAAATTTCCAGTGAAAATGGGATCTCTGTCGCTTACAATAATCTTTGGGTTTCCATGTAGATTTTGAATTATTTCCATAAATGTAGTAGAAACTGTACTCGCTTTAAATGGATGAGATAATGCACAAAAGTGTGCATACTTTGTAAATTCATCAACTACCACCATGATAACACTCTTTTCCTCAGACTTAGGTAAACCTGTGATAAAATCCATTGAAAACGCCTCCCAATGTTGGCTTGGAATGGATAAGGGTTGTAATAGTCCTGGGGTCTTAATTGTTTCAACTTTATTTTGTTGGAAAACCAAACATTCCACCACAAAATTTTTAATATCTTATTTAAGGCCATCCAAAAAAATATCTTTCTTAACCCCGTGGTAGGTTTTTAGAAATCCTAAGTGCCTTCCTAAGGGAGAGGTGTGCAATTCCCTAGGAATCTTTTGTTTGAGTTGGAAATTCTTACATAGGTATAACCAATCCTTGTACCATAACGAATCATTTTTCCAGCTAAATGTATCAGATATACTTGGATCCTATTGTATCTTTTGAATGAGTGCCCACACTTCCTCATCATTCTTCCATTCACCCCTTGCTTCATTTATCCAATCTGGTTGGATAATAGAAATGGTGCAAAGAAATGCTTCCACGTCATCATCCTTTCTTGAGAGTGCATCTACCACAACATTTTTCTTCCCTTTTTTGTAGATGATTTCAAAGTCATAGCCCAACATCTTTGTGACTCATTTTTGTTGCTCTTCTGAAGATAATATTTTTTCTGAAAAGTATTTAAGGCTATCATTTTCTATTTTTACCTTAAAGTGTTTTCCCATTAGGCAGGGTCCCCATTTCTTAAGTGCATGTAGTATTGCCAGCATTTCCTTCTCATAAATAACTTTGTGTAAATACTTCCCTTTGATTTGACAACTTTTGAAAGCAATGGGTATTTGTTTTTGAATTAAAACAACACCAATACCATTTCTTGAGGCATCACATTCAATAATAAAGGTTTTTGTGAAGTCTAGTGTAGGTAAGACTGGTGCTTGGCACATTGCCTCTTTAAGATGTTCAAAGGCCTTCGTCACTTTTGGAGTTCTTTAGAATGCATCTTTCTTCAATAATGTTATTAGAGGTGTTTCTATTCTCCCATAATTCTTAACAAACTTTTGATAATACCCTTTCAACCCATGAAATCCTCGTAGATGCTTTATGGATGTGGGGATTTTCTATTCCATAATAGTTTTAATTTTTCTATGGTCTACCTTAACACATTCATGAGATACAATATGACCCAGTTATGCCACCTCTTGCACTCCAAAGAAACATTTGGACATTTTTTCATATCATTGGTTCTCCTCCAATAGTTTGAGCACCATGTCAACATGTTGTACATGATCCTTCCAAGACTTGTTGTAGATTGGTATATCATCAAAAAATACTAACACAAATTTTCTAAGGAAGGGTTTGAAAATGGAATTCATCAAACCTTGAAATGTAGAAGGGGCACTAGAAAGGCCAAAAGGCATGACCAAAAATTCATTATGACCCTCATGAGTACTAAATATTGTTTTTGGAATGTCTTTAGTCCTCATTCTGATTTGATGATATCCTGAATGAAAATCCAACTTGGTGAAGTAAATTGATCCATGCAATTCATCCAATAATTCATCAATGACAAGAATGGGAAATTTATCTTTAATAGTGAGCTTGTTGAGCTCCCTATAATCTGGACACATGCGCCATGATCCATCCTTCTTGTGGACCAATATTGCTGGAGCAGAGAAAGAACTTTGACTAGGTTGAATTATAGTAGCCTCTAGAATTTCTACAACCATACGTTAAATTTCACTCCTTTGGACATAGGGATATCTGTAAGGCCTGATGTTTGGAGGAACAATTCCTAGAATCAAATTGGTAGCATGATCATGATCATGAATATGTGGGAGGCCCTTTGGAGTCTCAAACACCTTGGAATGATTGTCCAACACTTTTTGGAGGTCTAGAGAAATGGATGATTTTGATGTGGGAACCTCTAGCGAACATAACTGTGCAATTATGCCTCATTCTTCCTTTAGAAGCTTTGTCATTCCATTAGAGCTAATTATCTTTCTCGGTTTCCCTGTAATACCCATTAATTCAATTTCCTTTCCTTTTGAAGAGAATTTCATGAAAATTTCTTGAAAATTAAAAGCTATTGTACCCAAGGGTTGTAGCCATTGGAATCCTAGTACAACATCAACACCACCCATTGCAATGGAAAGCATTGGGCTATTCAATACATATTCTCCCATGGATATCTTAATATTATGGCACTTTCTTGAGTAATTTATGATTCCCCTACTTGCAACCATCACTTGACATTCTGGTGCTGGATATAGGAAGCAATTCAATTCTTTGGCTATCTTATAATGAATAAAGTTATGGGTACTTCCCGAATCAATCAGCACTATTACTATTTTCTTCTTGATATTCCCTTCTATCTTGATAGTTTGAGGAGTGGTAATTCTAACCAATGCATTACAAGATATGATCGAATTCATTTATTCTTTTTATAGGGTTTTTTTTCCTGGTGTATATCCTCTTATTTTGACATTTCTTGTTCCTTTTCTTCATCCTCTTCACAATCTATGTAAAATAATTTATTCTCAGCACACTTATGACGTTTATTATATTTTCTATCACAAATGTAATAGAGCCCTTTTTCTCTTTTTTATTCCAATTGTTGTGGTGTAAACCTTGTAGGTTGTGGATGGCTAGGGGTAGCAACACTTCCCTCTTTATGATTGTGAGTGGTAGGCTTCCTTGTTGCCATAATTTTGCTTCCCATTTTTCTTGCCAACCTAAATGCCTTCTCCAATGAATGTAGTTCGCAAAGGCAAACCTCATGTTGGATGTTATCTTTAAAGTCCCTAAGAACATATCAATCTTATGCTCCTCTGGAATATCTTTTACCCTTATATTAAATTTATGGAAGTCCTCAATGTACTCCATCATTGAATCATTTTGTTTGAGATTCATCAATTGGCTAAAAAAAGTATTGATTTTTGTATCCCCATAATGTGCTATCATTTCATTCATAAGAATAGCCCAAGTGAAAATTTGTTTATGAGATCAAAGCCATTGATACCATACAAATTGATTTGGTTCCAAATATAAATTTGCACTGCGTACCTTTGGTGTGTTTTCCACGTTATGGAGATAAAAAAATTGCTCCATCTATAGTATCCATGTTTCGGAATCCTTGCCATCAAACTTCTTCATTTCGATCTTTGGAACATGGTGGTTCTTTGATCCAACGTTAGAGTCTATGAAATCATGATTAACATTTATTTTGTTCTCAACATGAGTTTCCTTTACTAACCTTTCGCCATTAGTAAGCATTCCTTGTAGAAACTTTGTCAAATATGTCTTCAAATATTCCATGCCTATCTTCAAATCTGTCTTCAAATATGTCTTCAAATTGTCCATCTTAGTTTCCATGCCATCCATATTAGCTTCCACATCGTCTATCTTAGCTTCCACGTCAATCATCTTAGCTTCCACACCATTCATCTTGGCTTCTACGCCTTTCTTTAAGCCATCCATATTAGCTTCCACGCCTTTCTTTAAACCATCCATCTTAGCTTCTACGTCCTTCCTTAAATCATCCATCTCAGGTTCTGTTACTTTTTGTGTGAGTGAAATTTGTGTACTTGATCTTGTAATTTTGATATATCATGTTGCATTTCTTCCTCTTCTTCATGAGTCATTCTAGAGTTTTGAGGTTGCTTAATAGGTGTTTCCATTTTCTTTCTTTGGGGAATCAGTTACCAATAATAATGCTTCACTTTTCCCTTTGAATTTCTTCAAACTAATTTTTCAAACCAAGCTTATGCAAAAATTGAAAAAAAAAAAAACTACACACCCCTTTTTTCACTTTGTAGGAATTTGATATTGAATCTTATGTATTTCTGTGATTTCATCTCTTCCAATTCTAAAATTATGACCACTCGTAGCCCTCTCTGTCCTATTTCCAATGCAACCAGTCTGATCAAAATTGGATTCTCTAAGAAATATTTATGTACAATCTCCCAAGATGACCTGAATATATACATTTTCAAAAGAGCGAACTTGTATGAAGTTACATCTGTCTCTGTTTTGAACTTTGGATCTAAAAACTATATACAAGAAACCAAAGTCCATCCTCTTTTTGTAACTTATGAAATTTTAATCTGATTCTCAGAGAGATAGTTATGACGATTCTCCCATGATGACCTATTTGGAATGTAATTTGGGGGTCTGCAAAAACCCTAACTTCCTCACACTATATCTCTGAAAACATAACGAGAGAAGATCTGAAATTCGGAGTCGAGGTTTAGACTTATTTATTCTAAAATTGGTTTTTGTTTTAGCTTCTTAAACTTCGTAGCCAAAGATTTATAGCGAAAATCCCACAATGGACTATTTTAGCTTAAATTCTAGAGCTTGCAAAACCCTAATTTCCTCAGACCATATATCCAAAAATATAGTGAGACAAGCTCTAAAATTTAGATCCAAGGTTTAGCACTATTTCGTCTCAAATGGGTTTCTTTTCTCTTCTGAAACATCATAGAAAAAAGGTTATAGTGAAAATTCCACGATGACCTATTTGGTGCAGCGAAACCCTCGAATCCAAGGCTCTAATACCAAATGTTAGGAGACCAACTCACAAAAAGATAAAAATATAGATCAACGCCTTAGAATTCTGCCTCTTCGAGGGGGAAACCTCATTTACATTACAGAAATGAACTATTCTTGGATGATTCAAATGACAAAACCTCCTTTCTAGATATAGGAGTCTAAGGAGACACTATATAACCAAGCTGACCTAACAATAATAATATAAAGGCACAAAAATAACGATAGTGGGATTCTATGGGGCACAATAATAACACTATGGGGATAATAGGGGAACAACAATAAAAATAAGGGAAACAATGGCAATAGTAATGGGGGAATGACTAGTATTATAGGGACCTAACAGTGGTAGGGTAAGAAAAGTTCTCCTACCAAGGTTGTTGTGGAGGCCAAGGCTACCGGGACATTGGAATATTCAACATGTAATTTTGATTATAAGGAACTCGAAAATGTGTCTGAGCCATACCTGTAGCATGTTGTTTCCATGGTCTTGAGGTACGAATGCATAAATTACATTGACATATCCTTGATCTGCTAGATATGCTACTTTGATTTCAAGAAGTGAAAGACATTAATCAGTGGAGTGCTCTTCTTCACAGGTCTGGCATACCTCTATGATATATGTGGGACATTCCCTTAATGAATGCTTCTTCTTGCATTTCAAATAGAGCATGACTAGGGATTTTTGCAGTTTGTCCTATTTTTCCTATTTCTTCTTAACCTTCCAAAAATCTAATTGAGAATATAATGTGCTAAGAATATTAGTCTTAAAATTTTCAAATAAATTACCCATTTCAGCTTTGGTTACTCCAGCTCCAACAATTGAGTTGACAAGCTTGGAAGAAGTATCCCTTGTTCCTCCTCTGACTTTAGAATTTCCTCTTGAATATCGCCGAAATATCTCACATACTTCATCATAGACCAACTTTGGTATGTCACATCCTCCCATTAAATTCAAAATATCCAGAGATTTTTCTCTAACATCTTTGAGAAGAATTTTTCTTTTAGTATCCTTGCTTAGTTGATTCATTTCCAATCTCTACAGATCATATTGAAATCTCTCGACTAAGTCCTCAAGACTCTCCCCCTCCTTCTGATTCATGCCAAAAATCTCTTCTCTGAGGTCCCTAGTCTTGCAATAATCTTGATATTTCCTTAAGAACACCTTTTTCATTTCCTCCCAACTTATAATGGATTTTGAAGCCAATCCCATAAACCAGCTGAGAGTTGCATCCTTCAATGTTGAAGGAAACAACCTCAGCTTCTTACCATTTTAAAAATGGTCATAGCTCGTACATAACACATTGAACTCGAATAGAAAGGCATTAGGGTTTTCACTGGGAACCCCATGAAAGTTAGGCAAGACTGAAGGAGGAATATTATTCATCTAAGTAACTCCACCAACTTCCCTAATAGGGAATTCAAATTTGACCAGTTCTTCTTCCTTCTCATTGTATCCATTTGTGTGAACAATCCCCTCTGCATGAGCCATTCTAGACCAAAAGGAACTCGGGCCTTAATAAACTACAGATTTTACGGAATCAATGATTTGGAATTCTGGTTCTTGAATAGGATTTCCAAGGAATTCCTTTTCAGGATGACCACTAAGAAAATATGTTGTTTTCCTTATCACAGGAGATTCCAAATGGGTAGTAATAGAATATTTTCCTGTAGAAGATTTGATTGTAGAAGCAAGAATATGTTTTCGGCTCTTTTAAGGACCATAGGCCTCCTAACGAGACTTTTCCTCTCTTGCAACCTTATATCTTGTAGACTTCTTTTCCCTTGACTTTGTATTAGTAAATGAAGTGGTTCTCGCATCACCACAAAAGACATTTATAGATGTTGGACCCAATCATCTACTATGCAAACAAATTCAAAAGAAACTACTTACCAAACAATCAGGACACGACTTTGGAAAATTTCTGACCTCCTCCTGTGCATGGGCTTTGCCCTTCATCTTACCACTTCCACTCCCCCAGTCCTGAAAAATCACAAAAAATGAATGTAAGACAAAAATGCTTCAGCATTACCCTTTAGCACCTCCCCAGAAACGACACCAAAATGTTGAGTCAAATTATTTCCTTATAATTTGATTAACATAAATGATCAATCCACAACAGGTAAGTTTGTGATATGCCACGCAAAATAGATGCAGGCTTAACACTGTAAGTGTTGTTTAATATAACTAGCGAATCATACAAACCAATGACTTTATCCCACATCAATCACTTAGTAGCAAAGGCTATAGAGTGCATCAAAAATCCCTCTACAGCTCTTAAGATTGCTAATAATGATTAGGAAAATATACATAAATCAACTTACAACAAACTCAGAAATTCAATCAACATTAGAAATTAAATCTTCATTAAATGAATTCCACACATTAATAGGAAACTAGTTCATTTAATCAAGTGCTGATGATAGATTTGAAAGAGTGCGTTAGCTGTAGAAATAAATTATTATTACATAACAGAAATAAAATGCATAAACACTAAACTACGGGAGTTGTGAGCAAAGGGGGCCCTCCCTTACTCACAACCCCTTCAAATTAGAAAAGATTTCTCACTGAAGTAGATAGAACATATTATTTTGTATTAGCCTGAAAAGGATACAATCAAGTATAGTTTGATATACAGACCTAGCTAAAACCAACCCAACAACACAACAATCCCCTATTATAAAAACTAGAAAAGAATTCATACATTTACAAAAGCCCATATATGGCTCGAAGTAAGGAAGACTACTAATCTAAGCCATTGACTATTACAAAAATGTTGAATTTAACCATACTAGGTCTAATACATAGCTAAAAGCATGAATTAGATGAAATTCATTACATGGTTGTAGCTTTCCTTCAAATGGGCAACGAGAGAAGGTTTATGAATATGGACGTATTGTTGGCAGATCTGAAAAGGACAATATGACAACATCTATATGTGATATATTCCTCACAAAACCCATGTTCCCATTTGACTTAGATAATTGTCGAACATAGCTAACTGTTGATGTTGCTGTAGGATATCCAGGCAGTTACAGGAAATCCACGAATGCAGGAATTCTAGAGTGTTTTCAAGAAATATGATCGCACAACTGTCTACAGGATTTATGGTCTTATTTCCAAATGAGAAAAAATCTGCACAATAACTCTAGATTAGTTGGCATGGTAATTAAATAAAGAATAGTTGGTTGTAAGGAATACTTAAAGTTAAGGTAAAAGACACTTTCTCATGTTAATTTGTATACCTTCAGCTTATGGCACTATGTTGGAAAAAACATAAAAGTTATAACCAAAATAGGCATAATAGGGGTTAGAGATAGTTCAAAATCGGAGAGGTAAAGTATGGAAAAGGGTGTCAAAATTGGACAAGACCAAGCCCCAACAGCGTTGTGTGCATGTTGTACATGTCGTGTTATGTACATATGATGTTGTGTGCATGATTATATATGTGGTGTTGTGTACATGTTGTACGTGTGGTCCTCTATGAAGGTGGTGTTGTGTAGATATTGTGCATGTGGAACTGTGTACATGAAATGTCATGTACATGTCATGCATGTGGTGCTATGTAGATGTAGTATTGTGTACATGTTGTATAGGTGGTGCAGTGTACATGTCGTGTTTTGTACACATTGTGCAAGTGGTTCCGTATACATGTGATGTTGTGCACACGTTTCACATGTGGTTTTGTGTATAAGTGGTACTATGTACATGTTGTACATACTGTACTAGTGTACATGTGGTATTGTGTTCATGTCATACATGCTTTGTTGCGAGCAGGTGGTACTATTGTGTAGATGTGGTATTGTGACATGTGTATTCATTATGTTGTAATCTATGTATGTATTGTATCGTGTTGTATACTGGGTATAGGTGTATGTATCATGTTGTGTTGTACACCAAATGTAGGTCTATATATTTTGTTGTGTTGTGCATGAGCTGTAGGTGTAGGTGTATGTGTCGTGATGTATATCAGGTGTAGGTGTATGCATTGTGTGATGTAGTGTGGATGTATGCATTATGATGTACATTGTGTATGTGTACATGATGGAAGAGAAGAAAAGGAATTGGGTGCTTTATGGGCATGGAAACCGTCTGGTATGTGTACAAGAAGAACAAAGGCCAAAGTAAGGACTAATGAATGATAATTATTAGTATTTTGTTTTATTTTCATTATACATATGACCTATGATTCTAATCTATGATGGTTATATGTGATATATGGTTCAGGATTATGATGATTGCATGTGATTCATTATTTTGATTTATGATGGTTGTGTTTTAAGATAACCTAATGTGATATGTTTATTCATAATTATTTGATCAAACATGCTAGTTTGACTTGTTGTGATAGGAAGTAAACAAGATTGAAAGTGTACCTTATTGACGAGCTACCAATGAGGTATGATGTGAATTTATTTCAACTCCTATGTCTTCTATGATGAATACACGAACCCGTACACGAAGCTCTGGATCTTCACAAAATTATTCTCTTCAAAGGCCTCCTTCCAACACAAGCAAAACATCCCTTGATCCTCAGCGAAATTACGATGAACCTCTCCTCTCACAGGATTAAAATAGAATAACAGAACATAAACTCATGTGGAATATTTGAAAAGACTTCTCTCTTTTATTTATTTCAAAAGATGAATTACAACGCTGGAAGATATAGATAAACTTCAATCAAAGGTAGACTACTTGGGCATTTACTAGATGCTATACCTTAAATTAAGATGCACTCCAGAGGCTACCTGGCCCTTTGTAGGCTTTGTCTGTGAACTTTCTAAAACAAACACAGGATCAAATTTAATGAGTTCAACCACTTTAGGTTCTTGCCAGGGTTGTCATGTCCTGATACATAGGATTTTCAAACTCAACTCTAAAATATACTTTCTTTGTGATGCAAGTAGATTGAACACATATGTTCGTCGATGTAGAGTTGGAATATTATCTTAGACTTCAAACAACAATACTCTCACTCTCAAACTCTCCAACTCCGAATGTCCCAATGAGCTCTACTTCTCTCTTTTTATAGGATGAGAAGGAGATGAACATGAGACAATCGTACTGAGATTCTAAGATATGGATCACATCACACCAAAAGACAATTGTACTGATATTATGAGATGTGGACCAAATCACACCAAAAATTGGAGAAGTGCTCTGAGTCTCGAAAGCTTAGAATTTTTACAAAGTAGAGATTATTCCAAATCCTACGGAAAATATATTTACAATGTCGATATTTTTGTCGTAAAATCCAATGAAAATAAATCGCTATCAAAGTCAAGTGACAAGACATTACTGTACATTGTGTATGCTTTTCAAGAGAAGCTGATGAGAACCCTTGAAGTATTTTAAGTTATGTTCCCAATGGATTTGTAACAGGGAATCGACCATTATCATAATGGTATGCTCCGCTAGTCTCCCATGCTTTTGTATAAATCCTTTGGATAATCATTGGTTTCTCGAGAGTAATCTGATGGTTTACATTGTTTCAGACTAACCAACGATGATGTCCTCTCATGAGGTAGCCTAATATGCAATCATTAGTAAAATTATTTAGATCTGCAATAGTCTTATAGGGAAGATGAAAACACTCCATGCCATTACACTCCATTCACTCCTGGTAATCACTTTTAAAGTCTCTTTCAAAGTACCTTGGATACATAGTAGTATTATTTATCCTATACCATCTCTACCATTCTTTTAACCAAGTTGGTTGTAATAGTAACTGTGTAATGATGACAGGTCCAAATTTTAATAACGCATAATCTATTTTTGATCTTTATTCTTTACATGAGATTCCACCATAGATCTTTATAGCCTTGGAAATTATATACAAAGTCAAGAAATAAAAGGCTTGGATCCTTTTGTTGCCACATTATTCTTTCAGGATGTTCAGGATATCCAGTTCTATTCATAGTATAATATTTATGAATGTTTTGGTTCTATTGCTTCCCTCATTCCATATCAGACTTATATCATGAAAAATTTCCCTTAATGCTTCATCTGCAAGATCATAATACATCATTGATTTCTTATACACCATATCAGGTATCCAAGCACTATATTTAGGGTAAATCTTTCTTTCTGATATAAGGTGTTGTAAGTCTTGATGAGGCTATCGATTTGCATCCATAACTTTGGTGTTTCTTAATTTCCAAGTACGTTTCCATTTTTCAGCATATATTGGCCATTAGGTGTTGTCTGGGATATTTCTAAGTTCTTATTTCTGTGTTTTAGGGTCCCATTCAATGAAAATAATGATTATATGATTTTCTTCTTTTAGATACTCCTGAATCAAAAAAAATGTAGTAGACAATACCTTTCTCCCTTTATATGCTCGACACCAAAATGAAAATTTGCAAACAAATCTTTCCATTTGGAAAACTTGGATTCTCAAGGATATTTTATGTCTTTTGTTAACACTTTATTTAAAGCAAAAGCATCAATGCTGAGAAGAAACCTTTTATGTATGAGGTTGATGTCAAATTTGTTTATACAATTCCATGCATCTATTACCTTTTTTTCAATTGTAGAATAGTTTTGTTCTTCTTGGTTCCATGTGCCTGAAGAAAACTGTATAAATTGTTCTTCTCCTTCTTTAGTTTTCTTGAGAATACCTCACAATCCAATGTTGTTGGCATAACTTTCTACAATTCTTGGCAAATCCTCATCTATAAGGTAAAGAATAGGTAAAGTTTTTACCTTAGAGTTTATTTGTTTGATGTCATTGGTATGTTCTGAAGTCCAAGGCACTGTACCTTTTTTCAATCTTTGATTGAACAATTTTCTTTCATGGACACATCCCTCATAGAAATTGCTGGCGTAGTTCAAACGACAAAGGAATATCTAAAATTGTTTTTATATGTGATCATATCTGGAAATTTATCAGCAAATTCAAGTGCATGCTTTTGCAATGTGATTTGGCCATCCTCAATAGTATGTCCTAGGAATTTGATCTTTTTTTGAAACAATTCCATTTTCTTCTTGCTTAGTACGAGCCCACTTCTTTTCACTACCTGCATAAAAATGTGTACATGTTTGAAATGTTCTTCTATAGATTTAGAGAATATTAACACATCATCAATATATACAATGAGCCAATCAAATCATGGCTTGAAAACCTAGTCCATGGCCTTTTGAAATTTGATGGTGCATGTTTTAGGCCAAAGGGCATAACATTCCACTCATAATGACCAGTAGGATTGTTGAAGTAAATTTTGAGTCTATCTTCTTCCTTTACCACAACCTTCCGAAACCTAGATTTCATATCAAATTTGGAGAAAAATTTAGCTCCTACCCTTTGGCTTCTTGGGCTTCCTCTGGGAAATAGATATGCATCATCTTCTGGTAGAGAATTTAGAGCTTTGTAATTTATGACTAATCTGGGAACACCTCTAATATTTTATGAGTATTTATTTACATAGAACTCGTAGATGTTCCAAGGATTGTTAGATTCTCTTATCAATATTCTTTTTAAGACATTTGACATTTCCTTTTGGCATAGATTTTTGTACTCATTATTCATAGGTACGGCTCCACTCTTACATAATTTTACATCGTATTCTTATTTGAACAACAATGAAACTTTGTGTTTCTTTCTATGTTAGAAAGAATTTGGGTTTTCAGAACAACAATCCTTTTCTAATTGCTCTCTGAGCTCTGATATTTTTTGTTTTACTTTTCAGGACTGTAGCTATTCTTTTATTCTGAGAGAGGACTTGAAGTCCTTTAATTCTCTTAGTTTTGTTTTTGCGATATTAAGTTCCTGCATAGTCAGAACCATGGTGGATATTCTTGGTGTTGAAATAAAAATCAATGTGATGGTTTGTAAGAAACCTTTGTTATCGGGGATAGATATAAAATAACTAGCTTTGACATCCTCTAATCTGGTCGATCCAAGTGGTTCAACAACATCAAGAAAAATATTTCCTAAAATACAATCAATTGGAATATTTCCTACTACAAACTTCATTTTCATACAATATCTTGAAAAACAAAGACCTTCACTCGAGACTTCATATTGAAAATCTTGTGTACCTACCCTAGTGACTTGCCTGTATGCAGGTGTCTAGTATTTGGCTAATATCACTTTTTTGTTTAAATCATTTATATCTGCATCCAAATCTATTAATGTTATGAGAGTGAAGTTTTCTGCTTATATATTAACATTTAATAGTACAGGGCACCGCTAATATTGAATGGTCATGATCTACATATTGCCCAAATCCTATGCCACTATTTTGCATATCTTAAAAAATCTTGACATTAGGATTTTCTATGAGTCCTTGCCATTTTCCCTTTACTATTTGAGAGATTTTTTCTTTCAGCTCAACTATTTCCTTTTTTAAATGATGAATCTCATAACTGACTTCTCCTAGAGTGAAAGACCTTGGTTTTGTATGTCGTTGATTTCTTTGAAAATATTTTGCATTTTTTTCATAAGAAGCATCAACAAACAATGCTTTAGAAATATTACCTTTTAGGTATTACCAAGATATCTGCATCTGATTTATAAAAATGTTTCTAGAATTTTTTCTTTTATTTATCCTTTTGCAAGCATCTTGGTACTTGCTAGAACTTTTGATTCATCATATATACACTTTCTCTTTGGCTGGTTCCTTTTATGTTTATGTTTTTGAGCTAAAGTATGAGTCTGTCATGAAAGGGTTGTAGTTGCACTCATCAGTATTTGTGCAATTGCACTATTGGACATTCAACTGTTCTTCAGTACGTTTAGATTCAGATAAACTTTAACTAGATTATTATGATGAGCTGCAACAATTTTTCTTCCTCAGGTGTACTTCTTCCTTGAAGTGGATTCTCGATCTTCTAGAGCCATATTCTTGTGTCTATTTTCCTCTATTTTCTCTTGACGCTCTTCCTTGAGGACATTTGTTTGTAGTATGTCTAGTCTATCCACATAACCAACATGTAATCATATTTTTCCTTTGAGACTTAAGATGGATATCTTTGGGCTCATAGAAATTGTTAGCTACCTATACCAATAGGTTTCATATTTCATGATTGGCAAAGAAAGTTCCAAATATGCTCTGCTTTGGTGATGCAAAGATCCCATATTTCCAAGAGAAGACAATGTGTGTATATAGCTTAATGTTGACTCAATTTTGATGGATGGTCCAACAGCCTAATCTGGATCATGCCATGTTTTAATTTTCTGTTGTAGAATAGAGAAAGAAGTCTGTCCAAACTGTTTAATCTTGGCAGACCAGTAGCTTAGGTAGAGAAGTAAGGTTCCCAACTGCTTAATCTGGGACCTTGGAAGCAATAAGGGTAGTTCTAGACAGAAAATCAAAAGAAAAATCCAAGAGAAAAGAAAAGGCAAATAAGGGTCTGCATGTCTAAGTGCACCCTCCATGAAGAAACAAAAAATGCTAGGCAATTAGATGGGTAGGCAGATGGGGTTGCAGAAATGTCATTTCTTTCAAATGAATCTTGCTGGTCTAACACAAAGCAAAGATCAGTGCATAGAGAAGCTCCTCTTCTCCATCATGTTACAGCAAAGCAAAGGAGCATGACTAACTTCCTTTTCCCCACTTTCACATTAATTACTAACATCCCTTCATCAGTTGTGTTCATGAAATAATCTAAGGTTTTATGTTGGTTCTTATTCCTTTAAAAGCCACATTTCTTGTCTAAAATTATTTTCATTTTGATCTACTCCCCAAGCTAAGTTTTTTTCACATAAACTTAGTGATATCACCCCTCATTCACTTATTCCATTCATATTAACCCTTAACTTCTTATTATCTAAATCCCCTATGTTACCCTTTCCCTATTATTATAAACACTATGGTGTATAAACCCCAAGCATTCTATAAATATCCCTTCCCCTGGCATTATAGCCATATGTTCACTATCAGGGATTAAATTGACATCCAGTCAGTTTGAGAACCCAGACCCAACCCCGCTTTCCCCTTCAGAAGTTATCTAAACCATTAACCCCTTCATTTGCTAAAGAACCTTGTAAAAAACCCCATTTTCACCCCTAACCCGCTTCATTTGCAAAATATACATAAAAACCCACTTTTCCCATTTTACCCAAAGTATTGGCGCAATGCGCGTTTTGATAAAATACATTGAAAAGTCATACAAATCCGCCAAAGTCCACAGTCTCGTTGGGCGCGCTTTTCAAACAAATATATTATTTTAATCCCCGCCCACGTCCGTATTGACCTGGCATCTCAATGATCCGTCAACCGTCGGATCTGGCCCTTTTCATCCGACGGCTCTCATGCATTTCGGACCGGGCCCGACGCCCGTAAGTTACCTTCCAAAATTTTTCAGAGGGTGACGTCAGGCCTCTGCCACGCGTCACCCCCAAATTGTATCGGAGCGCCCTCTGACAATTCCGCTTCCGTATAGAGAGCGGTGCGATATTATATCGCTTACCATTTCCGGTTTCTGTGAACCCGCCTTGCCAATGTCACTACCACGTCATTACCGGGTCACTACTACATCACCGTCATGTCAACGCCCCCGTCCGCCACTGCTCTGACCTGCCCGCCACCTCACCATCCCCGTGGACCACTCTCAAGCCGCCACGTCACTCGATGACGTCATGCTGACGTCATCCGACCTTGACCCCACCTAATGACGTCATGCTGACGTCATCCAAAAAAAGCGCCAAATAACCCAAAAATCCATATATTGGCCGAAAAATCGTGTTTTTCATTAATTTTGCAAAAAACGATTGTGGCACCTCTACATGTATTTTACGACCAAACAGGCGTCAACCTGCTGAATTCGACCCGAGGACTGTTGGTGCGCCAAATCCACCTGCATTTGTGACTATTGCCGACAGTTTACCAGGTATTTATCCCAGTCATTCCCTCTGCACCTGGTTTTATCCTGCATTCTCCAACAATAGCTTAAAGAGTAAGAAAACACTGTGTTTACCGCTAAATCCCCTGTGGCTAGCCTCCATTTTCAGTTGTAAAGTCGAAATTCGCCTGCAGAGCCTTGTTTGCCCGAGTTTTCACAAAACATACAGTTAAGGTTGGCAAGAAGCAGACAGAATGCTAGAATCCCTTGGCCTACAGACCAGTTTCCTTTGGAAACCTTATGACCCAAATCACTTCATAACATTAAGAAGGGTCAAGTATAGGATGGCCAGTTATGACCACGTAAGGTTGCCTCATATAGAAAAATATGCAAATCAAATAAAGTGGAGGAGATACACCTTAGAGGAAGCTATCACACAAGAAGAATTAAATCAAAGAGCAGTAAAAAACCTCCAAAAGTTGGCTGACTTGGAGCTTTGTGCACAGGTATTTGCTCTTCCAGGCACTCAAGTGGGAGCAGCTGCCTCATCCTCCATAGCACATCAGCAAGCAGCCAAAGCTACTGATCAAACTGCTAGCAAAGGCAAAGAGAAAGAGATGGAGCCAGAGCAGCCACCTCATGAAGAGGTGCAACATGAAGAGGTACAGCAGCAGGAAATGCAGCAACAGCAACAGGTACAACAGCAACAAGAGGGGCAGCAAGAAAAAGAGAAATCAGGGCAGCAAGAACATATATTAGAGGCCCCAATATCCACAGGGCAGCAAGCACAGGACACTCTGCCTCCTAGGCAGGAGACAATAGTGGAGGCCTCAGTCCTCCAAACCCCACAAAAAGAAGACATAAGTAGAAAGAGGGACAGAGAGACTCCCCTCACAACATCAACAACTCAAGGGGAGAAAAGACACAGAATGAATCCCCTCTCTGAGGAGGAAATGCCTATGGGACAGTCTTTGGGCATGGGCCCACCTAGCATGGAGGCATCTGCAAGTTCCTTCCAGCAGGAACAAGAGAGGACAGTGGGAGGAGAAGTCATCTCCTCAAGCCAGCAAAGAGAAGGTGAACTGGGCATCAAGCAACAGTTCATTGATATAAAGAAGAGGAATGAGCCCATAAGGATACAATTATACAATCATTTGTTAAAAATGGCTCCCACTAACCAGCAGAGACTAATGTTTGCATATGATGTCCAGGAGGGCAAGATGATCATGAGCCACTTTATGCCAACCGCGTTGCAGCCACAGTCACCTGCTAACTACTTAAGGACCAATCTTGAGGTCCTTGCCAAGGACATCCACCCAATGGATCAAATCGAATTACATAAGCAAACGGGTGAGATGGTGTATGCCTCCTTGGCAGATAAGACATTGGTGAACTACAGGCTAGAAAATAGCCTAAATAATACAGCTACCCAACTTGAGTTGGAGAGAGCATCCTCTCAAGCAAAGGAAAACAGAATCAAAACCTTAGAGGAGATAATCATAGAACTTGGGCATGATCCCAAGGACATCAAGGCTGTACAAGCATTATTGAAGTTAAGAGATGCAGATATGGCAGCACTAAGGAAAATGGTAAAAGTCCCAGCAACCATTCACCCACAAACTGGAGAAGTTGCCCAGCTGAGACATGGCCAAGATGCAGCTGCTATGCTGGTGTCATTATACAAACAACTGATCCAGACACAGGAGAAATTGGGAGAATCAGAGGCTGCACAGGCTGCACTGCAGGCAGCATTACAACAAAAAGAAGGAGGACAAACATCTCAGCCTCCTCTAGAGATAATTAACCTTGAGGAACCTCCTCAAACTACTGCTCCTCCCCCTGAAAAGACAGAACAAACAGCACCATCTACATATTCACCAGCGCCAACAACAGAGCAGGCTCCAAGCCTGGACATGCAGAAGCTAAGGAGTGAAATCCAAGCCCTGGAAGCCCAAATGGCAGAATTAAATGAGGCCAGGGAAAATTTGGTCAAGTTGAATTAAAGATATGATAAATCAAAACAAAGTGTTGCTGAGAAAGGAAGAGAGATAAAGGCTCTCAAAGAGAAGATAAAGGAGCTGGAGAAGGAGCTCACACTTGATAAAGTAGTGGCTGAGCTCAAGACAGTCCTATGGGCCAACATTGGCCAATCAATCACTGATCAATGGCAATACATTGAGACCATTCATGAGCAAATAGAGCTCATAGGGAAAGCACATAGGGAAATCCAAAGAGCAAGGGCATCTCTAGGCAATATGCCTGAGGTTGCCAACAGAATGATTAATGTGCTTAATAACAGAACAAGTGCTCAGCTGGCGACCATGGGAATTTCAAACAGAATTGAAACCATCCAACTTATAAAGAGGGTCCTTACACTGAGAAACCTGGTACAAACACTGGAGAGAAGAAGCCAGGACATGCAGACAGAGGTAAATAAGTTCATGGACAAGTTCACAGTACTACAGGGCAAAGGGCTTCCTAGCTTACTGAACAGCGCAGGGAGACTACTTTCACATGAGCATTATGCCAAAAGGGTCAATACATTTGCTACTAATCAAATTACTGAAAGACCCAGTACTTCAGAAGAACCAGGGCCAGCATCTGGACAAAGTCTCTATAACAGGGTAGAGAACCTATTTTTCATTATGAATGAAATTAAACATTTGTTTGAAGTGCCTCCAAACTTCTACAAATACACAGAGGCAGATGAGACCTTAGAGGCAATTTTAAGACATCAATTGCCCACACAGGAATTTTGGACTAAAATGATACAGTTAATACTATAAAACAAGAGCCTGTAATCAAGTTTTCTCATTAAAATATATAAGTTATCATGCACAGGAAAATTTTGATAAAATCAGCATGTATGGAGAAGAATGGGCTGAGCCAACTCAGCAAAACTATTCGGCCACTAAAGCAGCACTAACAGTCACAGGTGACAGGGCCGAAAAGCTATAGGAGGACAGAGCTACAAAGACACATCATTCATCATTTATAACAGAACATTCAACCGACTCAGTGGCCTCCAAAGGTCAAAAAGTCTTCTAACAGAATTGAAGAGCATTTATGTTGTATTCAAAGCTGTAATAACTTCTTATCTGTTGTTCTGTAAAAGTTGGTGAACATATTTATTTCTCAGATGACTCAACGCTTCAGATATTTTGTATCACCGTTTGTATATATTCCCCCCTCGCATAAGCTTGCAGGGGTTGTTGTTGATTTCTCTTCTAGAGTTCTTATGCTGTAAATTTTCAGAGAATTAATACAAAGCTGATGGAATTTCCAAAGCTCTGCGTTATTTGAGGCATTGTGGTGTTTAGCTGAATGTTACAGGATTCCTGCGTATTTCATGGCTCAATAAGTTTTCTTAAAACTCTTCGTTATGTGTTTTTGTTATCTTTTCATAGCTCATTCATGCTCTGTGTTTCACAGTTAATGGCAAGGAAAAAGAATAGTTCCAGGATTTAATCATAGATTACCCTGAACTCAATCTATGCTATTATAAATGTTTTTCTTCAGTTATAGTAATAAAGGTGTAATTCTTAATTGCTGCACCTCCACACTATATATTTTGCAGTGATTATTGTTTCAGGAATTCAAGTCTGCTCCTGTGCAGTATATCTCTTTCTCACACTCCCAGCTTAGTGGAAAATTCTTAATTGCTTTTCACTGGTTAAACACACTTCACCATCACAATTTCAAGTTTGTTTCATGAAGTATTTAAATGGCCCTGTAGTTTCAGCAACTCAACTCAATATTTCAAACAACCTGTAGCCACAGAATCCATAGCCCAATTGATTAGAACTATCTGAAGATTTCCATCTTAGGTACAGAAAGATATCCCTCAACCAAAACATAAAACCAAAACCCTGAACTCATAACTAGCCTAAAATCTTCACAAAACAGAGACAAACCTTAAAGAGAGAGCCCTCTCTGATTACAGTTTGGCTAGAAGCTGTAATCCAAAGATTGGTTAGTGGTTACCCCGGCCGTATTCCCTTGGGAGTCAAAGGGAACAACCTGGGTGTTAACAGAAATGTGTTTTGGGCACTATTTTATATGATCGTTTGTTGTGCCTATTTGACCTATGGGGATGAATTTTAGCTGACTATTTATGACTTTTCTTTAGGGATATTATGTGTTTTCTTATTTTCACAATTGGATCATCAACAATGAATCCATATTTACTACATATGGATTTGCTATCAAGTAGTCTAGACATCTTTCATAAGGACTTATTGACTTTCATGCTGGTGCAAAGTCCTACCAAGCCTTTTGTTGTGTTGAAATATATCTCTCCACATGTATAATTTTCAAAAGAAGTTTGGAACACTTCTTATTGCTGGATGTATTCAACAAATTTAGAGGGCAATGCTACCAAATATACTTGTTTCCACAGGTCATTCTAACTTTATTTTACTTCATAAATTCTTTATGTCTAATCTCTATGGAAATCTTCATATTTGGACATTTTCTTACATTTTAGATTCATCAAGATCATCTCATGTTTATTTTAAATTTCTATTGTTGCTCCACACCAATGTTCTAGGATGAAAGAGGTTAATGCTCCAATCATATTATTTTGGGGGTCACCATTTTCATTGTCGACAACATCTCCAACTTCATCCTTAATAATTTACTATTCCATTTTTGCAAGTAATTTAGGGGAAGATTCTACTTCCCACCATCTCTCTAGGGTATCTGGAAAGAAATGGATGAGAATTTAGCAGGATTCAATGTCATATTTTCCTCTCATACACATAAGCTTATATTCAATATAGATTTGGTCAATTATTTTTCTTATTTGACTAGAATTCAAGCCATCAATATTCCATACTTCATAATATCCAAACTGAAAAGTATGAGCTTCTGACATCTTTCCTTGCCATTGAGGTCAGGAGATGGATATCTAGTGAATTGGCTAGATAAAGGTTCATATATAGGAAAAAGATGTTGTCTTGAGGATGTTGATTCTTCTTCTTTGGTCATGGTCCCTGTGAAAAGATAATAGGATTCACTACAAGATTCCTTGGTTTTAGTGTATTACTTTGGTTTTTATTGACGAAATAGAAATGGAAGCCTTTCCACAGGTTTTGTGGAATGCTGAATGGGTACATGGTGGCTAAACAACATGGAGGTAGGGATATCCTTACCTTTGGGAGATATTGCAAGTTCCTTAATTCTTTTTCAGATATTTTACCCATAAGAGTTTGAGTGGATTTGAACTCATAGTCTACCTTTCCCTCCATGCTTCCAATTTGTGTTGTTGATTCTTTGACAAAACCTTTTAACATAGAGACTAAAAATTTGACATCATTCAAAGTTTTATTCACACTACGTACAACGATTGAAAGTGAGTCAAAAAATTCCTTTTGTTCACAAGCTTTTACCATATTCATCCCTAGCCCTTTAATTGTTGTATTTGTCCAATTTGTTTGTTCATTGGCCTTTTAGATCCTTCCATCTATTCCAAGGGTTGAATCATCTTTTAATACTAAAGGAATGGCCTTCGTTGAGTTGCTAGCTTCTCCTAGCATGATTCCCTTGTATGGAGGGAATGTGGTGTTTGTTTCTAACTCGCTTTCATCACAAGCTCTCCAAAAATGTTTTGGTCTAGATGAAGTTTTTGCATCTTCCATATGTACTTCTGGTTGTTTCTTTAATTTCTTCCAGGAATACAAAGAAATCCATCATTTTGCTTCTTCCATATACTTTTTCCATTCTAGAGAAAGAGCATATTTTTCTTCAATAGATGTCGTGAGACTAAATTCTTTGGATTCAGGATGTGTATAGAGATCCCAATTTAGCATGTTCTTCATCCAATCTCTATTAATCTTATCTTTGGGACACCCATCCATGAGGGAGAAGAATTTGTACATTTATGTGATTGATGACTTTTTGCAGTTTGGTGGAATAGGATTTTCAAATCTTGAAGATGGAATGAGACTCTCTAGTCTTTCAAGATATCGTAAGCCATATTTTGGCATCCCAGGTGGTCTCATCTTGCTAAACACTCTAGTGAGATGGGGGTCTTCATTCTCCATAATTAGTAATTCATGAATCATTAGGACAGTGTCATGAGGAAATGGAATGGCAAATCATTTTGGATTTGGACATGAATTTGCAGTAATAGTAGAAGGGGCCTCTCGAGTCCCAGGATTATTATTTTTCTGAAGAACACGATTTTCGAGAGATTGTAAGAAAACTACTATTTCGCAGACATGAAATTTTACTTTGAGAGTGACAAAATGTAATAATTAAGGGATTTCAAACAAATCAGCATGTGAGTATCTTACAGATGGATTATTTACAGATGTGGAAGTAGATGGCTGACATGAAACATGATATGAGTTTATATGGTATTTTTTGGCTTGATAGAATTCTTGTATTCTTTTGCAAACCAAAGCATATCTTCTAGGGAAGGACAAAGTAGCTTTAGCTGGTCGTTCTTATGTCTGAGCAATTGTGATACTTTGAACTTTGGGCGAATGAGGTAGATATACTACCCAGATTTCAGGAAATATGAGATCTTCCCATATGGTGGTCCGATGGTAAATTTTTTGATTGTGAGCATCAGTGATTACCAGGGTGCTTTATTTTGACTGTTTACTGAGTGTATGTAGAATGGTTCAATATAATGTGTTAGTGTGCCTTAAACACCCTCTAGTATGAACTACAATGTTTTTCATTTTTCTTATCATGTCAAAACCACTAGTACTGATTTGCAATTTGAGTATGTCCTTCATGTGTTCATCATACACATATACTGAGAAATTTTGGTGGCAATCAAACCATACTAGACCATTTGATAAAGGAGCCACAATACCAACAATTAATGAATCAGTATATATGTTATGCATGAGATCTCTGATATTAGCGAATACATATGTGTTAAGCCCATTGTGGGTTAAAGAATTTATGCCCATCAAGATACAACCAAGATCTAAAATGGAAATGTTCTGAATGGATTCATAATTTTCTTTGATTTGAGAGACACATTCTTTAACAGTGACTCTAGTTATAGATTTCAAATGAAACACAGATAAATAACCATAAACTTTTGATGGGCTTATGGCTAACTTTCTATTAACTCTATTTCTGTAGAGTTAATCATTGAAGATGATGCACTATTAAACATATTTTCCATATAAAAATTATATTCTTTTGCTTCTTCTTTCTAAAGTTATCTAAATGAAATAGATCTTCTTTTAGGTTTGATGTTATTTCTTGAGAGGATTTAAAATATAAATACTCATATGAACTAGACATTATTGGCTCTGAAACCAATTTGTAGTAGGGGATTCCTCTGAAGGAAAAAATGAATCTTGTTGTGCAATTATCTATGTCTTCTATGGAATCATGCTAGGAGAATCTAGCAACTCAGCCAAGGCCATTCCTTTAGTATTAAAAGATGATTCAGCCCTAGGAATAGATGGAAGGATCCAGAAGGCCAATGAACAAATAAACTAGACAAATACAATAATTAAACGGCTAGAGATGAATATGTTAAAAACTTCTGAGCAAAAGGAATTTTTTGACTGACTATGAGTCAATGTACATAGTTTGAATAAAACTTCGAATGATGTCAATTTTTTAGTTTTTGTATTAAAAGTTTTTGTGAAAGAATCAACAACAAAAACTGAACGGATGGAGAGAAAGGTAGATTATGAGTTTGAATCTACTCAGATCTTATGGGTAAACTATCTGAAAAGTTTGAGCAACTTGCAATATCTCCCAAAGATAAGGATATCCCTACCTCCATGTTGTTTAGGCACCATGTACCCATTAAAAATACCATAAAACATGTGGAAAGGTTTGCATTTCTATTTCCTCAAGGAAAACCAAAGAAACACATTGGCACCAAAGAATCTTTTAGTGGATCCTATTCTCTTTTCACAAGGACCATGACCAAAGAAGAAGAGATAGGATCCTCAAGACAACTTATTTTTCCTATATATGAACCTCTGTCTAGCTAATTCACTAGATATCTAGATCCTGACCTCAATGGCATGGGAAAGATGCCAGAAACACATACCTTTCAGTCTGCATCTTATAAAGAATGGAATAGTGATGGCTTCAGTATTGGTCAAATCAAACAATTTGTTGACCAAATGTACATTGAATAGAATCTTATGTGTTTGATGGGAAAAACCTGAAATTGAATCCTACAAAACTCTCATCCAGTGCTTTACAGGTACGCTACAGAGATGGTAGGAGGTAGAATGTTCCCTTAAATTACTTACAAATGTGGAAGGATAAATTGTTCAAGATGAAGCTAGAGATGCTATCCACAATAAGAATGGTAACCCATAAAATAATATGATTGGAGCATTAACCTCCTTGATCCTAGAACATTGGTGTGGAGCAACAATAGAAATTGCAAATAAACATGATATAATCCTGATGACTCTCGAATGTAAGAAAACGTTCCAATATGAAGATTTCCACAGAGATTGGACACAAATAATTTATGAAGTAAGAGAAAGTCAGAATGACCTATGGAAACAAGTATATTTAGTAGCATTACCCTCAAAATTTGTTGAATTCATCTAACAACAAGAAGTGTTCAAAACTTATTTTGAAAACTATACATGGGGAGAGATATATTGTAACATAACAAAATCCTTGGTAGGACATTGAACTAGCATGAACGTCAATAAGTCCTTACAAAATATGTCCAAACTACCTGACCTCAAATCCATCTGCAGTAAATATGGATTGATTATTGATGATCCAATTGTACAAAGAATAAAACACAGAAAATCGTAGAAGAATGGCCATAAACAATCTGCTAAAATGCATCCTCATAAGTCAAATAGGCACAAGAAAGGATCATATAAAAGAGTGCCCAAAACACACTACTATGACCCCAAAGATATCTATTCTAAGTCTCAAAGAAAAAATATGGTTCCTGTTGGTTATGTGGACAGACTGGACATACTACAAACAAATGTCCTCAAGGAAGAGAGTCAAGAGAAAATAGAGGCAAAAAGACACAAGAATATGTCTTTATAAGACCTAGAATCCTCTTCAAGAAAGACGTACACCTGATGAATAAAAATTGTTGCAGTTCATCATAATCATCTGATTCAAGGGTATCTGAGTTTGAATATAGTGAAGAATAGGTGAATGTCCAATAGTGCAATTGCATAGATACTAATGAGTACAATTGCATCCCTTCTGAGACAAACTCGGACATTAGATCAGAAATAAAAACAAAAAAGGAACTAGCCAAATAGAAAGCTTGTATGGCACACACTATTGATGATGATGAATCAAAAGTTATGGTAGACATCAAGATGATTGCAGAAGGAGAAACGAGAGAAAAAATTATAGAAACATTTTTACAAATTAGACACGGAGATCTTGGTAATACCTCAAAAGGTAATATTTCTAAAGCACTCGTTGTTGACACTTCTTATGAGAAAAACACAAAATCTTTTCAAAGAAACTAATAACATACAAAACCAATGTCTTTGACACTCGGACAAGTCAGTCATGAGATTCATCACTTAAAAAAGAAAATAGTCGAGTTGAAAGAAAAAATCTCTCAGATAGAAAATGGAAAATAGCTAGAACTAGTAGCAAATCCTAATGTTGAGATTTTCGAAGATATACAAAATAGTGTCATAGGGTTTGGCAATATGAATATCATGACCATTCAATATCGGCAACACCATGTACTATTAAATTTTAATATACAAGGAGAGAACTTCACTCTTAGAACATTAATAGATTCGTGTGAAGAAATAAATGTTTTAAACAAAAAATTGATCCCAACCAAATACTAGACGCCTGCATATAGGCAAGTCACTAGAGTAGGTACACAGGATTTTCAATATGAGGTCTCTAGTGAAACTCTTTGTTCTTCAAGATATTGTATGAAAATGAATTTTGTAGTCAGAAATATTCCAATTGACTATATTTTAGGTAGTGTTTCTCTTGTTTTTGTTGAACCACATGCATCAGTCAAATTACAGGATGGAAAACCTGGTTATTTTATATCTGTCATTGATAACAAAGGTTTCTTATAAACCATAACATTGCCTTTTATTTCAACACCAAGAATATTTGCCATGGTTCATAATATGCAGGATGTTAATCTGGTAGAAAGAAAACTGGGAGAATTAAATGACATCAAGTCCTCTCTTAGAATAAAATAATAGCTACAGTCCCAAAAATTACAACAAAAAATATCAGAGCTCAGAGAGAAATTAGGAACCCAAATGCTTTCTCGTGTAGAAAGCAACACATAGATTCATTTTCGTTCAAACAGGAATATGTTGGAAAATAATGCAAGAGCCAAGCCATACCTATGAATAACAAGCACATAACTCTGTGCCAAAAATAAATCTCATTTCTCTTAAAAAGAGGATTGATAAGAGAATCTAGCAGTCCTTGGAATTGCTACACGATCTATGTGAATAAACAATCAAAATAGATCATAGGTGTTCCTAGATTAGTCATAAAATACAAACATCTAAATTTTGTACTAGCATATGATACATATACTATTGCCTACAAAGGAAGCCTACTAAGCTGAATAGAAGGAGCTAAAGTTTTATCCAAATTTGATATGAAATTTGGGTTTTTAAATATAATGGAAGTTATGTGCTTGGTACAGGAAAGCATGGGAAATGCTCAGGTTGAAATTGGAAAAGGTAGTAGTATGCTAGTAAAGCACTTTACGAATAGAGCCATTATGGGACACTGGTACCTAATAGTGTCCATTTATTTCCATGAGCATGTTATGACCAGTATGATAGTTTTGAGGGAGGTATATGCCTTGGTTGTTTTACCATTTGATATAAGGAAGCCCTTCCAAGGGATGGATCTCCCGAGATAGGGTATTCCGGGCAACTTGGAAGGTAAGTGACTAGATGAAAGGGTTGACTGGATTTCCCAAGGTCTTGTGTAGCAGAGAAGGGAAAGCCGAGGATGGATTTGTTTTGGTCATTAGCATGTCTAAAAGGAAATAGATGCGCATTGGGAGTGTCCCCTGGAAAAATGAGTCGGTAACTGTTCACTAAGAAGAAAAGTCGCATATGATTGTAGTGTTGGACATTGGATGTAGCTTTGACCTTGGTAGTGGATTCTAGAATTCCTAGGAAGGAAGTGAATCCTAGCATTACTTTTGAGGATGGAGGTGTAAGACTATGGATTCCCTTGTTGCTTATGCAGGCATCGTATCCTTTTATTTATTGGTTTTGAAAATGTGCATATTTCTGTATGTGGTCATTGTAAATATTGTAATGATATATGTTATAAAGCTCCATCAAATGGTATGTTTGTCATGTTTTAGTAGTGGTCATTGTAAACATTGAAATGATATAAGTTATAAAGCTCCATGGGAAGTATGTTCAGTTCCAATGGTATTGCTGGTTATAAGTGTCATTAAACATTGAGGATGGAATTCCTACAAGGGGGAGGGTTATGTAACAACCTTGGTCAAAATCCCATGTAAAAATTAATAAAGAAAAAAAATAAGACCAAGGTCATGGGAAACTTATTCAAAGTTGTACGTTGGGAAAGACATCCTAGTGTGGGTCTTCATTGATTTATTATGTCTAAGTAAATTTGCAAAGGCAATGGAAAATGCTTTGGAAAGAAAAAATGGCATTTTTAGCACACTTATTTATGAAAATAATAAAAATTAGGAGAAAAGGAAGGTGACAAATCACAAGTTTCAGGTGAGGATGAAAATGAAGGAAAATGATGGAGATTGAATAAAATAGAGACCTCATTGATAAAAAAGGCTTCTGAGGATTAGTGGGAAGGCTTAGTCAATTTAAACCTTTTCCTAATTCTGTTTTGGAGCTCTCTCATTATTATCTCTCTCTCTCTCTCACTCTTTGACTCTTTGAGTTTTCTTGGAGAACTTTGGAATTGGATCAAGAAAGGAAAAGAAGGAAAGAGGAAGGAAGGAGCCATCAAGGAAGAGCGGGATTAAGTAGCTACGGTAGGATTCTTTGCATATATTGATTTGCATGTGTGATTTCCTTGCTAGATTTGGCATGCATGGTATTGCATGTGATTATTTGTTATCTTCAGATGGGGTTTTCCAGGCATGACAATGTTTTTAGCCTAACCTTTCAATTTCTAGATAGCCATGTTGTGATGGGGTTCTCATGTTTTGGTTGTGCTATACTATTGGTTGGACTCAAAGCCGAGTGAGGTGGATCTCCAAAAGAAACAGCACATGGCCTAGTGATTCGTGAACCAAACTATGGATTGTAGTAAAGCCACTGGACTATTAACCCCTAAAAGAGACTGTGGGCTATAAATCCAAGTATTGTGTGCCTCAGTGAACCAAATAATCCTTGACTGATTAATGGAAGGATATACAGTAAATCATAGAGTTGGTTTCCCTTTATCAGACCTAGGAATCATTGCCAGTGAATGGCATGATATATGCTAAATCCTAGAGGGTGGAGTCTCAATTGGGGCCCAGTGATCACTGTGGATTACACTAAAGCCTAGAGACTAGGAGATAGGGAAATTCCTCATGGTGTAGGTAGATACATTTGCTGGCATCCATGCTTGTTTCATGGCCTAGTGATCTGGGATAGATTGTGGTAAAGTTTGGTTATATTGATGAGGGTGAGTTGGTGTAGCCTTGGGAAGCCCTGGTTGAGTTTGGTTTTAAGTCCCACATTTATGCTTGGAATATGGCACAAGGGTTATTGGCTAAAAGAAATAATTTTTCCAGCCAATCTATGGTCAGGTGGTTCTTGGAAGCCCCAAACCTGGTTGGCCTTTTCATCATTAACATGAGGTTATTTCTCCTTGTTATTTCGTGAGTATTATATTGGTTCGTATGTGGACTATATGGTTGTTTTTCCTTGGTATTTATATTTTTATTATCCTAGTTATGAATATGTATTATGACAGTGATGATGTATGGATCTCATCATGTTTTTAATTGTAAATGAATGAACAAGGTATCTATGGCCTAATAGATGAAATTGTACCTAATGCTTCTTAGCAATTCTTAGATAACTATGAGACCTCTATTTCACTTATGTTGTTAAGACCTATAGTTTTCATTTTTGTGGCATGTTTGATGAAATGATTGTCATAACTAGTAGGGGGAGTCTAGTCCTTATTGATATTTTTGAAAATGTATCTTTGTTCCTCTTTGAAATTTCATTTATGAACCTAGCATTAAGTTCCAGGAAGTGACCTTCGCTGTGGGCATAAAAAAGTGGCACAAATCCTAGAGTCGTAAGCACAACATTGGGGCAAAATGTCCCAAAACTCTCCCTTCCCCTTGTTGTGGGAGCTTCTGGAGCTTCCTAGATGCACCCTTGTCCATATCAAGGGAATATCCAGGGGTTTGATTCACTAAAAATTTAGTTGCTCTCAGGGGATGGTTAGCTGAGTGGTTGGGATGGATCCTAGGATATCCGTTACTGATATGGAAGGTCTATGTGATGTGTTTTTCCAGTTCCATTTCCTTAACTGGCACATAGGGAGTTGAATCATATCATAATAACTTCTCGTCACATGTTTACCCTCGTTGGCAAGTTACTTGTGTAGACATGGGGTGAGGGTGTTACAATTCCACTTTCATATTTCTTAGCATCATTGAGATTACTTTTTAGCATTTCATATTCATTTATATGTTACATTCATGATAGTTTGAGTAGAGCAATCGACCTTAATAGTTTTAATTATTTCAAAATATCTCCCACTATACTCTCATGGATAGTTAATGGCAAGAAATTAGTGTTTCCTTTTCCTTTTTCAGTTTTCTCCATTCATCTGGGGATGATGGAGTTGAAAATGTTCCTAAATAGGATACATCCACCATTTTGCTGGAGCAGTCAGAGGGAATAGACCGAGTAACTATAGTTTGTCATCTTTATACAAGTTCCCTATAATTATTAACAACATTTATATACATTTATTTATTTTTTTAGAAATCTATGAATGAGTTAATTGAGATGTATAACAAATACTATGATTATGTAGCACTCTCAAAACTAGTGGAGAATTATTTCCTTTGTATTGGAGAACACTCACTAAATATGCATATGCATGGCTTACAAATGTGCTCCTTAGGTTGTGTGGTGAGAAATAAGCATATATCAAATGTGATCATTACAAAAGATACATATTTTGGATTCTATTTATATAGTTTTTCAAGAATCATGTGCTTATTGTATGTTTACTTTTTTTGACATTTGGGATACCTCTATGGATTGAGTCCCTCTTCATCCAAGTACTTGACAATCTTCAAAATTTTTATGAATTTAAATTGTGTTTGTTTGTGACATTTGAATAGGTTGAACTTGCGAAAAATTCATCATGTGCATTCACTTTTCATTAAGGAAATGGTGTTCTAGGTCTTCAAGCACATACTACAAGAAATTACTGCTTCCATTAAAAAACATCATATTTGGGTGCATCAGTTGTTGTAGATTTGAATATTAAGCTTTGAATGCCATAAAACAAAAATTGTGATGAGAATTGCATCTCAGATTCCCTTAAATGGAAATTTTTAGGCGTGTTTCTGTTAAAATTATTTGGATGGAAAATCAGTAATTTCAATCAGCAATACTTGACAAAGTTTTCAATTTTATGAGGGAATTTTCATAAGGTTTCTAAACTTTTTTCTAGAATCTTATTAGAAAATTCAGTGATTAAGGGATCCTTTATCATAACATGGATTATGGCCTTCCAATAGATTAAGCAAGTTTAATATTTCTTTATTTAGGTGGGACTTGAGTCTTCTCCTAGAGATTAGACATGGACATATGAAACCCATTCAACAAAGTAGATATTATCAACATGGTTACAATGTATAAGGTAATGGAAGAAAAGGAAGACATTACTATTTGATTTTTAGTTGTTTATATTCATGTCTAGGATATAATGTGTATTATTAAATGTTTAGTTCCACATCTCCTTCGTTTATTTTATATTAAGTTGCATGCTCATATGCAAATCAACAAACCTTGTTGGAATCAATAAAAAAATGTTCTAGACAAGGGGAAACTTGATGATGATGTTAACTATGTGACTATGATACTAAATTCAGCTCATAAACTACTACCTAATGGTTCATCAAAATCATTTTGACAACCATTTTTCCTTCAAGTTAAGTCAATCTCTTGTCTTTGTTTTGTAGGCTCTAATAAAGTTGGTGGCAGTGTGTGGCACTTACCATCGAGTGCAGCTGGAGAATATAACCTGTTAGATGTTGTATTTTATGATACATGAAATTTCAATTAGGTATTCACATCATAAGGCTTGTGTACTCTTCCCATTTTAGTAAATTCTATAACAATATCATGAAGTTTGAACATGCATGTGGTCTTCACTGCATATGATAATTCCTTTAAGTCCCAAGACATTGTGCCACCAATCCCAAGTATTATAGAAAGTACTCATCAAACCATGAAAGGAAGTAAATTCTGGATTTTCATGTGCCTGTGAATAGGGGAGTGGGAATCAAATTTTAACCTATCACCGCACTGTATAATTCCAAGATGCATTTGTATGGAACCATGTGAGGAGTTAATTGAAACAATCTCCAAGCGATAATTAGGGAGGCAAACTATGATTTCCATTTACATACACACCAAAACTCTCCCTTAACAAATGTTAATCACTTAGAAATTAACATGTAATTATGAATTTTGTGCTCTAGCAGTGAATGGGACCAATTGATGACTATATCAATAAGACATTTGAATCACAACATCAATCATGGTAGATTGGCACAAATCAATAGCATAAAGTTGTTGGAATCCCTTTGTCCATAGGTGATCAGTCTTGAAAAACATTCTAGGAGAATACCAAGAGAAAATGGTCCCAATATGATGTTGAACTTCACTATATGCTAAAATTGGAATACCAAGCTTTTTATACAGGATTTTATAAGGATCTTCTAACCTCAACCAATCATGGTTATATTGTGGGTTGTAAATTCGTATTAAGAGACTCACCTATATAATGGCCTATGACCACATATTTGAAGTCACTCAAGTGATTATGCATTGTATACTAACTATATAATAATTAATCCTTATTATCTTGTGTAATGGATAAATATGAGAGGAAATCAAGCCATAGTAGTGGTATCAAAGCTTAGTTAGAAATTATCCCTCCACCAAAGTGAAATATATGGAGAATATGATGCTTTCGTTTAAGATTTTCAACAAAATACATATGAACATAGAAATTGATGGTGAGAATCCCCTCTTCTTTAAGTTTATCAACAAAGAAAAAGGGAAGAAATTTGCATCAAGGGAATACCTCAAATGGCTAAACATCTTAGTATTTCTCTCGCTAAAAATTATGATCATGAAGGAATTGGAAAATGAAAATATTCCACCAATATTTCAAGAAGTGGAAACATGGAAATGTATCTAGGTGACATGCAGAAGAAACCCATAAATTATAGTGAGATCACAAGGGATGTATAGTTCTTCGACATAGGAGACCCCTCCTAAAATACTAAACATTAAAATTAAAATATACAAAAACTGAAATATAAATCATTGAAATCTTATGCATAATAATGCACCAATAACATACATGATTACATGTAACATAAAAATTCATAAATGGTACACGATTTAACACAACATAATAATCACAATTGGCAAATGATTTATTAAAAATATATTTCTCGTTATATTTAAAACTTAGAAGATATATATCTAAGTCTTAAAATAAATTATCTAAGAACAATTCACATGATGAGTGAGAATCATTAAAGAAGGGAATGGCTCACTAGTCAGTACATCAAAGTATTGCATGAAATAATAAGTGCCAACCATAGGAATGTTACTAGCTGAATCAAAATAATTTGATTTATCAAACATACTGAATGACACACCAAACAACTTGAGTTGTTCATAATGAAGCTCATCCTAGGAGAAATCCTTCCATGCTGCCATTTGTTAGCCAACTATCATACATTATTCATTATATATTGTCATTTTCTTTCCATTTGTTTTCACAAGTTCTCTACAACCTGGGATTTTTAGCGTATAACTTAGTTTGCAAGATTGTGCCTAAGATTTTCTTGAAAGTTGAACACTAAGTTTCTAAGGTGTTGTTTTCTATGGTGACTTTTTATTTTGTTTGCTTATACAGGTCATCTAGTCATAAATTGGCCACTATCACCCAACTAAACAACTTATTAGATCTTCTTACTTTTCTGGGGAAAAACGACATTAACATTATTGATGTTAAGATATATGTCATATAAATCCTCTATAGTCTACTTTATTTTATATTTCAATGTTCATCATCTTTCATGTCTTATACTCTACATTATATATTCTATCATTCTCAGAAGAGAAACTCAATATTGATGGTAAGAAGCAGGAATTGAAGAAAAAAGAAAAATAACACTGGAGTGACAAATGTATAAAGGGAAAGAGAAGAGATCTTATCTAGTGATGCCCTTCAAGTCAATATACCACGTGAGACACACACACATACTAATGGTCATGTCTTTAGAGTTGGTGAATTCACTTGCAATGCCTTTGCAATACAATGATAATGTTTTGAAGTGATCAAATGATATTACATGAGTAAATTGTAGTCCAACCAATATTAGTTTGACAACTCATATTGTAATACACATTTCATAGAATATAATTTATGTCGAAAATATTTATAGTTGTACTTGATATTATTTTGTATTGCAATCAACATACGTAACTCTTTGTTTTCATATTAGATGAGCATGCACATTATATGGCATTTTTTTAATTTAATCAAACAATCATACCAATTAATGATTAATAATGAAAACATAAAATCAATCTAAAACTACTAAATTAGTATTTTATATCGATTAATGATGAACAAAAATAAAACAAATACACAGTGACTAAATAACTTGTTTATAATGATTATTAATGAAAGTAAATGAAATTAGTATAAACTGATAAATAAATTGTTTATACAATGAATATGAAACTATCATAAAAAGATAAATGACCATTGTAAATAATATATTTTTACTAATGACGACTAAATTTTGCATATATACAACTATTAGTAGCTAATTTACAATATCTTATAATGCGACTGAAATTAAGTCATATTTCTTTGGTCATTAGTTGATTTCAAGTGATCACTAAAATTTGCATATGCATGACTATTAGTGGCTAACTTATAGTATCTTATAACGTGAACAACATTTTGGTCATATTTCTTGCATTAAACAAGGTAAGGATTGTTACCCTCTTGTTAGGACTCATGATTGGTCTCACCTTGGGTAACTAACAGAACCTAAGAACACAATATTACAGTCTCATATGTAATCATTTTCTTTTATATTCATTTCATACGAAACAATTTTTCTTGTAGAACACCATAAGCATAGAACATGAAATCAATTTTCATTACAGAACATGGTAACCATAGAAAAAGAAACCAAAATAGAATTAGAAAACTAGTAACACATGTTAATAAGCATTAAACTCCACTTATTTATATAAATCGCTTGGAACGTCGCAAAATTTAGTGGACAAAAGGATGTTCCACTCGCTCAATGACAACTAGTACCTATACTAGAACTCCCCTCAATCCAATTTCACACTCGAAACATTTTTTCACAGAATTGTCCCTAGGTCTAATAGGGTTCCTCTTGCAAGTGTCTGACCCTCCTCATTACAATGTCTTGTCCTTGAGGAAACTAGTACCACCGTTGCACAGCTACTTGAGCCCCCTCCTGCCGGGTTTCCAATCACAAGGTTGCCTAAGGCTTTTCCCCTGTAACCTTATTGGCCAACTTCTTCCAACAATAGTGATATTTTACGTTTGTGAGGAAAGAATATGGCAAGAAGTGAATTAACCCAGTTTCCCTTCTTGGGCTTTCCCTAACTTCTTCCTTAATTTTTTGAGTGAGAAATTTCCTCTTAGGATAATTTTCCCACTACAATTTTCATAATCGACATAGTGCAACCACTCTTTATTAATATATAATTAGAAAAAGAATAAAACATTTATTTACATTGCATGTTCATACTTGGAGTCAACATGGCTCATTGTCTGTAATAGTGAATTCACAAGAGAGTAAGTAAAATATTTACAAGAAAGTGGGGAATGTTACAATTAACTAGTTTATGTCTATATCAACATCATATAAATCTATATATAGAAAAAAAAAGTGTTAAAAGAAAATGTTGTAATTGTTGTATATAATAAATTATTCAATGTAGGTTACCAATCAAATATTTTAATATAATGAAGTGCACTTAAAATATATTAATTAATAAAAACAATTCTAATGTGTGTTGATAAAATGTCTCGATGTACATGTTATGTAAAATATTTTAATGATAACTATGCATATATTATATATTATTTTAAAAACCAACCTAGATCCATGTTAACTCAAGATCTACGAAGCATCGGTAGGGATAAAGTCTCTTTGCATCTTAAGGTATTTCCATCTCAAGAGATTTGATCCATCTTGGTGCTTCGTAGATATGGAATTAACATGGATCTAGGAATTATTTCCTTTTAATAGGTTATATTCCACATGAATACCATGTGTAATACCACAAGTTCTCATAAACATGGAGCTCAAAAATGACCCAAGACAAGTTTTTCTTAACTACTCAACAAAAGTTGATAACACAAAATAATATAGATTTTTTTTTTTTAACAAAGGATTAATTTTATTTTATTTTAAAAGAGTTAAAATGTTTATTTTACGTTACATTAATATATTTTTTAATTTTATGTATATTGGCTAAGTCAAATTGTTTATAGGACAGGAAATGACATTACAACATATCTTGCATACTAGGCCCGACAACTCCTCTTGGTGCAAAAATTATGTATATATTATATAAAGCTATTGAAAAAAATATATTTTATGGTTAAAATATTTTTAGACACCTTAGTATTTTCAAGTTTATTCCCTTTTTTATGTATACGTTTTTTGTTGTCGAAATCCAACAAATATTTTTTGGATTTATAATTTTATGTTATGTACTCTATATAGCATTCAATAATTCAATTTAAATAACAAATATATATATATACTATATTTTGCACTCAAATAGAAGTGTGTACCTAAAAAAATTTGATCCCTTTAAATCATGTGAGATATGTGGTTAAGATGGATCTATACTCATAATATAGTTTTCAAAATTTTCATTCCTTGATAATATATATTTTTAAGGATTTATGCCAAACTCCTTCAGCTATGTTTATTTCCTCTATCGTAGATTTCTAGCTAGTTGTAATTCTCTGCCATGTTACCTTCTTTGCTGCTACTTTTATCCAAATTTATTTATTTGCTAGAATGTTCTTCCATCTACTACTTCAAGGTTCTTATATTGAAATTTTATCCTTCATAGGCACCCTTTTCTCATGATCATATTTCATATATCACCTCCTATTTATGAAAGAATTGAGAATTCCCTATATCCTTTATTCTTTTTCCAACTAAATAGACTTCTACTTTGATACCACTCTGAAGTAGCCTGTCCACTATGTCTAATTTTTTAGCTCGATCTCAGGGAATTTACTTTCAAAGTAGACTAGTACTAGGGATTTACTATAATTTCAACTTTAATTCTAACAACTTTTCTCAAGAACATAATATCATTTACAAAACAAGTGGAAGCCTTCAATTTCTCCTAATTTGGTTGGGAAAAACTCATTTTTTGTTATCTCTTTAGCACTTGGAACTTATTTCAAAATTCCATATGTGTATAATTGAGATCAAGAGCTTGACACCAAAGGAAATTAATCCAAGAACCTTTTCATTTAATTTTTTCCCCTTTATGATCAAATTATTGAAAATCCTCGTTCAAAGTGATCCAGGTCAGAACACTGGATTTTCCTACATTGTTTTCTACTAAAATCTAGATCTTGGAAGATTTGGGGATTTACCAAATTCTGGACAACCTGATCTAACAAGGCTTGGAATTATTTAAAACATGAATTTTGTTTTTATAAAGTAAATGAATTATATGTCAATCTATACATTCCAATTGGGTCCAAAATAGTGTTTGGTCTGGTCTAGAGGTATGATATGTCGAAGGTCACAAATATGTCAAGACACCCAAATAGGTTTATGGTCGAAATACTTTGGGGGCTTGAATAGTTCCTAAATATACCAAGGCTTGGTCTCATTCTGGTCTTAGGATTCAAGAGTTCGGTAAAAAGTTCAATTGCATATTAAAAGAGGGGTCAAATGTATATATATTCCAGGATAGGGTTCAAGTATGTTAGGACCCTAAGTTAGCATAATGCCCAAATGTGAACCCATGATAGTCTCATCCATCCAAATTTCCTAACACTTGGCCCATGCATCCAACATGGCATGCCCATGCTCGAAGCCCTTTGCGTTGGTGACTTGGGATCGGATGGCCTATAAATTGCCAAGGACTATCATGGGTTCACATTTGGGCATTATGCTAACTTAGGGTCCTAACATACTTGAACCCCATCTTGGAATATATGTTAGGAATATATGTTAGGACCCTAAGTTAGGACCCTAAGTTAGCATAATGCCCAAATGTGAAGCCATGATAGTCCTTGGCAATTTATAGGCAATCCGCTCCCAAGTCACCAATGCAAAGGGCTTCGAGCATGGTCATGCCATGTTGGATGCATGGGCCAAGTTTTAGGAAATTTGGATGGATGAGTAGTCCCATGGGATGTCGCTTAGAGTGAAAGTCATGCAAGCTTGTACCATGGGCACTGCAACCAATGATAGAGTAGTGTGGACATTGTGGAAACAATTGGGCAAGATTTGGTGGTGATTAATATGGTTGAAGAATGGGTCAACGGAAACATGATCACATGATGGACACCACAATCAAGTAAGGAGGAGGGCACTAGTGACATACATGAATAGCCATGTGTGACATGTGATGGAAGTCAATGCAACATGTAATGGAAGAATGAGTTAAGATGGGTTTAATGAATGAGGAAAAGTTAGAGAGATGTTGGGGTTTGGTGTATGATGTATGAAAGTGTGGGTTCCCACACCCTAGGTGTGCTTGCACAGTGATGGGGTGCCTGGGAAGCAAAGGGGAATTATATTCCATGCAAACCAAGGTTCCCATTAAGGGGTGGTCATTCATGGCATAAATGAAAGGAATGTGGAATGGGTTGACTTGGGATGTTGAATGGATGTTGGATGGACTTGAACTTCTGGTAGGAATGCATATAAATAAAGGAAGTTGTTAATGAGCTGAGACATAAAGAAAGTTGCAAAACAAGAAGGAGCAAGATAGAAATGAAGAGAACCAAGAGCGTAGAACTACAGTAAAGGAAACCAAAGTTAGATAAGAGAATGAGGCTCCCCTAGCCGAGCCAAGTTAGTATGGATGTCGTTTTGTATTTTTGTTGAATTGGGTTTTGGATAGGTGTCTACAGAGTTGCACGACCCTTGAATTTTGGTTGGACTATTTTGTGTTGCATTAAGGTTTCAAGGGGCGTGCAAGGTTAAAGGACTGCATGATGCTAAGGACCTAAGTTGTTGAAGTTGAGCCACTCTGAGGAACTAAGTTGGTAGTAACTCGGCCCAATGTTTTCCTCTATTTTTGGACTTGTAAACTGAATTTTGAATTTAATATAAAGGGGATGCTTTATGTTTGGGAGTTCCTCCTCCCATGTACATGTTTATGCCCTGTTTAAATGTATTGTTGTTGTTCGTTGTTCCATAATGGTTTATGATTATTGTTGTTTTGTTCATTGTACATTATGAAGAAGTAAATGAGTTGTTAAATAATTGGTTAAGTTTTGAAATTGTTTGGATATCGTGTTGTAATCATTTAGAATATCTCATCCTACAAAGTTGATAGGCAATTTCACTAAGGCACATAGGCTAGAGGCATGGTTCAAGAGAAAGTAGTTGAGTGTATTCATACTAAATCTTGCGAGTGGTGCATTCCCATGATGGTATATGTGGTGTGACCATTAAGGGGTTGTGATATATGGTATTAGATCCATGTTTGGCTAATGGAATATTAAGGGTTAAAGAGGCTTATTTTGGTAAGGTCATTTTTGAAGCAGTCTTTGTTGAGGGTGAAAGTTGTGGCACGATGGCCACCATCATGGTAGGTTCTAGTTGAACCCTTTGGAGGCTTGTTGAAGGTATGTATGGAGACTACTAAATAAAGAAAAGAGAAAAAAAGGGCATTAAATTCTTTGAAAACTTGATGACAACAATGTAGAGATGAAGTCTTGCAACTAATGGTAGAATTGGTTCACATTGGAGGTAGGTCGGCGAGACTGCAAGAATTTTTCCAAGGAGAATAAGATGACCCTTTGAGAATAGGAGGAGTCACTTGGGGTATCACCAAAGGATATCCTCCATGATATTGTTAGAGAAGGACCCAAATTTGAATCATGAGGAAGTGATTTGGCAAGAAACTGGAAGCTTGGATCATGAGATAAGGGAGAAGAACCTGAGGAACTTTGTTACAGAAGGCATGAGGAAGAGGAAGGATACAAGTGAAGGCATGGCTCTCCCCACTACAAAGAAGGCGTGACTTTCAATATAAGTCTTCACCAAAAGAGTGTAGAAGGGAGAGGATGCCTGAGTGATTCTTCCAAATTAAATGAGGGAAGTAAGGAAGTAGTTATTGTTCTAGTGGATATAGTGTATTTTTGCAAATACACTATGGTAGATGAGAATCAGGGAAGAATATTCATGACCCTTATTATGCACTAGACCCTTGAATATGGGTGATAGTAGTTCCTTACGAAATTAATAGGCTCTACATCACCAAAACAAAGGGAGCATAAAGGAAAATGCCTCACAACATGGAGAAGCGTAGTTGAAGGACCATGGCTTAGGAATATTTTTTTATGAAGAAAAAGATGTGACGAAGTGTTGGAGGAACAACTAACAAGGGCATGAGGAGTTTCATTCTCCTGAAATGAACATGATGGTTTTATTGGTCACCCAACTAGTTTGAGACATGGGGGACACCAATCTATTGAGATGTATGGGGTTGAGTTGGAGTATGGTGTTATCACTCCGTAATTTCCCAAGGCTATAGAGAGAAACCTAGAGGTAACCCAAAAACTACTTGCAAAGTTGGGATCTAGTGTAGATATTTCTAGGAGCCAGATATTTAATAGGTTATTTACAGATAGATATATGTACAAAATTTGGGTGGAAAAACAGCCTTAATAACATTTATTTCACAATCACAAACTGGAAATAGCTTTGAGATTGAAAAGAGTATTTACCATGGAGATAATATAGTTTGTATCAATTTTTATCCCCAGTATGGTCACCATAATGTTATCACTTTGCAGTTACCCTAGGCTATGAAGAGAAACCTAGAGATAACCACAAAACCACTTGCAAAGTTGGGATCTAGACTAGCTTCAGAGAGGGATCTCTCTTTCTGATTTAGATTTATGTTTTAAGATATTAAGATACTTATTAAGTTTTGAGGTTGATTTTTCAAATATTTGGTTGAAAATTGTAGGGGGAGTCTATTGGGCATCGAGTCATGACACTTTGTGTGATCAAATAGAAAAAATGATAGAGAAACTATACCATTTCAGGATAGGAAAATTTTCATATCTTTAAAAGTATTTATGGAGTGTATAAGATGAATATGATTTAAGTTCAATTAAATATAATACATGTTGGGATGAATCGTATACTTAACATCAGAATGAAAACATTCATATTGTTTACAAGCCAAAGAAAAGTACACTGAATAAAATTCATACCTTTATCTTCTTGAAACAATAGAGATTGAAAAAATATGGAAAACTGAGAAAATAACAATTTCACATGAGAAAGTACATCACCAGTTTATTGACATGGGAATCCTGGAAAAATAACATTCTGTATTATTATAAATTGATCACTTCAGTACAATCCATAGCTTCAATCAAAATATGACTCGTTTCTCGACAAAAGTTCCAACCCTTATTAAGCCTTCCTACAATATATTTATAGACTTTATGCTAAACTACTTTCAGATTCCGAAAGAAATTAATTACAACATATATTATAAAAAAATACATATTTCTCTAAAAAGGAACTAAAAAATAGAAGCCTTGGACAAATACAGTTGTCTGCTAACATTTTTAGGGAATTTGTTGCCAACTCTCCTCCATTTTTTCTCCTTTCTTCTTCTTTTGTGCGAAAAATGTAGGTCTTCATTTTATGCATTTTCGACCAACTCCAATAGTTGGTCCCATCGTTATTCATGTGGGATTGTAAAACTCACCACGCTCCTAAATTTTTCATCCACTTCAGTGTAAATTTGGTAAGTTGGCCTATTTACAAACAAATGATGAATCTTCTTTTGTATATTTAAATCATGTTACAGGCCTTGTAGGAAAGCTTCTCCACTCGTGATTCCTTTTGGTTTTTCAAACTTTGATACATATGAAGAAATGTTTCTCAATTGTTATTTATAATTCTCTAACATAATGAATTTTCCATTAGAGTTTATGAGATTTGGAATTCGCTTTTCCTCCAGCACATAAAACGTTTTATTGAATCACTTTACTTGTAGCTCCAACTCTTTGTATTTTTGTTCTAGCTACACCATCATATTATTTTTAGTCCAAACTCTTTTGACTTCCATTACTACTTATTTTCTATTCTGTATATTGAACTCATTTAGCTCTTCTCTTGTTTTAGAGTTTAGAATTTTGATAGTTTTGGGTGCTTCTTCTAGTCTACGCTCAATATCATCACTTATTTTCTCTACTACTACCTTCATTCTTCGTACCAATTCCTCTTGTTCAAAGATGATTTGAATGGAGGGCCATAATTCTGTGATGTTAGCATTGATGTGATGTCAAACATTTCTCTTTTCTTATCCTAACATTTTAATAATGATGGACTAGTCCTCATACTTCTGAATTTGCTGAATAAGTTTGAAGTGCTTATGTACTTCTGCCAAATATGCATTATCTTCCTTTATTTTTATTACTCCATCTTGGTCAAAGTTGTTGTAAATTTATCTACTTGTTTCTTTGTTAAATAAAATTCTCCCAAAGCTTGAGTTAGATTTTCTGAGGAGTGTGAAACTTGTATCTGTGGCAGGAGCTTAATTATAGTGTTTGTTGTTGATGTTCTTGTTGAAGTACTTGTTGTTTTACCTATTTCTTCCCATATTTACTTTTCCTTTAGCAATGCCTACATGTCTTGTTCCATTTTTTGTATTTGAGAATTCTTCTCCACCACTAAAGTAAAGAGTATTTCTTTCTCCATCTTTAAACTTGTGACTTGTTTGGTTTTTGGTGTTCTGTAGTTGGGAGTTTGAGATGTTTTATAAGAGCCTGAATGCCAACATTGTTTCTTTTAATGACTTCCTCTACTACCCTAACATCACTAGGATCATATCCTAGTTTAATAACTAATTCTTCCAACGTTCTGATTCTGGTATCTTTAGCCATAGAGGACATCCTCTCAATTTTGAGTTGTGAGTGGACATTGTTCAATGAAGCCTGCAATTTTGAAGCAGCCATGCAAGAGCTGGTCAAAGTAGAATAAGTCATTTCTTCTTCTGCTTATGAAAATTGATCTAATCGATTGCATTGACCTCTTTCATGTCAACTAAAAATGTTAAGGCCTTGTAACCTTCAGCACCCCTGAGCACTACAACCTTGGGCTTCGAGAGGACCATTTGAAATTGCCCCTTTTCTTACTAAAAAGAAGACAATATATTGTTCTAAGTAGTGGAAGTTTGTCTCTAGAACTCTTAGTATGTTGAAGCTTTAACATATTCATTATTTAGTTTTATTTCTATGTACCTAGAAGAAATACTTTGTTGTGTTGGAGCCTGAGAAGTAGAAGAATTAGGAGACTGAGTTATTTATTCTATATAGGGAAGTGAGGTGGTTGGAGTGCTTGTCAACACTAAAGTTTTATGCTCCTAGGTATTTATTTCTTCTGAAGTTTCTTCCTGAATGTTGATCACCTGAGGATTAGTTCTGCTATCATTTTTGGTTGTGGACTATTGATCCTTATTCCCTCTCTTAAAAACAATAAAATCTGTAACTTGTGTCTCTGAGTTCGTAGGTGTCATACTTTCCCTCGGCCTCTTTCTTTGTTTATATTTAGGGATGGAAGTTTGTAGTGATGGCTAACTAACCAGTTGTTTCTCATCTTCCTACAAAGTGTTTTCTACCCATTCCTCTTGGTCTTCATGTTGTTCTATCTAGGGCCTTGGTGTATGAGGATAAGGAGTACTTTTTGTTCAACCCTCAACTTATAGATTACTTCCAAGGGTTCATAGGACCATGTAAAACTGAGTTTGAACTTCATCTGTTTCAGGACTATCTCCACCTCCTTTGTTGCTACTCTTATGTTCACAATGTAAGGGCCCACTTGTACTTTTAGTTTGAACTGTGATTTTTTCTTGTTAGATACAAAATGTAGCTCATCCATATTAAGCATCTGTCTAACATACTCTAAAGTAAAAACACTAGTAGGAAATATAGAGGGAGTTCACATCCATAAATCCTTATCTCTGTGTAGTTCTAGTATAATTACCAGTCTCCAACCTTTGTTTGATCAAAAAGGTGTAAGACTTTCTTGATTATTAGAGATATCCTTGGTATGATGTTACTACATAACAAACTTACAAAAGTGTGAAGAAACTCGTTTGAAAAATCTCTATAGGTGTATTCCTCTGAATTCCTTCTGACCAATGAAGTATAATGGATAATGTAAAAAGGGTTTCCATACTCATTCATCTTATGAAATTGGAATTTGAATACGTCTACCTAATAATAAAACATGAGATACACTAACACTAACTGATACTTTAATTCTACTTCATCTTTGAATTTCATAAACTTTTCGTGGATGGCATTAGATAATAAGTGATTGTAATTGAACAACACTGAAGGTTTTTGTCCCACTGAGAAAAGTGACAAGAGTCCTAAAAGTAATTCATCTATCCATTGGTATAAATTATAATGAAGTAGTCGACTGCCCATTGAAATTACATGTTTTGGCATTTATGCGAAAATAGAAATAGGGTTTGGGGGATTTATTCTGGGTAACTTGACATTTTCAGGGAGAAAACACTCATATACTCAAAGAATGATCTCTCTGGGGTAATGTAAGTTATTTGTATAATTACATAAACTAATCATAGGAAAAGGGTCACAAGGATTCTTGGGGATTTATTTGTAAAGCCTAAAAAATACTTTCAGGAGATATAGAGAAGATAATTTTGTTGTTCTGAGTAATGACTACTTTCTTGCTAGGAAGTATTGGAGGTGACACCAGGTGGAGAACTAGTGGAAGAAATGGGTTTGGGGGAAATTAATTGGGGGAGAAAGCATTCCCTTATGCTTAGATCATTGTTGTGGTCGAGGTATTTTTTTTTCCCAATTGTGAAGTTCGCATAGATCAAACTCACAATCAGTCTTAGAAATCTTGAACTGGGTGTCAATTAAAGGTGTTTTGTCAAGGTCTGGGACTGGGGGAATCATAGGGTTCTCTTCAACCATATTTCCATTTCCTTTCTACATAGACATTTTAAACTGAGGATGATTAGGAAATAGGTCACCCGGTTTTACAAATTGGCAATATTATGTTGTGACAATGATTTACAAACAACATCTTCTCATTGTAAATTTGCCCTGCAACTACCTGCACATAGAATAACAACATAAAAGGGGAGAATGGTCAAACCTTATGGTAGTAGTTTATAAAGAGAATGGTGAGGGATCATAATGGAACAATAACCATTTTAGGCATGGGGAAAAAAATTAATTTGGAAATGGATGGCACGAGGGAAACATTAATTCAAAAACAATTCAATTTAGCGAGAAGGAGTAAATGAAGAACATTCAATTTGCAGGTAAATTCATACGTTGAATGGTAGGATGGTATGGAAGGTTTTGAAGTGGAGAGGGATGAGGTGGCAATGAAGTGGAGGATGGAGGAAGGAAAAATGGCATGGGGGAATATGTGGAGGTGACGGGCAGCAACATGAACGAGAGGGTGGTTTTTCAGGGGGGTGAGAGGGAAGATGTTTTGGGATGGGACCCCCTGAAATGGCCAAGGGATTGGTACATCACACTAATGGGTTTCAGTGGAATATGCTTTTTAGTACCCCCCCCCCCCCCTTCTGTTAAACATTTGAGTGTTGGGGGCTCCAAAAATCTCCTCCCGTCATTGATCGAGTCGGGGGGATCTCAATCATCGATTCTTGGGGACTTATTACAACAAAAAAATAAATAATGCCATAACATGTTGAAAACTTCACAAACAACTTTTTATGAATAATTCTAACTTTCTAAACAAATTTGAAAATTGTAATTTTGAACAAATAGGTATAGAAAAGGGATATTCTTGCAAGCCTTATTTCCAATGCACCAATAATATAACTGAGTGTGAATCACTGATTTTAGGACTGCAACTTTTGAAGACATTGGGAGCTAAAAGGAATTTTCTAAAATATGATTCAGAACTCATCATTAATCAAATCAAAGATGAGTACTCGGCTAAACGCCTTCGACTAAGGGCCTATAGAGATTTTGTCTTGGATTTTCTAAAGTGTTTCCCAGAAAATTAGTTATCTCTGATTCCTAGCAGTCAAAATATCTTAATTGATGTGTTGGCTACTTTAGCTAGTACATGTAAGATGGATTTTAATCCCAATAGAAAATTTGAGGTTAAAGTGAAGCATGGGCCAACTATCCCAGATAACATTAGATATTGGCAGGTTTTAATTAGTAATAAGCGGGTAGAATTCTTTTTTCAGTTAAAATAAGAATTTCAGAATGTACATATGAATATAGATAACAATGTAGATAATGACATGAATGAAATAGTGTTGAGTGAGATTGATGAAAATCCAGAAGATATTGGGTCCTACAATTGAAAGATAATGTGTTGCCAAGGGGTTTGGTGCCATTTAAAGATTTGGTTGATTTAATTATGTAGCGAAAAAGCCAAAGATAGAACCTATAGGAGTTGAGGTTGAATATTCCAATATAGGTACTAAGGAAAATCCAAAGATTGTAAAGTTTTCCAAGTCTTTAGCTCCCAATAAAAAATAGAAGTACATTGATCTACTAAAAGAATATTCTGATGTGTTTTCTTGGAGTTATGTAGATCTAATGGCATATGATACCAGTAATATAAAACATATCATTCCCATTAGGGAGGACCAAAAACATTTGAAGCAAAAAATAAGGAGGGTAGATCCAATTATGTTACCCTTGATAGAAAAAGAGGTTAAAAACATTTTTGATGCCAAAATCATTATGCCTTTAAGATTTTAAAAATGGGTGTCAAATCTAGTGGGAACAAGGAAAAATATAGGGGAAATAATACTATGTGTATATTTCAGGAACATGAACAAAGTGTCACTCAAAGATAACCACCCTCTACCTAAAATGGATCATATTTTACAGAAAGAAGTTGTTTCCAAGATAATTTATTTTCTTGATGGATTTTTAAGATATATCCAAATTTTAGTGCATCTTGATGATCAATATAAAAAAACTTTCACAACACCTTGGGGAACCTTTATGTTTGTGAATATTACCTTTGGCCTCGTGAATGTAGGGGCCACTTTTCAGAGAGTAATGGATATTTCCTTCACAGATGAGAAGGGTAGATTTATTGTGATTTATCTAGATGACATTATTCCCAAAATAGATGAGAATCACCTTCTTCACTTAAGGATATTTTTTGAGAAATGTGGGAAATATGGTATTTCCTTGAACCGCAAAAAGTCTTTTTCGTTTAGAGGAAGGAAAAACTACCGTCACATTATTTCAAAGGATGGTATCAGAATATACCCCAATAGAGTTGAAGCCATAATGAATACTGATCCTCCTAGGAAAAAAAAAGAAATTCATTCTTTCATTATCAGGCTAAATTTGCTGAGAAGATTCTACCCAAACATAGTCGATATTTTGAGAGAAATCACAAACATGTTGAAGAAGAATATTGAAATAAAATGGAATAGTGAGGCTAAAAAATATTTCAGTGAGGTGAAAGTAGCTTTGCCATGTGCTCCTGTTTTGATTAGCCTTGATTTTAGTAAATATTTCATGATTTTTTCTTTTGCACCAGAGCACACTATTGTAGTAGTTTTGTTGCAAAACAACAAAGAAGGACATGAAAAACCTATAAAATTCTTCACCAGAGCTTTAAGAGATGCCTTCTTGAAGTAAAATATCATGGAAAGGCAATGTTTTTCTTTAGCAAAGGATTTGAAGGACTTCATAGTGTATTTTCTATATTCCCACATAATTTCTTTAATTCCAAGTGTAGTGGTAAAAGATATCCTCACTCAGAGTGATCTAGATGGGAAAAGGGGAAAGTGGATTGTCATTATTTTAGAATATGACATTGAAATAAAGCCTACTAAACTAATTAAAGGTAAATGACTAGCCAAATTGATGGTTGAGTAAAATCTTCATACATTATACATAAATTTTGTAGTTTATCTAGATGAACAACAAGATACAACGACTCCACATGTAACAAAAAACCTTCTTACTTCCCCCTCGTATGTGTTGGCTCTCCATTTTTGGTCCTTTTCCATCTATCCATCTTCCTTTTCTATCATATCATGGTAATTTTCCGACAATTTTTCCCTCTTATTTCACTTTAAGGTAAAAATAGTTACGTTCTTTAAATTTTAGAAATTTTATTAAAAATTTGCTATTAAAAATTATTTTGACTAGAACAGAATTTCCCGTAATGGATCCTTTGAAGTCATATGTTCAGGACACCTGGATGGAAAATGAAGCTATATTTGAGAATCTTGTGAACCAAGGATAGACAGACTCCTATTGGCATAGTCCAATTGAGTCAAAAAAAGCTTGGTCAACGTTGGTCTTACTTGACTAGTCACCCAAAAACCCCTAACTAAAAGGGGTAGTTTTGTGATTTAGTGAGATTTTTAATTATTTTGTACAATCAAAAGGATGCTTTCGAGCTGAGCAGATGGATTATGGCTCTTATAGGCTGTTATACCTATTTTAGCTAAGTTTTTTATATGTTTGGCTTATTTAAGCACAACATTCAACACTTATGAACATGTATTATGACTATTGAGACTACCTTACTTTTGAATCTCATTTGAAGAGTTTGTTTTCCATTTTCTTGTTGTTCTTGCTATGGAATGTGATTTCTAATCTTTAGTAGCTGAAAATTTCAAGTGTACCAAGCAAGGTTGGAGGGCCCCTATTCTAAGCTAAGTACGCTGAGTGTAATTTTATGCATGATTGCAAATATTTTAGATAGTTCTTTTCTTTGTAGCTATTGTTAATATTTTCTGAATAGATTGATTAAATTCCATGTTCATTTATGTTTTTGAATTATTTCATTTCAGTAGTTAGTTTAATAAAGGATGGAGAACGATGGCATCTAAGTTAGATCCTCTTCCTTCTAGATTAAGAACTGAATTGTAAATTGTGTTTATGCATTTGATCTTTTATTGCTTTGGTTTTTGATATGATTTATGGTGAACTAATCTTGTTGGGATATGAATGATGATGGAGGAAAAATAAGACCTCTAAGTTAGAGTCTCTCCCTCATTTCCTATGCTCCACAAAGACTGATTGCACTTTTTCTTCTAGATTAAATTTTTATAGTTCCTTTTCAAGTAATTTATATTTCTAATATGCATTTCCATTATTTTGATTTGAACAACTACTTCCTACACTAGTTAATATAAAGTTCCATAAACTTTTGTTTTCTTATAAGTCTACCAACCTAGATTTATTAGTAAATACATGTTTTAATTTACCCAATAAATTGAACCAATAATATGCATAGATTATGTATGTTTTGCAGAATTTAGAAGCTCCTACTGGTTTGACCAAAACCAAGGCTAGATTTATTTAACTGAAACTTGTAAAGTTTTTCATTTTGAATCAAGCTCTATATTGGGAGGATGTTGGAGGCATTTTTCTAAACTATTTGTTAAAAGATGAAGCAAATAAAGTCATGGAATATTTTCATCAAGGTGACTATGGAGGACATTTATACTAGAAAGCCACTACCAACAAAATCCTAAGAGCATGTTTTTACTAGCCTACATTGTTTGCATATGTTGATAAAAAAGTTTCAACTTATCATCAATGTCAAATTTTTGAACACAAGAGAAAACTCCTACCTCTACCCCTCAAGCCTATCTCAGTGGGGGTGCACTTCCAGTAGTGGGGTTTGGATTTTATTGGATAAATTCATCCAAGCTCTTTAGATCAACAAAAGTGGGTCCTAATAGAAACAAACTACTTCATCAAATGGATATAAGAAATCCAAACCGACCAAGCTACAAATTTTTTCAGCATTCAATTCATTGAAGACCATATTCTCTCTAGGTTTGGTTGTCCCCACAAAATTATTATATATAATGCTATTTCTTTTAATTAAGAAAGGATGATTGGTTTTTGTAACAAGTATCATATAGTGTTAGGTCATTCTACCACCTATTATCCCCAAGGAAATGGGTTATCAGAATCTTATAAGAAGTCATTAGTAAACATCACAAAGAAACTAGTACAAGAAAACAAGAAATCCTTGCACAAGAAATTAATAAATTCCCTAAGGGCTAATAGGATAAGCATAGAGAAATCAATTGGATTGTCACCTTTCCAATTGGTTTAAGGAGTAGATGCAATTTTTCCTGCTTGCCTAGGAATTTCAGTGCTGAAATTGTTGCAGGAAGAGGAAGAAAAACCAAATGATGCCCAAACAAGGATCAGTCAATTGATACATTTGCAGCAAACTAGAGAAGAGGTTTACAACAACACACATGTCATTCAAGATAAAATCAAGAAATTCATGACAGGAGGATTAAAGTATATGATTTTCAACTAGATGATATTGTTTTAAATTGGGATGGCAAGAATGAAAAGAAAGGGAAACATGGGAAGTTTGACATTTTGTGGAAAGGCCCTTACAGAATTATAGTTGTCTATGGAACTCATGAATTCTTGTTCGAAGATCTCATTGGAGAGACATACTTAGAGTTATGGAAACAAGCTGCCACTACTTATCATAAGTTATTGTACGCTATTGAATCAGAAAAGGGGAAATTTAAAATGACCTTTTTGGAGCCCAAGATTACAGCCCCCAAGGGTACTAAATATTATAAGGCCTCAATATTTCCAGTTGAAACTAAACAAGTCCATGAAATTGTTCATATTGATTTGCATAAGCAGGCAGGAGAAATGATTTATTCTATTTTGACCAGCTCTACATGGCTACTTCAAAATTCTAGGCTTCATTAAACAATGTCCATTGATATCACAAAGTTGATAGGATGTCCTTTATGGCTAAAGATACAAGATTCGAAACATTGGAAGAATTAATTATTAAACTAGGATATTATCCTAGTGATGTCAGGGCAGCAGAGGAAGTGATTAAAAGAAGTGAATGTTGACATTCAGGCTCTTAGAAAACAACTCAAACTCCCAACTATAGAACACCCCCAAACCAAAGAAGTCACAAGTTTGGAGATGGAGAAAGAAAAGTTGTTTTACTTTAGTGGTGGAGCAGAATGCTCAAATACAAAAAATGGAACAAGACATGGAGGCAATGCTAAAGGAAATGAAGTATAGGAAGAAGAATGTACAACAATAGGTACATCAAAGGAACATCAACAACATAAACTATAATTCAGCCTGTCATAGAATAGCAGTTTCAGACTCCTCAGAAAGCTAACTCAAGCTTTGCGAGAATTGTGTTTAAAAAAGAAGTAGGGAAACTGAAACATCTATGACCAAGATGGAGGAAAGAAAAATAAAGGTAGATAATTTATATTTGGTAGAAGTACAAAAAACTTCAAACCTATTCGGCAAATTCAGAAGTATGAGGACTAGTCCATCATTATTCAAATGTTAGGAGAAGAAAAGAGCATCATTTGGCATTCAAACAATTCTAACATCATAGATTTATAGGCCTCATTAAATCATTTGAAAGGATGAATTGGTAGAGAGTGAAGGTAGCAGTAGAGAAAACAAGAGTTGATATTGATCATAGACCAAAAGAAGCACACAAAATGATAAATGGTAAACTTTAAAACTAGAGAAGGAATGGAGAAGC